>JAWNLR010000839.1:1210000-1810000 GCA_035042205.1 Drosophila infuscata
TTGCTGTTTAATCATCAATGATTGAAATGGATTTGAGCAACCGGAAATGTGGCACACGTTTTAATTATTGTGCATACGAAGCGTTGTGTACAACCCCAATCCCAACCCCCAATCAAAATCCAAGCAAGACGTGCCAAGTGCCGCTCGGAGCAGTCGCTCTACGTGTGTGGCGCGTAGTAGGTCAAATAGCGCATTCACCCGATTATAAAGGCTTAAGGGCAACACGGAGGCAAGCCTTGAGTGTGCTGCACTCAAAAAAAAAACCGAAAGTTGTGTTTCTCTTGAAATACTTTCAGTTATTTGTAAGGCAGCAAGTATTTTTACCGACTGCAATTAGCAGTGTCTTAAGTGATTTGTGTCCCGGTGTCAATTAGCAAAAGTTTGTGCAACACCATTTTGGCCTTGCTGCTGCTGCTGCTGCTGCAATTGTGTCGCACACTCATAAATTGACCCAAATTCTGTGTGTCTATGTGTGTGTATGTGGTGAGTTCTGAGTTTTGCATTTTCGTGCTGGTTGCTTCACTGTTTCATTAGCTGACGTGCCTCTGTGTCAAATTCTCTCTATCTCTGCTTTCTCTCCCTCTCTGTCTCTCTCTCTTTTTCTCTTGCTCACTCCCTGGGTATCAAGGCTTTAACTGCACGCCTATAACTCGTACACTGATAGAGCATGTGCTCTGAATACTCTTCCCTCTTGTGGTGCCTCCCGGTGCCTCCTGTTGCCTCTTGTGCCTCAGCCGTGTGAAATTGTGTCAGGTGAAAGTTTAACTCACTTCTTCGTTGCATGTGCAGGTGGCGAGTCAATTGATCCCTTTGTCTATTGAGCCAACAGCTCCCATTGCTGCTCGTCCAGAAGACTGGATTCAGTTGATGATGGTGCAATTGAGGCAACAAATCTTGTGAGAGGATGGAACTGTTCTTTCTGGATGGAACCGGCTCTTTTGGCCTATTGACTCTATCGTTATTAACATGCACTTTTCAAATGCTGCAGACTGTGCGTGTGTGTTCCACGCCTCGTTAAGTCACGTATTTGGTTGCAACACTTGCAACACAATTTGCAGACATGTATGTGGATGACATGATAATCGCCACTTCTTAGGTGCGACTTAAAATGCGGTCTACTCGGAATATTTCATGTTGATGCATGTTTGCAATTACACACACACACACACACGTGTGTGTGTCTATATATTTTTGAATCCTTCATCAATTACACTAAAATAGATGTGGACGTGGACGTGGTATGTCTCGGGTTTGTATGAAAAGCGCTTTGCTCATCACACAGATTGTAGTACCCTGTAAGTGTGAGTGCGTACGTGCCTCTGTATGAGTGTGTGTATGTGAGTAAGTGTGTGTGTGTGTGGGAGATTGTATTAAAATGGCTGTCACGAAATGTGTAAAGCATTGTGGCAATACCAATCTATAAAAATAGTTTTTTTTTTTGCCTTTATGCGGTCAAACAACTCCTTTTTTCTAATTTATGTGGGTTTATTATATATATATATATATATATATACATACATGTATATATATATACATTTTTTACGTATGAATCTTGAACATCAGTTTTCGAGAATAAACAACAAATCTAAAATATAAACTCGCTTCAGCCAGTTATGTTTGGCAACTCGAGAATACATTTCCTAGACTCTTTTATATATGCAAAATAACTAAATCTTCTGCTAAATCTTGATCCTTATTTTATTTTATTATGATCCGATTATATTAATTTTAGTATTTACATCCACTTGGACAGGAATCGCACAGGGACAGAGGGTTTACTGTTATAGCTTACTCTATGTGTATCTATGGGATTTGTGTTTGTATCTGTATCTGTTTCTATATATATATTTATCTGCATCTGTATGAGTATTTGCAGTACTCACTGTTTGCTGTTAAATATGACCCTTTGTTTGCGCTCTTGAATGGTTTATGCTGCAAACCCCTTTTGCTAAAAGCATCCAAACAGCAATAGCTGTTGCAGCAGCATAAACTAACACTGTTATAGTGTGTTTGTGTGTGTGTGTGTGTTTGTGTATGTGTCATATAAATTGTGCTACTTTGTCTTGTTTTGCAATTTAGGAGTCATTCACTTTGGGCTCTGCACCAAATGAGCAACGAACTCTCAACTCAACTAGACAAACAGCAACAGCAACAACAACAGCAACAACAGCAACAACAGCAATAATCAATGTCACTCATACATAGACAATTTTTGTGTATGTGTCCACAGTTCGTTGTCTATTTTATTGTATTTTAATTTTTGTTATTTACGCCAAGCAGAGTCAAAGTACTTTTGCAAGCTCATTCTTATTTTACCTCTCTCTCACTCTCACTCCCTCTCTTTCTGACACTCTGTGTGTCTGGTCTGGCGTCGTCACAGCTGCGGTTAGTGTCACCCAAAGGAATTTGTGCTTTAATTTCTTTGCTAATACCAAAGACCGCCCACAGCAGAGTCAGTGTCTCAATTGTGGCATCGGTTCTTGAATCCGCTCCTGGCATTTACTCAAGCTTCACGACTCGACGTAGTGCCAACCCCCCCCCCCCCCCCCCCCCCTACTTGTGTCGCCGCCAAGTGTTGCGCCATAAATAAAGCTCGTTAACTGCCTGTAAATTGGGCTTGCGGCGCATTTTAATGTTAATACTTTGGGGCCAAGAAAAAAGGTTTCACACTTTTTCCAGGCCACTTTCGAAAACTTCATTCTATGCATCAAAAAGCACGAGGTAGCTTAATAAACACTGTCATTGAATATTGCCTAAAATCTTTAGAGTTTTCTTGCCTAGCTCTAATGAAATCTGTAAAAATGTCTCAATAATTACTTAAAACCAGCTTTGCTTTGATATGAGAGCTCAAATGCCCAATATAAATATTAATGAACGTTTAAGTATAGCTTATAAGAGCTTAAATATCATCAATTGTTAAAACGGAAAATTTGCAAATTTCCCAGCTTTCATTTAAGCCACACACAAATAGAAATAGATAAATGCAATCAAGTGTTAAGCTACAAAGTGAATATTATTCAACATAAAGATTCTTGTACAACTGACGATACTCGTTGCATGAAGCAAGTCAGAACTTGTATTTATAATATTTATTTGTAAATGGGAAAAATAACTTTTTCCGTGTCAATTTGTCTCACTTGCAACCTGAGGCTTCTCCCAATAAAAAAATGAGTATTTTATGCATTTTAACAGTTTTCTGCAAGAATAATTCTTATTTTTTTTTTTTTAAGTTCTTCAACATTTGTTTGGGTGCTCCTCAAATCTGTGCACAAACTTCATAAACTGAAGCTTAATTGTTTATTGGTGTAGAAAGTGCTCCAAAAATAGTCTCACAGTATTTTTTTGTGTTTTGCTGTTAAGTTTAATTTGTTATAGTCACAACAGGCTTAGTGGTAGATTTGTTTTTGCAAGATTTTCTCATTTCCATATCAAAGAGAATGTCTCCAGGGTTTGAAAGCAGCCACAGCCATAGCCACAGCTTCATGCCCCAGGCTCAGCAGTGTCACTCAGCAGCGCTCAGTTTTAATCTACAGAGCTGTCCATTTAGCTGCCACTTATTTGTCGCACAATTCTGATAATGTGAGTCCAAACAATTGCGACGATTAGCGGCCGAATAATGGAAAATTCCAGCGTCGAATTAGCATTTTGGCAATCGATGCTATTTCAAATGTTAATGAATTCTCAGCAGCTTCTGCTAGTTATGCATATGTGGGTTATTTTTTACGGATTTCGGCAGTTCGTCGGAATTTTTCAATAAATTGATAGCGCCCAAAAATCGTTTGAATTGCTTGAAAAATTGCAGCATTTTCGAGCCTCGACCCAAAACTAATTTCAAAATAGAAATGTTTTTACTCAACTCTGGCAACACTACCGCTGAGCTCTTTCCCGCTTACTATCTCTCTCTCACTCACTCACTCTCTCTTTCTCACCCACTCACTCTCGCTGCCCTTCTTTACCTTTACTGTTTCCGTCCCTTTCTTTTTGTCAGGCGGCTGTTCAAATGGCATTTGAAAACACCTTTTGACTTGTGTCAGACTTTTTAATAACTTTCAACTGTCGCATAACTCGACGCGTTCTGAGCATTTTTCGACAAAGCGGAAATAACGGAATTGGGGCGTAAACGTGGGCGGGGCCCGAAATAAATTGCATTGCAAATGTGTGACTACAACTTTAAATTGCGGCTCTGAAGTTGGCACTACAAAGTCGGTTCGTCAATAATGCAAGTTGGCTTTAAGACCCAGCAACGAGAATAACCAGAACCAACAAGAAAAACATAAAAAAAAACAACAAAAACAAAAGAAAAAAAAAAAACAAAACAAACAAAACAGCGTCTGCGACAAAAGTCAACGCAACAAGCGGCAAAAAAGTTTTTAAATTAGAAATATGTAACAGCCCCAGAAAAAGAGAGCAAAGGAACAACGCAAAATGAACGGTAAATAAAAGCAGCTGAAAGAAAAAATAAATCACTAAAGGTGCAACACGATCTTTTGAGTACACTATATATTAAAAAAAAAAACAAACTAATAACTTAAAAAAAAGTTTAAATAAATTAAAAACTTTTGCAAATAATTTTCGTAAATAAATTAAAATTTAAGACCAACGATCTTTTGAGTACACTATATATTAAAAAAAAACATTTGAGGAAACTAATAACTTAAAAAAAGTTGAAAGAAATTAAAAACTTTTGCAAATAATTTTCGTAAATAAATTTAAATTTAAAACTAAATATAAGAAAATAAAAAGGGATGCAAATAAAATAATAAGCAAACAAATTGAAAATTAAAAAAAAAAAATACCATAGTAAACCATAACTAATTTTGAGCACTGTATGTTTTATGTTTTCCAAAAAACACACACATTTTCAGTTGCCATAATGAAAACTTTACATTGCTTGTTTAACCTTAACTGTTAGTTAGGGCCAGGCATAAACTTTAACTGGCTTTTACAGAGCTGTCATAAAGTTTAGTTATATGAGTGTGAAATGCTGTGCGTTATCCATGTCCATGTCTTGAAAGAAACTTTGGACTAGAATTTATTATTACTCGTCGTTGTTTAGAGTATTACAAAAGTTGACAACTTGTTGTGTGACTTTTGTCATACGTGCAAAAAGCCAAAAAATGCCTGCGAGCAGAACAACAATCAAAACAACAACGTTAACAACAACAACAACCATTAAAGTTGCTGCCAGCCAATGTTTACCGCCTGGCCGGGGTTTACCTGGTTTGGGGGCTCGTGCCCTCTTCCAATTAACATTCGGTTAGTTTGCCGTGTGTCTGTGGGCGTTCCGGGAAACAAGGATCTGTGGGGAATTGGAGCTTCTGGTTTTTTTTTTTTGTTTTTTTTTTGCGCTGTTTGAGCTTACTACAAGCAGACTACTCAACGCCCTCATGCGCAGCACCCCAAGCGACACAGACAGAGATGGAGATATAGACAGAGAGTAAGTGGAGTGATTGGGATACAGATACAGCTACAGATGCGCTGTCGACCAAAAGGCCACTAATTTGGTCATTATGGGAACGTTTGTCGCACTCATTTTCGTTGCTGCCGCTGCTGTTGACAAAGGCAAGGCGTGGTCCTCGCACCTGTTGCGGTCCGTTTAACTTTTAACTTGATTTTTGGGGCACGTGTTCCCTTGTGTTGTCCCGTCTGATGTTACGGAAATAATGAAAATTAGCTTGTTGCTGTTTGTTTGCTTTTCTTATTATGCCCTGTATCCATTGACATGTGAAAGAAAACGCTTTTAAAATGTATATTTGTATATTGTTTTTTGGGACTCTTCAATATTTCAGTCAGCCACAAAAAATTTTACAACTGAGAATAAGATAGTTTTTTAATCGATTAATTAGATTCAAGTGCAATTTGCAGAATATCTCTTAGTCGGGCATATTTGTTTTTGATTTCTATCTTTACTCATTGTCCTTTATCCTGGCGTTACTTATGTTGGTCGTTCTGCTTGCGTGTGTGTGTGTATGTGTGTGTGGGTGTGTGTGTGTGTGTGGACAACGTATTCGTGTTGGGCATATTAAAAGCGTAAGCTGCAAAGTATGTTATCAAATTTTGTGCGCGTCCAGATAATTGATAAATTATGCATAAAACTTGCGCGTTGTGAAAATGATGTCCATGCGCGACAAGCGCTAGTGATGTGGCATCAAAATATTCGATATAATACTCGATGCCAGCATATGAGTGACCCCAAAATACCGCTACAGTGAAATCAAATTATGGTTGTGTCGCCGGGTGCGTCATAAATACAGTTAAATTGACACAGGTTAAACACTAATACACACACACACACACATGTATATACTTATTTAAAATAACAAAATGTATGGAAAAAATTGTAATTAGTTACTTAATGCCATTTTTCATTCGTATATTGATCTTAACGAATTCTTACTAATTATTTTCGTACTAATTATTTCTGGGCTGATTGGGTTTTTCTGGGATTTCCCCAATTCATGCAACAAAGGGTGGACCATTTTATTTGCTACCCCCAGAAATCTTAAAAATCTTATAAATATTTTAGTATTTTTAATTTATTTATAATTTTAATTACATTTTAAATTTAATTTAATTCAAATTTTTAATTTTTGTATTTTTGACTTTAGTTGACAATAAATAAATAAAATACTTCTTCGTCACAACTTGTTTTTTAACTCACGCACAAAATCTTAATTCTTCTCTCACTCCACCGATCTACATCGATCTATATTTTTATTGTTTTAATGATTTTAAAACGCGACGAAACCACAGCAACCCACAGCCACCCACAGCACAAGGAACTCCACTTTGTGCAGAATTTAAATGAATTAAATGTCAGCGTGTGGTACACAAATTAAGAGCAGACAGGGAGAAGGAGAAAAATACTGGCAACTTGTGCGTTGAATTGAAAGTATGAGTCAAAAAACCTCAAAGTAAAAAAAAAAACTGTTTATATATATATACATATATATGTATATGTGTATATTTTTGTGAAGCAGCCAGGAAACCAAGAGCATTTCAGTGGTCGTCGTGTGCTGGGCGTTGCTCACACTCATCATCATCAATGAAAGATACTGACGCTTTGTAGTGGTTTCGACGGTTTTCCTCTCCGGCAATTTAATTTCCGCTGCTTTTTAATATGCAAGGCAAACGCTTTATTTTAATTGCCCATAACATACACTTGCCAAATATAATAAATCAAATGAGAGTGGGAAATTTTGTTTGAAAGTGTTGAACAAATTATGACCACTTTCCGTATCTTTTATCTATGTAGACTACATTTCGATTCTTGTATTTTCGTATTCCACATTTCTACAGCAATGCTATCAAAATACCAACATTGTCCTTTGAACATTTTTGAGCTAATTTGGAGGTAATTTGGAAATTTTGTCAGTAAATGTCTGACATTTAATGCTTGTGATTAAGGACTAGGATTTCAGTTACTTTGTTGTCGAAAGGTGCATCGAATTTCTTGGGGTGTGTGTGGTGCACTCAGCATGGATTGGCACCTGCATTGTCTTGAGAATTAATTAGGCAAATTGCATATCGATCGATATCTCAGTCCACACACAATGTTTGGGCTCAAAGCAGTGATTAAAACCGTATTTTGTTCCGCAATCTAAGCATTTAATTGCCATTTTTGAGCCGGCCAAAAACATCCAAAACAATCCGAATATGCTAATTTATGTTGCTTACTTATGTGAGCAACAATTGAGATTATTTAGCAGGCGTCGCAAATAAACAGCTGCAACTAAGTCAAATAGGGAAAAGTTTGCGATTGGTTGCCACCAGTGACAAAAACACACAAAAATCCCATTTAGTCTATTTGAGCTCCGACTTTGGACTTGGATAATTGTGTAGTTAATGACGAAATTTCAAGGCTTTGCGCATTTCAACAAATAACATTTAAATTTTCAATTAATTTGTTTGCTGTTTGGGCAATCTGGTGTATCTGCATTATTATTAATAGATAATTTAATAAAGACAGTGTGAGAAATGTTGAAAGTTGGAATACAATATTAATATAATTACACAAAATAATAATCCATGTTTAATCTAAGACAATTCCATGAACAGAATTTTTTCGACAACATCCGATTTATTTCTGAAAACTATCTTTAATACAATTTATTATAATATAAAAGCTTAATGTAATCGCGCTCCGTGTAATCGATAAAGATCGATAAATTTAATTAGCGTGAATCATAAATAAAACCATATTTAGTGAGAAACTTGAATAAGACACACGTGCACTAAATTATTGTATTACTATTAAAATAAGTAGCCTGCTGCATTATAAATTAAATTAATTGTCCTTCAATAATTGTATGTTAGATTCTAAGGTTATTAGCCATTTCAATGACGTATGATTTATTTATAATGATTATTGTCGTAGCAATTTCCGATCCCCATTAAAATTGTGTTGAGCGTAAATTCACAAATTCAGTCCTTCCAAACAACTGTCACTCAACAATTTCCACAATTGCCACTAGACACTAGTGTCAATGGTGCTCATGGGAGGTTGAGAAATAAATGGGGAATGAGACTAGAACATTAAGTGTTAGGAGGGTGCAAGGAGTGCTTGTTGTAGTGGCTTCATAACTGGCACGCAATCGTCTAGAAAATCTACGCCAGCAAAACCGCTATGTGGCAAATAGGGGAAATAGTCATTGAAAAAAAAAGAGGTCCGTTTTCTGCTGTTGCCGCGTTGCGTGCCACTTTTGCCATGGCGACATTGACTTTAGGCTCAAGCAATTTGGTGGGGTTGTCCAAGACTGCGATTGTCCAAACCTTCTCCTTGGATGCGCATACGATTGTGACGATGAAAATTACAATCGAATTATGTGATTTGCTTTTTACAATATTACAATTTTAATTGAAAAATTGCGCAAAAATCAATTTAAATTGCAATGCACATCAATTTTCATAATTATACCAATTTCAATAGTTGTGCGAGGATGGTGAAAACGAATAACGAAATCAGCTGCTCGCAAACTTGCAACAAGGCAGCAAGAAAAAAAAAAGAAAAGAGAAAAACAGCAGCCCCCACAATAATTCCTTTCACCCTTTCGAGCTAGGCCACATTTTTGTTATTTTATAATTGTCGCTGTTTGTGAGTGTGTGTGTATGTGTGTGTGCCTGGGCTTGTGTGTATGTGTGTGCATTGTTATTATTATAGCTGTTGCCACTAGCTGCTGCTCATTTCACTGCTTGCTCTTTGTAAGTCCTTCGCCTTTTGTTTAACTAGACCAGACCAGACCAGACCAGGCCAGACCGCATCATACCATACACACCAGAGGCAACCAAACCGGACCAAATCCAAGCAAACCCAACACAATTCAACCAAACCCGACCACACCACAGAGTTGTCAAAACCCCATAAACAATCCATCCCCAGCACAATTCGAAGGCGCAACATTGTGTGGCAGGCTGGGAAGTTGAAAGCTACGCTGCTGGTGAAGGGGGAAATTATACATTAAAAGCAGGACAAAAAGAAGAGAATTCACCAAGCAGATTTTGACCAAACAAACATTTACAGCGAAAGATACCTAATGCTAAAAGAATAATCGAAAAAAAAAAAAAAGAATTAAAGCACTTTGTACAAAGTTTGTTTTTACTTGTACCATAAAGTGATTAAAATTTACAAAAACTAAAATTAAATTCGTTTCACATACAACCCATTAGCACAATATTGCAGGGTATACAATTCAACTCAATTTGGAAACAGTCGCATTAATATTTAATGAAATATAAATAATATATTGAAATGGGGCAAATGAGTTAGAGGGAATCGGAGGCAGCCACAACTGTGAGGATGGTAAAAAAAGGGACCACATCCTAAGCAGCTGCAGCTCATGTGCAACAGAGATTGTTGTCGTTGGCCATTTGCTTTATTTTGCCGTGAAACATACACAAAACGAAGTTTAACTTAAGTATAATATTGATTTGTTGCAAGTATTTACATTTATCGATGTCTGGTAAATATGGCCAAAACAACTACAAAATTTAAGCGATGTCATTAAATATTTAGGGCACCACTTTCTAATTATGTTTGTATTAATTATTTAAGTGGCAAAAATATTAAGATGGCTTTAATTTCATCTTATGTTATTTTGTTTATCGCATTTTAAACATAATTATATAAAAACAGTGAATTTTCGTCAAATAGACAAACTTTTTTTGTTAACAACGCTGTCGAGCGTCGAGCAGACACTTTAAACATAACTTAGACAAAGGTCCTGACACTTTTGCTTAGTCACAAATTTTAATTTCCGCAATAGTCAATGTGGCTTGTATTTCTGATTATTATTATTTGTGGCTGTATTAAAGCTGTCATTATTATATTATATTATTATCATTATTACATAGTTAGTATGGTTGTAACTAAAAAATTAATTTCAATTTAATTAAATCAAAATCAAGAACATCGAAGTTAATTCAAAAATGAATAGAAAGAGTGTCATTAACAAATAGAGTAACATTATTTGAGAATCATAAATGGAAACAGTCAAGTCAAATTTACTTTCTGTAGCGATTTTTAGTTTCAAATGCCCACAAAAGTATGCTATATAAATGGTGTGTCCTTTCGTGGCAATTTGTTTGTATGCATTGATTTATTTCAGATTGACTTAAGCTTGTTTGCTTGTGGTAAAAATGCATTCCATTGAAATTTGCGTCTGTCCAGTCGACGATTGCAACAAATTCAATTCAATTTCAACCAATTAGTCAAAGTGGTTTGCACAAAAAAACATATAAAATAAAATAAATGCAAAACTTCGAGTGACATTTGTTAAAGAAAGATTTTCTTAGGTATGCCGAAAAAATCCATGTGTATATGTATACATATATACAATATATATAATATATGAGCTGATAATCCAATGTAAATAAGTGGGCTTGGTTCGGATATCTTAATAATAAGGATAATAAGTTTTTCATACAAGAACATATCTTTCGACCGATTGGTCCTATGACAGCTATATGAGAAAGTGATTCGACCCAGTCATTCCTTATGGGTTCAGATACATCTCTTTTCATATGTTACAAGCTTTATGTTAAAATTATAAAACTCTCTAAAAGGGCATACAAAATGTGATTAAAATACCTGCATGATTTGGCAATATTACGTGGATTAATTTCAAAAAAATTAATCATTTTATTGTTTTTTGCACACATATATGTTTACATTATTATTTTATGTTATTTAATTATATTTACTTTTATGAAACTTGTTCAATTTTAAGCAACTTAACTTATTGATTAGTTTTACCTGACTGCCACCGCAATTTCAACGTTCCGCGTAGAGAAGTTGATTGAAATTTAAGTAGAATTCACCTTTTTGCAATTAACATAAACTTTGACAGCAAATTCAAAATCGAACCTTACAACTTTAAATTTATCTCAAACACTCGGCACCCTCAAGCCCCAAGCTCTGTAAAAACTTTTCTAAAAGTGCCATCAACTCAAATGACGAGCAATAAAAATATTCAATACTTCTAATGGGGTAATTTCCCCCACTTTCACAATTTTCTACGCCGTTCAGCGAGCGTTGACAGGAGAAAATCACCATCAGAGCAGAGTTGCTTTTGCATTGCGATAAGAAAACAGTTCGACAAGTTATCGAAAACTGTTCTCAATTGATTTTTATAGTCCCCTCGTCTCTTTCCCCCGCAGTCTCTCTCTCTCTCTCCTCTCTTTCTCTCTCTCTGTGTCCCTCTCTGACAATTATACAAGAAGAAAAGTCGAGATGCGGTTGCCTGACGCTTAAGATGAATTATTAAAGGGCATTGACTACACTCACAATTTTTCAATTGCCAATGCGAATGTGAATGTGAATGAATGAATGATTGCCCGACATTTGAATTGTAAAATGTGCATTCGATCCGGTGATTCGAGCGATAGAAAATCGTTGTACTTATCGCGTGGGCAAACCACATAAATAAAAAATAAATAAAAATAATAATACAAATAAATAAATACATAAAATTAGAAATGAAAACCAGCAAGAAAAGCATAGTCGGGAGTCTGAGACAGCTTTGCTCACACAGACTTAAGTTGACATGCTTCCTTCTGGTTGTCACATACATTTAAGGAATTACATTAAACCCTTTATACTAATTTTGAATGAGTACAGGGTATATAGAAATATGAAGACCATTAGCCGACTGATGTCCACAAATTTGCGACATGAGCCTGTGGCGCTGATGTTTTCGATTTGCTCTGATTTCATTTCATGTTTTTTGTTTTCCTTTTTGATTTGTGCTTGATTTGCCTTATTGGCTGCCCAGAGATTCGCTGAAAACATAATTTTATTTGTTTTCTTTTTATATTTTCTTTTTGTGTATTTTCTTTGCACCATCTAGTTGCTGTACTTTTGTTTGCACGTAATTGTTCCTGTTTGTGTTTGGCTTCGCATTGCTTCAGATGTTGATGTTGATGCTGATGCTGATGTTGATTCTGACGACAGGTCCCCGGGCTATACCTCATGGTGTCCAAAAGAGACACTGTGTGGTCTGAGAAGCTCTGCAAATGATTCCCAGACACTCAACTCAACTTTTGTGAACGTTTCTCGTACGACGCGAGTTAATTTTATTTGTTGCTTTTGTCTTCTTCTTGTTGTTGTTGATGTTGTCCTGTGTGACTAAAGTCAAATAAGAAAACTAATTCGAACGAAGGCAGACCTGCAGGTGGCCAATAGTCTCAATGGCCCCGCCTATTAAATAGACCCTGTTTTTGATTTATAGCTGCCAATGAACTTAGACGCTTCTGCTCTTTTCTCTTTTGTATGGTATGGTTTTGGTTTTCACATTGGCCAATTTGTAAGTTTATTTGCTTATGCGGGTGAAACTTTCTTATGCCCTGGACATTTAACCCAGCCACAGCCGCAGCAGCAAAAGCAAAAGCAACAGTAAACAATATCCATTCAAAACTAATGATGTGGAAAGTAGAAAAATTGCCTGCAGTTAGCTGCCCAGCTAGAAAGCCCCGAGGGGTGAAGCTCTGTTGAGCTGAAATTAAGAGCGGCTAAGAAGTATTCACTTACTTTAATTCACTGCTTCACTTTCTTAGAGTCTCAATAGAAGTTCATATTGTACATATATATATTGTATATATGCACTGATCTACATTATCAATATGCACAGACAATTCGATCTAGCCATGTCTGTCTGTCCCTTTATGACCTCTCACACTTATGTACAGATAAAGACTTGTGTGCAGAGTATCTCCTCATCGAGCTCTATTTAGTAGAGCAATCTATTTTGTTTTTTGCTTAATTTTTTTTGTAACTTGGGCGGATAATGGCTGAAACGGACTCTGCGTTTTTATAAAGCCTTTTATAAACTTGTTACATAATTTATTACATTTAAAGTAAGCGACGCTTGAACACTTTTCAATAACAAAATTGTACATTCACAAAATTTAAGTGTTAATAAAAATGTTCAAGCTTAACAGACTTTCATGCCTGATGTCAATGACTTATTATTTAGACTAATTGAAAATTAAAATATAATCGATGTAAACAATATTTAAAAGATTGTTTTTAAAATTTAAATACATTTCTTATGGATGTTCACATTTTTTTTTAAATACCTAGCCCATTTATATATGTATATCTTCCATGAATAATAGGTTAAGCGAAGTTGTTAAGGCTAAAGGATATTATACTAGGTTTTAACATCACTATTTAGGCTTTGTTTAAGCCAAATATTATATATTCTTGATATATATTCTTGATCAGCATCAACAGCCAATTCGATATAGCCCTGTCCGTCTGTCCGTCCGTCTGTCTGTCCGTCTGTCCGACCGTCTGTATGAACACGCGGATCTCAGAGACTATATTCAAATTTGGAAT
Source organism: Drosophila infuscata (assembly GCA_035042205.1). NCBI lineage: Eukaryota > Metazoa > Arthropoda > Insecta > Diptera > Drosophilidae > Drosophila > Drosophila infuscata. The sequence continues at coordinate 1,223,835 of JAWNLR010000839.1, forward strand.
ATAAGCTCTCGTGTACCAGGCGCAGATCAAGTTTGCTTTATTTTATCGATAACTGTCTTAGTTTCTGAATTATCGATAGATTTCGATTTCCGATAGCAATAAATTCCACAATTTAAGAGGCAGAGGCTTCTATTTTATACATAATATGCATATAGATATTTTGATCAATTGCCGAAATTTCATTAAGATCGGACAAGAATCTCCAAAGTTATAGTCGAAAATATATTCTCATATTGATTTTATTTCTATCAGCAGACGCAAGCATTTTCTGTATGCATATCAATAGGCGAGCGCATGTGAGAGAAAGAGATGGCATGATAACCGACGCTAGCGTCAATATATTTGTGTGTATTCTGCAGAACCCCGATAACTTCTATTTCGTGTACGTGTGTATGTGTGTATGCATGTACGTATATGCACGTGTTTATAGCCATTCAGTTCGGGCATTTGAGTGCAAATCATCTTAAAGGGAAATTTGCCAAGAAAACTAGAATATATTTAACAGCTGGGTTAAGGGTATATCGTAGTCGAGTTAACTCGACTACAGCATCTTACTTGTTTTTTTATAGACTGGTAGAACTAAGCTTTGATATGTATTTTGGATATGTTTTTAGTTTTTGACTAATTTTAATGAATATTTTAATAAAAACTATAGTTTCTCTTCTAATGTGATATAACATTAAACAAATTGTCATTTAAGCATTTTGGTTTTTTTTTCCTTGTTTAAACTTTAAAGCACTTTAAATTTTTTGCAACACACTGGTTGAAATGAGCTTCGAGACACTGTATATAGAAAATGTGTGTGTATATTCATATATATATTTTTTTAAATTGAGCTTTGGATTCAAAACTGCTATATTTGAAGTGAAATTTAGCATTCTCAAGTGTAAGTAGTTCCTCATTGAAAAATCGTAGTGGCAGTTGTGGCACTTGTTGTTCCGCCCATTAGGCACAGAGTGAGGCACAAAAAATATATATAAAAAAAACGGCAGCTGGTAAATGAACAAATAAACAAAACTTCAGTCATTGTGCTCTGCCGAATCTGTTTAGCTGATTGATTTTTAAATGTGCGCAACCAATAAAACAAAACACAAAAAATTGAATATAGCAACAGCTCCGAATCAGATCCGGGGGCACAGTAAACCGTATAAGGCCAATCCAAACATCGGTGACGTCAAATGAAATGAAAATTGTAAAATACGCAAAGCTCAAAGTTCCCTCTTAAATATATTCGAAAATGTATTCATTCACAGCACATTCACACACGCAGTCAAACCTATTCATGTTATCTTAGTTATGCTTTACTTAAGCTAATTTCTTTTAGTAGTTTTCCAGCTTGTAGCTTAACTGACTATTCCTTTGGTTCTGGCCAAGCCAAGTGGACAATTCTACAATTGTACATTTGCCATTATATATGTATATTTATATATTTGTACACAGATAAAGACGTAATTTGTTCTATCGTCAACATTTATCTTGATTCCTTTGGGTATCAAGTCGAATTAACTAATGACATTGATAAATTCCTGCATTCAAATATTTCTGCTTTTGCTATTGAATTCAGTTTTGGATTTACAATTTTGTAATGAGTGTTTTACTATTAATTTATAGATTTTCTTCATCATTTAATTAGAATCATTCAGTTTGCTGTTCTTCAAGATTACTTTGCTGGCCTTTAATTAAGGGAATTGGATATCGATTTTAAATGATTTAGATTTGTAGTCGGATTAAACAAGTTATCTTCTTGATGGTATTTTGTGTTTCTACTATTTTATTCTCTTATTAAATGCGCTTAACTAAAATGCATAGAAATATAATAAAAATTGTGATATTTGCGTATATTTTGATTATTTTCAAAACCGCTTCCTTTTCACTTATCAGAGTGTCATCATTCCGCAATAATTTAATTTAGATATAGTAAACCATGCTTATAGATACAGCTGATTAAATTTACTCAACACTTATCAATCTACTTATCTGCTATCACTAGAACAATGCTTATCTTATCTTTGGCTTGTATTATAATAATATAGACTGACTAACTTTATTATCTAGCAATTAGTGTCGATTGGTTGACGGAGTTCAGATTTATTTTTAGATTGTTTTGGAAATCCTCTTTTTTATATACATTCCAAACTTATTTTTACATTTTTTTGCCAAGATAAATTTTTAATTTTGGATACATTTTAAGAAACACATTTTCGTAACTGAAATATAAATTTCTTGGCTTGTGCTTTTTTTCAGACAGCTGCTGTTAATTGCCATTTTAAATATTAATACGAGTACAAACATAATTTGGTGTAGAACTCACAGCAATCCGTTCAGTCAGTGGCTCATAATTAGCCCACTTCGGGTGCTCCATCTTGGAGCTGCCCGGTGGCAGAAACTTTTGTACTTTGACAACTTTATAGACGGTCCAATCACGTCATCTCCTTATTCGAAATTAAGAACTTCACAACAAGTTTGCACTCTTGCAACTTTCTATAATTCCTTTTATTTGCTGCAGGAACATTTGCGTTTACTTTTCTTTGCTTTTAAATGCCCTGTATTCAAACAGATTTGTTATAAAAAAGGGTTAGCTGCAGTTGTTTTATAATATGAATATGGATTTGAGTAAAAATTCATTATTACGTATTCAATTAATAGCAAGCAAAATACCCTTTCAAATAGATATAGTAGATAGAAGATAAATGTACATGTTCAATTGTATTTATTTGTGAACTACGAACTCTATAATAATATATAAATATATATATATATATATATAATATATATATAATTCTCGAAATCTATAAATTGTGTCCCATTTCCTGAAAAACTTGTTGTCCAACATTGAGGTGTTTTGAGCTCAACCTTTATTGAAAAGAGTATTTGAGCAATGTATGGCAAATGCAGCTATGGAAAAGAAGAGAAGCAATCAAACAACGCATGGGCTTTAGCCAAAAAAAAAAAGAGAGAAATAAAAAATGACATGTACTCGTAACTGCAGAAACAAGGTATCAGCCCGGGCCACATTTCACTTTCCTTACCAGCCCAATAATTGCATAAAAAGCTGCTGTTGCTGCTGCTGCTGTTGCTGCTGTTGCTGCTGTTGCTGCTGCTGTTGCTGCTGCTGCTGCTGGGTCTGTGTGAACGTGGCATTGAGAGGTTCTCGACAAAACTTGAAAGTTCATTGGCTTGTGTCGTAATCCACGCAGACAGTTGCTTTACTCCTATTTTTCTCTGCTCTGCGCTCTGCTTATGTTTTCCGGTTTTTGCTTTACATTCTGATTTATTACACCCTTAACCCATTAAAAATTTGTGAAAAGGGTATAATGTACAAATTCTCGGTAAGTAATGCACTTGCAGAACTGAACATTTGAGTGCAAATCATCTTAAAGGAAAATTTGTCAATAAAACTAGAATGTTCTTAACAACTGGGTTAAGGGTATATCGTAGTCGAGCTAACTCGACTACTGCATTCTTGCTTGTTTTTTTTTTTTTATTCTTATTTTTTTTGGCTGCTTGAGTGGGGGTGTGGCACGTGATGCCTGCTGCTGACAGCTTCAATGCACCTGAATAGCTTGCTGCGTTTTTCGATATAACGAGCTGCTCCAGAGCCGAGGTGGCAAGGTGGCAAGATGGCAGGGTGGCAGGGTGGCAGGTTGGCTGATGTGTAATGTTGATTACATTTGTGCACAGTGCGGCGCTTTTACGCACTTTTAATAACAGGACGCAAGACAACTAGCAAGTGCACAATATCGAAAGTCATCTTGAAAATGATGGAGCAGCGCCAAACTGCGTTGCAAATATTAATGCACATCATTTCCGATAACTGCAGCAATTGCGGCAACAAACCAGGCAAAGGCAAACAAAAAGTGTGACTGCGAACAGGACGAAACAACAATAGAATAAAAGCATTACAAATTTATTATATAGAAGATGACGACATTGTCTGGCTGACTGCAGGCGCTACACAGTTGTGAGAGCGGAAGCTCACCAACACCTGCTGCATTTTCTTTCTGCTATTTTCTTTTCCGCCATTCACACCTTCAACATTATTATCTATGTGTGTGTGCGTGTGGCAACCTGCTGTTGCAATAGCTGCTGGCCAACCACAGAGTGTTGTTTTGATTGCATTGAAATGGTTTCTTGTTGGGAAATACATTTAAATATGTCAGTTCTGATGTGGTTACGCTAACATTTTCCCAACACACAATGGGATTTTCATCTTCAGTTTAATTTTGAATCATTTACCAATTATTTAGTTTGCATTGTTTTTCACAACATTCAAAGTTTTATTGTGATCTACACTGCTCCAGTTTATTTTCATTAATAACAGCTCAATTTACAAGTTTCTATTGTTTCACTTCTATTGTTTTATTTGAATTTTCACGTATTGACTACTGCGCTTATTATTTTCTAATATAACGCTATCTGTGCCCGGAATATTTGTTGTCATATACCATCCTAAGATTTAATTTTCATATTTAATTTTATCCTAAACATCGATCAAAATAGATTACATTAAGTAAGGCTGGCTCCTGCGCTTTTGCATATTTAATTTCCACTCAAATTCATTCCTTTTACTGGGCATAAATTATCGTTAAACAGTTTATGGATGCAAACAACATTTGCTGCTCGTATATTGTACAACTCTGCCACATCGACAGCTTTTACTAAATCGCTTTACCCTTATGAGAACGCACTAATAACTAGTTACGGTCTGCTATTTTATGGACACTAGTCAAAAAGTTATTGGACCCTCGTAAACCCCGCCTTAGGTGCACTAAAAACTTTTGTTTTTCCACTGAATCAGACTTGCATTTTCCACTTGCGTGGGTTTCTGAATATACTGTGTGTGTGTGTGTGTAATGTGTGTGTGTGTGTGTAATGTGTGTGTTCGCCCACTTAGCTGGAGGGGCTAACGTCATTTTACAATGTGAGACAGTTGAGATTTTGAATGAAAACAACCAACAACATCGTTATTGTGATGGTAATAAAATTTCTTGAATAACTGTTAACTCCAGTGAAAAGCTTGAATGTAAAATGTGGGGAAGAATGGAAATTGATGCACTTCTTGATTCAAGGCAAGGTCCGCACATCACAAGCCACAAAATGTGACTCCATCAGAATATTATGTTCACATCCAAATGTAAGTAATTATCTACTCCTTTTACACGTCAAAAGTAATAAGCAAATTTCACTTTAATTAGCTCGGACAATGGTTTATTGTTATTGATACTGAAAGTATCCTAAGAATATTGGATTTGTGTAGCATCCGTGATGTGGTCTTTCCGTTCATCTGTCAGTCAGTCTGTCAGTAGTGAAATTATGCAAACTTGAAATACATTCTCTTTCCTGTGATGGTTTTGTGTGAATAACATTTTCGTTAAACAATATGACTTGTTAGGATTTCTAATATTTGGACATATTACTTCGGTATGCAACCTTCTTTTTTCTAGATTTCTTCGAATTTCTTGTTAACTCAAGTAATCAGGACAAACAAACAAACTGTACTGTCAATTTGGCCCGTTGTCAAGTTTTGTTCTAAAAAATAATACACATATTTCCTATTTCACTAGTTTATATTTGTACAAATTTCAAGATACTTAATCCTTTTGCAGATGGTACATTTTAAATTACTCCTCAGTTCTTCGTTGAATTTTTCTACTTGAATACTGAAGCCAAGATGGAATCACTTCTGCTTTCTTTCCACAAACTTTGCCACTTTTGTTTTCACTTCTGTTTGCCAAAGAAAAACCCCATTTCCCAATATACATAATTTGAATGGCAAATGGAGTGGAATAATTTGAATATTAGTTTATGGTACTTTTCGCTTGCATTCAAATGGGCCAAATTTGAAAACATCGCATCCGAAAATTCCCATATCTAATCAAAAAAGTGCACATTTGAAAATTGAACCCACTGCGGAAATCTGCAGAATCCAACGTCAGTTGCCGTATCGTATGCAGTGTGGTGACAAGGGGCATTCCAGTTGCTAAGCAAAGCGTGTGGCATGCAACATTTGTATATGCAAACGACCTGCACAAGTTCTGCATAAAATATAAATGGAGGGAACATCTTAGCCAAATAGAAATTACAAGCCAGAGACAGATTTATTGTTAAGACGAGCTTTGCACTGAATCATAAATGTATTTTCGATCTTTATTTTTGTACATTATTTTAATGAATGCAGTTTCATTTGTTTTGTTTTATTTATCTGAAGTCTTTTCTGTTTGCATTACTCACAGTATAATTTTATGCTTTCACTCAAATTGGTTACTTGTGTCACTTGGCTTCTAAAGTGTGTCAACAGTTTTACCAGATTTGTAGAGAAGGTCTACAATAAGCATTACTGTCAACAATTGTAAACTCAATTTCTGTTGTCATCATGCAGAAATGTGTGTTTTCCTTTATTGTTTATTTATACATCAATATTTTTTTTTCTGTTTTGCTAGCTTGCATACATTGTGGCTATTTGAAGCGACAATGGCGACATTCGAGGTAGGTTTGTTTTGTTGCACGTTGCTTGGATGTCGATTGCAGAAACCGTAGCAGCATCAACAAAGGCCAGCATTATGGGTAACCAACCTAAGTGAAATGCTTTGTTGCACTCAACTTTGCTGGCCAGTGGCATGTTTAAAAATACCAATGCAATTCACACACATAATGGACCAACATTCTGGCCAGAACTTTGTGCTCGACCACACGGATACGGGCCATGTGCCAAATACAAGCCAAGTGCAGTGTTCTACTCTACTCTACTGTATATCATATCAAAGACTACAAAAAAAAAAAAAAATTAATGAATGTTCTCCACTCACAAATATTCTGCCTGCCTTTAAATATTTTGCATGTCTTTAAAAACATTGGCTCTAGTTGTACTATAAAATTTTACCTTCAAGTGTGTGTTTAAAGAAGAGTCATTCAGAAAATGCCAGATTGCAACAATCTGCCAAATGCATCATAATATTCTAATGGAAATGAGTTTAAATTTATTTATTTATTTATAGTTGTGATATTGTAATATTTGCAATTATTGATTTATTTTTCTGTATGGCTAAGTAGATTTAATTTTAACATCACGTTTGTAATAAGGATTAATTTATGTAAACAAATGAATAATAAATGTAAAACGTGGTATTTTTACTTAAGAGCTTTACATTATTAATATAAATAATATTGTCTGCTTAGTGTTAAAACTAATAATTGAAGTAAACATTTTTTTTAAATATTTAAAAAAATCGAGTAGCTTGAATTTCTGAATTTATCTTAATGAAACTAAAAAGTCGTGAAGTGAAGCCGACCAATTCAAACTTTCGAATTTGCTGTAATTTTAATTTATTAAAAATTTCGCAATGGATTTCTTTTCGTGCAGGAAAAACTTTTGCAAGGATGATTATCATTTGTTAATAGGCCAAATTAACAGTATTTTGGAGACATAATTGGACGACAATGGGAAATCTTTGGTGCCAGTCTCGAGTTACAAGGAAATGTTTGCACAGAATCAGTGCAATTTGCCCCCATGTGTTGCAATTTTGGTTTTGCTTTCTGGGTTGTCTAGTGAAAAGAGGGGGACAAGGGTACCACGGGTGGGGCACTGTTGTCAAAAGTTTGTCCTATATGACATTTGTTGTAAATTTAATTAAAACAAAATGCCTGAAATGAGAGATGTGAAGTGCAAAGCTGCGGCTGACAAAAGTTGTCTAACTGGATGCCACAGGCAGACGGGAAGGCAGGAAGACATATGGAGAAACAGACGACAGACAGACAGCTGCCTCATCTGCTTTAAAACAAAGCAGCTGCCAAGTTGTAAGCAGACACACACTCCACACTCTCTCCCCCATCACACACATATCACACTCGCAATTTTCGATAAGGGTTACCGACGTGGGTCCGTCCTGCGCACACTAATGTAGAAAAGAGATTGCCTCACAGACAACCCTCTACTGTCAGTTAAAGGTCTTTTTTTTTTTTTTTTTGCAAAAACTTTTTCGCTGAGCCGTTGTATAAAGAAAAAAAAATGTAAAATTCATCGGGAATCCAAAAAAAAATGGGGCTTTTTAGTCTCGGCATGTTTGAATGGTTTAGATATGTTTTTTGTGAAGCCAATATTGAACATTGGTGGCCTTCCTGCTGCAACTTGTGCAACTTAACATTCTTGCAACTTATCGAATTTGTCTTATTTTGATAAGATATAGTTATATAAAATGGCATTAAGATCGTTGGAATATGTGCTAAGGGTAAGTTATATATTTGAGCTATCAATAAATAAATAATTATAACAGCCGCAAGAACTTGTTGAATAATTCAGCAGACAGCTTGTTGTAAACATGTGTGCTTAGCGACTCAGTTAAATAACAGTAGGTCAAACCAACAATACAAACAACACATTTGTGGCCCCAATAGGTACAGGTACAGGTACAACACAGTCAGTTATTACATTATAAGACAGAATTATTTATTTAGCATTGTTGTTGTTGTTGCACTGTAACGACCGATAAAAACAACGAACATTATCATTACAATTACAATAAAAATGAAATGAGGCTCAAACAACACAAAAATACAGACCAGAGCGACAGAGAGAGTGAATGAGAAAGAGAGACAGAGATAGATAGATAGATGAATAGTGTGAGAGAGAGAGAGAGAGGGAGAGAGAGAAAGAGAGAGAGACAGAGACAGAGACAGAGTCGTTGCCCTAATTTGATTATTATGTGTTGATAACCTCGCTTGCAGCATCGAGAGTAGCAACAACGGGAAACACGTGCGAACTTCACATTGCTTATCGCTTATCGGTTATCGCTTATCGGATATCGCTTATCGCATGTTAGTACCATTCGCCAACTGCACGCAGAGTTATCTCCTGCACTTGGGCATGCGGCGGCGTGGAGAGGGCATAGATTACTGCCTGAGCTACATCGTCTGCCTGCAAGATAACATCGCCCAGCTGCGCTTTTATCTCATCCGAATTTATCTCAGTCGATACCCAGCCAGGGTTGATGCTCTGTAAAAGAAAAAAAAAAAAAAATTAAATAAAAAATTAATTGCATTATTTGTTGATTATGTGATTGTTATCTCAATCCTATCATTTTCAGAGGTTTTTGTTGTTAAACATGAATAATGTATTTCAAGGCAGACTCAAAAGTAATTTTTGTTGAAAGTAAAGTTGAAATAAGCTTCAACTGCTTGCCACTCACTCAATTATTCATCGAATGCCTCTTTGTGTCCACAACGTGCCTTTTGTTTTCTGTTTGGAACCGTTGTTGCAACTAAAACTCACCGTTGTTTTTATCTTTAGTTTCTGTGTGATTAGCTCCTGTCGGCAGATCTCGTGCACGGCTGTCAATGCAAACTTGCTGGGCGTGTACGCATTCAGGCTGGGATCCACCGGTCCAGGATTGTAACCGGCAACGCCAGCGGTGCTGTTGATGAAGAACAAATGTCCAGCCATTTGCCGGCTCCGCATACTGTTTGCCGCCAGTTTGGTGCAGTAGATGCTGCCCATTAGGTTGGTCTGCAGCACATCGCTGATGTCCTTGGTGGGCATATCCAGTAGTTGGCCATCCCGCAGGATGCCCGCATTGTTGATCAGCACATCGACGCCGCCCAGCTTCTGTTCGATCCACTCAAAGGTGCTGTTCACCTGCGCCTCTGCTGTAACATCGCAGGTGCGCTGATGGAAACGCTTCTGCTGATCGGCGGGCAGCGATTGACGCAGTTGCTCGAGCAGCTCAGTGCGCCGGGCGAGGCCGACAACTTGTAGACCGGCGGCCACCAGCAGCTTGGCGCAAGCAGCACCAATTCCCGAACTGGCCCCAGTGACGACAGCAACCCGATTCTGCCAGCGCTCCATCATTGAATGAGTGAACGAATCAGTCAATGCCGGTGCCAAGTATTCTATTTATATAAACGCCGCTGCCGCTGCCGCTGTTTATCAATTGTACATTTCACGCTCTCTCTCTCTCTCTATTTGTCTCTCAACTATCTCTATCTCTGCTCTCACATTCTCTCTGAGATGACGTGTCGCTCGTTTACTGCTCTGTGCCGTGGAACAGGCCACCCCAAAGCAACAACAGCTGTTCTAGCGCCTCTCAGGTTCAATGTGCTGATCTGTTTGTTTTGGCCCTTATCTGCTCGTTCTGTCGGGTTAGTGATAATAACCTATAGGCTAAGAGCCACTCCACAAATTATAGCTTACTTTATTTTCGCAAATTTTGCTAATTGAAATTTTTTTTTTAATATTACATATAAAACAGAATAATTACCGAACCAAAGTATTTTTTTTTGGTGTCGAACTTTAGAAATTTAAAAATTTAAAATTTAGTTAGTAGTAAAATCGGGCATGTAGAAAATTGAAATATTTGTGTACATTGAAAAACGATTTGAATCAATTTTCTTAAGTATCTACTTATTTTTTTTTAATGAAATACATACAGTGCCACGATACTGACCCCAGTTTAGTAGGGTCGTATATTCATTCCGCTGGTTAATAAATGTACCTGCCATCGGTCTTTGGAATTTTAGAAAAATAATGTATAATTAGTTTATGGCAGGCAATTAAAAATTTTGCTAGACACTGGTCGAAATGAGTTTTGAGACACTGTACATAATGCTTTCAGTTGCATTTTAAAGCGAAACTAATCAATTGTCGTGGTATTAAAAAAAAGTTGTGCACATATCGGTAAAGCTGTGAGGTTGACTTTAACGCTCAAATTAGCTGGTTGGCAAATGGGTTAATAAGTCCGCCAAGCTATATAACCAATAGCCAACAGGAAAAAAGAAAGAAGAAAGCCAACTTGGCGTATGAGCCATATATTTGAAAATAAATGTACATATGCTATATGTACATACATATATATATACATATATGGGCCATTAAAAAAGCCAACATGCAGTGCAGTTAAACGGCGCCTCAAGTTATGCCTCGCCCAGCAGCAGATACACACATACACACATGCATATGCACAGACACGAGTACAGACCTAAGCACACCTACAACAACAACAGCAGTTCATATGGTATATGGCAGCCATATGTTGTAGAAGGATCTGCTTGGGTCTTTCTGCTTTATCACCGTTTTCGTTATTTTTTTTTTCGTTTTTCGTTTTTTTTTTTTGTTTTTATGGAACGCTCGTAACATTCAAGGAGATGCTTAAATGGGAAACAATAAAAGCTCGATGAGTGGAGAAGTGTGTTAAAGTGTGGGTGTGGCTGGGGGGGAGGGCGGTAGGAACGAGGAGAAGCACTTGGTTTGGCTTTAGACCAAATTGGAAGAGCTTCACACGGGTTTTTAACGAGCAAGCCTTTTTTTTTTGTAGTCTTACTCTCGCTCTCTCTTTCCCTCTCGCTTGTTCGCTGTCTTTTAATATTGTTTTTTTTTTTTTTTTGTGTTGTGCGTAACTGTATTATGTGTTGCAGCATCCGGAAAGTGTGTGCCCATATTCATCAAATCACGACCGTCACTTTGCAGCACTTTATTATGCAATTACAAGTGCGAAACGTTCACAGGCAGCACTTAAACAAAAACTCGTCACATACCACAACAGCAACAGCAACAACAGTGTTGTTGCCTCATGCCACAAATGCCTCATGCATAGTGATACAGATATTACTATGCATTCTATCAATCATGTCCTCCCATCTGATTAACACTTGGCATTTTCCAAGCGTTCCATTGTTATTACTGCTGCAGGATAAGGGACACAAAATGTCGCAAGCTAAGCTGCGCTCATCAATAATTTGTCGGCAATTTCTCGCATCTCACATTGATGCATGACAATTTGTTTGGATTTTCCAGCTGTTCAACCTGACGGCAAACGCATCGTCGCTATTGTCGCCCACGAGTCGAACTATGTCACTCCTCTCCTCACCACTTGTCTTTTTTCCTCTCCTCTCCTCTCCACTTCTCTTCAGTTGTCTCGCCACATCGCCTTTTATATATGCCATGCCCTGGGGGCGACTCAAGTTTGTTGTTTTTTATCTTTTCTTATATTTTTTGCCTTAATGGTTTCTCGTTTGCGTCGCTAAACGTGTCAATAGACCTTTGTTTAGGTGCTCATTTTTACATTTTTACATTTCTGCAAAAAAATGACGACAAGCAAAAGACAAAAAATACATGTTTTCAATTGGAATTGAATTATTTTGCGCTGCTGCTGCTTTAATATAGCTAAGAAGCAGTTTAAGCTTTAAGCAGTAAAGCAGAATTTAACTTCCTTTAATTTAGATTTCCTTATCTCAAAGGGTTATCACATAAAAGCAAAGGCTTCATAAAGCTTCTGTTGCAATTTGGTCAATATGAAAATACTTTTGATTTATCAAAATTTGCTTTGCTTATCTCTTAAAGTCTCTGACATACATTTCTAAATCTACTCTGCTGTTGTTGCTAATCAAGATTATACATACATACAGTGATTACAAGCCAATTAGAAGCAGCGTCAAGCAAAAAATTTAAAGTGCTATAAAGTTTAAATAAGGAAACAAATTCAAAATGTTTAAATGCCAATTTGTTTAATGTTATATCACATTTGAAATAAAAACTTTAGTTCTTATTAAAATATTAATTAATTAATTAAAATTAGACAAAAACTGAAAACATATCCAAAAATATGTGCAAGCTGATTAGAAGCAGTCTTAAAAAAGTTACATTTTTGGCGAACAAAAGCTTAAATAAGGATGTTAACACTTAGTATGATATCCTTTAGCCTTAACAACTTCTCTTAACCTATTATTAATTCGGATGGTCATAAAAAAAGTTACATATTTGGGGTATAAAAACTTAAATAAGGATGTTAATACTTAGTATGATATCCTTTAGCCTTAACAACTTCGCGTATCCTATTATTCATGGAAGATACCAGCTTCCGGGTAGTTTCTGGACTGATCCTGCTCCACTCCTCCAGCAGAGCAGTTTGGAATCCTGTTTGCAGGATGTGTTGTGTTTCCGGATGTTATTTTCCAGCAGAGCCCACAAATTTTCAATAACATTTAAGTCTGGAGACTGGGCCTGTGGAATCATCACACGGGGGCAGTTCAATCTAAGTCAGGACTGTACTATTCCGGCCTTATGCCTGGGGTCGTTGTCCTGGTAGTTCCGGAAAGTACGTGGAATTCCAGCTTCTCGGCACTTTGGAGTAAATTTTCCTTTAGTATATCAAAGTACACATTCTTGTCCATTGTTGTTTCAAAAATCACAAAATTTCCGCCACCGGCGGCCGAGATAGATGCCCATACCAGGACACTTCCTCCGCAGTGCTTGACTGTTGCCCTTAATTTTTTGGGACTCAGCACAGTATTGGAGTGTCGCCACACATAATTTCGTCCGTCCTGGCAAAAAATGTTGAATTTGTACTCATATTCAAATATGACTGTGTTCCAGAACTCTAAATCCTTGTCCAAGTGGATTTTGACGAACTCATCCTAGACCACCTATATTTTGCGCTTATAAATTGCTTTTTCCGTTGTACTAGGGCCTCCAAGTCATAGTTGCCCAAACCTGGAGTACAGTTTTCACACTGATCTTATTCCTTATTTCATCCTACACCTATTGAGTCAGTTTTTGAGCCGATAGCTTAAGATTTCCCCTTGTTTTCCTGATGATCCTCGGCTCGTCCTGCTCGGTGAAAATCGGGTTTGGTGCCATTCCGCCTCTGTCCTCTGTCCGATTTTCGTCAACGAAACTCCAAATGATATAGAATACAGTTGAGGTGTTTAGATTGACCATTTTTAGCTATTTTTCGAAGTGAATATCAAATTTTTAAGTGTTCCAGGATGAGTTTCCGTTGATCACTGGTAGTCCGTTTGCCCATGGTCCTTGTTGGCTTATTGCATCCGAAATGCAGGAAAAAACTTAACTGACTACAAAGGATTGGTCTATTTATACCGAAAAAATTCAACTTTAGGTAAAAAAATCCTGGTTTTATGGCACCCAGGTGTCCATAATGTAACTGTGCGAAATAACCCTTTGCCAAAAATAGAGGTACTTTCTTACATAACCCTACCTAGCAGGTGGAAAAAACACAGTTTATTAGGGTCATATATTCATTTTGGTGGTTAATAAATGTACCTGTCATAGGTCTTTGGAATTTTTGAAAAATATTACATAATTACTTTATGGCAGGCAATTAAAATTGTTGCTATGCACTGTGCGAAATAAGACTTTGCTCACTGTATGTATATATTTTATAGGGTCGGACATGCTTGTTGCATGCTTTGCGCAACTTCATTAAACCCTTTGTCGCACTTTGTACTGTTCTGTGTATAATTATAATTGGAAAATAGAGTTCTTTATGTGGTCAACCCAATGTTTTGTTTAAGGTGAAAAGCATTTCTGAATGCAGATGTGTGTTTTGAGTGCTTTTTTTTGTTAGCTGGAATTCAGCATAAATTATTTTAAATACAGGTGCCAGCGATGACGAGCGATGTCAGCATTTTGTATTTTGTGCAAATCGTAAATTGAATTTAAAAACTGTTCTATAAATGCTAAACAGCCAGCAGCAGTGGCAGTAGCAGTAGCAGTAGCAGTTGCAGTAGCAGTAGCAGTAGCAGTAGCAGTTGCAGTAGCAGTAGCAGTTGTAGTAGCAGTAGCAGTTGCAGTAGCAGTAGCAGTTGCAGTTGCAGTAGCAGTAGCAGTAGCAGTAGCAGTAGCAGTAGCAGTAGAAGTAGCAGTAGAAGTTGCAGTAGCAATAGCAGTAGCAGTAGCAGTGGCAGTGGCAACAATATGCTGCAACATGCGAGACCCACATAAGTGTAAGCACACATGCTGCTCAGCCTGCTGTATGATGTGCGTAGTCATTATCAACATGCAGATATATGTGTGTTTGTCTGTGTGTATGTCTGTGTGTGTGTGCGAGTGTGTATGTGTGTAAATGGCGGCTTACAACTGTTTATCAACACAGGCAAAGCAGGCACAATTAATTTCACTTGTCTGTCTGATTTTCTCTCTCACGTCCTCTCATTAAGTTTCCCTTGATTTTCAAATATATTTTGCAACATTTTGAGCTGTTTTTCCTTCCTCTTCTTCCTCTTCTTCTTTTTCAATGTATGTTGACATTCACAGTGTAGCAGCCACGTTTGACTGCTCAAATTGCCATTAACAACGATTTGCTGTTTCTTAGCCCTCCTCGCCCATTGGCTGCCATCATCAAAGTCTTTAGCTCCCTGCCGTTCACATTATATTAAGTATGTATATATGTATGTATGTATGTGTGTTTGAATGTAAGTATGTACATATATTTTTCGGTGTCATGGCTTTAATCCAGTCAAGAGGCAGACACTGTGCTCGAAATGAAAATAGTTAATTTAAGCTGGATTATTAAATGTTAAGGAAGAACTTTTTTGATGTTCTTCGAGGTTACTTAGTTTTTGTACATATCATTTTATAGCATTAAAATACAGTTATGATTATATAAAATCACAAGCAAATATGAAATACAAAATAATAATCACAAGTGAAAAACATTTCCCAGGTGTGAAATATGTATATTTTAAAATAAATTGTGATTTCTGAATAATAATTCAGAACTTTTGGCTTAAAGAATTGGATTTCTTAACTGCAGTTTCCAGTTTAGCTATGCAAAAGAAAGAAGGGCTAAAACCAACTCGCTGCTTCACTTTGGCTTATTTTGGAGCCAGGAAAGTTTTCACTTGTTCGAATGGTAAAAAAAAAAAATGGAAAGGAAGTATTTAAAGGAAAACCAACCGCCAGCAGGTAAAATAGGAATAGGAAAAACAGCAGCAACAAAAAGGGGCGAGGATAAAAGCGGCAACAATAAGAGGCAAGAGGACCGCGTAGCATTGTTTGTGTTTCTATTGTCCTGTTCGTTAGCCAGGCTTTCCTGGCCACTCTCTCCACTCTCTCTTGGTAGCTCCTTGCATTGCAAGGTGGCAGCTTGAGGGATTGATGGACAGAATGGCTACGAACGGCGGCAGAGCTTAAAGTAGTGAGTGTGTGTATGGGCGTGGTGTGTGCACTTTTTTATTATTATTTTTTTTGTATTTTTTATTGTTGTTGCTGGCTGTTTGCCATTTGTTACGCATACAAAACGGCCATCACTTGGAGCTTTAGTTTACAATATCTATAAAATTATCACAAATGAGCCAAGCAGCGGCAACAATGTAAGCGGTCAGTGCCAATCCTCCCGTTGTGTCCTTGTTGACCCCTCGTCCTAATATGTAACGTGGTGAATGAAGCCCAACAATAACGGGAAAATCGCTTTTATCGGATGAGACCATAAAAATGATTTTTTTCCACTTCTTTATTGTTGTTTCTGCCTGTTTTGTTGTTTGTCATTTAAGAGGTCTCGTTGTGTAAACAAATATTGTTCATAATTTCATTAAAGCCGAGTGAGTTTGAAAAAAACCACAAAGGCTCTGATTTCCGTTCTAAATCAGAAGAATCGGTTGTATAAAAATGGTTTTAAATTGCAAACAAATTTAACACACAAATCAATTTTCAGTTTTAATGCTTGAAGTTATTTATTTATTTATTGTCAACTAAAGTCAATCGACACCAAAAATACAAAAATTAAAAATTTGAATTAAATTAAATTTAAAATAAAATTAAAATTATAAATAAATTAAAAAATACTAAAATATTTATAAGATTTTTAAGATTTCTAGATTTATTATCAATATAATACATATTTATTTTCAATGACTGCTGGAAAGTGAACTGATCGTCACTTTAATTAATGTATTTTAAGCATTGATCACGAACTCGAATCGTATTCAAACCTGGAAAATATGCTTTATGTTCATGAGAGTCTTTTGATAAATAATTGGATATTAAGATATTATTATGGTAAAGGTACTCTGAAAGTAGTCAAATTTAATTTGTTGTATACATTTTTACAAAATCCGCAAAATAACTTTCCCTTTTGTTGATATGCTGCTGCTGCTGCTGCTGGTCGTAAATATTAGTTGACAGGCCCATTAAGTGTTTGATATTTATGCGCAATTGAATGTGCCTCGAAGTGGTGGTGCTACAAGAACAATGTTGGCTCAGTTGGCTAATGAATTTGTGTGGCCAGAACCTGGTAGCCCAACTAACTGACTGGCAATCAGTGTGCGCACCGCTAAAACGTATATCACTGCCAGCTAAAAAGCTAATCAGCTATTAGTGGTATCTCCACAAAATATTACACATACGCCCCCAAGGCACAAGCCGGCCGTAGACAAAAGCCGTGAACGCGTTGCCTTCGCTGACTGCCTCGCTTTGAGTCTGGGCTACTTGCCACTTTTTACACCAAACTCAATTTGCTGTAGAGAGAAAGAGAGAGAGAGAGAGAGAGAGAGATAGAGAGAGCAGCTCTTAGTGGCCACTGGGCAGCTTTGACTGGCCAGTTTGTGGAGCGAAATGGCAAGGGACCTGCTGCTGCTGCTGCTGCTGCTACCGGGGACGTCTGAAGGTACAGCAAATTATTGCTCAACGGAAAACAATTATTTCGTGCCGGTTTCTGGCATACGATTAAAGTCACACCCAGACCAGGTTGAGGCACCATTCAATGGGGCCCACAGGAGCTGACTTTATTTCTCTGTGTGTACGCCAGGCAACATGTAGTGTAATTTGAGTATCGCTGAGACTCGTTGCACTGCTAGCTGCCAGCTTATAAATTGCATTTGCCTCGGGCGGCTATTAGTGCCACAACTTACAGGAAAAGAAACTTTAGACATACTTAGGACATACAGGATATCATTAGACTGGGCTACTTCTATGACTGAAAAGTGTTCATGTTTCGATTTAAAGAGTTTTCAATTTGAACGTTAAATTTGTATCTGATTTTTTTTTGGAAAAGAAATCACAATGAATTTTTAACGACAATCTTTATTTAATGCCTAAAGAATATTCAGTTTGCTATGCAATATTAAAGAAGGCATCTTTCAGACTTTATATGTACGTAGTTATATATGTATGTATATTTAAATATATAATTTAATATCTGGATCAGTTTTCTTTTAAAAGGCTAATGTTGGATTCAAATGTATAAAATATGTCTGTGAAAATGTACAAATCTTTTGCATACGCATTTGTCGCTCCATTTTTTTTGGTTTTTTGTTTTTTTTTTTTATTTTTTTTTTATTTTATTGTTATTAAGCTGTGTTGGGATTTTGTTTGCTGTGAAGCCGTTAGCCATGTGCGATATTTGGAAATTGCCTGTAATTAGGCAGCTCGTTCCAGTTCCTGTTCCTGTTCCTGCTACATGTTGTTGTTGGTGTTGTGTGTTGTTGTTGCTGTGTGTTGTTGTTGCTAACGCCTGCGAGCGACTTCCGTTTGTTGTTTCACTGCGAAACATAAAACTCTAATTACCAGAAAAAGGGGGGTAACCAAAAAAAAAAAAATATATATATAGAAGAAAAACACACACATACATAAAACAAAAAAATAAATAGATCAACTAAGAACGTTGCAGTTGGACGTAACCGACTGCTTGATACTCTGGCACTGACTGAATACTTTAATCGATTGAGTGACTTGACTTAAAGATATCTTTGCGAGTCAGACTGACACAAAAAGCACAACGGAGCTTACACAAAATAAATATACCCCATTCGCACACACCTGTCCAGGATTTCAAGTGGACATACACGTGTTCGCACACCATTGTGCTGAGTGTGAAAAGAAGAAGAAGATGGTAATAAGCAACTGGTCAGCAGTTGAGTCGGAACAGAAGTAGAAAAAAAAATGGGCTACAAAATAGGGGCCGTAGAGTGTTCAATTATACGGCCAAATTTGGTTGTCATTATATTTTTTGCCCAAAATCCGGTCGACAAAAAACCAATGAGAACCTGATTAGGAATCGCAGAGCTTTCGTTTCGTTTTTTTTTATATCATTAAGAGAACATGTAACTTAGCCACATTCAGCTCCGACTTTGAATAAATGCGTAAAAATGCTCATAAATGTTTAATGTGCATTTCATTTTACACACGGCCTAATGACAGTCAATTTGTGTGTGTGTGTGTGGTTGTGTGTGTGTGTGTGTGACAGTAAAAGGGTTAAGAAACAGCTGCCTGATATAAAATATGCCGCTGGGAAATTAAATGGTAAAAGGCTGGCTTTTGGGTGTAACTGTACCCATTAGCTGGGTACTTGACTTGACCAACCACTTGCACTTTCCCACTAAATTATAGGCGTGAGATATTATATTAGCTAACCTTATTCATTAGCCAGTTGGCCATCTCCTATATTAAAACCGACCACAACATTCAGTTAAAAAAAAGCTGAGAAAATACCAATGATGGCTTCAAAGTAGATTGAGACCGTCGTCAGACTAGGGAGAATGATGTTACACCCCCAACTTTGATCCTTATATCACATAATCTTAGACATTCCATCTTGTGATGTGCAAAACGGAAAGTAAGCAATTTAAAAGGGTCTAAATATTTGAAGTTGCAGTAATCTGTTTGAAGCTCCACAGATACTGAAGATAATGATATATTTAAACGACATAAGTGGTCACCAATCAATGGAGTTGTGGAGATTATTTTACGGACATTTCCACATTCATGTAACTTTGAACTTTTGTCAAATGAAAAGTCTCATTTACTTAATCCCGGATTACATGTTTTTTTTTATATTTTTTTATTTATTTTATTTTTTTATGTGTGATACGCTGCTAATTAGTTATGTTGAAGTGCATTAATAGGTGGGCAGATGGCAGAAAAACTGGATTTTATTGTGTTGTTTTTCCTGGAAATGGGGATCATTTGTGCTCTTCATTTGTCCATTTTATCCCTTTTATCCACTGGTAGCTTATGCTGCAAGTGCGACGCCCACGTTGCGGTTAAAATTACCCTGATTTATGTGTTCATTTTGCAGTTCAACTCAATTTATATATTTTTTTTAGCAGAACAGCCCACGTGTATTTTTTTCATATTGCATTTCAACAGCATTGCGGTTCTTGTACCTTCAACCCTGGACAATGAAAATGGCTAAAAACGGGTATAATAGTTTTAAGCTAATTAATGCAACAGGCAGAAGGCAGCAGTTCCGATCACATAAGGTGTACATGTATTCATAAAAACTCAATTCTAAATGTCTTTTTTAGTGATTATCTTTTTCGCATATACATTTTGTGGATCTTAACTAATTCTTACCAATTATTTTCTTACTAATTATTTTTGGTCTGATTGGGTTTTTCTGGGTTTTCCCCAATTCATGCAACAAATGTTGGACCATTTTGTTTTCTACCCCCAGAAATCTTAGATATCTTAATAATATTTTAGTATTTTTTAATTTATTCATAATTTTAATTTTATTTTAAATTTAATTTAATTCAAATTTTTAACTTTTGACAGTAAATAAATAAATAAATAATTAATTAGGATAAATAATTAGGATAAACAATCGAGTCGATTTAGTAGTCTGTATAAAAATGCGGACCTCGTGCAGTTTGAGTTTATTTTATTTTCTCGATTACTTTGTAGAAAATATTTTGACTTAGTTTTCATTAAACGTACAAAAATAGAATAATATGTCAAACTTGCAACAAAAATGTATTTGGTTGCAGATTAAAACCTATATGCAAGGGTATGCAATATTCGGTGTGCCGCCTTTTTTCTCTGGTTTTGTTTGTTTTTTTTTTATTTAAAATATGTTGCTCAGCTGCGCTGTAATTCGTGTCATGCGCTGGATAATTAAAAGATGCGAAAAAGATAAAAAATAAAAATATATATATATTTATTTATATTGCATGCCTTTAGGCGGAGGTGTATGCTGAATAGTTGTTTGTTGTTTGTCTTTCACTTGAATGCTGAGAGAGGATTAGTGCAGTTTCCTCAGGAAAAACAAAATTAAAACAAAGAAAAAATAAAATGAAGCGGAAATGAACGGATATTTGTATGTGAGAAAAGTACGTTTGCAGATGGGAAAGCAACTTGAAAACGTTTACTTGAGCAACCATTGAAATATTTATTACGCACGTGTACACTTGCCACAGCTGGTTGCTTCCACAGCTCGTAATCACACTTTTGAGTGTCACTCGAAGCGTGCGCATTCCAAAATTCAAAAATTTATTTCACTTTAGTTTTGATCACACACATTTCACATCACACTCTTCGGCGAACAAGTATTTAATTTACCATTATTTCAATTTAAAATTACCAACATAGCTGGATATAATTAAAATGATGCTTTACCAAATTTTTGCTGTCCAGCTGGCCATGCTCTGAGTCCGAGTGTCCCAGTGTCCGAATGTCCGAATGTCCTGTTGGTAGTTTGCTCTCGTTTGTGGTTGCCGCTGAAAATTGTATGCCTCCGGCATCTGTAATGAAAGATGGTTGACTATCTGCACCAGCAGTGCCACAAATATGTATGTTTTTGTCTTTCCCTCTTTCTGTCTGTCTGTCTTTCTTTCTATTTCTAAATATATAACTTAGTTGGAAATGGCATTTCTGAGGAAATGCTGTAATGAAAATTTGCTGATTATTGCTTGGCTAGATCCGCAACGATTCCTAGAATTCCAGTTATTAATTTATCAACTCGATGTGGTCGGTCCAGTTTAGTTTGCAACCATTTGAGGCAGGCTTTAACTGACATTCTTAAATAAGTGACAAAACTTAAGCGTATTCATTTTTATCTGATTGTTGTTGCTGTGCTGTCTTTCTCGGTTCATTGCTGTGAATAATTCAGCAGTGGAAATTGTTGCTGCCACATGGATTCAGGTAACATTGATACAGCCAACTATACATGTATGTTTACAGGCACGTATTTATTTCGTCGCCCAAATGGGAATGGCTCTGGGCCTGGCTCTCGTCTGCTTGAGTCTTTTAGCTTTGTGGCTTGCATGCAAATTTTATGTTTTAATAACAAGTCTCTGGCATGCAAGCGGACCATATTTTATGCCAATGGCCGTGCCACGCTCCAGGCCCTCCCAAAAAAAAGCAAAAAAAAAAAAATAATAAAAAAAAATACCAAAAAATAACGAATCCACAAGAGTTATGCTGATGGGGACAATCCCATCCACTGGGACCAGCTATCATGTTAACTTAAGGGATTTCACTTTGTCTTTGGCTTTCACCTTTGGCCCAAAAATATGTTTATTTTCAACCACATATTTTCTCGAGCCCTCTTTGCCAAGTGCTTTGTAAATCAGTCATAAACCCCTTAAACTTCTCTCTCTCAGGTTTTTTTTTTCTAATCGTATATTATTGCCTTGCATTGTTGGAATTTTAAAATAAGCAAGTACAGTGTGTATATAACCAAGTATTCCCGTTAGACCACCCGAGGTAAGTAGATCACGCAAATCCTGCGTTGTCGTCCTGCGGTGCGTGTCTCATGCGAGTGAAATGCAAATGCGAATGCAAATGCAAATGGAAATGCACATGTTGCATAAAATATGATTGCCGTAATTATACGTGTCCAGCTAGTGAAAATGTTGCAAATGCCCCTCCTTCCATTGCCTCCCCTTTTCCTTTTCTTTACCTTCCTTTTGCAGACATTCAGATTGTGGCCTGGCACAATGGGGGATGTGTTAGTTAGTTGGGTATTCTCAAGAATATATTTACAGCTTTAAGATGCATCCTCAGACTCGGTATGTTTATTCATTAGCAGCTTCTTTCCATTAGCCAAGCAAAAGTTCATGCGGCCAAGAAGAATATATAATTTGAGGTAGCCGAGTAAAAAATATAAATATCGAAGTTCACGTTAGTTTAATCCGAATTTTTATTTACTTTTTTCTGCTTTTTTTTTATCGAATTTTGTCAGCACCACTTCCACAAGATGTCCGAATTTTTTAATAAATATTCAGCTAACAAATGTAGGTAAAATTTTTGTTTATTATATGGATTTCTTGTTCCATTTCCAATTTGATTACCGATAACAAAAAAGTCTGAAATTCAGTTCACTGTTCACTTATACTGTTTCAAATCAATGATTTATAGCCTTTAAGTAGGTTGATTAATGTTTAAATATAATTGTCACATAAAAAAAGGGTATCTCTCAGTCGAGTTTTCTCGAATTTGCATTTTAACCTGGTGTATTTACAAAAAATGTTGAGTGTTATCAATTTTTGCGATTGTTGTCAAAAATATAACTGGTTGTTATTTGAGAAAAATTGCGCTTGACAACATTTTAATATTGTTGTTTGCATTGATAGGTAAATGAGAAAATCACCAATTAATTTAAATTTGTAAAATCAGATATGTTAAATTAATTTAATATACGCTTTTTGATGCCAGTTAAAAATACAGATTTTTGCTCACTTGAGATTTTTATTTTTCTTTTTTTTTTTCGTTTTGCGGTCCGTGCATTTTTCCCGTGTTATTTCGCACTTAATTTAAAATCCTTGGCTGACGTGTGGCACGCACAGCGATTGATGTAGTTGCACCGTGCTCCGAAAACCACCTCTCTCCTTTCTCTAGCCGACACCTCAACTGACAATAAGAAATTGTATTTTTATTTTGCAGCTAACTGTTTTATTTTTAGCTTAACTAGTAAGATAAGGTTGCAAAAACACATAACAAAAAAAAAAAAAAATTGAGGTCGAAATAATTTGAGTGCACACGTCAAAATTGTTGCATGGGGATCAACATAACTTTTGGATGGTGATGTTCACCTGATAGTAGCAAATGGGGTGTTTGGTGACGCCATCCTTTGGATTGAGGGAGTAGACAGTGCCGTGTATGGTGTACACTGTGTTCGGCTGATACATAAACTTAAGTATTGCTGTGTCTGGTGGCACTTGGATGACGTTCATCGTGTATATGCCCCGTTTGAGGGGGCAGGCCAGACTCATGTTGCTGCCATGGCCCGATATCATCAGTTTTGAGATATTGTACCAGGCACTGACCCTTCGCATATATTTCCAAAATTCGCATGTCTTCACCGTCGAATTGTAGAGGGTTCGCGATGGCTCCGCTCGCGACGTGCCGCGTCGCTTGCTCGGATGCTGCACGAGCACTAAGTGCCACAGCGGTATTGCCACATCCTTGTGCACAGTTGTGACCGATGACAGTGAACTGTTTCGCACATGCATTTTCATTAGCAAATTATAGTCCGGCGTGTCCCACGTACTGATGTTCAACGGCTTCACTATATAGCAATACTGAAGGTAAAAAAACAAATATTATTTTAAATTCGTAGGTTCGTAGGTAATACTTGATGTTGGTTGCTAAACTGCTGCAACTCTGAACAGCTCAAATATATATAATGGTATATTTCTGATCGACTGGCCAAACGGAGATGATATTTTTGTGGCTCGCTTGGAATCTATCAGTCCCAATTTGAATGCGGTTATGAATCCTTTTTCAGATCTTATTATTTTACTATTAATATTATTATATAATGTAATTAACTCACCTGCTGGGACAGCTGCAGAATTCCGAGCAGTGTCAGTCCTGTAAGAACACGTCTAAGGTAGCTCATAATGTGAAAACAAATGTATGCAAATTGTTGACATCAATTTTGTTGTATCTCGATTGTTGTTCAAAAATCACTTAAATAATCATTAGAGTTATTTAAGTGATATTTGATACAGCTAATTATTTATTTACACTCGTCATATATTGAATTTAATAGCTCACTTTAAAGTCTGACAGAGTAAATAAAAATTTGAAAAATAATTTTAACATTATAATTATAATATTTGAATTTTCACCTAAAAAACATAACTGTAGATTTTTGTGCTGATTAGTTACGGGGCTTATTTACTTAGGTCTTAGTCAACAGCATCTAATCCAGACAAGCACACTAACTGGGCCAGCTCAGTTGGTGGGATGGGGAGGGGAGGAGGGAGGGCTTATTGTCATCATCATCATCATCATCATTATGATTAGTTTGTAACTGTAACTGTTAAATTTGTAGTGTTGATTTAGCTAATTAGAATTCGCTTACAGTTGGCTTACACTTTTGCAGCCTCACTTAACGCAGATTTCACAGTTACAGTTACAGTTACAGTTACAATTACAATTACAGTTATAGTTAACCATCTACGTATTCATTATAAGTTATCCGTTTCCGGTTCTATTTGTACTGTCATCTTCAAACTCGCATTGGGTATGCAAAGTGTTGGTTGCTCTGACACCGAAACAACAACAACAACAACAACAGAAACAACAACAACAACAACAGCAACAACAACAGCAACAACAACAGCAACAACAACAGCAACAACAACAGCAACAATAATGACCACTTTTGTCGCCCAGTTGGCAGCTCTTTAATGTCTTTTGTTGACACACAGAAGGAAGCAGGAAGAAGTTGCTACTTTTGTCTATCTTCGGTTCAACTTTCATATTTACTTCCCGGTTATTTTCCAGCAAATATTAGCATTGACTACCCAGCTATGCCCATGTCAGTGGCTGTTTAAATTTGACATACATTTGGCTCTCATATGTTGCCACAGTTTATACCAGTTGCCCACTGCCACATTTATGGAGCCTACTTTGCGTCGGTTTCCTTCGCAGCCTTGTTGCTTCCGCGTTTTTATCAGACAGACCCTGTGCGTGTCTCTTTGTTGACTTGTAATAAAAAGCGACATCATAAAACTGCTTCACTCAATTTTCAATTCAATTTAACACACACAAACACACACAAACACACACACGCACACACAACATCGCTTTCCTTTCTCCTTTTGAAACAGCAAAAATATTAAGCAATGCAAATGTCCGCCCGTCCGTCCGTCCGTCCGTTCTGACTGTCTGTTAGTTGTCTGGTAATCAGTTTCTCTGGTTATCTGGTTTGTTAGCCCAAGTGATTGGACTTGTTTTTTTTTTATTGTCCTTTATTTTGTGGTTTTATCGTTTCTGTTCTATTTCTATTTTTTGTGCCATTTGGTTATTAAGTTTGGTTACTTTTACCATTTATTTTTTGTTGCCCTCGAGACAATTGTGTCAACGAACTGAGCGACTTTTACAATGTGACAGTTTCACAGGACTTGTTCCAATTTAATTAAAGAATACAAAAATCTATTTAATATTGAGCATTATGCTCTTTAATATTAAATAAAATCATAGCTCACTGTAAGTGTTATGCTGGGTGTCTGTGGGTTTTTTAAATTGTTGTTTTTTACAATTAGCACAACCCGAACTACTGCAAATATGTAATGTGCTTACTTTAATTGTCTTTATTTTAATTGTAATTTTTAATTTAATTTCAAATTTCAATAAATATACGTTAGTTAAAAATGAGAGCACGACAACATCTTACAGCCTATGAAAATGTTAAAAAACAGCATCGCCGACTCAATAAAGTATATATATTCTTGATCAGCATCAATAGACGAGTCGATCTAACCATATCTTATTGTTTATCCTCACTATAAGGTATATATACATTTGCACAACTACACACATCCATTAAAACAAGTAACATGAACATTTGCGCAGTTTTTTAAGATCCTTACTTGATTTTCTTACAGTAGCATCTCCATTGTGACCTTAGCTCAATCAGCGTCTAACATTTATTTTCAGCTTCAGGATTATTCGCAGCTGCTTTTTGCCTTGCCCTTTTTTCATTTTTTTATTTTTTTATTTTTTTATTTTTCGGTATTTTGTGTTTGTCGATTGCTTGGATTTGATTGTACACAACTTTATTAGAGCCAGGGAGCTTTGTCCTATAAAGTGCGATTTATTCACAAAGAACAAAAAAAAAGAAGAAAAAATGTATCTATTTGGGTTTGCTTTTATTTTACATTTTGAGTGCTTGTTGATGTTGTTACTTGTTACTTGTCGTGTTGTTGTTGTTACTGCTGTTGTTTCTTGATTTTGTTTTTCAATAAGCTTTTATGGGCTTTTTGATGGTCGATTGGTGGTTCAAATGGTCGCTATGTGTTTATTTTGTTGATTTGCCACCGCTTTGGCTAAGAAAATGTGACAGAAGCAACAAGAGCGAAATAATGTCAAAATATTCAGTATTCCATTTAAGTATCGAGCGGAGGCCAACGCGCCCAAAAGTATGCCACATTAGTGCCAACTTTGCAAAGTGTTTGGGGTGACTCACGGTGGCAACTCTCGCTCCTTGCGGATGGGTGGGTGTTTGCCTTGAACGTTTTATTATTGCACTTTTCAGCAATAAAAACTGCATAACCTTGCTAAAAACACACACTGCTCTATATACATGTGTATATATATACGTGTGTGTGTGTGTTGCTGCCATCATCAGCCACAGCCACAGGCAATGAGACTTGACACCAATGCTGAAACTTTAATAACCTCAGACAGGGTGCAAGCAACCCATGCAACACATGCAATAAAATGTCGGCTGCCCCATAAAACACCAACCTGCAAATGCTCATATCTCATACATATATGAATTCAGCACTCTTCTCTCCGATTTCCCTACTTACACAAAAAACAACAACAGAAATGGAAGCTGCACGCTCATGATTATAAAATAATGTACTTAAAGCAAAAAAAAAAAAAAAAATTTATATATATCCTTGATAACCTCTCAATTTAGATAAATGCAGGATATAGTTATATGTATGAAAAAATGATAAAATGCTGACAAGAAGTAAAATTTTGTGTTATTTATTATTATGTAAACAAAGTTAGTTATTACACTTATGACCAACTTCTGTATTTATATGTTTATGAATGGATGAATGAATAAAGACTAAACCTGTTTAAAAGAAGTTTCTAATTTGACTTTTCTGAAAGCTTAAGTTTCCTATCTACAAATCAATATATATTGTGAAAGCTTTCAGACTTGGCTTTATTTTAATTTTAAAGAGTATTTCGGACTAAATATTGATGACGGTACATTTTTCGATAGATGGTTATACGAATTCGTAAAATATATATGAGAAAAACATATAATTGCTTACAGATAGGCTGGCGTTACACAAACTGCCACAAATTGTGAAATCCTGTGGATCGTTTTAAGAGCAACTACTTTCACTAATCACAATATTGGTATCAAAATATTCTGCAATCGGTGCGATTTTTTTTTATAGTATTTATAAATTGAGGCATGAATACTGAATTCCTAATTTATGAACTCTAAAGGTTTTTAAGCTCAGTTTTTATCGATACTTTTAAGGGCATATGTTGCAAGTAGCATTTATTAACACATAAATAAAATACCTGCAATATTTTATGTTGTCTTATCTTATCCGTACACTTTTATGCACAAATACCGCTATAGAGACAAAATAAAAATATCCTCGTGTAAGGGTATGAAACGTGTCCTGAGATCAAGGGGGATGCGGATGCGGATTCGGATGACACTGTCAACTGTCAGCACCGTCGCTATTGCAGCTCCCAAACACGTGTCGCACAGCTTCCACAGCTCTTTCGGCTCTGCCACAGAACACCACTCAGAGTTTCTCAGCGCCAACGTGTTGCCCTTGGGGCATGCTACCAGGCTTTTGTTGGACCATCGAGTAATTTTTATTTCCAGTCATTCGAATCCTTCAGCATTGCATCTATAGTTGTTAAAGTTCACCAGGCGTCTTCTAAATTTTACTTTAGATTTCAGATTCAAGTTGTAAATTATTTAAATTTATTTAAAACAACCATTTTTTTTAAGATAAGCTCTTTAATCCTGTATCTGCGGGAGAATTTATTATTTTGTTCTACTTAAGTATGCATTCGAGTGAACTTTTCAAAATATTATTATCAATTATGTGTAGTCTTCTCAATAAATTAATAATAATAATAATAATAATAATAATCATATTGTAAAATAATATGACTTTGAAGTTGTTATTGTTTGTGGAGCTGATTGCAATTGACAAAAGCCATTGCTTTTAATATCATGGCTAATGCCAAGTTGCAAATACATTGCTCATATTTGCAACAATCCTATCTACATGCCACAATAAGATTATAAATAGAAATGAATGTTTGTGTCTTTAAATGTATAAATATGAATACCAAATAAGAAAATGACGAAAGCAATTCAAGCCTTAAAATTGTTCATAGTATATTTTGTGATTACGAATATTCAAGTTAACAAAATGAACTATATGAAATTGGCCGATATTCATTTCTTACTGTAAATATTACATATTGGCAATCATCCTTTTGCTTTGTGGACAACAATTTGCTTGCCACAAATATCTGCAGTTGCAGCCACAAATGCTAACGGTTGTGTGTAATGCACAAAAGTATGCAATATTAATTTTGCGCATTAAAAGCTCTCTCCATGGAGTGTGTGTGTGTGCGTGTGTGTGTGTGCGTGTTTGCGTGCGTGAGTGTAATAATTATAATGAATAATTAAACACACTCAGCACGCATAGCTGAATTCTGGGTGCACTCAAATCGCGGCTGCTTTCAAGCTCCTCGGGCAAATGACATATTTAACTACGATAAAAGTACATTTTAAATGAGAATTTTGATTATTCATTGACACGTTGGAAAATTGTATATGTGCAACTAAATATGTTTGCTACAAACAATTACATTGTTGAACAAATGGTGTATTTTGCGGTTGGCCGCACAATGATTTCCAAATTCATTTTTATGCACTGAACTCATTAAAAATGTGTGAAATTGGTTAAATTTTAACAACAGCAGATAACACGGCAAAAAATATATATTCATTTATATATATGTATATAAGAGGAGATATCGTTGCAACGAAGCTGTTGACGTTTGTTGCTAATTATAGTTGCTGCCACAATTTGCAAAGCCTGTTGCAATTAATCTCAACATTAATTTGAACTCGCAGAAACAGGCCATTCAGCCAAAGGGATAGAAAGGGATGTGGGAGGGGGGGTGAATTGACATAACCTTGGGTGGCAACACTGTTGAGTGGGAATCTCAACTTTAACAACATTTGCCACTGAAGCTGACCCAATTTTTCACCTGGCTCATGAGCAGGGCCAATAAATTGTGCACCACTCTGTAATGGTGAAGGGCCACAGCCATTTAATGGCCATGTCCGACAGTTTGGACTTTAATATTTTTGCGTACTACATCAAAGTCGAAGGTTCGAGTGATTAAATGAAATTTACGAGTGCCCTATTCGTCGTTGCCTCCGGGAATTCTGGCCACGGCTCTCCCTCCCTCCCTCTGTCCCTACCCATTCTCAAGACACTCACTTGTATAATTTTGCATAGGCCCTGTCAGAGATTGATGGCCCATGTTTTGTCCTGACGGCATCACGGGAATATATATAACAGCACCACCAGAACCACCAGCACAAACCATAGCAATAACAGACCGATGTAATAAAGTAGCGTACGTGGCGTATGCGTAATTAGTGATGAAGTGACCAAGTGACCAAGTGACGAAGCATATCGAAGGCGGCAAATATATACAAATATATAGAAAAAGAATTTGAAATCAGCTATCATTATCCGATCACATCAATTTGCATACCGATCAGAAGTGGTTCCCATAACTACAAAAATTACATACTATATGCATAATTTTTGTATCAATAACATTTTGAAAATTTTGTTTCTTTGATCACTTTTTGGAAAACACCAAAGTTCAAAATGTTTGTTGAAAATTATGTTCTGAAGAGTTATGAGGCTTAGCTTGAAAAATTTTTGCCATATAATTTAAGTAGGAAGCTCCAAGTAAAATGAAGTTTTTCTTAACCCTTGCAATTATAAATGTTGCTCTATTTTGGAATGGTACCATCGATAAATACCCCAAGAAGAAAGACACACAACTTTCACAAAATCTGCGCCAAATAGGCAACAAATTGTATACAAATTTAAAATTTGTTTTTTGTTTATCGAAGCATTTTATTTGAGGTGTGGTCTTTTTTGTTAAGTCTTCCAAAGAAAAGCAGACAAAACAAAAATTAGGCACCTGCCTGCATAATTCCATTTAAAATGTGCATAAAACTCTGGAAACTATCGTAAGTAAAAAACGAAAAAAAGACTAAAAGATGGGGCTAAATAAAAAACTTTTAATACGCTGTCGAAACTGCCTGGGTCAGTGTTGGTAAGTTTGGAATGTTAAATGCTTGCCAACACTTTTAAATTAGTTGCTATTAATTTGTGCCCAGGGTAAATGGCCTTTGTAAATTCTTTCACTTGTTTGTTCATGAATATTATTGGCCTTCAAGTAAAGTCAAAATAGAGAAACATAATTTTTCCATGCATTCTGTTTTTAATGCAAATATACATATACATATTTACATACATATATATATATATAATATATATAATAAGCATGCTTTTAAGTATAGTCCTTGAAGGAAGCTATTCTATTCATTTTTTAATTTCGATATTCGATACTCGAAATATTACATTTTAGTTATGAAGCTGTAGAAAGTAATTAAAATTGATATAGACAAAAATGTATGTATATATATATATGTATATTGAGTGTGTATGTGTTTGTGTGTGTGTGTGAGTAGGCAAACTTCATGTAACTAAAGTTCAAGTTGAAAGCTGATTTGTAGTCCATGTATACATTTGTGTGTGTGAGTATGTGTGTGTGTGTGTGTGAGTGTGTGTTTGTGTGTGTGTGTGCCCGGTTCGGGTTGTTGTAGCCATTCAGGGCCTGTTGCTGATTGCATTGCAAGTTCGTTTCTTCTGATAGATACTACTACAATAAACTACGGCTCATTGTAAGTTAGTACGGATAACGAGCTTTCGCTGCCGCTTCATCCGTCGTTGCCAGGAGTTGTTCACTGTACACTTGCAACATGGGGAATAGGGACATGCACACAATTAAAGAGCTGCCAATAAGAGCTCGCTGTAAAAGCGGAAAATCACCAAATTGTTAACGATATCTACTTAATTTGAAATACTTGTATATATATATATATATATTTAGTTGATGAGTAGATTTTAAACTTACCTTTAACTTTTAGCCCTTATACAAAATGGTTAAATTTGTAAGCTGATCTTTAAAGAAGATCACCTTCAAATGAATCATATATATTTATATTTCATAGAATCATTGATTTGATTTTGATAAAGCATGCTAAGCAAGGCGAGTATGTCTGGAAGAGACTGTAGTTCTGTTAGATGGGAAGTTAAGTTAGCCAGTTAAATGTTAAGTGCGTTGACAGGTGAGGTAAGAGGTAAGGTTTAAAGAATGTTAATACTTATGCAACCATGTATTTTATTTTGTCCAAGGCACAAAAATCATCGACCACCAGAAGCGATCAGTATTTTTTTTAAATTCGTTGTTGATGTCAAATGAATGCAATTGACTAGATGAGGCATAGCCGCTGTACTCAATAAAAATACACAAAATGAACAATTTCTTGATTTGTGATCTTTTGCTGTCAGCTATTCCGACATCTTGCCAAATTCATTATTTGTTTGCGTTGCAATTGGTGGTCGAAGGATTCTTAAGTTAACACACTCAAAATCACAAAAAGCACTTTCAAAAAAATTCCACTCTCCGTTCATATATAAGTTAAACTGTGTGTGTGTGTGTGTGTTTATGTATGTGTGTGATTGGGTGTCGCTTCGAACCGCTCGAGTTGAAAATTGCCGCACAACTGAACCGAATTGTAGCCAAGTCAATGGAGATTTGTTCCGACTATTTTTGTTTGCTCTTTTTTTCTACTCTTAAATAATTTTTTTTTTTTTTAAATTTTTTTTCCACTGCTTTTTGCGTGAAGTGGTTGCTTTCTAAAACCTTTGTTGTTGCTTCTGATATATATATAAAAAAACAACACTGTTTAGCTTGTTTTTGTTGTTGTTGTTCTTGTTGTGGCTGCTTAAAAATTCATTAACGCTTCGCCTATAACAAGTTTCAAATTACCAAAAGGCGTCTAACTGACATTGAGCTCTTGTTGTTATGTGCCCAACAAGTTAGCACCTATGCAGCCTGTGCGAGAGAGCGAGATAGCTGCCCGAGAGTGTTGCCTGTAATTCCTGGCTTGTTAAAGAATTTCTATTGATCGTTTCTGGCTAACTGGGCACTCGATTTGATGGTTTGTCATTGGCACCATGCAGTTTATTGCCGCAACTATTTAGCGTGTCTTAGACAAATTTTAATACACTCCAAAACGAATATATATATATATATATATATATATATATATATATATATATCAGATCGTACAAAATCGACAGACGCCAAATTCAGTATACACTAAGTTTTTAGGTATATTAGGATTAAGTACTACAATTTTAGCTTAATTTAAGCAATAATCATATTTATTATTGGCAATCCACATATTCCTGCTCCTATTTACTCGTATATATATTTATAGACTTCGAACAGAGTATGTGCCAGTCGGCATTTATTGCAGTTTGTTGAGTGCATTTGTGTTGAAGCATCTGTTATTTTTTTTTTACCAACCTCATGTGAAATGCCCTAATTTCTAGAATACTCTTGCTGTGTCCATGTTGCTGCTGACGTCGCCGAGTCGTCAGCAGATGCTTTAGCACCAGAGTGTGAACTGGCAGCTTGCTTATGCTACACTCCACTCTATGCCAAACTTGATGGGTTGTGCTCGCCCCGGCCACGCCTGCCACTAGCCCACAATTCGATGGCCTCGTGTCCTCTCATAGTTGCAACAGTAGAAGCAGCAGCAGCAGCAGAGGCAGCAGCAGAGCAGCTGACGCTAAGGCTAATGCCAATGCCTAATGTGCTGGCACTTGAGAGGCTGCCAAACGCAGAACACCGTAAGCCCAGTGGGCTGCGAAGAGGTTCAGCTAAGAGAGTTCTTGTGCCTCTTGTTGTGCGTAATGTGTGCAAATCAACAAGGATGTCAAGCAAACACACACACGCACACCTACACACACATGTGTAGATAGATTTAAGTGGAAGTACTGTTCTTGGACAGCTTATAGACTTGAGCAATGCACATGTTTCGCTAAAACCTCTTGAAACCCATTCAACAAATAAGCCCAAGTACTAAAAACACAATAATAGCAAAGAAAATGCGTAGCTACGCAATTTATATTCGGCAGATTGATTTTCATGTTTTCATCTTTTAGTTGTGTCTTTTGATTTTCACTCAAAAATCCAACAGCAACAAAATTGAACATGTGTTTGGCCAAAATTATAAGTCAGGCGTAAAGTGCCTACAAAATGGAGGCCAATAAAGGCGTCGATAAAATGTTGGTAAATATTTAAAAGGAATATTCCCCTCCCCCCTTTAATCAGCTTTCATCTTTGCCTTTGGTTGGTGCGTGCTTGTCGCTGCTTAGGAAACAACAAACATGAAATTCATAAGGCAAACAAAATGAAATGTCGGTCAGCAGCTGCTCAGGATGTGAACTCGGGGGAACTTTGGGTTAACTTCTGGGGCAGCACGACAATGCCCCTTAGCACACTTTCAAGCTAACTGCTGAATGGCTATAATATATATACATATATATATACATAAAAGAAAAACAAAAGAAAAACAAAAGAAAAACCGTAG
Source organism: Drosophila infuscata (assembly GCA_035042205.1). NCBI lineage: Eukaryota > Metazoa > Arthropoda > Insecta > Diptera > Drosophilidae > Drosophila > Drosophila infuscata. Next base: position 1,258,052 of record JAWNLR010000839.1, read on the forward strand.
AAAATGGAACAAGCAGAGGGCGCTCTGGCAACGAGTGGCAACTCGAATAAACGAATAACAGAACATATGTCATTCTTACGCTGACAAAAAAGGATATATTGGAGTAGGCTTTACATACATATATTAAATCGATTGCAACAGGCTGATTAAAAATATATATATTCCTCACGAGGGCAGAGATTTCTTCATTTGCATGTTGCAAACATTTGCATTTCTATTTAAAACACTGAATGTAAGAACAGATTATTAAATTCCATTTAGTCAATAATAAAAAGCCAATGTGTCAGCTCAATTGTCAGATTGCATCGAGTGCATCTCTTCCACATGTTGCACATGCATTTAAACGAACTATTTCGCATTTCAAGATTGGAACACTCTTTTCTTGTTTTGACACCTATCAGCGATTAAATTGATATCGGCGGAATGAGCCAATATACCAAAAATTTTGTATGCTTTATATTTTATATTTTATAACTATTATAATACAATGATACAATGTGCAATGAATGCAGGGCATTATCCAGTCAATCACTCCAGATACACATTCTGCATATTATTATTTTTTTTTGTATAGGTATTTGCAGTCAGTTTCAATAATTGTAAAACGCAAATGAAACGCATCGTTTCGCTTGGCTGCCCATTTGCGGCATACACAAATCGATGGCGACACAAAAATTTTACACTCAACCTGCTCCACTAGTGGAGGATGCTACAGCCATACTAAAACCACAGAAAAGCGATAGCAACAACAACAACAACAACTTGGCATCGATTCACTCGATTGAAGCCTTTGGCCCGGTCTTTAATGGTGTGTGTGTGTGGGTGTGTGTGTGTGTGTGAGTGTGCAACTCTGATATGTGGCAGCTGCCCTTGCCTCGTTTTGAGAATGCAACCGAATACAAATCTTGAGCTGTGGCAAAGCTTTCAAATTTGTCCACACTCTCAAGTTGCTCGAGTCTTCAAAAAGATGCAAAATTTGTGGGCCAATTCTGAAACTGCCATCAATAAAGAAGGTGGCCCGTTTGGCAGCGTTTACCACTTAAACTTTGGTCGGCTTAAACAAAATTCCAGATTAAATATGTATTCTCGATATTCTCGACTCATTCATTTAATGAATGTGGCAACTTTTATCAACACGTGTAAAACAATGTGCAACTTTGTGAAATATACTCGTTCATGTCTGCATCAGATATAAAGTATTTAGGTTGTAAGTAAATCGATAAACTCTTAAGCAAACTTTGAACTTGTCTAACTGAAAACACCTTTCAAAGATCAAATAGTAAATAATCGAGTCAACTCCGGGTTGCCAGTGTTTTTTTGGCAGGGAACAAAAATGGTCGAACTTGCAAAATTTGCCAGTTTGTTGAATACATGGCAAATATACATACAGACATATATGCATACATACATACATGTATATACATACATACTACTTAAATATACAGAAAATACACAAATTGCCAAAAAATACCACAAAAGAAGCGAAAATAAACATTTTTTGTGTAAAGCTAATTTTTTCATTTTTATTGACATTTCTCTTGCGAGTTGTGTGGCGTTGTTTTCATTGATAAAAAAAGGAGGCGAATTTTGGTTTTTGCTGTTCGTTCCTATTGTCCTTGTTATTGTTATTTTACTGTTGTCTTTTGCTCGTCCGACCTCTCAACATGTGTCCGTGTCCGGGTCCGTGTCCACGTGGCCGTCGCCCGTATGCTCTGCTCACCCAAAAGGCCAAAAAGAAAACTTTTCCCATTTGCTTCTTTTGGGCCTTTTGTCGAATTAGTTGATGCCCAAGTTTATTTTCAAGTCTTGACTGTCTTCTCTTTAACTGACTTTACATCACATTTACCCTTAGACGATCCACTTCACCCCATCCTTCACCGTTTTCGCGTGAAAGCCTCTTTAACTTTTGCCAAAAAGCATCTGGCGCAATGTTATGCATTTGAATATTGTGCCAATTTGGGAAGAACTTTAGCAGTCAGTTCACTTCCGGATGTGCTAATATATCTCCAGCCTGCACTACCCCATAACCCTCTTCCCCAACCCACCTGCCGAACCTTTCTCATCCAAACAATTCATATTTTAATACCCTTAACCCATTAAAAATGGGTAAAAAGGGAATAATGGTTTTGTGCAAATGTATGTAACAGGCAGAAGGAAGCATCTCCGACCACATAAAGTATATATATTCTTGATGAGGATCAACAGCCGAGTCGATATAGCTCTGTCCGTCTGTCTGTCTGTCCGTCTGTCTGTCCGTCTGTATGAACACGCGGATCTCAGAGACTATAAGAGCTATAGACTTCAAATTTGGAATATAAGCTCTCGTGTACCAGGCGCAGATCAAGTTTGCTTTATTTGATCGATAAATGTCTTAGTTTCTGAATTATCGATAGATTTCGATTTCCGATAGCAATAAATTCCACAATTTAAGAGGCAGAGGCTTCTATTTTATACATAATATGCATATACATATTATTGATCAATTGCCGAAATTTCATTAAGATCGGAATTTAAGAAATTTCATTAAGAATCTCAAAAGTTATAGTCGAAAATATATTCTCATATTGATCTTATTTCTATCAGCAGACGCAAGCATTTTCTGTATGCATATAAATAGACGAGCGCATGTGTGAGAAAGAGATGGCATGATAATCGACGCCAGCGTCAATATATTTGTGTGTATTCTGCAGAACCCCGATAACTACTATTTCGTGTACGTGTGTATGTGTGTATGCCTGTACGTATATGCACGTGTTTGTAGCCATTCAGTTCGGGCATTTGAGTGCAAATCATCTTAAAGGGAAATTTGCCAAGAAAACTAGAATATATTTAACAACTGGGTTAAGGGTATATCGTAGTCGAGTTAACTCGACTACAGCATCTTACTTGTTTTCTCATATTATTTGCTCATTTTGTCTCGATTAGCGTTAAATAATTTTGCGTAACAGCGACAAATGGCAGCAAATTATAAAATTGGAGTTTTCCATCGCGAAATGAAAATGACCCAGCAAAAGCGGCTCACAACGTTGCTAACCCCCCTTCAAACCACCCCTCTCTTCTCCAACTCATGCAAAAGAAATCGTTTTTGGGCAATTTCTTTTTTAGCTGATCACCAACAATTAATTGAAATTAACATATTTTTCATTTATTTAAGGCAAGTTAACAGGCGACGCCCAACCGTCCAACCCCGTTGAACGATTCCAACCCCAATATTTGTGCACCCCTCGTGCCACTCCCCTAATTTTTCCAGCAGTCATGTTGATTTTCATGCCTGAATTTTTCTGCAGCGCAAAGTTTTAAAATTTGTTGGCCAAGTTTTGTGGAACTTCTTCTTACACAGGCGTCAACTTTTAAGCCAAGCCAGCAAACCCTCAGCTACCGCAACCAACCTTTTGACGGGTTCTGGGCATTCGGGCTACCCAAAGCTATGATTGTTTGGGCGTGACAAAACAGTTACGCCTATTCGCCCGACATAAGCTGCTGACTTTAAACGGAACTGGTTCACGATGAGCAGGCAATTTAAATTTGCCTAAGAATGCGAGACAAATCTTAGTTTCTGGTGACCCTAGATAAGTAGTTAATTTATTTGTCTTTCAGTAAAATAGAAACTTAACATTTTTGTAGCAGTATTTGGAATAATCGACTGAGCGATTGAATTGAATATTCAATCAAAGAAGCTTTGTTATTTTGAAGATCTTCAGTTTATTTATGACAACTCCCTTTAAGTTTTCGTGTTCCATTTCACCTTGTTGCCATTTCAACCTTATTAAACGAGAAAACAGCATTTAAAAAGATTCAGTTGAGATTTATATTTATATTTACAGTGTCGTGTAACCGTTTGAGACCTGACAATGTTGCTAAAAATAAAACTTGCATTCTTCATTCACAAATTGAGACACTCACTTCACGAAGTCTCGGAACTTGGCACATTGAGCCAACGTCATTGGGACTTGAATCGCTTGGGCACTTATACATCCTCCCGACATTACAAAGGTGTATTTTTTGTCATCCCCACGACCAGATGGCGTCCCCTGTGATGGTCTCTGAAGATGGCGAGCAGACGAGAGGTGCTCCCAGTGCTCCCAGTAGTGGTAGTCTCAGGTCTCGCTTCTCATAATGCTCGATTCCCCAGTCGTTTCTGTTGTTGTGCTCGGAGCTCTGCTGCCGTTTGTTATATTTGTTATTTAGTTTTTGTTATTGTTTGCATTTCTGTTGCTTCTTTTGCTTGCTTTTTTTTAGAAGAAAATTATACAAAACTTCTTACTTAGTGCGCTTGGCGATGAGCAATTACGAGGTCAGCGCCGCATTGGATGTGGCTGGGGATGTGGGGGGCCACGCCCAGTGCAACTGCTGCTAAACATGTGGGCGAGTGGGCCAAAGGAGGCGTGGTGGCTGCAAATAAATAATGTGTTGGTAATAAGCCAGCGCTTTGGACGCTGAGCATTTGGTTTGCCTTATAAGCGAAGAACACCAAATCAGGTCAAGGCATTAAGTCCACACCAAGCTGCCAATGATGCAAAAATCACTTAACATCATAACTTTTAGAAAACTCAATTTGCACACAATTATAAAACAGCATCGACTTGAGGCCTGTTGAGTTGTGGAAAGTTGAATTAAGTGAATGACGAAAACTACCACAAATGAAGTGAATGAATGAAGTGAAATATTTTACCTGTCGATAGTCATCTACAAATCGACACTCATACAGAGGCACCACAATTTGCTGCAACTTTGATCCTATAAATTACACATAATTCACATTGCTTCACTCCACATTCTGCACTTAAGCTGATTATCAGCGTGAGATACGATATTGTTAAAGGTTTTATAATATTAACAATAATAGTATAATAATATTGAATAAACACTTAACTAGTCATCGAGTTTGTTTTTAAATAGTTTTATATAGTTTTTTATTGAGCTGCAACTTTTTAAATTGATTTTATACACAATGAACACAAATTGATTGCCGCCTAAAAGTATGCAATGGTTTTTTAGTTGCGACAGGAAAATCGTTCAACATTTGTTTAAAGCTGATGAAAGTGAATCCATTAGCTGCTCTGCACCGTTCTGGATAAGCCGTTGAAGGCGATAATTACGGGATGCTCGAGTTCAGCCGTGTTCATCGTGAGTCCCGCAGTGATTGGGTGATTGGTGTTTGGGGCCTTAGACTTTTTGTGAACACGCCCTTCACACGGAGCACTGTGCGCCGAGTGAACTTTCGGCATTTTGTGTGGAATTCAATTTCAAAGCTATATCATTTTCATTTAATTTCACGCTTTCAATTTGCCAACAGAACTAAAACTAACACCGTGACGTAGGTTCGAGCGGATTGCAAAGGACGCCGTATCCCTTTTGACTTGCTCGTCCCATTTGCTATCCGTGCAATCCTATTGCCTCGATATATTTCTATATATGTTTGTGTATGTGTGTGTTGTCTGCATGTGTGTGTGTGTGTGTGTGTGTCTCGTTGACCTCGTCAGTGCTTCGCGGACACGTCAAAGGTATGCCATAATAGTTTTTTTTCACCTATTGTCTGTAAAATGAAACCGTAACGGGTCCTGCGTTGCCCTAGTTCGCATTTTCCCCTATTTATTTTTCCTTTAATAAAATCAGATGGTATCGAAAGCCAGCTTGGTATTTTTTTTTTCTTTTTTTTTATCGAGCAACGCTTACCCGAAATACCCTTTGCTGTTCCTGCAATTTATTAAATTCATCGAGCTGGGAACTATTATGGTTATTATCAGATAATTTGTAATAAATGATCGATTAAGTTGCTATTAAGGATGGAGCAAATGCTTGCTTTAGACTAAAAATGATTGTAGTCTGGCTGAGTTATCTAAAACTACTCCTGCGTTATATCTAGAACACTCCTTATCATTGTGGCGCATAGCTTCAAATTGGCTTCCAACTCTCAACTACTTTGCAGGGTATGAATTGCGGATAGCATAATTGGGTGCTCTCTTGAATGTGCTTATTTGTATGTAAGCTGGTGGCAAGGAGATCCAATTAGTAAGCTGCATATCCGTTTATATTCAATGCATATAATATATGTATATTTTTAGCTAATTTCTACTCTAAGGACTCTCCACAATAGGTGGAACAATCTGTCTGTGTGTGTGTGTGTTTTAGTTCTTTGGACAAGTTGAATGATGATGAGTTTCTGGCTATGGGAGTTTTGAATATAATTTGCAGGTTTGCGAATGTAAGCAATTTAATAAATTATATCGTGTAAAAACTAACGTAATCAATTCTCGCTTCTCTCTTTCTCTCTCTCCCTTTCTCCAACTACACTTTGGATAATTATAATGTGTAGCAAAAAATCGGATTAATTAAAAGTAAAGGCAAACACCATCACAGCCACAATAAAATCAGCTTGCGCTCGAAGTTCCTGTGGTTGTCGAGCGTTGGCGGCGCACTGCCAGCGCTCTGAGCCACATTAGCAGCAAAGCAACAGCAACAGCAGCAACAACAACAACAACACCAATCGTCTTTTATATCACCAGCTTCGACGGTAGCGCGACAGGTACAAAATCGATCCCAAAACTTTGTGAGCTTTTGTTGATTTGCTTTGTTGGCCAGAACGCTTAAAAAGACGTACCAAAACATCCTACAAGTAAAGCAAATAATAAAACAAAGTCAGCAAATCGAAAAAAAAAAACAAAAAAAAAAACAAGTTGAAGAAAATATTTCAAGCAAATCATCGAAATGGAATTAAGCATCGCAATTGTCAAGCATATAGCAAGCTTTAACAATAACATCAACAACAGCTACAAGAAATCGGCAGATAATTCGAATAAAACGGTGTTAATCCGCAGCAACAGCAACAGCGACAACGAAAACAACGACAAACACCAACAGACCGTTGAAAGTGACAAAAACTTCAACAAACATAGCAAAACGATTACAGTAAAAGATATAGTAAAAGCCGAGCAGCTCGACAAATCAACAGCACCAATAGATAATATACAAATACCAACGGCAACAGCAGCAGCAACAACAGCTGCAGCAACAGCAACAGCAGCAACAACAACAGCAACAACTGCTGTATTAGCAATAACAACTTGCAACGCTAAAGCAACAGCCCACAAAGCAGTTGTCAGTCCATTCATCAGTGGCAGCGACAATAACACAAGCAACAACAACAACAACAGCAACAGACAAAACAACTAAACCAAAAATAGTGACAGACCAACCATTTACTGACAGTCAACAATCGATTAATAGCAAAAACAATAACAACTATAAAATAACAAAGAATAGTGACAACTCAACCAGTAACTAACAACCAACAACTAGAAGCAATAGCAGCAACCATCAACGGCAACAGCTACAACCAGCAAGGAACAACCGACAACCAATAATAGTGACAACACATACTCAACAGCGACAACAATTAAACCAGCCAGTAGCAATCACCAAAAGTGACAACTTAATCATCAACTAACAATCGATAACCGATAACCAACTAAAATGCATCGCATACGTTCGACTTTTACGCGTTCGCGGACTCCGACGGGCGCCGAAATGAAAATGCAGAATAGTCTCGAGGTTCCCAAGCAGGTACACTTTGACTTATCGATAATCTATGTTGTTGTTGTGTTGTCGACATTATTGTATCCTCTGTTCGAGCTGAAATCGACTTTATTGTGCATGTTCCCGTTTAACAGTGTTTTAATTGTCTTGTTCTTTTTTTCGTTTACTTTCGTTTCACTTCTGAATACTTAATTATATTAATTTTTTATGCCGCTGTTTTTATCGCTTATCGATAGGCTCTTATCGCTTAGCGTGCGCAGTTGGTATATTTTCAATTTGTTTTCTTAAATATGTCACAAACTTATCGATAACCGGCAGCATACTAATCAAGTAAAATGCTGCATGTTCGATAACTTATCGTTTGGTGTCTGTGTGTATTTTGTTATGTTGCCCCTGTGTTGGTCCAACATGCACGTTCCCCCCCCCACACTTCACCACCCTCCTCCCCCTTCGTTCCACTGAAGATTGTTGTCGTTGTGCCTGGAGTCGAGTCGCTGTGTGACCAGCTTACATTATCCGCTTTCTCTCTTTCTATGCGCATCATCATCATCATCCCGCGTCATCAGGTGCGCTCCGCCTCATTTGATGAGATGCAATTGGAGACGCAGCGCTCCGCTGCGCATCTGCTGAAGCAGCAGTCATCGTCGTCGGCGGAAGATCGGTCCTCGGAGGGTGGCTACCTGCAGGTTCCGCAGGCAGCGCACGCCCAACGCTCGCACAGCTTCGATTCGACAGCCGCCTCGGTGGGCAGCGATGATTCCGGCGCATTTCTTGAGGTACCACGTCGTCTGAAGCTGCGACGCAGTTCGTCGACGAAGACACCGCCGCCGTGCATTCATTGCCATTTCGTGGAGCAATATGAAAAGGAGATGACAGCCGAGCGGCGCTATTTTATTGACCACCGAGAGCTGAGCACGCTCAGCTATAGCAACACCAGCTCCGATACGAGCGACGATGACGACAGCACTGACGCCCTGGACGATGATGATGCGGCTGGTGCCTGTGGCGGTATGGTGATGGACGACGAAGTGGCCATTGAGATGGACCTGCGCATGTCCAATCTAAGCATGGGCATCAGTATGCTTAGCAGCATTGAGGAGTCGCGGACGCGGCTGCCCCGTCAGATGCGTCGCCACACGATCGGCAGCTCGGTGACCACGTCCGAGGATGAGGGCATGGAGGGTTCTGAAAATGGATCGCCGCACTTTGGCAACACTTTGTTGCCACCTCAACCGACAACGCCATGCGGCATCACCTTCACGCTGTCGCCAACTAATGGCGACTACCCCCCATTTGGGGACTATGCGTTCCCAATTGATCCCGGATCGCCGCCCATCTCTCCAATACCAACGCCCACATCTGTGCGACGGACCAGTCCGATGATGGAGCTGCCGTCAACTTCAGCCGGATGTCAGCATCTAAGCGCTACCGCTGTCGCAGCAGCTGCAGCACTGACGCTGCCTGCCATCACCTCCGCCAGCTGCTCCAGTGCCGATGCTGATGATGCAGCCGCTGCCGTGGGCTTGCCAATGGGGGCGGATCGTGGCAGGCGTCGTTCGATATCGCGACAGGAGGCCATCTTTGTGGAGCCGACTGGCAATTCGTTGGAGAATGTGTCGCACGAGGAGGTGGGCACTGTCACCAAGTCATCGGTGGACACCGCTGATTCACTCGAAGAGGCCTCCATAATGGCCACCTGCGGTTCACCAACGACAACCAACGCAGCCGCAGCCGCATCCGCCAATGCCAGTCATCATTCCTCATTCGTTGTCCGGGATATTTATTTAACGGTGCCGGATCTGAAGCGAGATCGGGCCGCATCCGTGGACTCGTGCTTCTCGAAGCTCTCATCCGGTGGCAAGACGGAGGAGTTGCAGCCTACAGGCGATGGCTGCTTTCTCACCGTGCCCAACAACAATGCGACCCGCTCCCGTTCTGTTGACATCGTCCTGCCCACCGATGAGCAGGCTCGCTACAAGGCGCTTGCCATGACTGGAAGCGGCAGTGGCGGTGGCGGTGGCGGAGCTACCACTGGCCTCTATGTGGATGGGTATGTTTCTCTCTCTCTCTGTTCACTTTCTTTTTCTTTTTGTCTACAATTCTCTTTTCCTTTTCCTTCGTCTGTTGTTCTGTGTTCTTTATTAAGTTGGTTTCTTTTTGCCCGAGGATTGGCGAATCGCAGGCGATGAAAATTGTTGATTTGTTTACAGCATTTTTTTTAATTATTAACTCTTAAACATTGTATTACAATATTAACAGCAATTGACTATTTTAATAAATGATTACAAACTAAACTCAATCGCTTATAATATTTATAACTTTTGCTTTTAATAGCTGTGAATATTTTATTTAAAGACATTTTCCTTTCAGTGGGTTTTTCTTATTTTTCCGACAAAGTGATAAGCAAAAGCAACTTTAGTCTTTAACGAGGATTAAGCTTGGCTTAGGTTATTTTGTATCTCAATCATGCTAAGAGAATGGACCTTAACTGGGATAACGATAATGGCAACTATGGGTTTCAGTCTGTCTGTGGGCGTCTGTGGGGTTGTCAATTCCGGCACGTGTTGGCCAAGTGGAGCGACATATGATGCCAGCGAATGCAGGGAAAAGGCGCTCGCGGCCTAATTAGAAAAGAAGTCGAAATTCTTGGTAACAGCAACAGCAGCAGTGGCAGCAGTGGCAAGTCCGAGCCGTATTTCATAATTCACACGCTGCGCATGGTCATCGATTTGAGTGAAGCCGGCCCGGAATCCAGACGAGAAAGGCATTCACTCCCCAACCGCCAACAGGCGACCAATTCCAACAGTGGCACTGGGTGTTTTGGGTGGGGCATGCATAAATTATGGCGGCTGTTGTTGAAAAAGTGGTTCAGCGAAGCGATTTCCTTGAATTACAACAAAAGTACCTCATAAATAACATTCAAACAAAGTGTCCTGTTGCCCAAAATGACAGCTAAGTGAACGGGCCGAATGAGTGGCCAGCCCAGACAGACATGCGGATTGTACGACAGGCAGACAGCAGACGGACGGATAGACGGGCGGACGGACGGACAACGGTCGGACAGCACCCGCTTCACTTTGAGTGTCGCCTGAATTTGGCCAATTGTAAGCGACGGACGCGGAGTTGGGGCTGTGGACTTTGGTCTGTGGATGTGGTTGTGGATGTCGCTGTTTGCCCAAAATGGTTAAGCCGTTGTACAAACTTGCTTAGATAGATTGATGATTATGAGTTTTGTGATAGGCATGCAAGTTAATCAGCCTGAAAAAGACGCAACTTTCCTGATGGATAACCAAGTTAAGCGGGTTGACGTAATTTTTTTGCATCGCGTGTTAAGACTTGCCTCTCCCCTCCCCTCCAAATAGTTTTTGTTCAGTTTTTCGAGAGATAAAACTGTTTGTCACATAACATATCACAACTGCATTAATTTCCACTCTAAGGTATATTAACTGTTGCCGGTTTCAAGGCTCAAATTAAATATCTGATCGGTTTTAATTCAAGCCTAATCAAATATAATTTGAGGGAAAATAGCTTTATTTGAACAGCTAACAATGAATTGAATTCTGCTTAATCTTTGTGACTTATGTCTATAATTCAGTTTTTATACTATTATACCAAAAAGGTAACTAACGAAAATTTTTAAGATAGAGTAACCAAACTTGGAAAGTAATATGCTGGTAACCTCCTCCAAGGATTGTCATATCAATTTTTGGACCCCGCCCACAACCGCCGCCCCCAGAAACTTCGTCCCTATAAATTTAAAATGCACATATCTGCCGTAATTTGCAAGCAAGAGTCGCAAAATGTTGCAGGTATGTTACTGGTAACTCCCCCAAAGATCGTTAAAAAAAATTGGATGGCTACCTACCTAAACCGATACACCTGTTGGTGTAAATCGAAAAGCCCATATATCTCACGCAATTTGAAAACTTAAGTCACCAAATTTTAAAGGTATATTGCTAGTAACACCCTTCATAAATGTGGAAAAAAAAACACTCCCGCCCACAAAAAACGATAAATGCCTGTATCTCCCGCAATTTAAGAGTTACCAAACTTAGAAGGTATATTATTAAGATCGAACTCCAAAATTTGTTGGGCCACGCCTTCTCCAGCCCCCAAAACCGATAAACGCCCATATCCCCCGCAATTCAAGTTTGTTAGTTACCAATTGGAAGATTATATTTTTTTGGGCAACGCCTACTCACGCCCCTAAAGTCTCGAAAAGCCCATATTTTCGGAATTTAAGAGCGAAAGTAGCTTATACAATTTTTTGTGTCTGCTCTCCCCGTGTAATTCTGCTCACCGTCTTTAAAAGCCACGCTCGCTTCTATGCAAGAACGTGTTCCCATTCAAAAATGCAAACTTGGACAGTATATCTTGACTGCATACAAATTATGGTATAATAGTATTTCGCTGCCGGTACATCCGACTGCAACATTCTATCTTGTTTTTGTTTGGTTCCATTACAAGCTGTTTGCTGTTAAATTTAATTAATTATTTAAATTATTATTGAAAGAAATTAAAATTAAAACAAACCAAGCAAATATCGACTTTGCAATTATATATATTATTATTTAAAGAGTACTAAATATTCCATACTTATATATATATATATATTTCTTATATTACAGGTACGTACACATTGGTTGACTTTATTAATAATGCCCCCAAAAACACCCATTTGCACAGATAAGTATCGAGCTGTTAAAAAACAAAAAAAAAGTCACTTTGATTTGTATTTTTTTACACAAGAGATTTCCGTTTTAATTTCCGATTTGGGAGGCTACGTGCCATTTATATATATTGCATACATTGACATATTGTGTGAAATTCCAATTCATTTTTTGTCCTTTGGGTCTATTAACAACCTGCTTGAGCCCTGATCCGAAGGCCAACAGTCATAAAGTTGATTTTTATACTCTGACACAGAAGGTAGAAGAGTATATTGGGTTTGTGCTAACTGAGGCTGGAAAAGCGACAAAATCATAATTTATAAAAGTATTGAATTTGGAAGGCAGATTCCTACGAACCCCTTACAACGATCGATAACTCTTGGTTGATCCCATTCCGTTCAGTGGCAACTGTTATCAGATGATATTAATTATTGGTATCAGAGTATTAAAGAGTCGTTTACGCACGATTACAATGCTCTCATTTATGTTTAAATTACGATGCTCAATCGTGACATGTTATTGTATTTCTTCCGCCCGACGCCGGACCGGGTTTTCAGCTGCTCTCGCATCGAGCGGGGGTGGCCCAGTATTTTTAAAGCCGTATAATATGTTTAAGCTTCGGACCTTTTGCTCAATAAAAGGACAAAAAGGAATTATAAAATCATTCAATCATGTGCCGCATGCCACATTCCGCATTCCGCATTCCGGCACCCAAGGTTCAGTCTCCCTTTTTAGGGAAACATGCGGCACAGCGATTTCGACCAGCAGCGATAATAATAATGATAATAATAAAAATAGTAATAATAATAATAATAATAATAGCAATAACAACAACAACAGTTGCCAACTGCAATAATAACATTTATATATTATTATACCAACTAAGGATTCTAGGATGCTAGCTCGACTTTAAAATATCCTGATCCCAGCTGTTAAATATATTTAAGTTTTATTGCCAAACAAAACGAAGGAATTTATGGTTAAAATGAAATCAATTTGATCTACCCTCATATACCTCATATAAATTAGGAGATGCTTCCTTCTGCCTATTGAATACTTTTGCACAAGTCCATTATACCTTTTTCGTCAATTTTTAATGGGTTCCCCGAGGGGCGCACGATTGAACGCATCTAAATTGCGATAAATGCCAAAGGCGATATGGCAATGTTTTGTGGAATGGAGCAACTGATTGTAAACACTGACCCGGCTGATAAGGGAGCAACGGCACTTAGACCTTGCCCACCACAATGTTGGGGGCACATTAATCATACGACGCGTGCAACTGAAACATCAGCAGCATGCAACAAATGAAACTAGGTTGAAGCGTTAGTTGAGGATAAGAAATACAATTTTACACAAAATGATATAGGTTCACTTCATATATTTATTATAAAGCTATATTCACATATAAATAAATACGTTAATTATCCAACAGTTAATCGAGATATTTGTATAATTATGTATTATATATTTGAGTTGAGCTATTTCGAATATCCGATATTTAATGAGCCTTCAAATGTTTTGATGGTTTCGCATGAGCTGTGCCCGATCATCTGATGCAAAATAAATTATATTCGAATAATATTCGCATTTTCATTAAATTTAGGAATGTTGATTTACGATCGACATATATATATATATATATATATATATATGTATAATCCATTCATTTGCGATTTACCATAAGATTGCTTCAGTATGTGAAATCAATCATACATTTTTATTGCCCATCAATTTTAATTTATAAAGATATAATTTGAACTGATTTAGGCCTAACTTTGTTTGCTTACTTTTAACATCCTGGTAGAATTCCAGATAAAAATCAGTGATTTGGCTATATTTACTTTCTCCCAAATTTCAAAACGAAACTGATGAGTCAAGCAAGTATTGCCGGAGAATTCTCATATGAATAGCTGCACTCTCGGATTGACTGCTGATGGCCACTCAATTTTCGGTTAGATCATAAAAATATCTTTCGTAATGCTTTCAATGTTGTCATTTCTGTCCGGGGCAGCTGCTGGAGGAGTTCCAGTTCCGGATTGCTGACGCACGCCGTACGCAGCCAGCGCAACAAGAGGCAGCTAAAACAATGGGCTTATTTACATTTTTTGCTATACCCCTTATTCAATCAAATTGTTAAGAGTTGTTATTGAAACGCGCAAATCTAGGCATCTTTGCTACTATAATTAAATCGTATATAAATAGATATAATATGCCTATATATTTTATATTTGTATGCAAGAATACTCTTTGTTGCGTCACATATTTCTTTTCACACTTTTCCGAATTTTCAATATGCTGATTGCTAAGAGCGCTTTACAGGGTATTTCGTGGCGAACCCACTCACTCTTACGCGTTCTGGCAACTACGTCATCAGCAGTCGTCAATCGTCAGTTTACGCTCAGGTTGCGGAGGGGCGCGGCGGTTGGCGTGGGTGCAAAAAGACAGCGACAGCAACGACAAAGGCAGCAAAATTAAAATGCAAATTGAAAGGCACAAAGCAAAAAATGGCAGCGAACAATCAAAACCATGTATTGTAGATAAAAGCAGCGCAGCGCAGCTAGAATGTCACCATGGAAATATGAAAGCAGACGCGAGAGAGCGCTAGATCTCTTTACGTTCCCACCAAAAATTGTACACCCCACACACACACACACACACACATGCACACACACAGAGCACATCGAGATCGTCGCAGAAAACTCACCAAAAAGTAGAGGTGACAAAGCGCACAACTTGGCGATCTGCCGACGTCGACGTCGGCGTCGACGTTAGCGTCAAACTGCGACTGCTGCCGGCTGCAGACGCCGCTCGGTAGCTGAACCCTGCCTCAGTTGCCGTGTGCGGTTGGACGCCGCCAGCCAGCGAAAAGAACGTGAACCGCGTCGTGAACCGCAGCAATTGAAATTGAATTGAATCGAATAGAAAAAACGCACAAACGCCCTCTTCCGGTCCGCCGACCCCTCCTCAGCCACCCACCCTTCTAACAGTTCACATACGCGGAGTAACCGGATAAAAAAGGAAATAAAGGGAAAAAGAAAGAAAGAAACAGAAGCCACATCAATTCTGTTGAATAAACTATGGAAAACTCATAGCAGCAAATGTAAAAAAATGTGTATTGTTTGAGTGGAAAAAAGTGATTTTAGTTATTATTATTTTTATTTTTATTTATTTTTGTTTTTTGTTTTGTTTTTGTACGGCAATTAAGGCCAAAATATGAAAGAACAAAACAAATTACATGCAATTTATGGCATCTAACAATGTGTAATACCAATATGTCAAATCAAAACAACCCCAATTCGGGTGCGTGTGTGTGTGTGTGTGTGTTGTGCGGATGGTTGTGGGGCAAAATAATTTGATGTTTTCAACAATTCATTGACCACTGAACATTTTTGTCCGACACGCGGCAATTAAATGAACAAATGTTTAATTGATCGCTGAACTTGAAAACCAATTGCAAAACATGAAATTAGAGAACACACAAAATATGTTGAATGAGGCAACATAGTTTTTGTAATAATAACTAGGCTAACTGGCCAACTAACTAAATGGTATTAATAACTCTCAAATCTCGCTTTATTACACCCATGTTGGCATGAAAATGAGGCTATTTTGTTACAGCAATTTTGGATCTCACTTCGCTGAAGCGGAGGCAGACTCAAAAAAGTAAACAGCAACACAATGTTTACCGAGTAAATAATTGAACAAACAATAACATAGAACTAAATCTTATCGTCTGAAGCACCATGTTTTTTTTTTTTTGGCCACATATCGAAGAGTTCACCTTGGTTAAAGTTGCGCTCCGGTGTGCCACTAAAATGTTGCCACTGTTGGGGGGTTGTGGCGGTGTGCAACACTAAATTTATTGTGTACGCTGCTAAAGTGTTGCCAGAATCGCAATAATTTTTTTTTTTGGGATGTTGGGCAATTCTCTCTGTGCTCTGTGTGTGGCATGTGAGCCGAAAGGCTAACTGCCAGCCATGACATTTCAAGAATTTCGAACTCATTTAAATGAGCGCAGCAGCAGCGACAGCAACTAAAACAACAACAACAACAACCGAAACAACATCCACAACCATTACAAAAACAAAAACAGCTACAACAACTTCGCGTTTTTCCTATTTTATTTGATTTATTGTAGATTTTCTATTTATTGTTGTTTTTGGTTTGATGGCAGCTGCGCCAAGAAAACACCACAAGGCAACCAGCCAAGTCGATCACGACCCCTCCCCCTGCCTGCCCCTTCAGAGGGGCAGCCAACCGGCATATTGCGCAAACGCCCAATGAGCCAAATATTGCAAATGTGCAATTTATGGCCAACTAATATCCAGTGGCAATTTATGACTGCATTTCATTTTAATCAAAAGACCCCTCGATTCGATGCCCTCCACGAGGTGTGCGACTCGACAGCACCTGCCAACAACAACAACAACAACAACAAGTTCTTAGCGCCGACACAAAAAGAAAAACAAAACAAAAACAATTAAGATTTCTTCAGATACCAGCTACCCCTCAGCTGCTAAATGGAATGAGAGCCCTCTTTTTTATTGAGGGCCATCAAATAACCCACGTCATCGAAAGTTCTCATTCACAAACCTGAAAGCCCGGCTTACGATATGTTTTTTACAGGAAAATTCATTCAAATTTTGGCGCAACTATATACATATGTATATATATATATACATATGTATATATATATATACAATAATATATATATATATATATTGATATGAATATTGAATCAAGATTATTTAATTTCATTCATCTAATGTTCAAAGTTCAAAGTCTCTAGCCTGTTAAACATGTGACACAACTGTTGATGTTGATCAGGAAAATATATGCGCATATGGAAGGTACAAAGTGCAGGGTATCGAAAATACAAAATTATTAAAAATTATGAGGAAGAGTGTGACAAAAAAAGAAAGAAGAAAATACTGAAAGTGATTTTAAAAATAAATATCAAGTCACACACATGTTTTAGATTTAAAATGTTCGACTTGTTGCTGGCGATGTTGCCATAATTAACTTGAGTATTTTTAGCGAGAAAAATTAACAACAACAGCAGCGACAGCGACACGCAAACGGAGACGGCAGCACAAAACACACCACCAACAACAACAAACACAACAAACACAACAACCACAACAACAACAACAGCAACAAATAACAACAACACCCCGAAAAGGCAAATAAAGTATTTCAATTAAAATACGAAAAATTTAAATTAAAATACTGCAAAGCACACAACAACAACAACAACAAAAATAAGAAGCAAATTTTAACGTCGCCAACAGTTTTGCAAAACACGCTAAAAAAATATGTTTACACACACACACAAACACACACACATAAACACATTCATAGTAGGCCGTGTATTTGTATATGTTGTGCTGCTGCCATGGCAAATGGCAAATGGCCAAAAAGGGCTCTCTTTTAACCCTTCTGCTCATTGACAGTTCTGCAATTGCGCTTAGTCAATTTATTATTAGCCATCTTTTGAAGCAACCCTTTTGTTGTTGTTGTTGTTTGATTTGTTTGTTTGCCGCTTCAAATTCATTCATAAATATAAATCCATTGTGCAGAAGATTATAACTGTTTCCAAGTTGGGTTTTCAGTTTCCACACACACACATATACACACACAACAAAGAATAAAGAATAAGGAAAACACAATAAAACTAACTAAGGTTCTTAGAATGTTATCAAAAAGTAAACAACAATGTGTAATTTTGACTTTTGTTCCTCCGCCTAGCAATTTGTTAACCTCTTAAATAATCTTCTCTACTATTTTACTTAGCGTAAGCCACACAGATAACATCATATTTGGCGTTAGATATGGTATATATATATATGGAATCAGATTTCACCCAACTAGCTCGAGGTCCACTCAAAAAGCATCTCCGACTCCATAAAGTATATATTCTTGATCAGGATCAACAGTCGAGTCGAAATAGCCCTGTCCGTCCGTCCGTCTGTCCGTCCGTCCGTCCGTCCGTCCGTCTGTCCGTACGTCTGTCCGTCTGTATGAACACGCGAATCTCAGAGACTATAAGAGCTAGCGACTTCAAATTTGGAATATAAGTTCTCGTGTGGGGCACAATATATCTATCAGGTCGCAGTGCACACACACCCCCAACCTAATAATAAGTTCTCGTGTACCAGGCGCAGATCAAGTTTGCTTTACTTGATCGATAACTGCCTCACTTTCTGAATTATCGACACATTTCGATTTCCGATAGGAATAAATTCCACAATGCATATTCATATTATTGATCAATTGCCAAAATTTCATTAAAATCGGATAATAAACACAAAAGTTATTGTCGAAAATATATTTTCATATTGATCTTCTTGCTGTCAGCAGGCGCAAGCATTTTCTGTATGCATAAATAGGCGAGCGCATGTGTGAGAAAGAGATGGCACGTATTCTGCAGAGCCCCGATAACGACTGTTTCGTGTACGTATGTATGTATGTATGTATATGCACGTGTTCGTAGCCAGCCAGTTCGGGTCAGTTCAGGTCAGTTCGGGTCAGTTCGGGCTTGTGAGCAAAAATACTCTGTAAGATATGCACTTTCAGAACTGAACATTTGAGTGCAAATCATGTTAAAGGAAAATTGGCCAATACAACTAGAATATATTTAACAACTTGGCTAAGGGTATATCGTAATCGAGCCAACTCGACTACAGCATCTTACTTGTTTGTTTTATGATGGAACATTTTTGGCAATCGTCTTACGTGTGCTGCTCGTCCTTGCGCTAATCCTGAGCGCGTGTATTCTGCTGGATGTCGTTTTATTTATAGTCGACACACTTAATGCCAATTAAGAATATTAATGTTATTCGCCAGCGACGCTCGTTTATTGTCGGATTCCCAAATCACCCGCCCAATCCTTTCCAGCTGCCATCTGCAGGCATCGACGTCTGCGTTTCGTTTGCTTACTTTGATCAACCATTTCACTGGCATTGCAGATGCATTGAATGAATTTGTCCAGCTTCAGATTCAGATTCAACTTCAGCTTCAGTTTCAGCTGTAGTTAATTTTCTCATTCGCCCGTCTTTTGTCAGCATTGTTAATATTCATTTGTTTTTTGTGCTCAAAAGCTGAGGGCTCAAATAGCTAGTTGCCAGATACCAGCATCCAGAGTTTTCCCCCTTCCCATTTTGGCACCCTCTCCGCCCACCCAAAGGCGGCAACCAATTGAATCCCGAGACACCATTAATCGCAATCACAAACGAGGCGACGCGTCGCTCGGATAATTTTTCATTTTGAGCAGCTCAAATGTAATTTTCATCGGCTACATTTACATATATATATATATATATATATATATATATATATTAAACATTTAAATATATACGCGGTATTTGCCTTGCCAATTTTGTACGGATAAACTGCCGAACATGCCGATGCTGATCAAGAATATATATACTCAATAGGATCAGAGACGTCTTCCCTTCAGTTACACAGAGAAAAAAATTCAGCATCATATCATATTCTATATCTATAAATTTAGAAAAATTTGAAATTCAATATTAAAGAAATTTAAGCTAATATCTAATTAAGATATTAAATTGCTTCAGCTTAATTTGATCTCTGAATATTTAAACATTATTAAGGAACTTCTGCCTTAGTAGCATTTTACTATTAATTAATTAATTAATCAATTACTATTTTTTTTTCTGTTACCCACACAAAAATTGATTAAATTAAGTGCAAAAGATTTTTTTTATTTTTATTAATATGTTGAATGATGGCAGCGCAAATTATTTTGAACACAATTTTCATGACGTCGCCGAGAAAAACTTGGTCAGTGAAATATAGAAGCAAGTTCTGAATATTCTGAACTGTCACAATTGAGAATCGTATGAAAATAATTTCAAGGTTTTTTTTATTGATTTTGTCTATGGGCGCATTCAGCTGAGCAGCCCAAATGACAGAATGGCGACATTGAAAGCGATTCGCTCTGCTAAACATTAGTAGCTCATCGGTCCTCCACCACCTAATCACCTAATCACCTGGGCACAGATACCGCACCCCTCCCAATCCTCATCCCCACCACAATTGCCCATTCCCAGTGCCAATTGTCCGTTGTCCATTGGCTGTTGTCCCGTTGTCCGTTGTCCATTGTCCGTTGCGCATTTATATTGGCAGTTGCCATTCAGAATCGGAATCTCGTTCCTCATTTCCATTCGCCTTTGTCCGTTCCGCCAAGCCTCAAAGGCGGGCATAAAAATCAAATTTAATCGCATTTGAATTGAAATTGCGCTTCAAGTTTTTTGAACTTTCCATTTTAGGCCAATGGCTGTCTGTAATTCGTTATTTGTGTGTGCTTTTGCTTACTGCTTACAAAACAGACAGACAGACGGACATGCATCATTTTGATCACCTTGGCAGCTTATGCTGATCAAGAATATATATCCTTTAATCGGTCGCAGGTACTTCTCTCTCAGGGTTCCGGGTATAAATATGATTCACAAACTTCAGTGCGTTATATTTTGTTTTGTTTCCTAACCAATCCATATCATATTGTTATAATTTGTAAGGACATCCCTTGTTTTAAATTTCCTTGAGCTAACCCGAAGGGAATATATATAGGATAGATAGGAAATAAGTAAAGCCTTATTTTAAACATATATTCCCAGATCAAAAGTTACACATACGGAAAGTTTGTAACGCTGTCATATTGCATTTGAGCTAAAAATAGCTGTTCTTCAAACGAATTGCATCGAAAACTACAAATTGTGTTGGCCAATATAAGCCTGGTCAAGCAGCATGTGGCAGATGGATTGTGGGGCAGGTCACTGGCAAAGGCGACGTCATTTGCAGAAGCATACCTCACACATGCACAAGCCCTGGAGAGTCGACTGCACGCAACGATAAAGCGCTCAACAAAACAGGGCTGCCACCTTTCAATGGAAAGTCAAAAACAGTGACTCAAATTGCAGACCCAACAGCCGCTGGTGACAAACTCCACACCCAACAAGGCGAGACAAAATGGACACACTCACACACACACACACACACACACACACACACACACACACACACACACAAAAACTCATACACCCACATTTTCACACTCAAGTGCACACACACACATATAGCGGAGAGCGGACATGGAATGGACACGGCACGTTGTCGAGAGGCGCTTTGGCACCCTAAACGCTGACAATTGACATGCAAATCCAGGCAACAACCTGCAATTTCACTAGCCAATATAAACCAAAGCAAAGCAAAACTACGAGCCACAAATAATGAAGGCCACAACTAAGTCGCCTCGCAGCAGAGATACTTATTTTTTATCATTACCATACCCTGAACCCATTAAAAATGGTCAACCGAATCGAATGGTTTTGTGCAAAAGTTGGTAACGGGCAGAAAAAAACATTCTCGATCCCATCAAGTATATAAATTCTCGATCCGGATCAACATCAGACTCAATCTTGCCACTTCCGTCCGTCCGGTCGTCCTTATAAACAAAAGGATCTCAGAGACAAATGTTGCAAATGTTGTTAGTTCCCGCATTTCGAAAATATATGTTAAAGAGATCTATATAAACTCATATTATTGACCAACTTTACAAATTTCATTAAAAGCGCACAAGAATCATCCGATTTATAGTCCAAACCGAATTCTCATATTTATTTTATTGCTATCTGTTGGGTACAGGGTATTTCGAAGTCGAGCTCACTTGACTACTGCATTTTCACTTGTTTTTATTTTTGTATATATATTTTTTACCCTGACGCCATTAACAATGGATGGGTATTATAAAGTTGCGCAAAACCATATATATATATATATATATATATATATACCATATGTATATACTTGACTATGAGAGCTACAATGTGTTATTTAATCTCATCTAACTTACGTCGATCTAGTTTATTTAGTTTTATCGATAACTTGCTCCAGGCATACATGGATAAATACCTACATAAATCACTATTCAGATATCGTAGACATGTACGACTTTTAATTGATAAATACTTGGATACAGGGTATCGCATGGTCGAGTTTACTCTGTTAGCGCATTCTCTCTTGTTTTTATTCAGTTTTTGATCTGAAACTGATAAGAATTTAATTACAATGCATACAATATACAAAATGTGTACGAGATATTAAGCACGCACACACAGACACCAACACACACACCAGCACACACACACCTAAGAGACACCGCGGAGCGGAACACGCCCCAGCATTCTGAATCTGAATAGTTGTGGGTGATAGGCAAAAGCCAAACGAATTTGAAATACGCTTGCGAGCCAAATGTAGAAATAAATAATTGAATAAATAATTAAATAAATAAATAAATAATTAAAATGCGAATGCGCAGTCTGTAAATTGAAATTAATGTTGAGAAAACAATTTGAATTTGATGTAAATATTCAGATATCTGTATACATACGCGCTTCTATATTTAGCATGAAAGATCGGATGTAGCTTTAATCTGATTGGGATGCAAGAAATATGTGCAACTTGAAGTGTTGCTGACAGCAACTGGTTTTGGCAATAAATGTGCAACTAACAATAATTAAATAAATTCATGTGAGGTGCAAACTATATTCGCGATTCTTTCTCAACTGCAAGTTGCAAGCCAAAGTTGATATGCACACAAACATACACACACACCCATACACACATGTGTGTGCACACCCGCTGCAGTTGTGTGCTGTGCTCATATGTATCTGTAGGCGGCATTATAATGATAGCCAGATCCACAGTCATTGGCAGAGTCACAGTAACAGGCCAAGTTGGAATCGCAGCCGCCGTCGCTGTTGAAGCGGGTCAGATAGCGAAACGACGTATGCCACAATGCGGGGCAACACTCCCAACTGCTCTCTGCAACTAAAGACTCTGGCAATGCCACCATCGAAATCTGAGCAGAGCAAATACAAAATCAAAATCATCTTTAACGATGTCAACTGTGATGAAGTGAAATGAAATCGTAGCAGCTGATTACGTTTCACAACGTGGCCATGTTCATATCTTATTTGAACTGTGACAGCGACAACAGCAACAACAACAACAACAACAACAACAACAACAGCAACAACAATAGTTGCAGCAGCAGCAGCAGCAGCAGCAGCATCAGTAACAACTACAGCTCTGCTTGCGTGGCGACGCCAGCGTCGACGTCACTGCTAAGCATGGAGCGTTTACTGCACGCGGTGCGAGAGGAATTCCAAACGGACGATGAGTGCGAAGAGGAGGAAGCCATCGCCAGCAGCAGCAGCTCCAGCTCCAGCAGTAGCAGCAGCAGCAGCAGGACGACAACATCGAGTCAGCAAAGCGAACTTATTGCCGCAACACTCGCTACCTATGGCATCATCGAAACTGGTGCGGTAACGGTTTCGGGTTCGGGTACGGGTTCGGGTACGGGTACGGGAACGGGAACGGCAAGTGTGCGTCGCTTTCGACGCTCGTCGATTGGCATGCAACGAAAATCCGCATTCCGCCAAAGGAAGCTCGACTCGTTGGGGGCATGGCGTCGAAAGAGGTGAGTCGACTGTTGCTTCACAAGTGGCAGGGCAACCTTGGAAGAACTCGCTGCAGCCAAACTTGTTCCGTGTGCTCCACAATGGATAACAATAACTCATTAAAACTCATTTGTTCCTGCGAACAACTCTTGCAAGAGGACAAATGAATCGAAATTAATAAATTGTAAATTAGGATTTTAGGCTTATGTTATTTGTTTATATAAATCTGTGGTTAATTTTACAGTTTTAATAAAGTTTTTAATTAATTAACATTTCTTTTTACAAAGAGTCGCTGACCCTTGCCAAATATCCAATAATAAATGAATTACAATCACTTTCAATAACATTTACGGGGATTATATTCCGGAGAGCACTTAAACTAATACGATTGTGTGTTAATTAATTACCCACAAGTTTTCCGATGAAACAATTCGCTTATGTGCTTATTAATCCTATTCAATAATTCAACTAATATAAACGCCTTCCTCTTTCTCTCTCTCTCTCTCTCTCTCTTTTTCTCTCATTATTAATATATAGACGCACGGCATCGACAAGCAATCCCCGTAGACCGATACGCATTGTGCCGGATTGGACGGAAAATGCGGTGCAGGGTGAACATTACTGGAAGCCCACCTCCGCCTCTGGCGATCTCTGCTGCCTCAACGAGGAGTGCATTGTAAGTTCCACACACACACCCGCACACACACATACTTTTGAGTTGCAATACGGGTCTGAGTTTTTTTGGCGTTTTACTTCTAATTCAATTACGGCGTGGAAGCAAAAAAAAGGCAACTAAACAGAATGAAACTTCATGTAATCGTGTAATTTATTTATTGCGTGCCTGTCCAACATGCAAAAGTATATATGTATATATATTTCATATATAAATTGTTGCTTTTGCACGCACGAACTTCATAGGTACATCCAACAACTGGTAAACGGTTGATTGTTTGCGTTTTTTTTTTATTATTACTCCAGCGATAAACTCAGAACTTTGCTGTCGAAAGTTGCAAGTAGATTGCCATTAGTTGATGGAAAGGTAAAGTTTTTGTTGAGGCAGCGGCAGCTGGGGGTGATTTAATGAAAGTACAAATGTTGATTATCTGCATGTGTGGAAAAGTGTCACGACATCGTTTTCATAAATTATATTGCATAAAAAATATAAAAACGAGAATGTGTCCGAAATAACATTTGTTACCTTTAAAATTGGGCTTGCTTTTGGCCAGCTTTCAACATAAGAATAGAGTCACATTTAAGTAGTTTATTTCAGCACTAAGTGAGCTTTGTTAGTAAATCAAGAAAACCAATTTTAAATTAGTTAAGTTTTCATCTAAGAGCTTTAAGTTGTTAGATATATGATTTCAATATGTATAAATTGAAAGATGAAAAGCGTTTGCAAACTCAAACAGTTAGTAAAGTTTTCTTGGCTAAAATAAATCTGGACTTGAGTTGAGTTGAGTTGAATAAAGTGCAAATAGAACAAAATAAACTGTGGCCACTATCAACTATTATCTCAACATTGACAGATTGACTGGCGGCCAATTTCAGATACAATTAATTGCAAAAGTTTATTTTATGGACAGGCAGCAACTAGAAAGTTGTTCAATGAATCAGCCAGTTTGGCAGTTAGCCATCAGTTCAAGAAGCCAGTTAGTCGATCGGGACGAACAAATAAAATAAATAAATAAATGTGTGTTTCTAAAGTGCATAATTTTAATTATTTTATTGTTATTGTTATTGTAGAAGAGCGGACAGAGGATGAAGTGCTCGGCATGTCAGCTGATTGCGCACCAGAATTGCATTCCAATTGTGAATGAGAAGACGCAGCTGGTGTGTAAGCCAACGTATCGGGATGTTGGGATCCGGCAGTATCGGGAGCAGACAACCACCCACCACCATTGGGTGCACCGCAAGATGGAGAAGGGCAAGTGCAAGCAGTGCAACAAGGCTGTGCAGAGCAAGCTCTTTGGATCGAAGGAGATTGTCGCCCTGTCGTGTGCCTGGTGCCAGGAGGTCTATCACAACAAGGAGTCGTGCTTCAATCAGGCCAAGATTGGCGAGGAGTGTCGCCTAGGTGAGTTTCAGCCATTTTCATTATCGATGCGCAAACACCACGGCACAGACTGGACTCCAGCCAGCCTGTCTGTCAGTCAGTGAGTCTGTCAGTCTTGCCAGTCTGTCAGTCAGTCAGTCAGCCAACGAGTCCATTGTACCTTTTCCATTCTGCGTTCTCCATTGTGCTCTTTGATTAATTACGTGACGAGCATGCAAATAAATTGCGGACCGTTAACTCAATTATAATTTGTGCATTCAAATAGCGTCTCACTCGGCCGACCGCCCCTTCATCCCCTTCACCACCTTAACCCTTTTGGCCACATTTCAAACTTATCGGGTCCAACGCCATTTATCCACAACGTGGCCTGCGACACACCTTGCGTCCTTTTTAGCTCATTGTCGCAATGTCTCATTGTCCCTACTTGCCACACCCAGACCAAAGAGTATTTACACTATTTTATAGAGCAACAAATGCAACAGTTTTATTTAACATTATTTATGGCAAGCAAATATGAAACGAGATCAGCTAGAAATAACATATAAAAAAATCATTGGATTTAATTTGTGAAACTCAAGTGGAAAATTTACAAAATTAAATTTCAAATTTGAGGGAAAAGATATGAATATATATATATTATATTTAGGAATTATATATATATATATATATATATATATATATATATCATGATAATTTGTTAACCCAATGAGGATTTTCGCATTGTTAATATGCTTTCCGGTTTTGCTTTGTACTCTCGACTCGATTCGTTTATTTTTGGTTTTGGGTTAAGTTTTTGGGTCATTAGCATTTATTTCGCGGAATTGACAATTTGTCAAAGTCATTTCTTGGTCAACAGATGAGCCGATAAGTTGATTCCTTGGGTTACCTTTGACTCTCGCTCTTGTTTCTTTTAATTTGTTTGCTGTTCTGCGGAAGGATTTGTGTAATTAAAATGGAAGTCGCTCACAAATACACAGAGTCCTTCAAGTGATTGCATATTTCGCAAATCAGCATTTTCCGAATTGTGATTCGTTAAGTGAAAAGTGCACAGAACCATGTTCAAATATTAGTCTTTAGCTGCATTGAAATTTGTTTTTCATTAATCTTTTTCGTATTGCCTCCAAGGGTATTTCTTGATTGGCAATTCAAAGTTGTGTTTTACAACACTGAACCAATCGTTGAAAAAGTAATCATTTCAATATTACTCACTTTATAGCAGAAGTAGATGGTTATAAATTGAAGTTGGTTTAATACCCAAACAGGGACTAAATGTGAACATTCACTTTCGGTAAAGTCGCAAACATAAAACCCAACAACAATGACTGCAATGTTTGGTGCAACTGGCACAATCAATTGTTGCACAAGCTGAAGTTTTTTGCAGCCGGGTTGCACTTAGTGCTTATCTTTTAAGAGGTGCTCTCGAGCAGTTAATACTTAAATTTCACAAACTTTGTAAGTGCGAGAAGTACTTACTTTAGCTGCCTTCTGTGGATGCTTCCGACTACGCTGGCTGTGGCTGTGTTTGTGGCTGTGTCTGTGACACACGTAGAGCCCCGAAAAGCAAAACAATTGGCCATGGCCAACTGTGTAAACTCTGTAGACAAGCATAGTTTTTCCCTGCTAAACTGAATGGACTTGGCCGTAAATGTGTCTCAATGAGCGTCTTGTTAACACACTCTCCAGCATCGCATGTCGCCCACAATGCCAGTGATGCCATGAAGATACCACCAGACAGCAAAGCAAGGAGCAATAGAGAATTACTGCCGGGCATCCGTAGGGCCAAAAAAAAAACCCCCCACCCTGGAATTCGCCTACCCCTACTCTGTTGCCCGACAATTGCAATGCGTAGCCCTATTTTATCAGCTTGTATTCTTCAAGCATTGTTTTCGCACTGCTTTGCAGCTCCAACTGTCTGCTGTCTCCCCCCCTCTCTCTCTCTCACTCTCTCTGTCTGTCTTTCTCTGTCAGTTTTTCCTTTCAGCCATTCTGTCCACGCTGCGTTCCCATCTGCCTCTGTGCCCCGCTTGCCGCTGCTGCTGCTGCTGTTATGGCATTCATAATTGCGCCTTGACTTGGTCCTTGGTCCTTGGCATGTCAACTGTGTGGCTTCATCTAAATTTCTTTTGTTTGCTCGTGACTGACTTTTGGCATATTTTGTATGCTATTAACTTGTCTTTGTTGTGCCTACTGCCGCCTCTTGTCGGCTGGCTTAAAGGTGGCAAATGGAATTTTCTTGTTAGTCCAGCTCTCAATTAGCCGCACACGAAACACGTTGGGCAGCTGCTGGTCAATGTTGTCGCGTACCTTAATGTAAATGACCACATCCAAACACAAACCATCTTTGCCTGGCCTGTTCCCATCCAGTTTCCTTATCTAATGTATGTACGTGTTTGCAGGCAACTATGCCCCCATCATTGTGCCACCTTCGTGGATTGTGAAGCTGCCGAACAAGGGCAACTTCAAGTCCTCGATTCGGGTGAGCAACAAGAATAGCTCAGCGGGTGGTGCTGCCGGTGGTGTTGGCGGTGGCGGTCCTGGCGGCAAGAGCAAGAAGCAGACCCAGAAGCGCAAAGGCAAGGATGATAAAAAGGAGCCGCGCTGCTTCATTGTGAAGCCCATTCCATCACCGGACGTTATACCGGTCATTGTCTTTATTAATCCCAAATCCGGTGGCAATCAGGGCGTCAAGCTGCTTGGCAAGTTCCAGCAATTGCTTAATCCACGCCAGGTATTCGATCTGACGCAGGGTGGTCCCAAAATGGGGTAAGTATCGTTAACACATAACCAACATTCGGTTTTGAATTCTCTTATGTTTTTTTTTTTGTTTTTGTTTCTTAAAAATCTAAGGATATTCAATTTAACCTCAAAAAATTAAAAGCAATAAAAAAAAACTATTTAAAAAAAAATCAATATCAAAAGTGACTCTTTCCTAAATAATTCTAGGCAAACCACGAAACTAAACTAAAGTAAAGTGAATAAAAATAAAATCAAGAAAACATGCTTTTCATAGAGGATGATGATTGATGCCCCAATTTGTGTGGCATAGTTATAATAATTCAAATCAAATAAATAATATAAAACTTATTGTTGGATTTATGTGTTTTTTGCCTCGTTGTGTAGATTGGAAATGTTCCGCAAGGCGCCAAATCTGCGGGTGCTGGCCTGCGGCGGCGATGGCACGGTTGGTTGGGTGCTATCCGTCCTGGATCAGATTCATCCGCCCTTGCTGCCGGTGCCAGCTGTTGGCGTGTTGCCACTGGGCACCGGCAATGATCTCGCCCGATCGCTCGGTTGGGGTGGCGTAAGTGAATTAACTGAACTAATTAAAACAATTTTGATGTGAGGCAACGGGTTCGATCTAATTTCACAGGGTTATACGGATGAACCGGTTGGGAAGGTGCTGCGCGAGATTGGAATGTCGCAGTGCGTGCTGATGGACCGCTGGCGTGTTAGGGTGACGCCCAATGATGACGTCAGCGACGATCACATTGATCGCAGCAAGCCGAACGTTCCGTTGAACGTGATTAACAATTACTTCAGCTTTGGCGTCGATGCGCACATTGCGCTCGAGTTCCATGAGGCGCGCGAAGCGCATCCGGAGCGCTTCAATTCGCGACTGCGCAACAAGATGTACTACGGCCAGATGGGCGGTAAGGATCTCATCCTGCGCCAGTATCGCAATCTCTCCCAGTGGGTGACGCTCGAATGCGATGGCCAGGACTTTACTGGCAAGCTGCGCGACGCCGGCTGCCATGCCGTCCTCTTTCTCAACATACCCAGGTGAGCTGTTAACATTGTTAACCACTATTAACCAACCCCACGCGTATTCACTAATTCATCATACATCAAATATATTTATAGCTATGGGGGCGGCACACATCCGTGGAACGACTCGCACGGACCGACGAAGCCGACCATCGACGATGGTCTCATGGAAGTGGTGGGCATGACAACCTATCAGCTGCCAATGCTGCAGGCAGGGATGCACGGCACCTGCATCTGCCAATGCCGCAAGGCACGCATCATTACCAATCGCACCATTCCCATGCAGGTCGATGGGGAGGCCTGTCGCGTCAAGCCATCCATTATTGAGATCGAGATACTCAACCAGGCGCTTATGTTGTCCAAGCGGAAGCACGGTCGCGGCGATGTCCAGTGAGTATTCCTCCACACACACACGTCTCCCCGGTGAAAACCCTCGAAGATGAAGTTATCAAAATCCTTCCATTAGAATGAGCTCAAGCTCCCTTATAGCTATCGCCTCTAAAACTACCAGTGAAATTCCTTTTTTAATATTTTATATTTATGTCTTGTGAATAGGGTGAATCCGCTGGAGAAACTACAACTGCAAATTATGAGAATAACAATGCAACAATACGAACAATACCACTATGATAAGGAGATGTTGCGCCGGCTGGCCAACAGGCTGGGACAGATCGACATCGAATCTCAGTGCGATCTGGAGCATGTGCGTCACATGCTGAACGCCAAGTTTGAGGAGTCCATAACCTATCCAAAGGTATCCCAAGATTGGTGCTTCATCGATGGTGAGTTGTGATCGTTGCAGGTGCCCGCTTAACAAAGCCCCAATTAACTTGTTGCCACCACTCAATTGCAGCATGCACCGCTGAGCACTATTTTCGCATTGATCGAGCCCAGGAGCACTTGCATTACATCTGCGACATCGCCATCGATGAGCTATACATACTTGACCATGAGGCAGCCACAATGCCGCAGACACCGGATCAGGAGCGCTCGTTTGCCGCATTCTCGCAGCGGCAGGCGCAGTCCGAGCGGAGGCAGCTGGATCAGGCCCAGGGCCGCAGCAATGGGAGCACGGGTAGGCTTCTGTTAGCCAGCTGTTGGCAACGCTCGGCGCAATCATTGCCGCCGCCGACAGAGCTGCCGCTGCAACAGCGGTTGCAGCTTTACCAGCAGCAGGTCGCTCAGCAACAGCCGTACTTAGATAAGCGCATGTTTTGTCACCTGCATTTTCGCAAGAAGCGTTTCGAGCTTTGAGCCAAGCTGGGTCCATCAACCAGGCAAAAACCCACCCACTCCACCCACTCAGACTTCCAAACAATTCACTAAGCAGCCCAATCTCAAAGTATAGCCACGTTGTTTGTGTGTTACGCGATTGGTAAATAGGCACTAACTGACACTGACACACACACACACACAGACACACAGTGACACGCACACAGACAGACAGACAGAAACCTAATTGCTCACGTTGTGATGGGAGCGAATACAGCTTAGTCCTTGCCACGCCCACATGTAAGTAACGCATTAAATATGATTATTTTATATATTTGATATATAATCGACGCTTACGTTAACAGTTACGCGTAACAGCGACAAGGACTAAACCGTATTCCGTTCTCGTCCAAAAACCCCCCAAACAACCAACCAATCAATCAATCAATCAGACAATCAGTCAGCCAATCAAATCCAAACAACACACAACAAAATTCAAACCACACAGTTGTCAAAGCGACGGGTAGGTTTGCCTCAGTAGATAATCTGCTAAACTGATTAACTGATTAACAGATTAACAGAAAGCTTGAAAGCGTTTATTGTTTTATATTTGCTTATTTTCGTTTGTTCGATTGTTCGTTTATTTAACTTATTTTAAGAACTTTTGCCAATGGCCTACTAACAATTTGTAAATCTTCCTTTGAATTCAATATACCAACACACACACCCACGCACACACACGCACACTCTCTCATACAAAGATGAGGACTTGCAAATTGGCTCCAAGCCCATTAAAGTGTTGAAGTGGAAGAGGTAAAATCAAGCGATTCCTTTATCCACAAAAATCACCAAACTCTCAATTTGTCCCCGCATCGCAAAACTCCAACTTGAGTGAGACGAGAATAGAAAGAAGCTCAAAAGCCGTTTGTTAACAATCTGGCAACGCTGTCTTCGCTCTCGGCTCTTCTCTCTATTTATCGCTCTCTCTCTCCCTCTCTTGCATTCCTTCTTTCTCATTCAGTGGCTTTTCCAATGAGCTGCTTGAACCCTCTCGCAAAATACCCAATTTCCCACTCTTTCACTCAGTCTATTTTCTGTCTATCACTGATTTTCCATTTTCTTCTCTTGCTGTTTTCTTTCTGTTTACTATTCTTCTTTTTTTTATTAATAACTTTTGAATATGTTTTTCTGATGTTGATCAATGCACGCAGCAACAAAGATCGCTTATTCAGTTTTAATGAAGATGTTTTTGGTTGCGGATTCAGGTACTCTGTTTTATAGCTTTTAAACTATCGCTACTATTTTTATATTTCCCTCTATCTATATATATATATATCTTTTTCTATATCTTGCTTATACACTCTGCATCTAGAGAGATCTTCTCCCACTAATTATATAAGACATTTTTAACTTGCCGAACCAAATCTGATGCTTTAATTTTTCTTTCATTTTTCTCTACTATTCTATTGACACACCTACACCTACACACACACACACACACACACATTTGTGCATAACTTGCCACAAATAATAGCCCTATACTGGAGCAAACTTCCGATGCCGTACTACTAGCGGCCCAAGGCGGCGATTTAAATATGGTAGCCTTAAATTATTCAATGCTTTTCTGTTACCCGTTTTTAAATAGTTGTTGTCCTTTGGTAGTTGTTGACAAATGGTGCTAGTTCTCTGTTGCTGTTGTTTAATGTGGTCTACTTATCTGGCGATATGTTGCACTCTCATCACTCCCCAAATATGTCTGACGTGTCTCTCTCCATTTCAGTTCCGTGCTCTACATGCACAGGGTAATTCATTACAATCAGTCAACAAGAACGGGCAGACTGCACTCCACTTTGCCTGCAAGTACAACCACAAGGACATTGTCAAATACATCATCTCATGCACCACACGACGCATTATCAACATGGCGGACAAGGAGCGGTGAGTAGACAAGAAACAAGAAAATCCTCAGCTCTTCCACCTCGACCATGAATACCAACACTTATAATTTGAAATGTTGGTAAGTTAATTGAAAATGTGACCAAATTTTATGGATATTTGTAGTAGGTGAAGTAAACATATTTGTTTAGTCAAACTAATTAACGATCAGCTGTTGATCTCATCTCATGTTGACAACTCTGTTAACCTTCACTAACATACATAAAAACAAGATAGAACGTTGCAGTCGGACGTAACCGACAGCGAAATACTATTATACCTTCATTTGTGTACAGTTAAGAAATACTTGAATTGCGGGTGATATGGGCGTTTATCGGTTTTGGGGGCGGGAGTGGGCGTGGCCCAAAAAATTTTGGAGTTCGGTCTTAGTAATATACCTTCTAAGTTTGGTAATTGTAGCTCTTAAATTGCGGGAGATACAGGCATTTATCGTTTTTTGTGGGCGGGAGTGGGCGTGGTCCAAAATTTTTTTTCCACATTTATGAAGTGTGTTACTAGCAATATACCTTTAAAATTTGGTGACTTAAGTTTTCAAATTGCGTGAGATATATGGGTTTATCGATTTACACCAACAGGTGTATCGGTTCAGATAGGTGGAGTAGGCGTAGCCATCCAATTTTTTTTATCGATCTTTGGGGGAGTTACCAGTAACATACCTGCAAAATTTTGCGACTCTAGCTTGCAAATTACGGCAGATATGCGCATTTTAAATTTCTAGGGACGAAGTTCCTGGGGGCGGTGGATGTGGGCGTGGTCCAAAAATTGGTATGCCAATCTTTGGAGGAGGTTACCAGCAAATTACCTTCCAAGTTTGGTCACTCTATCTTTAAAATGTTCGGAGATATACGGAGTTATCGATTAACAATCGAAATTGTCGATTATGGGCGCAGGTGTGGGCGTGGCACCACAAATTTATTATCGGTTCTTAAAGGCAACTACCAGTAATATACCTACCAAATTTGACGTTCCCTACTCAAAAACTGCGGAAGATATAGCCATTTGAAAATTTTAGGGGCGGGGGTGATGGGGACGTTGGAGGTGGGCGTGGCACATGCCAATCTTTCAAGGATCTCGCCAACAAACTACCAACCAAAATTGGTGACTATATTCATTAAATTGTAAGAGATATGGGGATTTATCGATTTGCTAAAATCGAATTTATCGATTTTCTAGCTCCCTAGTGGACGTAGGTCCAAACCCAAGACACTTTAACTTTTGAGGGTACTTTCCAGTATACGTTCCAAGTTTCAAGTCTCTATCTCTAAGGGTGTCGGAGGAACGCGCGTTCATACGGACGGACAGACGGACAGACGGACGGACGGACAGACGGACAGACAGCATGACGGACATTGCACAAAACCAATATACTATTATACCATTTTGGTATAATAGTATAAACATCGATAGTATCGACTATCGTTTAGTGTAAGAAAAACTTTTGAACAATAAAAAGCGCTCTTTTTTCAATATGCTCAATATTCTTGAGCATCATTAAAGGCCAAGACGATTAAGCCATGTTTGGCTGTCAGTCCGCTGACTTTCCCTATGAACACGCCGATCTCAGAAACTTCAAGTGCCAGAAATATTTTATTTATTTATTGTCAGTAGAAAACAAAAATAAAAAATACAACATTTAAATTAAATTAAATTTAAAATAAAATTCAAGATTGAGCAACATAAATTATTCAAATAAATAATTTGTAAGCACTGGAATTGAATCTTTTCCCACTGGGTAGGCACGTGTCCACATAGCCACTTCTGTTCTGAACTTCTTCTAAAATATATATACGAGTATATATCTATGGTTCTTTGCTTTTTTCTCTTAGCGGTCAGACGGCCTTGCATATTGCAGCGGAACAAGATTGCCGGGATGTGTGCGTAATGCTGGTGGCTGCTGGCGCCAATTTGGAGGCACGAGACGCCGGTGGCAATACGGCCATGATGGTGGCATTCAACAAGAATGCCAATGAGATAGCATCCTATTTGGAAAGTAAGCTGCGTGGGGACGACGCCAATGCTAACATCGTCACCACCACCGTTACAAACGCCACCACCACCACCAACATAACCACCGCAACAACCGCTCCCACAACCGTCACCATCAAAACCACCAACACAATCACTACCACAACCAATTGTGCATCGCCTTCGGGCTCCTCCATGTAAAGCAAGAAAAGATCATCATTCGTAGATCGCTAGCTGGGTGCACATTCATTGAACCCCAGTTGAAGTTGCAACTCAAGATCCAAATGCCACAGGTTAACATTCTAATGTACGGAAAATTTTACTCCCTTGCTGCCAACCATTGGAAATTGTGTGCTCTACTCGAACACTGATTGAAAACTGATTGAACAAAACAAAACAACCTGACTGACGACAAACAAAAACCACCTGATTGATCAAAATCTCTCGATTAACGGAATACAAACAACCAACTCAAACTGAAAAAAACTCTCAATGCGAATATCAACATTCCAATTTAACTGACACATCCGCTGCTTACCCAAGGTCAAGAGCGATTTATGCATTCGGAACTGCAGACCAGAATTTAATTGTGAACTAAATGGAAAACTCAGCAAAAAATGCGAA
Organism: Drosophila infuscata; assembly: GCA_035042205.1. Taxonomy (NCBI): domain Eukaryota; kingdom Metazoa; phylum Arthropoda; class Insecta; order Diptera; family Drosophilidae; genus Drosophila; species Drosophila infuscata. Next base: position 1,293,322 of record JAWNLR010000839.1, read on the forward strand.
GTTAGATTTAAAAACAAAAATGTTGCCTAAATCAGGGCGCGCAAAGTTATTAATTTATTAATTTTAAACTTTTTTTTTTTATTGTTTTTTATTGTTTTTTCGTTGTTAGATATTTCTTTCTAGATTATATATACATATATATATTTTGTGTCTACAGCAATTAATGGCAAAATGCATAACTGCATTCGGGAAATAAAAATTGCAAATAATTCAAGCTAAAAGTATAAAATTAGTTGTAAAATTAAGCAAGAAACAATTCTCAACACACTTATGCGTTGTCTTAGTAATTAAGTGACAATTTAATTATTCGAAACTTAGAAGCAACTACAGTTTTTTCCTTAACGAAGCACACTCACACACACACACACACACACACACACAACACACAAACACATATATATTCACATATGCACAATCAGCTCTTGGATTGTGGCGTGTTTTCAAAACATTTGTTTTTAATATTTGGCGAACAAAATTAAAAGATGATTAATTGTGATATCTAAATTTAATTATACTAAAACTACACAACTGACAATTTATGAATATTCTGGACTAGAGCAAATGCGAAAATGATTGATGTATTGATGTACTGATGTATTGATATTAGACAAGACATGCGAATAACGAGAAGCAACAACAGTCACAAGATCAACAACAAAAACAATAACAACCACAAACAAACAACAACAAAAGCACGCATATTCAAAAATAAATTATATACTAGTAGCACATACCTATAAGCATAATACAACATGCAAACTTTCGATATTTAAATATTTATAGTTAAATAACTGCAAAGAAAAGAACAATCAAGTTTTTGAAATTTGAAAAATATTTACACATATGCGTAACTCTTGTAAATTGCAAATGAAACCAAAAGCAGCGAAGCAGCAGCTTACATATATATGTATGTATATACAGTAAATATCGTTACCCAATATACGACTATATTAAGCACACACAGACTCACACACTCAGACACACATACATAGAGTCCCATGCGCACACTCTTTTTAAGCTATGCACAACCCATGTTTCCAAGTCTTTTGGTTCTCTGGCTAAGCAGCAATTCTTTCTCTCTCTCTCTCTCTCTCTCTCTCTCTCTGACCTCTCTGTCTATCTTCATATAAGTATATCTGTATCTCTCGATGTGTTTCAAATTCAATCAAAGACTTTGCAGAGACTTAAGCGCCCGTCCTCACCCGCCCAAGCCTCAGGCTTTATAGAGCCCAAATACCCTACGAACAAAGCAACCAACAAAAACAAAACCAATAAAAGATATATATATATATATATATATATAACTTTAATTGCAACTATATATATATATATGTATATATATATATATTTATATTTATATATATTTATATACATATAGAGACTATTGGGAACTCTAAGCGACTTTATTACAAAAATAACAAACACAACAAGAAAAACAGTAACAGCAACAAAAACAATGAACAACAGGAATATCTGATAATATGCATGCATACATACATACATATATATATATATATATATATATATAGATATACATCTATAAGATTATACATATATACAAATTATATTTTACCAAGTCAAAACTGAACTAAATATACATTATGAATATTCTGATTAAACTTATAGAACCGTAAGCAAACCTAATCTAATCTAAGTTGCAATTGTCTAATCTAATTCTATTTCATATAAATGTGTAGATTTGTTATTGTTTTTTTTTTTTTCTTTTTTTTTCTCATTTTAGATGATCTTCTACTAGTGCTAAGTTCAGTTGTAGAATGCGCTAAAGTCAATTACGTTTCAAAATTTGCAACACAATTGGTTAAAGATATTGTGAAAACAAAAACAAAAACAAAAACAATGAACAAAATTAAATCTCACTATTGAAGATAAGGCAACGTAATTAACTAGTTAGCGAGCATATTTAGAGGCATAAGCAAAACCCAACTTTAATTGCAACTATAAACTATATTTGTATTTGCAACAATTGAAATTCTAATTGAAATTTAAATATAATTAAGTCTTGGATCGCTGCAAAAAACTTTCGCTGCCGCCGGCCACCAGAGCTCTTGGCTCGAGCATTTCTTTATTGGCAGCCGGCGGTACCGTTAGTTTTTGCCAGATAGAGGGTAGTATGTTTTGGATTTCATGCAACATTATATGTGGTATGCCTAAAATGCGATTTCCCAATTAAACGATGTGTGGCAGAGCTTGGGCGCCCAAAGCCTCCCACAAATCGCTTAAATGAGATTCTCTCAAGCATTTAATGGCAAACTAGTGAATTTAGAGAACAGCACAATGCGTTTGCAAATGGAACACAGAAATAAAAAAAAAAAAAATCAAAAACCAAATTAAATTTCAAAATTGTTTGCTATATATAAAGTTGAAATGTAATTAATGTACTTGCCGCTTTGCTATCCCTAAGTAATCTGATCAGAAGATATTGAAATTGTAGTTTGAGGATTAACTAAAAATGAATGAACATAAAAAAAATGTGTGTTTCAGACACTTTGTAAGTGGGTTAAATATTCACCTGTTCGGAGAACAACCGGGTCCAAGCCAAACTGAGGAATACAAGTATATTTTTGTGCATTTTGTATAAATAACGAATCGAAAGAAGTCAGCATCACATAAGAAGCAACATATTCTTATTATGACAACATACAATGCCTTGACAACAAAACACAACAAAACACACCAACACACACACACACACAACACACAACACGCATACAACCTGATGAATGTTTTACATTTAAGCAAAGCAACAGCTAGATAAGTAAATATGTATGTACCGATGTACATATAACAAAATAAAAGCTAAATACATCAACACACATAGCATATAAACATACACACATTATATATATATATATATATATACATTTGTATATTTATATATATATTTTTTTTAGGCATTTAAGAGAATTGTTGAACAAAATGGAAAACAACATGAAACGCAAGTCTTATGAAACCCTAGCAACTAAGGCAACAAAAATTGTAAAGGAAGCAACTGAAACAAGAACTAGAGAGAAAGAAACCAACAACAACAACTACCCAATTGATGGGATTGTGAGAAAGATGAAGAAAATAGTATATATGTATATATACTACACTACTATATATGTGTGCATACTTATATACATTCATCTAAAATATGCGTCTAGTAATAATACCTTTAACTAATTTTTATTTATTTATTTATGCTTAAAGAAACACACACACACACACTCCCATACCCTGAGAAAATAAATAAATCTTATTTTCCAAAATAAATGCATGCTTTTAATTTGATTTACTAATTTAATTTTCGAATTTATTAAGTTTTCCATTTAATCCAACTTTAAATTAGCAAATTGAATTTTTTCCCCTAGCATTTTTATTTATTTTCAGCTGTGCAAATTCTTTTTATTGGAATACAACGAAACCAAAGAAAATAATAATCATTTTTTCCCAAATTATAATCTATATGCTAAAAACAAAAGGAATGTTTTTTGAAAGAAGAAAAAAAACCTATGCAAGTCTGAAAGTATTTCTATCGAAGAGTTCTAAACTGCTTATCTGTAAATTGTAAATAAATCAAGATATACTTCAACTTGGCGCTATTTGTTGGAAATGTACATGCTCTACGCATTGTAATATAATAATAATAATAATAATAATATACAGATAAATAATAATACTTAATTTACTTACTCTTATAGCTGTATACATAATATAAACGGTTACAATTTTTTGGTAGTCCCTAAGTACAACATTAACAGACATAAAGCAAAACAAAACTAAGTACGATATGCACTGCAAGCACTGAGGAATTTGATTCAATTTTACTTAAGGAAAATGAAAAGAGAAATTGAAGTAGCATTATAAATTTAAATTATATACCCTTACAATTAAAGATTATAAAATTGAATTTTTGGAACGATTTCGAGAAACTAAACTAAACCGAAAGATAACGAGCAACAGCTAAATATTGCAACAACAACAACAACATCAAATGGAAATGGGCAAGTTAAAGAGTCACAATACATATGTATATACAACATATATATATTTATATAGAACGGGTCAACAATAAACGGCCAAATAGCAAGTTACTGGCACACCCACACCCACTCACAATCACACACACACGCATACACAGACTCACACACGCAAATATACACATATTTAACTTTATTGATGTAGTTAACTAAAAGTGAGTTTGATTTAAGCAGTTTTTCTCTAACTTAAGATACACACACTCAACTTCTGCTGCAGTCTTGACTATCAACTTACCACTTCATCGAATGAAAAACATTAACAATAAATGCATAAAATAACTAACTAATTATTTTAAATAAACAAGCTTAACTCTCTCACACACACATATTAACACACACACTCGCGCACACATGAATAGCGGCACACTCGACCTTATCTGCTGTAATTCTGACGCCCTTAACTTGACAAATTATGAGCAACCACATCAACAACAACAACAACAGCAACAACAACGGCAACAGCAAACTTAAGACTCAAAATTAACCAACTTAAGTAAATTAAAGTTCCATTTTTTTGCGCAAATGATAGCTACATTCTCTACATAACACGTTATCGTCTCCTATTCAAAAATAATGTATGAATATCTGATACACAAAATTTGAAAAAAATTATAATCAATACATTTTCGAATACTCTATTATAAAAGAAATAAACTAAATTTTTTTTGGTATTTCAAGCTCAAAATAAAATGTGTTTTATTGTTGCTAATAGATTTATTTAGCAGGTGGATTGAGGATACCGCCTAGTCGTCGAGAGAATTTGACTAGTGTATTGTTAGCGTTTTTGGTTTTTGATGAATTTTACAATTATTTTATGCTAATGCGGTTTTTATGTATTTTTGAAGACGCCAACTTAACGGCACCTAGCAAAGACCCCCACAATTCGCACAGCCGGTCGTCCAAAACATGTGTAAACTTTACCTGGTTTGTGTCTCCGCTAACACAGTGATTTTCTTGTGATCGATCGGTTGGTTGCTCACAGTGGGCAAAATACGCAGATTTCAATGCAGAAACATATTAGCTATGCCCGAAATAATTACTTATTTTAATTTTATATGCACACACTTCCATTTACAATTATGTTATGTACATTATCTTCTTGAGTTCTTCTACTAAAGTATTTTTCTTTTTCTTTCTTTTGTTGTTTTTTAGTTTTGCTTCTCGTGTTTGTTACTGTTCCTGTTGATCACAATATTCACCAGCCTTTCCCTATTGTACTTGTTGTTGCTCTTAGCCACAATCATCTGCTCAAATTGCTGTTTAGCATTCCACTGGTTAATTGTAATAGTAAGTAATGAGTATTGCCATTCAAATTGTCAGATTCTCCACGTTGTTAAATTCTTGTAATAGATCCTGTTTAGACGTCTTCTGACTCTTAACAGTGTCTTTTATTCAATCTTGTATCTATGTAAATATATTGTAGCCGGTAAGTATATCAGCGCCCAAAAGGGTAAGTAATCCATTTCAGAATTATTGAATTTCAAATAAATCATTGTGATAATGTTATGGAATGTTTTGCATTCATGCAACGATATAATTAATATGTACACATATTTCGAATGTCTTTAGATAAGCTCCTTAATTGTGCCGGTTGTGGTCAAATAATATTCATGGGTCTGTTATCAATTCATTAACTGATATGCGAAGTAGTCCCAGAATAGCCGCTGCTAATGCATTTATATAATATAGAATGAAGCGTGTAGGGATCGTTAGATAGGAATTTCGATAAAGAAACTAAGTCTTGACGTTATCGAAATTTGCGTAAGCGATGACCCTTTAACCGGTATCTACCGCAAACACTATAAAAAGACCCAAATTACGATGTTGACCAAAGAGAAAGCATTCGAACACCTCAACATGAAGTTCACATTATTCGCTCTGTTTGCGGCAGTCTGCGTGCTCAGTGTAAGTATTTGGCCCACAGTATGAGTGACTACTGGGAACTAATCTATGTCTTGACCAAGCAGGCCAATGCCGCCATCTGGCAGCCGACGATGGTGGACCCGGAGACGGGCATGGTATACGAGGCTAGCGATTTCGCTAGTGTCGATGGTGAGATCTTCGAACCAGAAATGTTCAGCATATTTTCGAGCACCTGGTGGGCCATTAAGGCTGGTCTGCGCACCGTGAAGGGCTTCAACTGCATTATTAAATGGGTCCTGGGCATCAAGGCTAGTGCCCTGCAATACAGTGCCAGTGTCGTGGGCTGTGGCGTTACCGCTTCCCAGGATGTGACCAATTTGATCAATGCCAATGTGAAAATTGTTAACAGCGTCAACAACATCATCAATCTCAAGACCAACATTTGCGCCAGCACCGACAACGCCACGAGTCCGAGCATCAGCGGCAGCTGTGCCGGCAAGACATTGGCCCAGGTCTTCAACCTCTACATCCAGGTGAAGAAAGCCATCTCGCTTGCCAAGAAGATTCCCCAAACTGGTCCCAATGCTGTCACCTGTGTGAGCAACGCCACCAACACCCTCATCACCTACTACACACAGTTCCCCGCCAACATGTTGACTTGCTCCAAGCTTACCAGCAACTAAGTGCTACTTTTTTCAATTATCATTTATTTTTTTTTTAATACATATTAAATGAGCATATCAAAATTTGTTTTTTTTTTTATATCAACTGGTTTTGGGATTTTCAAGGAAGCGCACGTTTCAGGTCTAAGGATTTTGCGATTGATCGAACTTAAGAACAGACTAAAGATATTCTAGCAGCGTCAGATCTTTGATATAATGTTTGACAATTAGAATACACAATATTTTCTATAGAGTTGTAGTATTCCTAGACTTCAGATAGAATATCTAGTTTCTGGTGATTAGCAATACTACAATACTACTATGAAGTTATTTATCTTTTCGTTTTACCTACTATCTGTAGATTTTGAGGATTGTTATTTTTTTATTATCTATAACACGAACGGTCGAAAAGCAGTACGAACGATTTGTAAAACCAATATTCGCGTAAGCGTTCGGTATCAGAAATAAAATGTCTTAAACAATATTAATTGGTTTTGTTTTCATACACTCCTTTATTTAAAGATAAAAAACTTCACAGCTGTCAAAGTTATGTTGTCAATGAGCTCATGCGCCTCTTTATAAATACAAAACAAAAAATAACAAAGTATTTGATATATATAAGTATATATATATATATACATACATATATAATAAGCATTAGTACCAATGGAATTATTACTGTAAAATTTATTGAAGTTATCTACTACTATTAATAAAACTATTAAGATAAACTTAGTTGAAACATTGACTTCTGTTACCTTCTCCTATAATATGCCGTTCTTACCCAATATGAATTGAACTTCCTCAGTTGTAGAACTGTCTTGATGAATCAGGTCTCTCAGGACTCGACGTCTGATTTCGACAATCGGTCGAAGACTTAAGTTGTGGGATCGAGATAGATATATAAAACTTAAGTTGTGGGATCGAGATAGATATATACGTATGCAGATACATGAAAGCCAAATGAAAAACAAGTAAGATGCTGTAGTCGAGTTGGCTCGACTACGATATACCCTTAATCCAGTTGTTCAGTATATTCTAGTTTTATTGGCAAATTTCCCTTTAAAATAATTTGCACTCAAATGTTCAGTTCTGTAAGTGCATTTCTTACAGAGTATTTTTGCTCACAAGCATATACATAAAGACATACATACCAACACGAAACAGTACTTATCAGGGCTCTGTAGAATACACACAAATATATTGACGCTAGCGTCGATTATCATGCCATATCTTTCTCACACATGCGCTCGTCTATTTATATGCATACAGAAAATGCTTGCGGTTGCTGATCAATATGAAAATATATTTTCGACTATAACTATGGTGTTTCTCATTCGACTATAACTTTGGTGTTTCTCATTTTAATGAAATTTTGGCAATTGATCAATAAAATGTATATGCATATTATGCCTCTGCCTTTGTGGAATTCATTGCTATCGGAAATCAAAATGTATCGATATTCGAAACTGAGGCAGTTATCGATAAAATAATGTAAACTTGATCTGCGCCTGGTACACGAGAGCTTATATTCCAAATTTGAAGTCACTAGCTCTTATAGTCTCTGAGGTCCGCGTGTTCATACAGACGGACGGACGTACAGACGGACAGACAGACGGACAGGGCTATATCGACTCGGCTGTTGATCCCGATCAAGAATATATATACTTTATGGGAGATGCTTCCTTCTGCCTGTTACATATATTTGCACAAAACCATTATACCTTTTTTTACCCAATTTTAATGGGTTAAGGGTATAATAAGTAAAAGATAATATTTTGAGCTCCAGACTAAAATTAAGAAGTCAACAGAAAGATAAGTTGTCTGCAAAGATAAGTTGTCTCTCTGTTGCTGAGTGACAAACAAAACATATCTTCCAGTATACCAATAATATAATAGCATTATACACAAATTTTAGTTTTTAGATTGCAATTAATAGTTTAACATTTATTTTTCTTACATTTACATATTATCGATGCAAACATTAATATTGGGCAAGAAATTGTTGAAGGAGTCCTTCACCGCGTTGGTGGCATTGACAAAGCAGGAGCTGGTATCGGTGGGCAGCTTGGCGATCTGCTTGAGAGTGGTGTTGATTTTTCTGGCCAGTTTCATGGTTGCCTTGAACAGCTGATAGGTGCACTTCTTGGGTGACATTTGGTTGGAATCGGAGTCATCTGTGCTGCACAACTGGCTGTTCAAATGGATAATATTGTTGCAGATGGTTATGATGGCCTTGCATGAAGTGACAATTGCAGCCACATCCTTGGGCACGGCTGTGCCGCAAGAATCAATATTATCCACGTAGTCGGTGGCGGCAGTCAGAATCGCAGTCACCTCCTTGATGATGCAATTGACGCCACGCACCGATTTCAGCGCCTTCTTGAGCACTTTGCGCACCGATCTAATAAAGCCAAAGTCCTCGACATCCATATAATCTCCATCCAGCTCAGCAATCAAAGTGTCCAGATCTATGTCCTCGAAGTTAATAGTGTCGTCAACAGTTGCCTTGGCCTAAATGATGACAAGGAGTCGTTATTTGATATTTTTGTTAACACAAGTTGCTAACTTACATTCGTGCTCAGCAGGCAGCTGGCTGAAACGAGCAGCAAGAAGCAGATTGTTACAGTTCTCATAGTGCTTAGCAATCAGAACTCTGGTTGTGGAATGATTGAATCCACTAACCACTTGCCACTTTTATAACGATTGCCCTATCGCTATCGTTACGTGTTTCCTCCTACTTATCTAAGCAAATTTGTACCCAGGTGTATATATATATATATATATGTATATATAATATAATATATATGATATAATATAAAGAGGCATGACGATTTAATCAGTCTATCTCTGCCAAATTAGGAAAGTTCAATTGATTACAAATTTAATTTTAAGCCGATTTTAATTATCAATGATTGACACTTGACTTTATCGTTATTAAAGTATGTTTAGAGTCCACATGTGGGTTAACGAATAACTGACAGCTTCATCATGTTTTTAAGTGATTCTTGACTATGAATGCTTGTACTTAACTATTACTAAAATATATGCCAATTAAAGTGTTGAAGCCAAAAAGCTTAGTATATTAGTATTAATAATATGAGTGGCACTCAAACAAAAAAAATCCGCTTTTAAGAAAGAATTCTTTTTAAATTTAAAAAATTACTTGAACATTTAAAAATAATAAATCTTGTATTTTTTTTATTGATATATGCCTTATTCTGAATCCTTAAAAAAAATCAGTGGAATGTTTTACTCCGTTCCTAATATTTATCGTTATGTTTTAATCATAATATTGAGCCAGTATAAAAACAGTTGTGTTTTTATACTATTATACCAAAAAGGTATAATAGTATTTTGGTTTTGTGCAATGTCCGTCATGCTGTCCGTCCGTCTGTCCGTCCGTCTGTATGAACGCGCGTTCCTCCGACACCCTTAGAGATAGAGACTTGAAACTTGGAACTTATACTGGAAAGTACCCTCTAAAGTTAAAGTGTCTTGGGTTTGGTCTTACGTCTACTAGGGAGCTAGAAAATCGATAATTCGATTTTAGCAAATTGATAAATCCCCATATCACTTACAATTTAATGAATACAGTCACCAATTTTGGTTGGTGGGTTGTTGGCGAGGTCCTTGAAAGATCGGCATGTGCCACGCCCACCTCCGACGCCCCCATCACCCCGCCCCCAAAATTTTCAAATTTTCAAAATTTTCTTTCGCAGTTTTTGAGTAGGGAACGTCAAATTTTAAAGATAGAGTAACCAAACTTGGAAGGTAATTTGCTGGTAACCTCCTCCAAAGATTGTCACATCAATTTTTGGACCACGCCCACATCCGCCGCCCCCAGAAACTTCGTCCCTATTAATTTAAAATGAGCATATCTGCCGTAATTTGCCAGCTAGAGTCGCAAAATTTTGCTGGTATGTTACTGGTAACTCCTCCAACGATCGATAAAAAAATTGGATGGCCACGCCCACTCCACCTACCTAAACCGATACACCTGTTGTTGTAAGATAAGCAATTGAAAACGTAAGTCACCAAATTTTAAATGTATATTGCTAGTAACACCCTTCGTAAATGTGGAAAACAAATTTTGCCCACTCCCGCCCACAAAAAACGATAAATGCCTGTATCTCCCGCAATTCAGGAGCTACAGTTACCAAACTTAGAAGGTATATTACTAAGATCGAACTCAAAATTTGTTGAGCCTCGAAAAGCCCGTATCTCCGGAATTTAATTCCCGTGTAATTCTGCTCACCGTCTTTAAAAGCCACGCTCACTTATATGCAAATCATATACATATTTATTAGTAGAGAATTAACAGAATGTGTTCCCATTAAAAAAGGAAAACTTGGACAATATTTCTTGACAGCACACAATTTATTTTATAATAGTATTTCGCTGTCGGTTACGTCCGACTGCAACGTTCTATCTTGTTAAAAATACAATTGAGGTGTTTAGATTGACCATATTAGCTATTTGGCGCTATGAATATCCGATTTTTAAGTGTTCCAGGATGATTTTCCGTTGCTCAAGGGTATACCGATTGCCAATAGTCCTTGTTGGATTGTTGCACCCGAAATGCAAGAAAAAACTAAACTATCTACGGAGGATTAGTCTTTTTACACCAAAAATATTTAACTTTAGGTAAAAAAAACCGGGTTTTACGGCACCCAGGTGTCCATTTAAGTTCTGGAACACAGTCATATTTAAATATGAGTACAAATTCAACATTTATGACCCGGACGGACGGAATTGTGTGTGGCGACAGTCCAATACTGAACGGAATCCCAAACACTTCAAGGCAACAGTCATCTAGCTCGGCAGCCGTTGTCGGAAATTTGGTGATTATTGAAACAACAATGGACAAGTATGTGTACTTTGATATACTAAAGGAAAATTTACTCCAAAGTGCCGAGAAGCTAGAATCCGACGTACTCTCCACTTGCACCAAGACAACGACCCCAAGCATAAGCACGGAATAGTACAGTCCTGGCTTAGATCGAACTGATAATTCAACCGGCCCAGTCTCCAGATTTAAATGTTATTGAAAATTTTTGGACTCTGCTGGAAAATAACATCCGAAATCACAACATGTCCAGCAAACAAGATCTCAAAAATGCTCTGCTGGATCAGCCCAGAAACTACCCGGAAGCTGGTATCTTCCATGAAAAATAGGTTAAACGAAGTTGTTAAGGCTAAAGGATATCGCACTAAGTATTAACATACTTATTTAAGCTTTTATACGCCAAATATGTAACTTTTTTTGAGACTGTTCAAAATGTTTGAGATATGAATTTTGGTTATTTTTTCAGTTTTTGACTAATTTTAATAATTTAATTAATATTTTAATAAAAACTAAAGTTTGTTTTTCAAATGTGATATAACATTAAACAAATTGGCAATTGAACATTTTGAATTTGTTTCCTTGCTTAAACTTAATAGCACTTTAAATATTTTGCTTGACACCGTTCAAAACCCTATGAGAGTCACTGTATGTGTTTTTGCTCTTGCTCACTTTGTCCTTGTTATTTGCGCTATCTTAAGCGTAGAGTGCTTTGCTTAAAAATGCCTGTACATTGTTTTCGTTCACACTCTTTATATGTGCTTCGTTCTTGCGCCTATCGCATTCTTCGATCAATTTAACCTTTAAAGTACTAAACTTTAGTAATTGATTACGCGATTCCAATAACACAATCAGATTTTCATAAGATTTACCAGCAAATAAATAATAATAAAAAAATTTCAGTTTTTAGATTGCAATTAATAGTTTAACATTTATTTTTCTTACATTTACATATTATCGATGCAAACATTAATATTGGGCAAGAAATTGTTGAAGGAGTCCTTCACCGCGTTGGTGGCATTGACAAAGCAGGAGCTGGTATCGGTGGGCAGCTTGGCGATCTGCTTGAGAGTGGTGTTGATTTTTCTGGCCAGTTTCATGGTTGCCTTGAACAGCTGATAGGTGCACTTCTTGGGTGACATTTGGTTGGAATCGGAGTCATCTGTGCTGCACAACTGGCTGTTCAAATGGATAATATTGTTGCAGATGGTTATGATGGCCTTGCATGAAGTGACAATTGCAGCCACATCCTTGGGCACGGCTGTGCCGCAAGAATCAATATTATCCACGTAGTCGGTGGCGGCAGTCAGAATCGCAGTCACCTCCTTGATGATGCAATTGACGCCACGCACCGATTTCAGCGCCTTCTTGAGCACTTTGCGCACCGATCTAATAAAGCCAAAGTCCTCGACATCCATATAATCTCCATCCAGCTCAGCAATCAAAGTGTCCAGATCTATGTCCTCGAAGTTAATAGTGTCGTCAACAGTTGCCTTGGCCTAAATGATGACAAGGAGTCGTTATTTGATATTTTTGTTAACACGAGTTGCTAACTTACATTCGTGCTCAGCAGGCAGCTGGCTGAAACGAGCAGCAAGAAGCAGATTGTTACAGTTCTCATAGTGCTTAGCAATCAGAACTCTGGTTGTGGAATGATTGAATCCACTAACCACTTGCCACTTTTATAACGATTGCCCTATCGCTATCGTTAAGTGTTTGTCCCAATTATCTAGGCAAATTTGTACCCGAGTGTATTTATAAATAATATATAATATATATAATAATAATAATAACGATTTAATCAGTCTATCTCTGACAAATTAAGAAAGTTCAATTGGGTACAAATTTAATTTTAAACCGATTTTAATTATCAATGATTGACACTTGACTTTATCGTTATTAAAGAGTCCACACGTGGGGTAACGAATAACTGACAGCTTCATGTTTTTAAGTGAATCTTGACTATGAATGCTTGTATATATGCCAATTAAAGTGTTGAAGCCAAAAAGTTTAGTATTAATAATATGAGTGGCATTCAAACAAAAAAAATCCGCTTTTAAGAAAGAATTCTTAAAATAAAAATTCTTGTGTTTTTTATTGATATATGCTTTATTCTGAATCCTTTAAAAAAAATCAGCTGAATAAATGTTTTACTCCGTTCTTAATATTTTTAGTTATATTTTAGTCATATTATTGAGCCAGTATAAAAACAAATAACAATGCAAAAAAAAAAAATATATATATAAACTTAAATTACTAATAATTATCAATCGATGTTTTATATTCAATCTGATAGTTAAATAAAATCGTAAGTTCATAATAATAATCGATATTCGATAATCGACATTCGCATAACACCAAAATGGAATTCATAGCAAAAGTTTAAATTATTACGAATAACAATGCAAGTCGATTGTTTGTTATTGATAAACAATATTAAGAATTTAATGTAGTACATTCATAATATGTTTTTCTTTGTTTTATTTATTTTGTTTTCTTTTTTTCTTTTTTTTTGGGTCTAAAGCTTGCCTTGGATTTTGAGCTGTTTGAAGCTCCTCCGGAGCAACAAATCAAAATTTAAATATACTTAAATAATATATTTAAATGTATTTCACTCGCATATTGAAATATATATATTTTTTTTATATAAATTGCACTCTCGTTAAGTTTAATATTTTCGCATTTCAAGGGAAAGAACAAAAAAAAAAAAAAATGCACTAAAAGAGACTTAAACGCACAGATCCGAGTTCAGATCAAGCTTAGGCGACTGTTGGTCTTACGCAGCTGTGCGCGCCAAGGAATGATGTTGTCATTGTCATCCTGCTTCTCCTCACCATTGTCCTGTGCATCCTGCTGCTGTTGCTGCTGCTGGGGTGGTGGTGGCGGCGGTGACAGCGGTGGCTCACTGTCGCCGGCCTTGGATGCTGGGGAAACATCGCTGTAATTTTCCTTGTTGTTGCCCTGCGGATTGGCCAGTTGCGCCTGCTGTTGCAGCAGCTGCAGCTGCTGGTAATGCTGCTCGACATTGAGGCCGCCGCCACAGGTGGCCAGATTAATGTTGTCAATGGACATGGCGCGGTTCTTGAGGCGCCAGGTGTCTGCAACGCGGTTGTTCTCCTCAACCTTGGGCGTGTAGATCGCCGCTCTGCAAAATGGCACAGGTCAGAGAGAGGAGGCCGACAACTGTCTACACAACTGGGCCACTCAATCACTCATTCAGCCCACTGTAAGCCCCCACATAGACCCCGATCACCCAACCCAACAACAACACTTACTTCAGCTTGTTCTCAGTTTCTTCGCGACGCGCCAATAGATCGCGTTTCCATTGGGGTATCTGGGAGAGGCGACGCGATTCCGCCTCGAGGGCCATACGATCCTCAAAGTCCTTCTTGGCACGCTCAGCCGCCTTCTTAGCCATCATCTGACGCTTCCAGTCGGGTATGGCATTGCCGGCCTGATCCTTTTCTGGTATCTGTAAGTAGATCTTTGACACGCATGATAATCCACATCTCTTCCTCACTCCCCCCTCGCCGGATGCACAACTGAGAGCGCGATGGCATCGTAACTCACTTGATCCACATAGTTGTTGGCCGTGAACTGTTTGGTTATCTCCATATAGTGCTCCGAGTCCATGCGATTGGCCATCTGCTGCTCGACCTTCATCTTCTTGATCCCGGGTATATCTTTTGATATCTTCAGCTCGGCTATCAGATCGGTTTTCAGATACGTATCCGTGCTGGTTGTCAAACACTGCATACTCAGACTCCGAGCCGGCATCTGGTACGGCTTTGGCACCTTCTGTGTGTCGGTGCGGCGCAACTAAAACGATCAGAAATTATACATTATATATATATATATACATAATCCGATATTGCTGTGACGTGCAAATAAAATATAAATAAATAAAAAATAAAACTAATTCCTTTCACTTTCATTTGGATCACATAACGAACCTGAACGCTGTTCAGATCCTGTATAGATATTGCGGACAGCGGCTGATGCTGTTTACGTGTGGCTGTATCCTGGCTGTTGGGCACTGCTGAGCCGTGTGGCTTCTTGGGCTTCTGGGACTTGCTGGTGGCATCGCCGGCCATTGCAGGCAGCAGCATTGGCATTGGCGGCGGCATCATGTGATGCGGCAATGGTGGCGGAGGCGGTGGCAACGGCGGCTGCTCACCCATGCCCAGCGCATGCGAATGATGCGGATGCTGGTGAGGATGCTGGTGATGATGATGCTCATGCTGCTGTTGAGCGATCTGAATCTGCATGTAGTCCTCCGTGTCTGTGGAGCTGTAAGCGGACAATACTTAATTAGTCAATACACATGTTAGTGTGAGTGAGAGGGTGGGTTGTTGCATAGTGTGTGTGTGTGGTGTGTGCTGTGGTGTGCTGTGGTGTGCCGCACCTGCACCAGGCGTGTCGTGTGCGCAGTATCATCTTTGGATTGCAACTGAACGGAGCGAGGCGAATTAGTTGGCGAAAAAATGGGGCTGGCATGCAGCACGCATAAAATTTCATGCACTCTTGAGCCGCTGAGGAAGTGGCTGGCTCGCAAGTGGTGCTGTGTTAATTGCCCCACCAAGGCAGCGAGGCAGCGAGTATGCGCTACATTGTCTGCTGCATAATTAAGGCAACTGTACTTCTGCCACTTTTGGTGGTAATTACTTATGTTGCCGCCGCACGAAATGTGCAGCTAAATTAAAATACCAACAACAACTACAACTGCAACAAATGCAACTACAACAAATGCAGTTTGAGTCGACATCGAAGCGTGGCTTTCTTAACTTACCGGGCCGAGGATGGACACGAACGCTTATCGCTAATGCTTTTCAGATACTCCGACGGCTTAATGAGATGCGTGACGCCGTCTTGTGATTTGTTGGGAAAACTGGGCGGCACAAACGGCAACACCAGCTGCTTGTTGACCAAATTGGGGCCTCCAGACCGAACGCCAGCGATGCCCGCTGCTCCCTCCCCGGCATAAATTCCGCCATACTGTGACTGCTGCAGCTCATAGTGATCTTCGGTGGAGGAACCCACTCCATAGATACTTGGTGCGTACAACGATTGCTGATGCTGCTGCGGCTGTTGATAGTGCAACGGCAGCTGACAGTTGCTGCTGCTGCTGATGCTGTTGTTCCGCTGCTTGCCGCCCGGCCCCTCCGCATAGCCGTAGATGCTGCCCGCCGACTGCTGGTGATAGTGCCCCTCCCCACTGTCAGCGGAGCCAACTCCTGCTGCTGCCGCTGCTGCTGCGTCGGCTGACGCGCTTAGATTACCGTTGCTGTTGCCGTTGCCGCTGCCGTTGCCGCTGGCGCTGCCGTTGCCATTGAGAAGCTTGGCTTTCTTGTTCGCTGGAATTGAACAAATTTATTTATAAATTTAAAGTCTTGTCTGCGTTATACTGTGGGTTAGCAGTTATCCCAGCTCTTTGGTCACGCCAACTTGAGCCGCAACAACGACAATAACAATAACAAAAAAAACAACACTCAAAACTCATTGCGTATGAAGCGTGCGACGCCTTTCACCAAACTGCATTTCGACTTAATCAAATGAAGTAGCCCAAAATACAATCGCAGCCACTGAACTCGAACCCTGATCCACAACAATTATAGGTAAAAGAAGCAACGAAAGGATTTCTTAGGAACATTGTCCATATTTGGTCAGATCTATTTAAGGAAAGCCGTTGGAACTACTTTTCTTATTTCAATTATTAATAAAAATTTGTTATAAATGATAAATTCAACAAATATTAATAACAGAGACTTTTAGTTCTGCAATAATTAAATTCAAGGGGATCACTTAAATTTTGCTCGAGGGAGCTCAAAAACTCAAACAACAACTGAAATTTGATGCACAAGAAAAATGACAGATCACACGATAATTGTGAAGCCAAGTGGTGCACTTGTTCCCACCACCCATTTAATTGGCCAACGCCGCTGCTCCTCTCCTGCCACCTTCTCGGTCCAGTCCACCTCATGATATTATGGATCCTCGCGGCATTGCAACTTTCACGGCTTTGTGAACGCGACTTGGAACTGGTCTCACCGACCGGGAGGCAGAACTGGAAAGCTGCTGCTTGCTTCGCGACCAGGTCGTCTTGTCAATTTTCCGATGGCATTGTATATGGTCAGAGCAGTCGAAATTAATGGGATCGTGTCCAGACCCGTTTGAGCCATCGAATGAAAAACTAGCGTTAATTGACCAACGATATTTGCGATTGCCAACAATTTTATTTACTTTTTTCCTTTTTCTTTTTTTTGCATTTTATCAATTTGTAGAGTAGTCTGACTTGATCTGGATTTGGTTATTGGGTTTTCTCTGCTTTTGGGATTGGCTTCATTTGGAGCTGGTTTGTGGCCCGTCAACAGGTTGAATATTTATGGTGAAATTGCGAATGTAAATTGAATTTCAATGGAGCTCTTGTTATGTCAAGTGGAAGTGGAAAGTGAAAAATGCTCTTTGCCTTGATGGGAGCGGACTCAAGGATAACATTTCCCAGAAATGTCTTTAATTACAAAATCATACATTTCATCACATTAGCAGAAATAAGAAAAAATTAAATCTAATTTGCTGATATTAAAAATGTTATAATATGATCTGCTATATAAATATGGTATATTTATTTTTTATAGTTTCCACAAAAATTTGCTTTGCTTTGATTTAGTTTTTATTTGTTACTTGTGCACAGGGAATTTTTTAGTATCGATCGCACTTACACCGAAATATATCGAATCGGTGAAAGCTAAGGGTAAAATAATTCCGACGCGAATTCTTATGGATCTTCACCGAGCCCGGCATGTTTTGCATTCTATGTAAGCGATTGAGAGACGGTCGACACAGGTTCAAATATAAATTACATGCTCAATGCAGAGTCTGCAAAGTGCCTTCATTGAGCAAAACACACAAAAAAAATAACAAAAATAATATTATTAAAAAATGAAAATCGAAACTGGCGAACGTAGAGCGTTTGTGGACGATGACGATGTTGACTGGGCGAGCGTCGCTGGTAGCCTGATGCGAGTTCAAGCGATCGCCAAAGTTATTCACCCAAAACGCCAACAGTCCCCACAAGAGCAGCCATAACCACAACCACAACAACCACAACTACAACAACCACAACAACAACCACAACAACAACCACCAGCAACAAGTCTTTGAGTCGTGGAGTCTCCGAGCTGTGGAATCGTGAAGTCTTGTCAATGCCAGTGCGAAAACACGTTCACTTTCAATGGGGAAAAAGTTTCGCGCGGGTGGGATTTCGCTGCCACATGCCACATGCCACATGATCCAAGGCCATAATTGGCAACATTGTGGTGAACCTTAAGCAGAGGAGGAGGGGAGCACAAGTTGCGGCTTAAATGCAGACAGAGGTGCTTTGCGAAACTGCACTTCCTGCTCGGGATCGAGTGCTTCTGATCTGCAACCCGTCGAGCTTGGTATGCAGAAACCGATAAGTGGCATGTGGCAGTTGGCATGTGGCAAGTGGAATGGGATGGCTACCATATTGGGTTTCACTCGATTTTATGCCCATTTAGAGCTGGTCGCTTCAATGCATTTACAAAACGCATTCAACGACAATGAAATTTGTCCCTTGGTTTATTTTCCTGATGTTTGCTCACTTTTTTGTAGCAAATGCTTATTGCTGCAACATACAACTTCCACTTCTTTATTGTGCAACATTGCGTTTTCCGTTTTTGCTCCTCAAGCGACGTTGCAACGTGTGAACGTTTGTTGTTTGAGTTTTGTTTGGATGTCTATTTGATTTGTATAACCAGTTATCTGACAGACATCAGCCATTCACAACTGAATATTGTGAGCCAATGCAAGTCAAATACCTGGCATTCATTGTGTTGGCCAGGTTAATACACTCGCTACACCCCAAACCATTTTCTGGGAAGGCGCATTCCAACATTTACCACTTCAAACGGATACAAATACACACAATTTATGCAAAACTAGTTTCGTTGAAGTCATTTCTAATCGATGCACACAAATTCTACAACAACAGGATTATTCGATCATTCGATTACTCGATTATTCGTTTATTCGCTTATTCGCTAATTTAGCTAATTTAATAATTACAGTCTTTTGGATTATTTACTCCGTCCATTTTGTTGCTGGTGCTTGTCTTTAATCTTTCAATTCCGACTGCTCAAACTGTTTCCGCTTCAGCCACTTCTGAATCAGAAGATTGCCGTCTCACTAATTTTACTATGTTACCCAAGGTCTCGTAGTATAATGGTCTTGTACAATGTCCGTCTGTATGTCCGTCCGTCTGTATGTCCGTCCGTCTGTTCGTCTGTACGAACGCAGCTTTCTTTGACACCCTTAGGGATAGAGACTTCAAACATGGAACATATACTTGAAATCGATAGTGTCAAGATTGGAGTCTTACGTCCACTAGAGAGCTAGAAAATTGATAGCATCTATATTTGCAAATCGATAAAGCCACAGATCTCTTCTGATATTTCGGAAAGTGTAAATCGATAAATCCGAATATCTCCCACAATTTTTATGATAGAGTGACCAAGCTTTGAAGGTAACTTGCTCGCAACTTCCTTCAAGGATCGGCATATAATTTTTTGGACACCCAGGAATTTAAGAGCTGAAGTTACCTAACTTGAAAGGTATATTACTAAAATCGAACTCCAACATTTTTTTCGGCCACGCCCACTCCTGCCCATATCTTCCACAATTTAGGAGCTACTGTTGCCAACTACGAAGAAGGGTTACTATCTTATCTACCGCAATTCAGTGGACATTATTTCCTGGCTACACACAACATATGGTATCATAGTATTTCACAGTCGGTTACGCCCGACTTCAACGTTCTCTGTTGTTTTAAATTGTTGTTATTTAAGCACCTCTTTTACTGCCAATTTGCCAAATGGGAAACAAAATGTTGACCAATGTTGCGCAGTTGGTTGGCGCTTAGCCAGCGCCAGTGTCTGGTTATTGGGCAATTCCAGTTGTTTTGTGCCGTCAATTGATCAATCGATGTGGCCGACAACGTGATCACCCCCTGCCAATCCCCCAAACTCTGGCCAGAGTCAAAGACCCCGTCACACAAGAGTTCAGCAGATGATGATGATGCTCGGTTTTACTGATCCAAGCCAATTTCAACTTTAGAACTGAGGTGGAACTGCTGGTAACAACTTATTGGACACAGAATAGTCCACTTTGGATGCGACTTGTAGCGGCTTCTTGTGGACCGGCGACTTGGTATTATTTATCCTGGATCGGTTGTTTGCATTCTTGCACGAAGTGGCAGCTGTCGCCGAACTGGTGTTGACCACGTTCGAATTTGCAACCGGCAAGTTGCGATCGAGCAGCTCCAGTCAAAAAGGAGCGTCGAATTTGTTTTTCACATTCAAATTCTCTGGCAGCGTGTCCAATAGATTCTCCACACTGGTTGGCTTCATTGCCTGCTCAACCGACATTGGCAAAATCTGCACTTTTATGTAATCGTCAGCAAAAGTGCTGACTGAATTGTGAAGAGATCATTGAATTGCCAGAGTTATGATTCTCTGGCAGAGTTTCACGAAGATTCCTAATGCTGTCAACAACGTAAATTTCCGTCCAGCTCCGGCTCAAATGTTCAGTTGTCAACGAATTGACAGAGTTACGATCCTCTGGCATCGTGTCGGATAGTTTCTCCACCTTGTTCGACAACTGATCTTCCATCGAATCGTCTAAATTTATGCCGGGTTGCATCATCATCTGCGTCCCTAACGCTATCTAATCTTCCATCGAATCACTCATGGCGGACAAATCTTTTATGCCGTCGTCTTCTTAATACAATCTAATTTATATATTTTTTTTCGAACATACCTGATATGGTGGACATGGTGCGATTGTGATTGCCCCGCACCAGTTCCGAAGGTCGCAAACTTGGCTCCTCCACCACCTCCAGGCCGGAGTCGGAGTCGACCGTCTCGTGTCCGCCAGCTGAGCCAACAGTTGTTGCTGTCGCTGGTGTTGCTGCTGGTGTTGCTGCTGGTGTCGTGCCAAAACGATTCTTCATGTATATGTTGTTGTTGCCGTTGTTGCTGTTGTTACTGGAGTGTTCCGGATTTAAGTTGTTGCGTTGCACCGCAGCGCGCAGCGGCGGTGGCAAAGGCGGCGGCGGAGGTCCATTAACTGCAACAGACAGTCCGATTAGATTAGAAGTAAAACAAGAACAAGCAATTATGTATTATATATATTTATATATAGAAAGCAATATGTAAGGATTGACTGAAGAAGACTCACCCACGGCTAAATTCTGCATTGGTGGCGCCGATGAGACACGCTTTAGATTTCTGTTGCTCATGTTGTTGTTGTTGCTGTTGTTGATTTGATTAATGTTGCTTGCGCTGTTGCTGTTGCTGCTGCTGCCGATGCCATTGTTGCTGATGTTATTGCCGTTGTTGTTGCTGTTGGTGTTGTTGTTATTATGCATGGATATGTTAGGATTACTGCTAAGCATGCTCGCATCCGCCAAATTGTTGCGTATCATGGAGTTCTTGTGGGTCTGCTTGGTCCGCTCAGCGACATCCTCGGGCGGACAGACGCTCTCGTAGGTATCGCTTTTGATGCCACCATTGAGCAGCTGATTCTTCAGATTCTGGTTAAGATTCACATTCTTGCCGCTATAGTTGTCCTTTCCACTTGAATCGTACTTGCTGCTGTGCAGACCAATCATAGAATGCGATTTGTTTCGATTTAACATACTCATGTTGTTGTTGTTGTTGTTGCTGCCGTTGCCATTGCTCCCGCTGCCGCTGCTGTTGTTGTTGTAGTTATTGCGCTTGTTGTTCAAATGCTGGAACAAATGTAAGGAGAGAAGGTTGCCAAATTAGAACTATCTCAAAAATACTAATCTGCATATTTTGGAATGAAATTAATGTGATCGATAAATTGTGGGCCTATCGATTGTATTTGCAGAGGGACATTGCGTCATTTGCCACCAATATACACAATATATACAGAGTATATATGAACTATCGAAAACCTTATTGACCTACATATATAAACTATATAAATATAAAAAGATATAGCAGCGATTGGTTGCCACTCACATGATTGCTGTACTGCAGCACCACATCTGTGCTGCGCGTGGAACTGGCACTGGCGGATCGTGAGTGGGAGCCACTGTCGCGAGACCGCGATCTGCCCACATTGTATTTGTGTTGCAACTGTTGCTGCTGCTGCTGCTGCTGCTGCTGCTGCTGTTGCTGTTGCTGCTGTTGCTGTTGCTGCATTTGTTGTTGTTGCTGTTGCTGCATTTGTTGCTGTTGCTGCAGCTGCAGATGATGCTGCTGCTGATGATGTTGCTGATGTTGCTTGCGGGACTCCTCGCGCACCAAATAGATGTCCTCGTAGTCATGATCGCCATTCTGATTGGCAATGCTATTGCTTATGTTGCTCATGTTGCTGCTGATGCTCTTTTGTTGCTTGTAGCTGATATTGTTATTATTATTGTTGCTGCCGCTGCTGCTGTTATTGTTATTGCTGTTGTTGTTGCTGTTGTTGTTGGCATTGTTTTTGGCAACGCTGCCGCTGCTTATGTTGCTGCTGCTGCCATGTCGATTGAAGCTCTGACTGCGCATCTGATGCGAATGGGAATGGGAATGCTGAAGATGCTTCTGACTGTGACTGTTGCTGTTGCTGTGGTGATGACTGCTGCTCTTTGGCGAGTTGAAGCTGGACGAGATGGAGACGGACTCATCGGATCCGCTGCCGGCGCCACTGGAACTGGAATGGACATCGGCCTGAATGGTCATGATCGCATTGCTGTTAACCTTTGACTGCATCGAGTGCAGTGGATGCGGCATCTGGTGGTGCTTCACGCTGCTGCAGTCCGAGTCGACAAACAAATCGCGCACCCGATTATAGATGATCTCCTGCGGATCGTGCAGAAAGAACGACTCGCCCGATATGCTGCCATTTGGCGACGGTGTCGCATACATTCCTCCATTTCGCATTGGATTCACGTAGAGTCCATCGTTTGGCAGCAGTGCGCCTCCGCCTCCGCCTCCGCCGCCGCCACCAGTGCTTGTACCGCCTGCGACGCTGCCGCCCGACGCCCCATTGCAGCCATAAAGCTTCTCCGATGAGCTGCGCGACTGCTGAGAATACAAAGCGTCGCTATTTTTGCGCGTGATGCCAACGCCAATGCCACCAATGCCAACGCCGGCAGCAGCAGCTGCTGCGGTCACAGCGGGCGGATGCAAATAAAATGGCTCCACATCGGAGCTGAGCGTGGAAGAGGATTTCGATTTGATGGTGTTGCTGCGGCTCGTCTGCTTGCTCGAATTCGTATTCGAGTTGCAACTGCTGCTCATGTGTTGCTGCTGCTGTTGATGTTGATGTTGATGTTGCTGCTGCTGCTGCTGCTGCTGCTGCTGCTGCTGCTGCTGCTGCTGCTGCTGATGTTGGTGCTGCGACTTGTGCCGCTGTGAATTGTTCTTATTGTTGTAATCCACGGTGGTGCCGTGCTGCACCAACACATTGAGACACTGTTGACAAACAATTCGAATTGGTTAAGTTATCAAATTGGCCATGTGGCAAATGGATAAGCTACTCACCTCCACCTGTTGGTTTTCGGCCGCATCGTTAATTGGCGATTTGCCATATTTGTCCAGCGACAATTTCGCACCATGGTTGAGCAGCCAGCGCACCACAGACAGATGGCCACGAGAGGCGGCAAAGTGCAGGGGCGTGGCACCATCGCCATCACGCAAATTGGGATCCACTCCCTGATCCTGCACCTGTAACCACAAAACACAACCCAAACCGGTTCGATTTATTACGTGCCAAATTATATAATGATAATGATAATGAATGTGAATCTTAGCTGGAAAATTGTAAGCAAGACTTTAATTGGAATATTTGTAAAACCTGTTTGAAGATCGCTTTCTTTTTGTTAGCAATAAATAAATGTTAAATAAACCACATGAATTTTGGGCACTTCCTACCTGTCAGCAGCTTCTTACCTATTACGTGGTTTGTGAGATTTGCTGATGCATAAAAATTCAGTTTATAAAGATCTACAAGGATACATTGGGATCTGTTGGCATTGCTTGGTTGCATGGCCAGCTGAATGTGAACACTTCCCAGGCAAACTCACCAAGCAAACCACTTTCCACAGGCATGTGTGTGTGTGTGTGTGTGTGTGTGTGTGTGTGTGTGTGTGTGTGTGTGTGTGTGTGTGTGTGTGTGTGTGTGTGTGTGTGTGTGTGTGTGTGTGTGTGTGTGTGTGTGTGTGTGTTTTTTTTTTTTTTTTTTTTTTGGTTCGCGCCATGGGGGTGTAAATCTTCGAAAGATACAGAAGGCCCGGGCCAACTGCATGCACGACTCAGGGACTGCGCCACTGCCTACGTACTAAAACCACCCCCACACACACACCCCCAGTCCCGGCGGTATTACCGTAAAGTATTACTTCGCCGGGGTGGGTTGCCTAACTAGGCACTCTCCGTCACTCGCCGCTCACTTTCGCATAATCTCAGATCCCTCTGTATGCCTATTATGAGCTGGCGGACATCTCTCCAGTGTGACGGAGACTCCATCATGTGCTGTACCAAGCTCTCCGGTGGTGGAACTGGGATATTACTCTCCCTGTACCTTGAGCAGTGGTAGAGCACATGTTCCGGGTCCTCGATGGCGTCCGGGCAGGTCGGGCACTGCGGGGTGTCCTCATGCCTGAATCTATGCAGGTAACTCCTGTAGCCGCCATGACCTGTAAGAAACTGGGAAAGGTTAAAGTCAACTTCCCCAGTATTTCTCCCGGTCCACTCCTCTAGCCTAGGAATCAGGCGGTGTGTCCATCGCCCTTTCGTCGCCGAGCTCCATCTGTGCTGCCATGCGTCCATCGTTTCAACTCTCGCTGTCCTTCGGATGGCCTCCATTGTAGTGGCGTCCCCCGCAGCTAACCTCCTGTTGCGGATCTCCAACATCTCCATCGCGAGTAGGTCAACTGGTGTCATTCGTGCCAGGACCAATGCCGCCTCGTCCGAGACCGTGCGGAAGCCGGAGATCACCCGTAACGCACTTAGCCTGTAAGGTGCAGAGAGCTTCTTTCGCAATCCTTTTTTGGTGGACACCTCCTTTGCCCAGATTGGTGCCGCGTACAGCAAGATTGAGGCTACCACTCTCGCAAGCAGTAGCCGCCTCCCTGGCTTTGGGCCCCCAATATTGGGTAGCATGCGCGCCAGTGCACCTTGCGTTTTTGCAGCTCTGCGGCTTACGTACTCCACATGTGGCCGGTAGCTGAGCCTGTTATCCAGCATGACTCCCAGGTATTTTATCGAGTCCTTAGATTTCACCACTTCATTGTTTACTTGCACCTGTATGTACTCTACTACTTTCCGACTTGTAATGAGTACGGCCTCAGTCTTATGGCCTGCAAGTTCCAGGCTCGCTTCCTGCATCCATCTCGCCACGGTTTGAATTGCCGCGTTCGCTGTGGACTCTACTTCTTTTAACTCCTTGGCCACCACCACAAGCGCCAGGTCGTCTGCAAAGCCTATCAGACTGCAACCCTGGGGTAGTCGGATCCTAAGCACCTCGTCGTACATGATGTTCCACAGCAGGGGGCCTAGGACCGAGCCCTGTGGCACGCCTGCTGTGACTTTGTAGCTCCTTGGACCATCCTCTGTATCATACTCTAGCACCCTGTCGGAAAGGTAGCTAGATATGATATTTAGCAGATACGCTGGTACTTCCGCTAAGTCCAGGGCTCTCCTGATACGCGACCAATTCGCAGAGTTGAACGCATTGCGAATGTCTAAGGTGACCACGGCGCAGTACTCCTTCTCGCCCCATCTCCATCTGGTGCCCTCTATTGCCTTGGCTGCAATATCCACCACCGCCTGGATTGCGTCTACGGTGGAGCGGGCTTTGCGGAAACCATACTGGGAGGTTGACAGCGAGTTTTTCTCATCCAGTATCGCTAGTAGTCTATTATACACTACCTTCTCGAGGATCTTCCCTGCTGTATCAAGCAGGCAGATCGGCCTATATCCGGATGGATCATCTATCGGCTTATCCCCCTTTGGCAAGAGGATGAGCCGCTGCCGTTTCCACTGCTTAGGGAATACTCCGTCTTGCAGACATCTCGAGTAGGTTTCCGCGAAGGCTTCGGGAGTCGTGCGTACCGCCAGCTTCAGCGCGTTGTTGGGGATACCGTCTGGTCCGGGCGCCTTTCTGTCACCCATTCCTTTGGTGGCCACCTTGACCTCTTCCGTGGAAACTTCCCGAATGAGCTCCATACTCTGGATTGGGTTAGTTACCTCCAACTGTGGGTGTTGAGGGAACAGCTTCTCCACTATGGCAGCTAAGGCCGTGGGGCAGGTCACCCGTACGGTCTCCTGACTCCGTATCTTTTTTGTGACCACCTTGTATGCGGTTCCCCAGGGGTTCACGTCGGCCTCTTCGCATATTGCCTGGAAGCATCTTAATTTGCTCCTTTTGATGCTGTGCTTGAGCTCTCTCCTGGCTCTTCTGAGGTTCTCCAGCTTACTGGCAAAGTCTGGGCGGCCCCTGGCTCGTTGGGAGTGCCTTCTCGCCAGTAAGCACGCTTTCCTTAGCTGGTTGATCTCCTCGTTCCACCAATAGCAGGGTGTTGCCCGTCTGCTTGGCTTCCTCCTTGGCATAGATAGGTCGCATGCGGTTGAGACGCAGCGCATGAGATCTCTCGCCATGTTATCGGCTGACTGGCCAGTGGTTGAGAGCTCCGTGTGATGCAGGGATTCCTTAAACATATCCTCATCTAGCAGGTTCCCTTTCCACTTGGGACCACTTGTTTTGGGTCGCAGCTGTCTTGGCGACCTTCCACCTATAACAAAGTGGATCGCCTGATGGTCGCTGAAAGTGAAGTCCTCACTGACACTCCACTTTGTATTCCGGCATAACGAGCTACTTAGTAGAGTTATGTCTATGACGGACCCTCTGCCAGCCTTCCTGTAGGTGAGCCGCTTTCCGTCGTTCGCGAGGTTTACATCGATCGATGCAAACTCTTCCAGCAAACTGGCTCCTCTAGCGTTAGTCACCCTGCTTCCCCATTCTACTGCCCAGGCGTTGAAATCGCCGGCTATGACTATGGGGGACCTGCCGCGGGCATCCTCGGAGATCTCCTCTAGCATTTGCTGGAACCGCCTTAGGTCCCAGCTCGGCGGAGCGTAACAACTGTAAAAGGTTACAGAGTTAATCTTCGCCCGGACAAACCCATCGTGGTCTGTGCTGGGCTCCTTTGGTGGTGTTCGGAGAGACCATATGGCCGCTTTTCCACACTTGCTGGCCACCCAGCCGCTCCCTGAGATTGGTCTGTGCGGCTCACAGATTATGGCCAAATCTGCCTTCGTCTCCCTGACCGACTGCCTCAGCAGGGCCTGAGCTGCCTCACAGTGGTTGAGATTCAGCTGGACGCACTTCATGTTCTTTTGGCAAGAGCGCTCCTGAACATGGGACACCTGCCGCTACCAGCGGTGTGCTTGGCATCTGTGTTCTTGTCCTTGCAGAACATGCATTGGGGCTCTTCAGCGCAGTCTTTGGCCAGGTGGTTCTGTCCTCCGCATCGTCGGCACAGATTCGACCTGTCTTTTTCACTCTTGCAGTACTTCGCAAGGTGACCAAACTCCAGGCATCTAAAGCACTTCGTGACGTTGATCCGTTCACGAAGTCTTGACCTGACCCATCCCACTCTCAGAATTCCAGCAGTCAGTGCTTTCTTTGCACTGTCTGCTGGTAGCCTAATTGTGGCTATTTGGGTCTGCCCGTACGCCTTACGCAGATTGATGCTCTCCAGCTGTACGTCCACGTCGAACTGGTTACGTAGCGCGTCGCAGATGTCCTCCCTGGTCGTGACCTCGTCCAGATCCCTGGATTCAATGGTCACCCGGTGGGAGAGAGATCGAACCTCTGCTTGATCACCCAAGGTATCACCCACAAGGCTCCTGAAGGCCGTAGTATCCATACCTGGCCTATCCAGCTGTAGCAGCAGTTCACCCTTCTGTGTTCTACGGATCCTGGTCACCGCCTTACCGAGCTCGCTGAGCTTATCGTCGGCCTTGACCTTGCGGAGTATGTCCGCATAACTGGCCTCGCCCTTTGCCGCAATGACAATGGCGTCTGGGCGCGCCTTTCCCACTTGTACCTCCGGTTTTTTGGGCTTTCTTGCCTTTTTTTTTCGGGTGACTTCCCGCCACTGCTCACCTTTTGGGGTCTCCTGTACCTCCACCACGGAGCGGAGCACTTCCTTAGCCTTGCTCCCGTTGGGAGCGACCGGGTCACCTGCTCCCTTACTCCGCTTGCTATCGGGTGTGTTGGCCCCTGGACCCTGTTTCCGCTTTGAGTCCACCGCCGTTCGGAAAAGAGGTGATGTTTGGGAGGACTGGTGTGTCCTAATCACCGCCTTGGCTCCGTCGTCATGGAGCTGAATGGCTACCAGCTCGTACAACGCCTTAATGCTCTCTATCGAGTCCCGCATCGGCTGGTGGATAGACCGCCGTTTGCCGTCCTCTAGCATATCCACCAGTTTTGCGATTTCCTGGCCGAGGTCGCATAGCGCTGTGCTACGTTGTTTCAGATTAGCCTCTTTCTCCTTAGGCCTCTCTGGTGGTAGCTGTGGCGATGCTACACCTACCGGGGATCTCATAATCCTTTTGCTTTTGGCGAACACGTCGCCCTCCGTTGTTTGTGTTTGTGTGTTTGTATTTGTATTTGTATTTGTGATATTTGTATTTGTATTCATTTTGTTGGGTCCCAACTCCAAGTCGTTATCTCTGGTCGTTGTACAGTTCCGTAAAAAATCCCATGGTTATCTATGCAAGCAGGGAGGCCATGCGAGGGTTGACACCCGCCCTTATGGGGTCGGATGTTCAGAGCCGGATTCGGATAAATCAGGAATGATGCATCTGAACCTGTACTGTCAACTTAATGACGACGTACCAGAAAGCGTTCTTGGAGACTTGCCAAATTTTAACGGGACGGAGGCAGTAGCAGCATTACCCTAGCAGTCATTTCAGCCAGATTTCACTCCGCTTACTGAGATGCTAGAATACTGCTACCGTCAGCCCAAAATCTTTAAGTCTACAAGGTGTTCCAGTATTTCAGTCCCAAGGCATTACTGGACTCTGCCTTAGTCGCCCACTCGTGTTAGTTGGCCGCCAAGCGGGTGCTTAACGGTTATCCGGGGGATACCTGGCCTACTGCCGGAGGTCACGAGTTGCTTACACTACCCATGACAAGAATCGACTTGGACGTTGCCCTGTTAACGACGATCAAGCTTTTTTCACCTGCGAGAGGTACTTGTCCGGGTAGTGTCATCCCCGTGTCATATTAGTCGCCTCGTACGACAAGCTATGACTCGCTGTGGTGGTATTCTTCTACCCGTCTCACCACTCGGGTGTGTGTGTGTGTGTGTGTGTGTGTGTGTGTGTGTGTGTGTGTGTGTGTGTGTATGTATGTATGTGTGTGTGTGTGTGCTGCACTGGCAATGCATAACTATTTAGTTCACTTTAGAAAGGTGATTTATAGCAGGCACCCAAAGTCGGCCTGCGAAGACATCTAGTTTATGTTGTGCCACTCACGCGAGATCCCCACAAAGAGACAGCAAGAGACAGAAAGAGACAGGCCATGTCTGAGGAGGACAGCATCAATGCGAGTATTGATTGCCAGCGGATATATAAATATATAAATAAAAAGAGAACATTGGACTTGAGTCTGGACTTGAGGCAAATGCTGAATTGCTTCATAAATTGCATTGATGTTGCGACAAACTGCCAGGTGCAACAAACTGGATGAAATCAGGACAAGAACAGCGAATAGCTCCTGGAGATTGAAACGAGTTCAGTGTTGCTGCTCTTGGCAACCTGAATTTGATTCTGGCATTTGGCAATTGCAAATGTTAACAACAGTTTGGCAAGCTGTGAGTGTGTTTGTGGATATGACTATGAGTGTATGAATGAGTGTACTCACCATCCATTTGAGGCAATCCAAGCAGCCCATTTGTGAAGCGGCATGGATCGGTGCCATGCCGTCGCGTGCACGAACATAGAGAGAACCGCCGGCTTCAAGCACAAGAAACTTGAGCACCTCCAAATGCCCCTCCTGGGCGGCCAGATAAACGGGCGTGACATCATTGTCCATTTGCGTATTGGCGCTGCAAGAATATATATAAATTTATATAAATTTATATATATATATATATATATATATATATATATATATATATATACATATATACACATATAAAGCACACATATTTTATTA
This sequence comes from Drosophila infuscata, assembly GCA_035042205.1. Taxonomy (NCBI): domain Eukaryota; kingdom Metazoa; phylum Arthropoda; class Insecta; order Diptera; family Drosophilidae; genus Drosophila; species Drosophila infuscata. Next base: position 1,323,987 of record JAWNLR010000839.1, read on the forward strand.
GTAACATTCTGTTGCAGCTTAAGTTTTTGTTTGTGCCACAAGGCTAACCAAATCCACTCGCTTGCAATTCACTAATGAGCAAAAAGTCAACACAACTCGCCCCCTGCCCCATGTGGCCCGTATCCCTTGCCTCTGTGTCATTTCCTAAGTTGTTGGTGCACACAAAAAGAAAAACAAATAGCTACTAATGACCACCATATAAATTTATAGCGATGGATACCAAATTAAAGTGTCATCAATGCCAACAAGAAAAGAAAACGCAAAACTGAACGACAAGTTGACAGATTCCGTTAGGCTGCCAACTTTCAATAATTGTCGGCTTATTCGTATACTCCGATATTTTATATATTGATTTTGTTCAATGTCCGTCCGCCGTCTGTCTGTTTGTGTGGTTGCAATAAGACTGCAGACATGCAACTTTGAATTTATCTTTCTTCGCCAAATTGTTACTAAATTGGGAAATCGATAAAATGTCGATAACATATCGATAACATAGCGATGTACCTCATCTTACGAATAAATTTAGCCCATTTATTTTATACAATATTCCCATTTCTTATTTGGCAATTCAATTTTTGGCAGCCTCCCTCAAAGAAGCTGCAAATCGAGAATCTTCTACAGCTTTGCGCTTTCAGAGATCAATTAAATTTCAACAAAGGCAATCAAATTTTCGGAATCATATTTTGTGGAAAATAAACAGATTTTTTCTAAAAAAAATTAAAAAAAGTATTTCTTTCATTAAAACAAGAATGATCTTTTCGACAGCCATTAATTTGTTGTCCAACAACTTTAAAGTTATTGGAAAAATGCAACACTCGACTTTTCTTGAGTTTTTGTTTTCTTGAATTAATGCATTTTTTGTTAAATTTAGATCACTCGGCTATATTTTAGTATATGAATGGATCTTAAATCTTAGAGACATATGCGATTTTATAGCTGGCATAATTGTTGAGTGAATAAATACATCATTCAATAGATTCGTAAAGAATTTTCGGAGCATATTTAAAAAAAGGAAATAAATTTCTAAAAAGTAACTTATAGTAACTTTCTATATCGATTTGTAGGAACTTCAAATGCTTCATGAATCTACTTATATTTAACTCTTAGGTAGATATCCTATATCTTTAAGGTATTTGGATTTCTAGTAAAAACATTTGTAACTTGAACTATTCATAAATGAATTACAATCAGAAAGTGATATTTATTTTAGTACTTTCTCTTCAAGTTCTTGTAACATTCCCCGAGTTGCTAGGTTTATATTGGAAAATGTACACACTTTATCCGTTGAAGAAGAAGAAGAAGAAAGCAATCGTATTTTTTGTTGGGCTGCCGCCTCACCTCACGACGCTGCGTCGATTGTTTTGCTCCTTGCGACCCTGGCCAGGCCCAGTGGCCAACATGGGCCCAGTCTCATCCCCATTGGAGTCACTGTTGGCGCCGATGGAACTGGAAACTTTTCTCTGATGCGCCTCCATCATGCGTTCGAGAGAGAGATCGCAGGGATTGATATCCTCCTGATTGCTGCTGCTGTTGTTGTTTGGATTGAGTGCGGCTGCTGTGTCTGCCACGTGCTCCGTATCCGGATCGTAGCAGTTGTGACTGTGGCTGCTGCTGACGCTGCAGCTGCTGTCGCTCCTTTTGTTATTGTTGTTGCTGTTGCTGCTGCTGAGTATCGCAGTAGTTACGCAGTTCACCTCCGTTGAGATGATGGTGTGGATGTCATTGTTTGATTTGCTCTTCTGCTTGCTGCGGCGGTACGAGGTCAGACTTGTGGTCATGCGGCCCAGTAGGCCCTTCTTAACGTTGATAGTTGAGAAATAGCTACAGAGTTGGATTCCGTGATTTGTTTTTGCAGGGATTGCAGCAGAAAGCAGAATGTGTGCCAGTGTTTTATGTATATTTTTGGGTATGGGTGTGTGTGTGTATGTGTGTGTGTGTGTGTGTGTGTGTGAGTGTGTGTAAGTGTGTGTGTGTGTAGGGGACAAGTGGCTCGAGTGCGGCGTGTTTGGTGCATGGAAGAAACTTTGCGCTGCGAGACGTTGCACGAGTAGACAAATGCGGGAGTTGCAAGAGGCAATTGGTATGCTTAACGATAGCGGGCGGGAAAACTGTGCAATTGTTGTTTCTTTTGTTGTTGTTGTTGTGCTATTGGAAATGCTCTTTTGGATGCCTTTGCTTACCTACACGCAGTTCAGTTTAGTTCAGTTCAGTTATGCATTTGTTTGGGGACTTTCGATTTCTCGTCGCGTATTTGATAATACCGTAGAATCAACTGGTTTTTTTTCGTATCGTTATCGTTATCGTTAACACTGTTGTTTTGAGTTTCCCCAATACCGTTACACACACACACACACACAAACAGACAGAGAGAGAGAGAGAGAGAGATAAAGACACGCACACAGACAATAAGCAAAGAAAAATTTATAAAAACGGTTAAAAAAAAAAACCACTTGCATATTCATATCGATGTGAATGTATTCATTGTATTTGGTTGCATCTTCTTCAACTTTTTGACTAATCACTTTTCACCGCTTCCGTGTCATCTGCATATCGCTGTATAAGCCTGGCTAAGTGTCTTTGCAGTTAGTTGCCGGATCGAATCGAAGAGTCAATGAGTTCACAACATTCGGTTGCAGCAGCAGCTGCAACTGACTCTTAATGTGGCTGCCTTGCGATTGAGCCATCGGATGCTTGCCCCAGCAAGCTTCTAGCGCATTTTGTTTTTCTTTGTTTTGCTTCTTCCAGCAGTTTTTGTTTTCGGGGTGAAATTAGCGTTAAAATGCGAGACAGAAAAACAGACAAACAAACAGAAAAGCAAAAAAAAAAAAAAAGAAAAAAGAAAAACAACTGCAACGCAGACCAGATCACACGTCAAAAACGCAGACGGAGACGTTTCTCTGCATGTTATGCCCGGACGAAGCAGAGCCCCAGGTAGAGGCAGAGGCAGCGGCCTCGTCTATGATGCACATTTGTTACCATTTGGCCATGTTTTAGATATAGCACTGTGGGACGAAAACTAACCTACAAGTTGCACAATGTTGTCCAACATCATTAAAATAATTAGCAAAAAAAAAAAAAAAAAATTGTTTGGCAACTATTTAAGGAAAGCCCAAAAACCCAATAAATTATGTTTATATATTTGCTATAAACCCAATTTTTGAATATATTAATCGACAACTGTGCAAATTAATTAGCTGTATCTTGTCCCACTGTGCTTTCCCTAATTCATGTTGCCGACGCTGGCGTAGGCAACCGACGACTGATCTGCGCAACAGCGGACCACTTCATGGATATTGCACACCAGACGCTCGACTCCAGTTTCGTGTCCCCGCGCGACTCTCACGATTGGAGCAGGCACTTCAGTTGCTTTCTTCGCCAGCGACTTGGCGACTTGTCACATTTTCCAGCTTTTCGCTACAGCAATGAATTGTAAACCAATTAAAGTTGATTTTTATACTCTGATATTTAAAAAGAGTGTATATTGGTTTGTGCCATGTCTGACTTGAGATTCCCCAATTAGGGGAAAATCGATCATCTATCTACCTATGTGGAGCCATTCAATTTGGATAACAGAATCTTTGTAATCATCTTATTTGAAAAGTGGATTTCTGCTAACCCTTATGTTCCATCCCAACCCCAAAAGGTCACTTTTCAACTGATGTCAGAGTATTACGCAGTCGGTCACGTTCGCATTGATAACATGTTATTTTTCTCTTATTTCTTGCCGCTAACTTATGTGTATAAAATGTTTAAAGCTCACTCGTCAGTTTTCACACCTCCTTACACCTCCTTACACCACCCTCCCCCCCCCCCCACAACCTACCTTCCTTACACCCCCCTCCTCATCTTCTCTGCTGTCCGTTTGCGTGTTTATTAATGCGCCTCGGCAGCTTCTTCAGCTGCTGCTGCCGCTGCTGCTGCCTCTTCTGCTTTGGCAATGTAGGTGAAAATACAGTAAATAACGAGTACAACTCAAGTAATCCCAATTCTGTTGCGCTCATTTTGTAGTTGCAATTAAATAATTATATTTTTCTTTCATTTGTATCTGTTTAATTTTTTTCCGCTTTTTTTGCTTAATATTTTTTTAATCGCAGTTCGTACAAAGCACAAACGGCAATAAATTTCAACGCAAGTCTAGAAAGAGCGATAATTGTCGAGAGCTGCCATGTTGCAAAGAAACAAACATACTTGACAGGCGGCAATGCGAGAATGCCTCGGATCGGATCTGTGGCAGGTCTCAGGCGCTTTTAATTGAGCATTTGCGTGCCCCAGCCCCAGCAGCAGTGGGCAGAATGAAAGTGATGCTCGACACAAATACACCAAACGAACAACAATGCCAATGTGAACAGAACAAATATATGTATAAATATATATATATATATATATATATATATATATATATATATATATATATATATATATATATATATATCGATTAGTCACCTAATCTAGGTAAACTGCCAGACTTATCTGTAAATGTCTGCAAATGCTTCAATTTGAATAACTTTCTATGTTTAAGAAATTCTCACTTACTTTAAGCCTAAGCTTTGTGCTAACAATGTTCATTTCTAACTGTTTCTATTTCTCTTAACTTGTCTAATAATATATGGCAGTTAACGATGCGATCTTTGAAAACTATTCGACTATTTATCTAAAAAAAAACGCCTATTGTTTGTTTCCAACTATTTTCAGAGATCTCAGATTAGCTATTTTACAGTGATTGCAGGTTCTGATTGATTGATTGATTGATTGTTTCTCTTTTCCCCGTTAAATAGGGAATAATCATATATGATATAAATGTATCTTCAATTAGATTATTTTTGTTATTTTTTTTCGATTTTACTGCTGTTCATTTGGGGACTTGTAAACTAATTGACTTTTCCTATTTTTCTTGACGTCTCGTGAGCGTTTTCTTTTTAGTTTGATTCCATGCTAAAAAATTAAACACGCCGCCAATTTTGCCAGCAGACAAAAGACTTTTCACATTTTCATTTTGTTTGTTTGTGGGTTTTTTTTTTTTTTTTTTTGTGTTTTTCTGTGTTTTGTGGGTAGAAGCTACCCATCATTTTCGGCAGACACAGACACAGACAAACACACACACACACACACACACACACCCGCACACACTTATTGTTGAGATCACCATAAAAAAAGTTGAAATGAAAATTAAGGGAAAACAACAATTGCAACAATTGCTGTGTGGATCCAGTTAAATCTTTGGTCTCTTCGTCTTTTTGGGGGGCAGATGCTCATCGCTTGGCCAATTGATTATTGAAACTGACGCTGGGGCTACCTTTTCATGGTTGCGGCTTGTGAGCGCGCAGCTTGTTGCCACTGTTTGTTGCTACTGTTTGTTGCTGTTGCTGTTGCTGTTGTTGTTGTTGTTGTTGTTGTTGCTGCTGCTGTTGATGTGGTTGTTGTTGATGTTGATGTTGCTGTTGCTGTTGTTGCGGCTTGCAGTTCTTTGGTACACTGAAACTGTTAATTAATTCGCGTTCCGATTCGTTAACTGCAGTCGAAACACTTTGAAGCGCGAAATTTTGTTTTTTGTTGCTGTTGTTGTTTGTGGAGCAACGCGGCGCGGCGCAAACTTTCAACGGCATCGAGTGGGCGGGTGGCACGAGAGGCGTGGCCGCACGGCAACGCTACCTCCACGGCAATCGCTGCATTGAGCATAAGCTGCAAATTAGCTTCACTCAAGCCACTAAACAACAACAAAACAAATTTAAATTCGACTATGGCCGCATCTCGTTGTTGTTGCTGTTGTTTGTTGTTGTTGTTGTTGTTGCTGGTAACGGTTGTACGATCGGTCAGCGCTTGAGCAAACGGTAACAGCGATGCCAATGGAAAGACGCAGACTGCGACGGACGACACAGCAGCTGATGCCAGACGAAAGCACCGTTCGCTTCGAGTAACCAAACGCGAATAGAAGCAATCGCGGCCAGCGGCCAGCAAAACAACAGCCAGCGACGACAGCCAGCAACAGCAGCAGCAGCGCCAATACTTGCTACGAGGTAGCAGCAGCAGCAGCAGCAGCAGCAGCAGCAGCAGCAGCGAAAAACGGCAAAAACGGTGCCCCAAGAAGCTTTAAAACCAGCTCTGCCACAAGCGTTTTCTTGGCCAGAGTCATAACCATAGCCAGAGCCATGGTCAAAAACGTTGAACAAATGTTTTATATATGATGATTATCCAATGGTTTCTTATGCGGCTGATCTTAGCGTGGGTTACTTGAGAAAAAACACAGTTTTAAGTGTGTGTCTTTGCCACAAATAATGACAAATATCGGCTCAGGATTGTATTCCAAATATATTCCAAATAAATCACAAAACTTATCGATTGTGCTTTGGTTTTCATTTTGCGAAAATTACAAATATTAATTATATTAATTATTAATATTTTATTTAATAATAATAATAATCCTTCAAAGGAGTTGCGAATAATATTAAAAAGGCTACTTTCATAATTTCAAGGAGCTACAGAAATTCATGAACAGAAACAAGAGATTCACTTAAGGATTTGTTTGTTGAAACAAAACAATCGAATATTATTTAATTATATTAAAAGAAATAAATATAATTAAATATTTTTCTGCCTTTAATCATATTATTTTACTCAGATTATTTTTAATAAAAAAAAAGAAGATAGTTTGTTCTTTTCTTGATGCTTTTTTGGTTCTCTTATTGCTACTATTGTCGGTGTGCCCACAAATGCATATGTGGCATGTGTGGCATGTGTGCCGCTGAGTCAGTTGTCATGCCAATTAAGCTGGTGTTCTTTATAAAAATATGTATGCTTTTGTGGAGAGAATCCAAACAGTTGCCGGCTGTTAGTCAGACGACCAGAGCTGACCCGAGCGCAGCTGAGCCTAGAAGATCAGGCCAAACCAGACCTGACCAGACCAGACCAGACCCGATCAGACCCAATCAGACCTGACCATACCAGAGATGAGGCCAAGCAGTTGGATTCCTTGTGCAGTTGCTGCTCCACTTGCAATTGCCAACTAGTTGCAACGGTGCTTTGCCGCTCCCGCTACGCCTCTCCCTCTCTCTCTCTCTCTCTCTCTCTTACTCATTCTCTCTCTCTCTCTCTATCTCTCTCTCTCTCTCTCTATCTGTGACTCTCGTAGCGCCAAACTCTTCCTGGCATCTAGTTTGATGGCAAAAGAAACAATCTGGTTAGCTAGAAAACCAGCCAGCTAGCCAAGTTGGCCGGCTCGCCTTGGACACCATGGAGACTGAAGTGGCCGCAGTTTAATGAATCAACGTTTATAGCGCGTGCGCCTCTCTGCGGTATTTGGGTGAGCACTAACCAAAGTTGAATAGCAGATGGTGGGCAGCTGGAAAGCAATCTTGATCGGTGTTCATGCAATCAGCCCCGCAATTGCTCCATGTGTTCCACTTCCACTTGCGTCCATCCATCGCTTGCGGGTCCAATTGAGAACTCATCAGTCTTAATTGCCGCATTTAATTGCAACGTTCGATGCGTTGATTGCCACTCAATCGAACAGACGACGGGGCTCATTAAACGCCTTCGATGACTTGGTAATGCTCCGATAAACAGATTGGTTTAAGGAGCTGCTGATCTCGCTTCAGATGGGTACGATGACACCCAACACATCAATCCGAGAAATGTGGTTAGCTGTCACGAATTGAATGAGTCGAGCAATGAGATCGACAACAGATTCTGCGATTCCACAGATCCACAAATTTCAACCCACTTGTGAATCCGAAGCGTAAACAATATTTTACGATTGATTGGTTTTGCTTTTGTTGTTGTTGTTGATGATGTTTTTATATACTGTCCACAGATAATAATCACTCACTGTTTGTCTCAATAATAAGAAGAAGCAGAAAAAACTAATATCAATTTAAAGTTGGCCAATTGATTTGGACTTTTGGTCGTTATACAGATTAATTTTATTATTTAGCCAATTCAATTTGGAAAGCTTCTTCTGGTGCAAATAAAGTTGCATGCATGCAACTAACGGCACACAGAGAAATGTCAACAGTTAGCAATACGCTAATCAAATGGGGCAAGTGAATGCCATAAAATTGCATTAGCAGGCCGCAAATTGCGGCAAAAGTCGACAGCAGCCAGTTAAGTGGAGAGAAGTCGCCAATGTGATCCGATTCCGTTTCGTGGAGTCGACACTACTTGTCGCAATCATTTAAATAAGTACCGTTCCACCGCATGACCGACATTTTAAATTACCAAACATCACCTTTCCCCCCCCGCCCCCCCCCCCTCCACAACCCCTTCGCAACCCTCCCCTGCCTGATAAAGCCATAAAGAACAAAGCTTTCACCCCACATCGACTTGCATCGAGCGAATGTGCGACTTTTGCTTTTAAATCATTGGCCCAGTTAACAAGAAATTCAGATGGAGTTGCAGCATTTACTTACCAAATATCTACAGATGCGGCAACCAGCAACTGGACACAGTCCAGGCAGCCCCTGGCCGCTGCATAATGCAATGCCAATGCGCCTCCATTGGGTCTTTCGTTGCCAGAAATGTTCCCCGGATGCATTTGCCCCGACATCCCGCTCATCGCGATGGTCATCCCACCCAGATACGAGTCCAGCTGATGGGCGTGCATTCTGTTCAGATTGTGGTTGCTCCTGTTCCGCTTGTTCTGCTTATTGTTAATATGGTTGTTGTTGTTGTTCTGACTAACGTTGATGCTGTGCAGTTTGTTTACTTTATTGTTGTTGTTGTAGTTACTGATGTTGCTGATGTGACTGTTGTTGTTGCTGCTGCTGCTGTTGTTATTGATATTGTTTTTGTGCTTTAAGTTTAGATTCGAGTTGAGCGCATATTCGTTGATGGTTCTGCAAGAGAAAAAAAAAGAGCAAATTAAATGGAGTTGGGCTTTTATTTGTTTTCTATTCGTTTAGTCAATAGTTTATGTAATATTATAACTGTGTTTATGAGTCGCATTGTTCACCTAAGTGTAGCTTAAGCTTCGAACACAACACATATGTTTCATTAACAGCCACTTAAAAGCCTACCAAACTTATGTAAGCATGATTTTCAAATAACCTCATTAACCTGTGCCGTAACGATCGGAATAAGGATATATCCATCCTATCTGATAGTCAAGCAGCAATAAATGCCATTAGTGAGACGAAAATAACATCGTAAGTAGTCCATGAAGCACGATCCAAACTTGACCAACTCGGGATACACAATAGGCTTACCCAAAGATGGGTCCCGGCCACACGGACATATCGGGGAAAGATGCGGTCGATAGGCAAGTAAGATTGGGGGCAGAGAGATCACTAATAGGACCTGAACCATATTGCGGCTTTGGAAGTCAGACAATACGGCAGGAACTTAGAAACGAATGAAGACAGAGGAGACAGCGGAGCTGGGCAGAGACACCAGGACTCCGACAAGCCAGATGCCTTTTGGGTGGCTATAATCAAAAGCGATTTGAGCAGCTAATAAGGACATGGAAGCCCTCAACCCAATGAAGATTCTAGCATTTGTGCAGGAGCTTGAGTGGATGGAGGAGCTATAAGCCCAGACGGGGGCAAAATAGATCTAATAGGTCACAGTGCACATACCCCCAACTAAAATAAATAAAAAAACCTTTACTACAATTTTAACAACTACTTTCAGAAGGATATCATCCCTGAACCAGATGATGTGTTAGACACATTATAAAACTCGTAGTTAATGATTTTAACAGGGACATTTAGCCGACAATTTGTTTCCTATGCATTTAACATTTAACTTATGCATTTATGCAAAGCATATCGATAGCTGAACTCACAACGATAATCAACGTAAATTTAAACTTTCGCCAAAGAACCATTTTAGGGTGTTTAAAAAAAAAAAAAAAAAAAAATGGTAGTTGAATTCTAATAAAGATCTTTAACGATGTGTTTAAACCAATCGAATGAGTGAATAAAAGTTAAACTAATATTTCACATTTTTTAAGTTAAACGAACCAAATCCGAAATCCCGCCAGAAGTCACATAAGCAAAATGTATAGATTATATATTATATATGTAAATATATATATTTATATATGTTTGTATATACGGAGCTAAACTAGATATATACGGGCACACACAAAACCGTAGCATACTTTTAAAACCGGTGGTGAACTATGAAAATTATGAAGCAGCCTTTGCAGCTGCAAACAAAAGACTGAAGACACAAACTTGCTAACTTGCTGCAGCAGCGACTAGTCGACTCGTTCACAAAGCCTGCTAAGCGCACTAAACACAAATGGCAACCGATGCTTTCAAGTTGTAAGTTGTGAAAACTTTGAATTTGGCTAAGCAAATTTGCGCCATTTGTGAATTAACGAACTAACGGGGTCACAACAACAAGCGGTGGCCAACTGGCTGACTCATTTCAACAGCACCTGCCCCACGGCAAACCCAAGCGGAATTGGGTGCCGCTTCGCACAGAGGGCAACAAAACTCGAGCAAGAGTCGTAAACTTGACTATTTACAAATTAATTGACTGTTGGAGTGTCGGAGGGGGTCGCAGAGACGAATAAGTGGTCTTTCCACCTGTTTGTTGCCGCTGTCTGTCTGTCTGTCTGCCTGTCTGTTTGTGCCTCATTTAAACGAAGCAAGAAATTGAACTAATGCCACCAGACACTTTCTTTAAATTTATTGCGTCAACAATCTGGAATTAGTTTGTAACGACGAGGTGCTCAAAGCAGGTGACAAACGAGAGCGGACAGGCACACACACACACACACACACACACACACAAAGCTAGTTGAGAATAAAATTTGGGCACTCGGAATGCGGGCCACTTGGTCAGTCAAATGTACGAAAATGTGGAAATGTGGAAAATGTGAAAAATGCACAAAGCCCCAAATGACTAAGAAAGTTTTGTGCAAAACACGATTTATTTGAAGAGTGTACGACTAAGTCGATACTCTGTAACTAGATTTGAGGTGTGATAAATGAACATTAATCTTCAGAAAAAAAAGTCAAATTGGGAAAGGATTTTAAAGTACATTTAATTAAAATAGGACAACATGGGGTTATCCAAATCCAGCAGAGTGGAAGAGGGTGAGAAGAGTGAACAAGAGACCTACAGTCCAAATTTGCTATATAATATTAACTGTAATCTAATCAACGACAACTGGCAACCAATTATGAGAAATGGCTATTTGGCCAGATGCGGCCGTTGATCCCAGCCCAACAGCGATGTGACTTTTGGGTGTGGTTCGGTCGCTTTTAGTTTGTTTTCAAAACTGTTACAGGGTATTCGCAGAAGTCGGTTTTTAGTTAATCACTGCACAAACAACAACAATAAAAAAAAACAAGAAAAATGGATATTCACTTGACGTTTACCTCAGCTTGATGGCAATCTCGCGACACTTGACACATGGCACTTCACCCTTCCCCGCAGCAACTGCCGCTTGCTCTTCTTCTTGTCGCGTTTGCGCTGATGCCGCCGCTTGTGGCACCGCTGCTATCGTTGCGTATTGCGCCTCACCCTCGTCACCTTCTGTTTCGCTGGCAAAATCGACAACCAGCTGATTGTCGTCCTGCTGATCTGTCTGGCGTCTGCTAAAGTAGCCGACGTGCTGCTCAACGCCAGCGTTGGCGTCCAGCAGGATGCGCTCGTAGGCGGCGCTCTCGCTCTCTGTGAGCGCAAAGCGCTGCTCGAAGACACGCATGGGTAGCGCACTCTGGCGCAGCAGCTCCATCCGTTTGTGCCGCAGCTCAATCGAGAAGATCAGACGGACGCGCACCAGTCGACGCGCACCCTGTTGCGTGGAACGGGCACGTTGCAGGCGCCGCCGATTGTGGCGCAACTCGAGCTTCTCGAGTCCACGCAGTGACTTCTGTGCGATATGTGTCGTTGTCGTCGTCTCGTTGTTGCTGCAGCTCCGGCCACTGTAATCTGCCGCGGATCTAAGATCCAAGGCGCTGCGCGTACGCCGCCAGGGCACCAGATCGAAGTGCGAGAATTTGCGCTCACCCAGCTCCGTCCAGGGATGAAAGTTGATTTGGGCAACGCTGTTGTTGCCCTGCCGCAATATCCAGTCAGAGGATGCAGATGCAGTTGCAGATGCAGATGCGGATGTGACAGTTGGTGAGCGACGAACGTGGGCGTTTTTGGCGCTGGCCTGCGGCCTGTGGCGTTTGTAGCGCGGCACCAGCGTCGCCTCCAGCATACGCTCATCCAGGCCGTAATCGCGTCGCAGCAACTCCAATTCCAATTCCCTGCTGCTCGCCGTGTACTGTGCGCCGTTCCAGACGATGACCGGTCGCGCCGACAGACCCGTGGACAGTGCCCCGACGCTGGGCATATTCGAACTCGAGCTCAACTCAAATTCCAATTGGAATTTGAATTGGAATCGGAATTGGAGTTCGGGTTCTCTTTCTCTTTCTATTCCCGTCGCGTGTTTTCGTTTGTTCTCGTGCTGGTTGTTGTCGCAATTTCCTGATTAATTTTTAATAATCGCTGCTGTCGCTGTCGCCGTCACCGTCGACGTCGCCGTCGCTTTTCAGTTTCCGTTTTTTTTTGTTTTTTGCCCGTCCGACGTCTGTGCACCGCGACGTCGTCGTCGCAAATGCTGCTGGTCAAAATTCAAAACTAGCTGCGACTGCCACTGCGACTCCCAAAGCCAAAGTCAAAGCTGGCAAAATGTTGGCAACGGGGCTGAAGGCACCCTATGCAAAACTCCGATGCTGTCGTCGCCGTCGCTGTCGCTGTCAGTGTCGACGCTATTGCGATGATTAAGTGTATGTAAGCGTATTTTAAGCTAATACAACATTTTATTATTATTGTTGTTGTTGTTGTTGTTGTATCTTTGTTGATTTTGATGTTTGCTCAACATTGAGAGACAGCAGCGACGGGCGCATTTTGTGCGCTTTTATTGTTATTTACATACATACATATGTATTTATTTTTCACGCCACGCTGCCCTGTCACCAGTTCGACGCAACTGCGCAGCCGACTAAGACTACAGCTGCCTACTGACTGCGCAGCCCTCGCGGCACTCATTTCAAATGTTTCACTTCGCTGCGCACGCGTCAACAACAGCAGCAACTACAGCAGCAGCAACAATAACAGAAACAATAACAATAACAACAACAACAACAACAGCAGAAGCAGCATTGGGGGCCGCCGTCGGGGCCGATTAACATTGTTGTTGCATGCCCCATTCAAAATAGCGAGTTCACAGTTCTATTCTCGGCTAATTGACATCGAGCGAATATCAACAAAAATGTTCATCATCCAATAATTAATTGTCATAGCGAATACTCAATGCAACAACATTCGTCGGTTATTCACTTTTTGTGGCCAATTTGCCACGAAATTATGAAAATCAAAATTGGGTTAAACAATTCAGTGGAAAACAAAGTTTCATAAATTTTATGGGAAAATGCATCGAGGAGTTACTTCAATGCCTCAGTTTGTGCAACGATTTAATTCTACCAGTAATGGGTAAAAAATAGTGTTGCATATTGATAAATGTGATGTTGCTTTAAGAATAGAAAGAATAAAAAAATTATGCTTTAATAAAAAAAAAAAAAAAAAAATCATTCGATATGTTAGTTGATCAAATGTCTATATTTACCCATGTACAGTTTACCTTTTATAGAAATCACATTTCAATAGGACTTTTCATTTTTAGAGGGAAATTCATCGGAGTTTAAAATCAAGATAGTTTTTGCTTTTGCTATGTACATAAATAAATGTGTACAGAGAATGAATTGAGATGATATTGATCCATATTAGATTGACATATCTATCTTAATACCTATTGTGTGTCGTATGTCACAAGACCAACCTTGGTTGAATTGGTGGCAATTTGAATTGAATTGAGTCGCTGCCAAAACAGATTTACTACAATAGATTTTGTGATATATATATTAGCATTATAAATGCATGCGGCAGATGTTTATGTTTATGTCTATGGGTTGGCCGCCTTTCTAAGTCGCATTTTAGTTGTTGCTGTTGCTGTTGTTGTCGTTTGTTAACTGAAACTTGTTTTTGGACTTAATTGTAGGCAGAAAATGTCAACAGATTGCCCCCAAAGACAGGCCAACTGACTAATGAACGTCATCTTTGACATTTTCATTTTCAATTTCATTTTCATCTCAATTTGAATTTTACAGGGTCGCCCTTACAAAGCTCGAGATGGGCAAACGATTATGCAATTAAAACCACTTAAAAGGCAAACGACGAAAATGAAATGGTTTCCATTCAGCGAAGGTCGAGGACTGTCAAACACACAGCGACAGAGACACAGACCCAGATACAGATACAGATACAGATGCATATACAGATACAAATACAGATACATATACAGATACAGATACAGATACAGATACAAAGCGCTTGTTTCATCGGTGACATTCACCAAGCGATGCGTTGGGCTGCGCAACTGTGGAGCTGTGTAGAGTTGTGGAGAGCCATTGAACCAGAAGTCATGAAAATTCTTTACGCTGCTTGAGCATGACTCACGCCCCGCTTCCGGACGGGATGAGGGGTGGTTTGGGTTGGTGGGCGCGGCCTATGGGCCTATGGCTTGACTCTGGCTCTGGCTTTGGCTCAAGACAACTCAGTTGCCAACTTGAGCACACCCTGTGCTCATTGAATTGACCAACTAACTAACTAACTGACTGACTATCTCGGCACTGAGTCTGTTCAAGAATCAGCGTCATGCCTGAGTTGAGCCACATGCAAAAGTTCTGCAATTTTTGCCGCTTGTTGGTCACTGTCCAGAAAATATATGTACAATATAGGCACTCACACACACACACACACATACACATATATGTTGTCCAGCCCGAACGTTGGCCAGGCTGTTACAAGGGGATTTTCGATTATGTATTTTACATTCATATTTGAATCTTTTCGTTTACAACGACTTAAACTAACTTTAAGTACGATTGCAGCGCCATCTACCGATTACAATCATTACGTTTACAAAAACTAAAACCTCCGTTGAGTCCCAATTGCAGTCGGCAGATGGCGCTTAATCGAATCCCTACAGGAATTCACACAATCAAGATTTATAAATAAGACACCATCTATGTGCATGTTTAATGACTAAAGCAAATAAGGGCAGAGGGTATGCTTGTTAACAGACCCAATTGCAGTCGGCAGATGGCGCTTAATCGAATCCCTACAGGAATTCACTCAATCAAGAATTATAAATAGGACACCATCTATGTGCATGTTTAATGACTAAAGCAAATAAGGGCAGAGGGTATGCTTGTTAACAGACTCGTCAAGAATATACATAAGGAAATATACATATATATTTATATATAATGCGTGCCATATGTGTGTATATATTTGATCCTATAAAATTCATAGACTATGACTAATATTAGTATTAGTAACTATATACGATTCGGATCGTCCTGATATTTATAAACCAATTATGCAGAGGTTTGATTTTAATTTGCGTATTTTAACTTGTGTAAGTACCATCCAAACAAATTTCTTAATAATAAAAGCAATAATTATTAATGACCTACTGAGTAGGCTATATAAAATCTATAAGACCTGTGAAGTCTGTGAAATCTCAATTTTATTTGCTTGAGAGATATGCAACCGTTATTCAAGACAAAAACATTACATTTTTTAATGACTTTGGATGCATCGTTCACTCAAGCAATAAAATATGTTTACAATTTCTTTTTTCTTTTTTATTTGGCTAACGGCCAAAGATTATCGTTAAAGTTGCGCCCTGAACTTTGACGGAAACTTGATAAAGTCGTAAGCGGTAAGGCGATTAAAAATTAGAGGGAAATGGAGAATCTTATCCAATTGCAGTATATATATAAATAAATAAATAAGTATATACATAATATGTACACATATGTACATGTAAGTAAGAAATTCGATATACTAATGAATACAATTTCGATATTCTAATTTTGTATTATATAGAAACGAAAAATGATATATCTCATTTAATTGGCATACATCAATATAGATACGAAAATTGAGATATATCAATACGCATATATACATATCCATATGTAGGACAAACAGCATGTGTAGTTTTCATTCTTCCTCTTGGCAATGGAGCAAAAGTTTGTCAACTTGGCTGGGGCCTCGACACTTTTACTTTTGGGCTTTGTTATCTAAAGCAGAACATCCGCTAGCATTGATCGGTGCATAACGGTAACGCCAGCAATGGTTAACATCGTTTGCTTCGGCGTCGTCCGTCAGTTGCTGCCACACATTCATTCAAATTCAAATGAGCTTTTAGAATCGATCAACGTTTTATTTTGGGCCTGAACATTTTCACTTTCCGCGCACACAAAAACAGAAGAAATGGAAAGAAAAGAAAGCAAAAGTGAAAGAAATTGTTTGAGCTTTTAAACTTTGAACTGAACCACCAACCGTACGAACCGTTCGTTCAAGATGACCCCCCCCCCCCCCCAACGAGAGGAAGTTCAACGGTCAAGAAGCTTCCGCCTATGATATGAATATGAATAGAGTTGTTCCCACCAAAATTCCGTTAGATCTTCGGATGCTTCCGTTGAAATGAAAGCTCTCCAAAAGCTCCGGCTAGTTGGCCAGCCAACCAGCCAGTGATAATCGCTTGGCAAATAGTGAGCCATTTAAGATCATTCATATGCACATGCATTATTGGCAATCATTCATTCATTCATTCATTCATTCATGTATTCAATCAAGCAGCTCAACAACTGCGGCCCCAAGCGAATGCCGTGAAAGTCCAAACCAAACAAAGCATTTGCCTGACAGCAGCAGCAACAAGAAGAAGAAGAAGAAGAAGACAAACAAAGTGGCAACAAGACAAACAAGTTGCCACCGTTAGAGTCTCATGCAGAAGTGCGCATAGATAAGAGAGCACTGAAGACGATGCCGCAAACAAGCATGTGACAGTTGCCACATCCCTGCTGCTGAGCTGCAGCAACATTTGCACAGTAAACAAAGTAAACCTAGAGACGATCTCCAGATTAGATTAGACAAAGCTTCAGTTTGATCATCTCAAATTTGTTATCTGTTCCGTAGCCCTTCAGCGTTTTCAAATCCTGAAACTTAAATTTAAGTTTCCAATTGATATTGTGAACTAATAAATAAATAAATAAATAAAGTTAGATACAGTGACTAAAGAGACTATTTGACTTGTTAAATTTAGTGCCTGGGTTGGTGGATAGTGGGTTTGGATTAGCAAGAGCTGGTGAACAAATGGCCAATTATGACAGCAAACAGCAACTGCAACTAAAAAAAAAAAAACAAAAAAAAACATTGGAAAACATGTTGAGAGTTGCGTTTTAATATGGAAAATGAAAATGCAAGACGTTGCCACCGACAACGGCGGTGATTTCTAGTCAGGTGGCAACTTAAACATGTCGTAAGTAAACGCCTTGCCTTAATACTTAATTGACATTGGTGGAAAGTTGCCGCGGCAACAACTGCAACACTGCAGCCACAAGCCACAAGCAACAAAACCTGAGCCGGTTGTTGACCGAGAGATTTGCTAACCACGATTAACGTAAATGGCCATCGCCAACTCGCCCGCGCCACTGCGTCTGGAACGCTCCGAGCGAAAGCAAAAGGATGCTGGCCAAGGCAAACAGTTATGAGGGGAGGGGAGTGGAGCTGGATGTACGGGGTACAGGGTGGGGACAGTCTGCGCCATAATTCGACTTTAATTCGACTAAGATTCGTTTCGGATCGGGCCAAAACAAGTTGCAGCTGCAATCTAAAGCTGGCCAAAAATTTCACTTTTTCTTTTGCTGCTTACGCAGGTTATCGTATTTTCTTTATTTATTTATATATATTTATATATATATATATATATATGTGTGAACCATTTTAGATGCATCCATTTCTAAAGTGCATTGCTGATTTCAGATTTGAAGCAGAAAGCGACGCCAATTAACGCAACGACAGTAACAATAAAAATGGCAATAACAATGGCTAAATACGATTGAGTGTTGGCCGGGATTCCCATTTGGCCAGTTAGCCATTTGGCCAGTTGGCCATTTAGCGGTTGTTTGTATTTTGCTGGGTTTACCTAATATTTCACTTCACTCACATTTCGTATTTATTTGTTGTGTTATTTTATTTATCATATTCGCTTTTTAATACGCCACACACGCGAGTTGAATGGACTGCAGTGCAATGTGCAACGTGAGGCTGCAACATTTTTAATTTTGACTTTCGATGCGTCGCAATTTTTTGGGCACAGCATGTGAGGAATGTGAAAGGGCGATTGTGAGCCGAAGATTAGGCTTTGCTCGAACGGATTAGCTCTCCACTTCTCTCCCCTATCTTTCCTACACCAGCCACCTAACAACCCTTCATCTCTATCAATCGCGATATACATTATTTATTATTATATATAATTGAGATTTTTCTCTCTATCCCTCAACTGTTGGCTATTCCAGATACGCTTCAAGCCACGTTTAGCTGTTAATTTAATTTTTCTTTATATTTCAACGCTGCCAGTTGCAACATTCTTAATTCAACTTGTCTTAAAGAACTGAAAAGAATAATTTTCAAATAATTCTTCATTCGATTCTAGACAGGTTGTTAGTTTTTACTTAATCAAAAATCCAGCATCTGCATAAAAATAGATTATCCCAAAGATCTGTTGAATATGTTTAATAGATTATTTGATCTCGTTTCGATGTCAGTTCCGCTATTCCCAGGTATTTGGGTAGTTATTACAATTAAAATATAATCATTAGTCTCAATGTGCCACATCCATGAAATGGATTTTCTAGCTACACTTCAAAGTATCTTAATTAATTCAAAAGACTTGCTTAAATTGGTTGTAAACACTTTTCACCATTATCTATGAATTGTGTTCTGCCATACAATTTATAAGAGAAAATTTATTCGAAACCTAACTGAAAATATTCTTCAAATTGCCAAAGAATAAAACATAAAAATAATTCTCAACGCTTGATGTTTGCTTCTTTGCCGTTTCCTTAACTTGTTTGTTTGTGGAGCAACAGCAACAACGCCAAACGAATTGTGGGCAACTTAAAATGTGGCAATAGCTGTAACATAAACAAAAAGAAAAACAAAAACAACAACAACAGCAACAAGACAATGAAACAGAAATGCAAAGAAAAATAATTAAAGTAACGTCTAAGTCTAAGGCAATAATCGCCAGCCCACTCTTAAGATTAGACAGCGTGGCAAGTGGCTTGTGGCAGGTGGCGGCTGGCAGATAGTGGATAGTGGTGTGCGGAGCTGTACACTGCTGGCGTGTGAGGTGTGGGGCAACAGGCGTGTGCAACACCGAAACAAAACACAATTTAATGCGCTTCTCGGGGCATGGTTATGGATATAGATATAGATATATATGTATATGTTGATATACATAGATATAGATCGATCCCCTTATATGCAAATTTCAGCAGGACAACGATCCCAAAACATGCACCTCAGTTTGTAAGGGAATAGTCTAGATTTGAGTCCCTTTGGAAATCTATTTAGTCTGAACCCAAACGGGAAGCAGAATTGTGGGAAACGGTGCAGAAAGCTTGCAACAATAGCAACGATATCGTCCAGGCTAGAATATAAACCGGCCTTCCGAATAAGGAAAATAAGCTAAAAGTTGACATTTTAATGCATTTTTTATTTTCGTTAAGACATTTTCTATTTTAATGATTGATTTTAATGATTTTAATGAAAATTATATGAAAACTATGAAGAATAGAAAAGAAAAAAAAGTTTTACTGCTCAGATGTGTAGTACTATATATATATATATATATATATTAGTCATAGTCTATGAATTTTATAGGATCAATGTATACACACATATGGCACGCATTATATATAAATATAAATATATACATATACATATATATATATATATATATATGTATATTTCCTTATGTATATTCTTGACGAGTCTGTTAACAAGCATACCCTCTGCCCTTATTTGTTTTAGTCATTAAACATGCACATAGATGGTGTCTTATTTATAATTCTTGATTGAGTGAATTCCTGTAGGGATTCGATTAAGCGCCATCTACCGACTGCAATTGGGTCTGTTAACAAGCATACCCTCTGCCCTTATTTGTTTTAGTCATTAAACATGCACATAGATGGTGTCTTATTTATAATTCTTGATTGAGTGAATTCCTGTAGGGATTCGATTAAGCGCCATCTGCCGACTGCAATTGGGTCTGTTAACAAGCATACCCTCTGCCCTTATTTGCTTTAGTCATTAAACATGCACATAGATGGTGTCTTATTTATAAATCTTGATTGTGTGAATTCCTGTAGGGATTCGATTAAGCGCCATCTGCCGACTGCAATTGGGACTCAACGGAGGTTTTAGTTTTTGTAAACGTAATGATTGTAATCGGTAGATGGCGCTGCAATCGTACTTAAAGTTAGTTTAAGTCGTTGTAAACGAAAAGATTCAAATATGAATGTAAAATACATAATCGAAAATCAAACGGGAACCAGAATTGTGGGAAACGGTGCAGAAAGCTTGCAACAATAGCAACGATATCGTCCAGGCTAGAATATAAACCGGCCTTCCGAATAAGGAAAATAAGCTAAAAGTTGACATTTTCTATTTTAATGATTGATTTTGATGATTTTAATGAAAATTATATGAAAACTATGAAGAATAGAAAAGAAAAAAAGTTTTACTGCTCAGATGTGTAGTACTATATATATATATATATATATATATATATATATATATGTATATATATTATATCAAAATATGGCGCTAAATATTAACCGTAAATTGTAGAGTTAAATATATTATGTAATATGTCGTATGGTAAAAGAGAATACAGCTTGAAATGTATGTAGTTTTAAATAATATGGTACATAGTATACAGCATACAATACATATACAATATAAGGGAGAGTTTAGAGAGCTTTTTCTGTATGTGATGAAATCCATTATTATGGCTATGAAATGTATATCGTTAATTATAATCCGCATCTCTCGAATACAGAGTGTGTGCAATTATCGCAGTCAGTGGCCCAATCAACTTCTGTGAAGAGTTGTATAACTTGATATGGCTTACATATGGTCTAATTGTGTTTAGAAATCGCTGCCTTCCCAAAGACGTGGAAAATTAAAAGAGAATAAAAACAAAAAGAATTCGAAGCATAACATAGCAATTAGAACAACTGAATCAGAAATGATCTGAGAATAGATCATGTGAAGCACACGTAAATATTAATTTTAGTTTTATTTCACTTTTATTTACAAAATGTGAAATATTCAATAGTTGATTTGTATTATTAAGTTAAAACTTACTCAATATTTCACATATTTTATCCATGCAGCATACATACACACTCACACATGCAACGCACACATGCACACGAACTTATGTATATTTTTGTCGGTACATTATGTGTGTGTCTGCTTACAACACATAAACATATATGTACATATGTATATCAAATCGATATCGATATCGATGGCGATCCGCAAATTTCGCAAAAAAAAAAACAAATAAACAAATAATAAGTAATACAAATAACAAATTGTACACGGAGATATGTATTTGTAAGTACGTACGTCTAACACAACAATTTATGCAACATTTTGAAGCAACGGTTAATTCACGTTAGTTATTGTTGTTGTTATTGTTGCTGTTGCTTTTGCTGCTTCTGTCGAGAATCGCAGATGAAAGAGGAGCGCGCGCGGCACGTGCTATGCGAACAATGGTCGACGCTTGTATGATTCGCGGCTCTTTCAGTCTGCGGTCTGCGAGTCTACAATTCCGACTTTGGCCACCGGTCGGTCGCCAAAGAAATGTAAAAGCCGCAGTCGCCGCCGCCGCCGCCGTCGAAGTTATCGCTGGCTGCGCTTGAAACGCATACGCAGAAGCAGCAAGCGAGAAAGCTCAAAAGCTTTTGCTGGTTTGTTTACTTCGGAGTTATTTGTTGTGGCTATTTTGTGGTTGTGTGTGTGTGTGTGTGTGTGCGAGTGAGAGAGAAGCGCTTACTCGATTTTCGCACACACTGCTGGACGGACTCTCTCTTGCTCGCTTGCACCTGCTTGCTATTGTTTTTTTTCGGGTTCTTATCTTGACTTAGTATACCCTGTAGTCCATTTAGTTGTGCGGGTATTTCAAGTAAAACATATGCAGTGGGAAGATATTCAATTGATGATCTCTACAAAAATTCCTTAATTAGATTGATTAGATCCAATTATTTTTTTATGCAAATCGTTTTATATTGGCTTATTATATTATACACAAACTATGTATATATATGTACGAGGGATTGCAGGGTATGTGCTTGTGTCCCCTCTCAACCTCAGCACTTTTACTTGTTAACTTAATTTTATTCAATCGACGCTGCCGTCATGGGCTTCTAGCTAGCCGCTTTTGTTAAGCTCTCTGCCTAACGGTATTTACGTTTCTTCGACTACACATGCCTACACACACACACACACATACATACATAAACAGGTGTATTTACATGTAGATATGAAACTGGCATACACACACACAGTCTGACGCTTATTTGTTTTTACATGGGGAAAAATGCATATTTTCTAAGTTCTTTTGCAAAAATATGTATGTAATTATTGACTTTTGAATATTTTATTATTTTTCTACTAGTAAATGGATAATTCTAAACTACTTAACATTAAAATTAACAAGATGTATTTATTTATCTATTTGTGAAATTTAATATACAAAAATAGTCCATTTCACTTATTGGCGCTAAATTGATTTTACAATGGAGATTTTGTATGGGATTTTATACATTTTTGCCACCAGACTGGGGAAAATATTTTATTAGTAAGCATAGTGAAAAGAAATCTAAAAAATTTGGATAAGATGCATTAGAGGATAGCTTAAGGAACATAACGGTATCAATGAAATCACATTAAATGAGCCAGCTAGCCAATTATGAGTACATGCATTTGAGTATATGCATTTTGCCGAACAAAAGCTGCTTTTCAGTACTAATTATTGAAACTTTTTATTTTTCCTTGACACCCCATATGCCAATTGAGCAGGTGGTTTATTATATGTGATTCATTGACACTGTTATGTTCCTTAAGCTATCCTCTAATGCATCTGATCCAAATTCTTAAGATTTCCTTTCACTATGCTTAATAATATGCAATTTTTCCCAATCTGGTGGCAAAAATTTACATAATCCCATACAAAATCTCCATTGTCAAAACAATTCTGAGCGAATGGATTATTTTTCTATATTAAATTTCATAAGTAGATAAATAAATAAATCTTGTTAATTTTAATGTTAAGAAGTTCATAAATATCCATTTAATAGTTGAAAAATAAGAAAATATTCAAAAGTCAATAAGTTCATACATATTTTTGCAAAAGAACTTAGAAAATATAAATTTTTCCCCATATAAAAACATATATGCGTCAAACTGAACATACACACATATGTATGTATGAATGTATGTATGTACACATTTGCATTGAAGTAAATTGAATAATTGTCAACAGAAGTAGTAACAATTCACATACAATGGGTAGAAACATTCTGATTCTGATTGTAGAAAATTTTCCTTAGTTCAGCAACAGTAACACAAATTGAAGACAATCCCATGCAAATTAAAAAAAAAAAAAAGAGAGATCGTTGCAGTCGGACGTAACCGACAGCGAAATACTATGATACCAAAATTTGTGTGCAGCCAAGAAATAATGTCCAGTTTGCCTTTCAGATTGAGGTATATATACGATAATAACCCTTCTTCGAAGTTTGGCTGTAGCTCTTTAACTGCGGAAGATGTGAAATTTCCGAGATTTCGGGGGTCGTGGTTAAAAAAATATAAAGAGAATATTCCTAATAATCTACCTTCCAAGTTTGGTAACTGTAGCTAATAAATTGCGGGAGATATGACCATTTATCGTTTTTTTTTAAGGGTGTTACTAGTAATATCGAATATAATCGTATTTATCGATTTTCTAGCTCCCTAGTGAAAGTAGGACCAAAACCTTGACACTTTAACTTTTGAGGGTACTTTCCAGTATATGTTCTAAATTTCAAGTCTCTATCTCTAAGGGTGTCGGAGAAACGCGCGTTCATACAGAGGGACGGACAGCATGACGGACATTGCACAAACCCAATATACTATTATACCTTCGGTATCATTGTATAAAAATAATACATTAAATATGATGTACCACATTCAATATAATGAGAATCAGAAGTCTCTGGCGAAAGATAAACATAAATTGCATAAAATTAAGCAAATTGGAATTTTGTTTAGCAAAAGCAGGGATTTGAATATATTCATTATAATAAGGGCTTAACGGAGCTATCAAATAATATTAAATGGCCCGATGACATCACTACAGGGCCAAGGATTAAAAAAAACTTCATTAGCTTCCGATAATTGTATGGAATTATTGATTAAAATTGAGCATTTTAAGTCAAGAAGAGTGAAGTTAGCAAAGTTAGTAGAATATCCAGTAAAGTTCCTTCGATTATAACAACAAGTTTAAAGATGCGAAAAAGTTTCGCAATGGATCATTAAAAGAAGCACCTTCACACTTGGTCCACAATCCACCTGGTGAGTGTACAATTTTTAATTTTGTTTAATTAACTCTAAACTGTATATATAAATTAGTTGTCTGACCCTGAAAGCTTATCGTAAATATAATAATTAAATCGTGAATATTTCATATTTATTTATAAATACCTGATGACAGCTGGTGTTGCAGCAATTGGCTGCTGTGGGAAAGACTGCGCAAAGAGTTTCATGTTGCCCCCAAAACGCTGCTGCTGATGATGGTGGTGGTTGTGGGGCAGCTGGTGCATTAGCTGGGCGCCAAAGTCTAGCTCCGCATCGAGGGTGCGATTGTTGCAGCTGAGGCGACTGGCATGCGAGCCGCGCTCCGAGTTGCACTTCGAGCCACACATTGAGTTGTCGCAGAAGCGGCAACATTTGTTGTAGCTAAATGTCGAAGTGCACAGCGTGCAGAAGGAGTCCAACTGCGATTCGGACTGATCATCGTCATTATCCAGTTCAGCATCCATATCTGCATCCGCTTCGACATCAACATCCGCATCGGTATCCATGTGCAGCTGATGGCAGCGCAACTTGAGCGTATGCGCATTGCTACTCCGATCCTCATCCGAGCCAAAATTATACGGATCACTCTCCGTATCCTCGGCAAGGCTGCTACCTGCGCTCCCCTCCTCTGCCCGCTGCGGCGCCATGCCGAATCCGCTCAGTGGACAGGAAGGATAGCGGCTGAGGGGGAGTTGCAGTTGGCGCACATTGTACTTACTGGTCATCGATAGATTCTCATTGAAATATATCACATTAGCGGCTCCATTCGGTTCCAGCTCCAGTTCGTGCTCCTCAAGACCAAGCCCATCCCTATCCCTTTTCCTATCAAGCTCATGGCTAATGCTCAGATCGTGGTACTTACGCAAAAATGCCGCATTGCAATCGGCTGCAGTATATTCGTGGAGTTTCTTAGGTTTTGGCTTGGGATGAAGGGGCGAGTACATCTGCTGATGCTGCTGCTGTTGCAGTATTTGCGATTGTGGCACACCATTGTTATTATTATTGTTATTGTTGTTGCTGTCGCCTACGGATATGCCGCCAGAGCGCAAAAGATCAAAGAGGCGCTGCTTGAGATCGCGCATTGCGACTGCATGAGCGCGTTATCCAGCTTTCAAGCGTCTGCAATAATAAAAAAAAATAATTAATAATAGTATGCGAATCAAAAATGATATACCAAATTAGCATTTTAAATTTACATGGCACCAAACGCTAGTCAATAAAAGCTGATGCCAGGCAGCTTTTTGTCATGCATATAGAGGAATTACCAATCATTCGGTGTGACCAGGTAGTCACAACTTATCGCATTCACTCAATATATAAATTGTTGCAATGTCCACAAAAATCGCAATAAATTCAGAACAAATAGTATAAAATTTAATTTTAGTATTCAGTGCAGCAGTTTTCAAAGCATAGAAATTTTTTTTTATAGATGACAATGTTCTCATAGCAGGCAGCCTGAACGAATAATCGCGCACATGTTTTATTTTATCGATAAATCGACGCAACAGCAATAAACATTGTTCATAGTTGTTTATAAGAAACACAATTTAGGTAAGAAATTATGTTTTTATTTATTTTTGAAAATGTTTATCCATTCGTCTTGATTATAAACAGAAAGATGAGTTCACAGCGGGGGAACGCGACTCGCACCCGAGCCCAAAAGCACAAAAATCGCCATGTGTTCAAGAACGATTTGCACGACAAGACGCCGCAGCAAATACGGCTCAATAAGATGCACGTGTCGACTGTGTGCCAGCGGTGCAAGGAGGTCATCGAGTGGAAGATCAAGTACAAGAAATACAAGCCCCTCACGCAAGCCAAGACGTGCGCCCGCTGCCAGCAGCGCACCGTGCGCAAGGCCTACCATGTTATCTGTCGTGACTGCGCTATCAAGGATCACGTATGCGCCAAGTGCCTGCGGAGCGCCAACCAAGTGGACATTGAAGCAGCGGAGCCAACGCCGCAGGAGGAGCAACAGCTGCAAGTCGAAATGGATCGTCTGATCAAATCCTTCTCGGAGCGCAAACGACGCGCTTTCCTCAGATTCATGGCCAAGGGGCGCAAACAGGAGACAGAAGAGCCTCACGAGCTGCGTGAGGAGGAGGAAGAAGAGGAACGCAAGGCGCGCGAAAAGGCGAAGCGTGTCAGACACACGCGGGAACAGCTGCTGGAGAAGATCAAGCAGCTGAATCTCGCTGAGGAGGACGATAAATATGAAGACGATGATGAAGATGACGATGATTCAGAGGCCGATGACAACGAGGAAAGCAGCGATGACGATGAGGAAAGCAGCGATGACGATGAGGAAAGCAGCGATGAGAACCAGCGAAATCTTAAAGCAAAAGATGAAACTAATCACAAATGCAATTATACAAACTAGACCAAATATCAAATATATTTTTTTCCTATAAAAATATACACATACATGTGTATGTACATATGGAAAAGTGCGAATTTGAATTGCAAAAATGGATGGCTGGATCACTGAGAAAAATAATTCCAGCTGAATTATACATAAATTGCATAATTAGTTATAAATAGCCCATGGCGTTATTATTAATCGTTATGACATTTTGTTAATTACACAATTTGATGTTAAGCTTTCAGAAATACCTGGCTCAAAGAAGTACTCTGTCTTTCATGTATGTTTCCATTGCTTTTTGACTTGAGCGGTAGGTGCGGATAGATGATATCACCCTGTTTGTCATGTCCTGTATCTTTGAAGCAAAGGATGATACACTCTTCACTTTTGTTTTCGTCAAATTCAGGTCCGCATATTTTCGGCTTAGCCGCATCCTCCTCTTTGAATCTGTCAGGAGACATGACAGAAAAAGAGAGCGATCAACATATCTGTTAGTGTTACTTTGATTCACGAAATGTACCAGACCTTTCTTTCATGTCTACATTCCACGAGTTCAAAGCATCAATAACAACGGCGAGCTCTCCTGTGACCGCACCCTGCCAGTTACCAGCTAGTAAGGGAGGGACGATAGCGATGCCCCCCTTCAACAACCAGTCTATCCTTGGGTCAGGATATCTCAAGCCACCAGATATGTGAGGGAACGTTGATTCATCACGTGGGTCAATGCGGTTGGCCTCTGCTACAAAGGCGCGCGGCCTTGTCTTCATGGTGATTGAACGCTGGGTAGGGAACACTGCGGCGTTTAGCTCGCATATGCCGTCCAGGTCTCCGACCTTTGTTGGCGTCCTGCATCTCTGTATGTGTTTGTATGCGTCTATCAGCGCGTTGGTGTTATAGCTGATGTTGTTGTATCCCTCTTCCGTGCCCGATGAGGTTGGCGTTAGTATGTCAAAGAAGGCCGGCCTGTAGCGACTAACTTTTCGCTCGTATTGGCAGCAGCTAGTCAGCATTGACAAGTCAGTTTGTCTGAATGATGAGTAACAACTAATAAGGTAGCCCATTATTTCCGGGTCATCGGCGTACTTGAAGTTGGGGCTGGTTTTGACAGTGAACGTGTGCCCGAATTTTTCAGCGATGGCACTAACATACCACCATGGCACGTTCCAACTGTAATGTGTGTCATACCACTTAGGGGGTATGTTTTTCGTCATAACAGCCAGGTTCATCGACATCCCCATGATTTGACAGTTTTCTACCACGTCAACGGCTCTTCCTTTGTTGGAGGATGATCGAACCACGAAGTTCTGGGTCAGTGATGGCCATAACTTTTCATAGTTTGGATCTATGCACTCTTGTCTTCTGCCCAACCTGTTGTGTTCGAAGATTGTCAGACCCATTTCTGTTGCCGCCCAATTGGTTAGTCCCAGAAGAAGTGATCCGTATGCCAGGGTTGTGTTGAAAACATCGGCCGGTCTGTTGAATATGTGTTTAATTGATTCAGGATCACGGACATATACGCCGCAGGCTCTAAGTATGCGTACATTAGGTTGCGCCTGAGTTAGCTGGTACTGCCCGCACCCTGACACGCATTTGTACATTGCCGGTGCATGGGCTGCGTCCTTTGCGACGTCCACAGCTCCATAAGCAAAAAAGCCCAGTGGGTCAGTGCGCCATATCATTCTGTTCTTTATTATGTGCCTCTGGGTGTTCTCGTTTTGGGCATTCAGGTCAGGAAGCACAAGGTCCCCAACTGAGTAGCATCGTTGAATTGGTACAATCCCTGCAGGTGTTTTCGCTGCGTTTCCCCATCACCTTTAGTCATTGGGGGAAGGTCCGGACTGGGGTAAGCTCCAAAGCCGTTGAAGCGGGATGTGGCTAGTACGGCGGATCTCAGGTGTAGGCGCCTGAACTCTTGGCGAGTTGTCATTAGCTCACACATTTGGTTCATCGCTTGGACAACATCCTCCGCTCTGTATTGAGCAATGCCCGGTGATGAGGCGCGCTTGAGGTAGACGTGTACCAGTTTTGCGAAGTTAGTATTTCCAGCATGTGTAGCCTCTATCCCACTGCAGACATTGTATGGTTGAGTAGATGGAAAAGTCTTAGACGACGAGTCAACCACAACAAGGCATATGTATCTATAGGAGCCAGGTATGTACACTGTGGCTGATTTTGGGATATATGAAGATTTCAGGACACTGCCATCCTTCTTTGCCGTCCCAACTATCACATTGTGTGATGTGGATACCTTGATCGCGTGGTTCCACCAGGCGGTGGTTGTGAATGACAATATATAGGGCATAAGCCAGGAGTATCCTCTCCAGCATGACTTCACTGGTATGTACACCATATCTGGGCAGTCGATAAATTTATCATTAGACTTAAACATTGTTGAGTCCGGACTGTTGCCAGATATTATACCGGCGTACTCATCCAGCGTTCGGTAGAACAGGGTCGAAGTGAACGCCGCAGTCCCGATTTGGAGATGGTCTGATGTGTCAAGTGCCGGTGTCCACGCCGCCTTGCATTCCTTACGGTCCGGCACTCCGTTGACTGCATACAGATACGGGGCTGATGATGAAAATACTTGGGTCCAGGGGTCTGTAGTTATACACTGCAACATGTATAGTCTAACAATGGCGGCCTCATCCAGTAATCCACTTGTTGTATGGTCAATATTAAGCATTATTGTCGCGATCGATAGTTGATCCTTTAATCTGTCGACTGGCATCATGCTATAAATTTCTCCAGCTTGTGATATGTCTGCGTCCACCAGTGCTTTTATCTGCAAGCCGAAGCCAGATAGTTCCATCACAGCGCCTATCTCACATCGACTCGCAATCACATGCACATTTATGGCGGGCATGGTGTTGATTGTGTACTCATTTGTGCCTGCAGTTAAGCCGTATGGAGTTAGGGGATCGGCCCAAAGCATGGGGGAGTACTGCACAAAATGGGCTTCTAGTTTGGTCTCGAGTGATACTGTGGCAGTGGGCATCATATTAACGCCCACTGGGCATGGCGTTGTAATTGGGTCAAAGAACATCTTCGATATCACAGTAAGCACCTCCGAAGGGTCAATGATCGTTGGTTGTGCCGGGCCTCGGAAGCCAGCACCGCTTCCACCGCCATGGCCTGATGACGTCGGGCCGCTGGCATCGTATGGATTGCTTGAAGCGTTCGCTACTAGGTGCACTTGAGCACAACTAGATGCATTTCGAGACATCTGATAGCTGATAGCTTCCTGAATTCGATGATTCTCAACTAAGATTAGAAAGAAACTTTCATAAAGTTTTTTGAATACTTTTTGATATACGATTTGATTCTTCACGGTAATGCTTTTGGTAAGCGCTTTAAATTTGTCTTTCTGTCGTTTTGGCACAAGGCCCTTTTCAGAAAGCGTTTCACTCACAGCTGTGAATTGAATATGCGTACGATATTTGCAGGAAATGAGACCAATAATCGACACGAATTAATCGAATGCAGTCATTCACAAGCTTATTGCTATAGTATTTAGGCGTCAGTAGCAAAATACAATGTGTCTGTCTCGTGTCTTGAGAAAAGGATAAATTCAAAGTCAATTTCTGTCAATAATTATCGAACGATAATATTCCTATCGAAATGAAAAACGCCATGCGAAAACCCAAAGCGTCGAAGTCGGAGGCAAAGAAAAAATCCGAGATTAATAAAATTTCCGGAGAAGAGATTCAACAACTTCATCAAATTGTGGTTGATTTTCTAAAGAGTGGCGAGGACTCAAGGGTGCTCGATGGATTCAACGATTTGCAGCGCAAAGAGATTCATCTGTTTTCCCGCCAAAACGGATTGAAGACGCGCAGTCGAAACAGCGACGGCAACAGAATTTTAACTCTTACTCGCTGCGAAAGCCGACCGAGCATGTTGCGTCGAAAGCAAATCAAGCTGCTCTTCTCCAAAGAGTCAGACTCGATCCTAAACCACGCAGCCACAAATCTGGGGCGCGGCCGCCAGCTTGAGATGCAACAGCGTTTTGGCCCAGTGCTCCAAAGGGGTGGGCTGCTGAGCGCGCCCCGCATACCACCACGTGCCACAAATCACAAGATGGACGCCGAGCGATGTGATTTGCCCATATTTATGCAGCGTAATAAATTCTTCGAACAGCTCGAAATATCCCAGGTAAATATAGTGCGATAAAAATGAAGCCCAATTACGACGTTTTAAGCTAAAACAAGTTATTTTTGCCCTGCAGGTGGTTATCGTGAATGGGGCGACGGGCTCCGGCAAGTCCACCCAGTTGCCGCAATATCTGCTGGAGAATGCCGCCGAAAAGAATCAGAAGATTCGCATTGTGGTTACCCAACCACGTCGCATTGCAGCGATCAGCGTGGCTGGGCGCATTGCCGAGGAGCGCAATGAGGTCCTCGGCGACACTGTCGGCTACATCATACGCATGGAGAGTGAGTATTAATCCAGCATAATCGCAATTGCAATCATTTATCTCTCTCAACTCAATGTCATCACAGGCAATGTCAGCTATAACACAGTACTGTCATTTACCACCAGTGGCTGCCTGTTGCGCACACTGGCCATGAATGGGCCGGAGTTCTTTCGCAGCACAACGCATGTGATCATCGATGAGGTGCACGATCGCGACCTCGACACGGATTTTTTACTGCTGAGCTGCAAACTGGAGTTGCTGCGCAACAAGTCACTCAAAGTGATACTGATGTCGGCCACCATGAATGTGGAAGCGCTCTCTGAATACTTTTTTAATGCTCCCATTATTAATGTGGAGGGACGCAGCTTCCATGTGCGCACCTTCCCTCTGGATGATGTGCTCAAAATGTCCGGTTACATGACGCAAGGGATGGTCAGCCACCTGGGTTCCAATGCGGATAATGCATCGACAACAGATTTATTAAATGCCTATGAAATTGAGCAATTCCGGCGCAGGGATATCATTGATAACGCACTGATCGTCTCGCTGGTGCAGAAGCTGCTGATGTGCGGATTGAAGGGTGCCGTGATTATCTATCTCCCAGGCATTCAGGACATATTCAAGCTTATGGACAATATGACCGAGTCTCTGCCCGGTAATATGATCAAAATTCTGCTGTTGCACAGCCAACTTGATAGCCATAGCCACAAAGATGTCTTCGTTGAGTATCCGAATGTGCAGCTCAAGGTTGTGCTGAGCACAAACATTGGCCAAACATCGATAACCATTCCCGATCTGATCTATGTTATCGATACGGGACGTGTCAAAATGAAGACATACGATGCAACAACGGGCGCCTCGCATCTGTCCTGCGTCTGGATATCACAGGCGGATGCACAACAGCGCAGTGGACGCGCCGGCCGACTTTCTGATGGTATCTGCTATCAGTTGTTTAGCAAAAGTAAGTATGAAGCATTCAGTCGCTTCACCATTCCGGAAATAATGCGGCAACCCCTTGATGAGGTCTGTCTGCTGGCCAAAATTGCGTCGCCCAGCCAGGACATCGAACAGTTTCTGGCACTGGCACTCGATCCACCGAAGTCGCAGGCCGTTTTCCAGTCGTGTGCCAAGCTAAAGTTGCTCAGGGTGCTCCGAGACGCGGATGAGAGTGTCACCGAGCTGGGTTACATTCTATCCGAATTGCCGCTGGATGTGCAGCTGGGCAAATGTCTTGTCTACGGTGTCTATTATCAATGCGCCGGCAGTTTAATTATCATAACTGCCTATTATTCGGTGCGTAGTCCATTCACATTGAACACCAATCGACCGTCGCGCAATCCGCAGCAAACATCGCGAAACTTTTTCAGCGCTAAGGGCCGCAGTGACTGCATTGGCATATTGGAGCTATTTCACAAATATAAGGCCACCTTGAATAAAAACTATGGCGACACCAACAGATTCTGCGAGGAGCACGGACTGTGCGCCAGATCGATGGAGCTCTTTTATATGGCGGTGCGCACGCTGCGCTTAACACTGAAGCGCATCTTTAACATAAAGGACCTGAAGGCAACCAATAAATTCAATAAAAATTTGAATATGGTGCGTCTGGCCCTTGCCGCTGGTCTTTATCCGAATATGGTCTATATCGATAGGTCGAGAGGAGTGCGGCTCATCGAAAAGGACGATCCACGCGTTCAGCTGTCTAGGCACTCCTGTCTGAGCAACAGGTTGTCCACGAAGGGCGAGAAGACCCTGAGCGAATGGATCATCTACGTTGAGAAGTCGGGCACCGGCGGCCTCTCATCAATCATTGAACAGGCGACTCTGGTGAGCACAATGATGGTCGCTCTGCAGTGCGGCAAGGTAATCAAAATGGAAAGCATCAAGCCCACACCTGTGGAGGAAGTGGAGAAATTGCAGGAAGATAACTATGTGGAGCAGTCGCATATCATTCTCGACTCGTGGTGTCGCATCCAAGTGGCCACCGAATCGGGCATAAAACTGCTTACGCTACGCAGCAGCATTGACAGGGAGTTCGCCAATTTGATTGACAGCCGCACTGCGGACACAGCTTTGTGTCCATCGGTTAGCTATGTGCAGAAGCTGTTGAAATTTGATTGTGAATTCTCTGGCCTGGCGGACAACGATCTGGTCTTTAATTAAGTGTCGTATGAACTCATCAATTTTTTTTTATTTGCATTTGATCTGTGCCTACATTCGGTTTATCCATTATAAATGGATATACGGGTCTGTACGAATACGCTGATCTCAACAAACACAACCGCCAGAAGAAGGCATACAAAATACATTTAAACTTTCCACAACACACACACACACTTTATATATATATATATATATATATATAATTATATCTGTATATGTAGATAATGCGTGGCAATGGTTAATATTGTGTACAGGGTCTGCTAATCAGTTCCTCTTCATTGGGTAAATATTCATATATAATGTACAAACAAATATACATATATAAATATACATATTTGAATGATATATATATATAATGTACAAACAAATATAAATATATATATATATATATATAATATATATACATATTTGAATAATGCCTGTGAAATGGGAATATGTAACTACTTCGAACGGAGTCTTATGAAGTCTGAAAACAATTAAAATTTAAATAATTTGTAGCACCCTAGTTCTAATACTCATTTTTTGTATTATTTTTGTTTTTATATATTTATATTTATATTTTTATTGTATTTTATTATTAAACTATAAATGAATTTTTATTTCTCTGGAGCTATATACACTATGTGACAATTTTTTATTGTTTATGTGAAATTGTTGTACAACTGCGATTCGGACCTTGGTAGCCAAATACTCTTGTAAACAAAAAATAAAAACAAAGACAACAGCAACAATTGTGAAATGAGCAAAAGAGATTGTTAAAACAAAAATACTTATTAAATGTAACATTCCATTTAGAAAATAATAACATTTTTTACGATAAAAAAACAACTTTTCTCGAAGTTTTGACTAATATTCAAGAGTCATATATATAAGCCAGTAAGTCGAATTTTGACAGAAAAAGCAAATCGATATCAAAAATGTAATTTTTTTTTTTGCGTATTTTGCTGAATGTATTAAAACAACAACTCGTGGAGTTAAGAAATAAATAATAATAAGGAGGCAACAAAGAGAGGCATCAAAATCACCAACAAAAAAAATTGGACCTGAAAATCATTACAAATAAGTATTATAATTGCATCGTATTAAAATATACTTAATAAATGTTGGCTGTCTATTGGTTAAAGAGCAACAATTTCTTGTTTTTTTTTTTTGTTTTTGTTTTTGTTTCTTGTTTTTTCTTACGGCTACTGGGTGTTTGCCTTTAATTGTGGCAGCACTTTAATGGCTGGGTAAAAAAATGTGTGCCACAAGTGGAATGCTGTTGCTGCAACCTTTACAGTGTCAGTAACAGTGTTGTTGTCTCTGTTGGTGTTGGTGTCGGTGTCAGTGTCAGTGTCGCCCCGGGGCGCAGCGAGGCATGCAGCTTCACCTGCCATTGTGGCAATTTGCTCGCTGCGTTGCAGTTGCTGTTGCTATTGCAGTTCAGTTGCAGTTGCAGTTACAGTTGCTGTTGTTCGTTCCCCAAAGCCAAGTGTGGCCTGGCCCATTGAGGCGCAACAACAACAACAATAGTTCGTAATTGCATAGGCAATCTTGTTGCAGACATTGTTGCCGCATGGGCACAGTCAATAAACCTGTGCTCTATCTCTCTTTCTCTCTCTCTCTCTCTCTCTCTCGCCATCACTCTCTCGTTATCTATCTCGCTCTATCTCATGCATTTGCAAGACATCTAATTTGCAGCAAACAACAAATGCATCAAAGAAAGTGAAATTAATTTGTTGTTTGTCTCAGCAGTCTGTATTTCTTTGTTTTTTGTTATTGTTATTGTTGCTGTTCTTGTTATTGTTATTGTTGGATTTGAAGCCACCTGTCTGCAAGGAACCAAATTTGGGTCATATACATACATGTATGTATATACATACGTATAAACATATGATAGATATAGACTCTGGCTATAACGTATGAGACTTGGCCGAATCGGATTACCATTTAATATGGATGGAACAATCGTCACAAAGATGAATTCGAGCAGAAACAACTTGCTTTGCTATCCAAGATATCCAAACCAAAATCAGAAATGATGCTCATATTTGGGCAGGAATGAAGTCATTAACATATTTAGATATTTTCAGATGAGCATCGGATCATTAGATCATTAAATCGGATAAATATGATTCGAGTATTCGTATTTATTGGTCGAAGGATAACTGAATCTGTCAAAGGCACGCTGGAACAGCTTTTGTCACCGTGGCTGGAACCGTTGATGACCCAAAACTGCAAGTGGCAAGTGGTAAGTGGTAAGTGACATAAACTGCTTAGCAACTATCCAGCTATTCAGCCACCCGCCGAACCGGTGCATGGCGGCCTGTACTGAAGTGCGTTCAACCTGTTGTCAACGACTGCCGCTTGCCACTTCCACTTGTTAGCCAAGTTTATTGTGCAGCTATTAGCGCACGACTGCATTAACTGCTGTTGCACTTGATTCGAATGTTTGAGTGTTCGAATGTTGGATGTAAGTGAGTGAGTGCATTTGTGCGATTACCAATTGGGTTTGATTTTGAGCTCTCGCGGCGGTTCAACTGCCTGCAATTGATAATGGAGCCATCGGAGCCAATTGATGTTCAGCCTCCAGATTTGCAGGTCAGCCTCCGGGCCGAGCCGAGCCGAGCCAGCCAGCAAGTCATTGTTTGCATTTTCCCAAATAGCTCATTGCTTATTGGGTTTTGTGGTTTTGTGGTTATCCACTTGGCCGTTATTCGTAGATCTGCCCAACTGATGCTAACTGTAATCGCATATGTTTGTGATGGCGGACACGATCAATGGTCAATAGCAGCTTACTGGCCATGAAATCGAATATTTACAATCTCTCAGGCTGTTCCAGGCTGCAAATGTACAGCTCATTTCAAGAATTATCATCTAACAAATACAGTCGACTCTTGCTGATTGAAGTAAACAGTAATTACAGGGTATCTTGTAACTTGCAGTTGAGCCAGTTTCTTGCTGATGGCAAAGTTTTTACTTGACTTATTCCTTGTAGCTATTGTTTTTTTGTTGTGCTCTTTTTTACTTGAGGCCATTCAAAATATTTTCTTTTATTTTTAGTATGGATAATCTGTTGATCAACAAATGAGAATAATCATTATTTGCGCTCCAACGGTGACCCAACAAATTATTATATATTCTCTAGCTTTTAGTGGGGAGAAGTGACTGTGCCTGCTGCTGCTCTGTGTATGTGTGTGTGTGTGTGTGTGTGTGTGTGTGTGTGTGTGTGTGTGTGTGTGTGTGTGTGTGTTGCGTGCGTGTGTTAATGAAGCAACTTCGTCAGTTGATGAACAGCGACGCGACTGACGAAAAAGCTGATTGATAGCCGTGTACCTGTGAAGATTCAAGCTGTAGGTACAGTTACATAATTACACAAATTGATTTCACAGGCCTGCGGTGCTCAGCTGTTCCCAAATGGCAATGCGAGTGATGACATCGGAGCAGCAGCAGCGAGAGCAACGGGCACGACATGTTGTCGATGTTGTCGCATCACGAAATGCCTTTTTGGTAATTCCAAACTGGTAATAATCATAATAGATACTTATACTCTTACTCTTACTGGGGGGGGGGGGGGGGCATGGTGCATGGTGTATCTGCTGCAGACAGACAATGGCTGGGGAGGCCGAGGGTTAACCTGTCACGCCAGCAAACTTGAGTGCGGCACTGCCTGCCTCCGGTTGCATTAGGAGCAAACCGAAACCGTACCGAAACCGAGCGAGTGAGTGAAAGTGTAGCCGGGTCAAATCAATCAGCCTGGGCGGCTACCTGGCCAAAATGCCAAATGCCTTTTCGTCTTACTCCCCAAATGCCTACAGTCTGCTGCTGGCTGCTGGTTGCTGGCTGCTGCCTGCTGACTCCCCACCGAAACGCCGATTTCTTGTCGGCGCTTTGCTTGCTTGGACTGGCAAGCTGGCAGCTAATTAATTTTTTATTTTTAATTTTTCATTTAGTTTTAGGTATTTCATTTGTTGGTTCCCTCCTCCGCTGCCATAACACCTTCTCCAGCGTCTCAGCTTCTCGACTACGACTTCAAAAACAACGCCTAATTATGTCATTA
Source organism: Drosophila infuscata (assembly GCA_035042205.1). NCBI lineage: Eukaryota > Metazoa > Arthropoda > Insecta > Diptera > Drosophilidae > Drosophila > Drosophila infuscata. Next base: position 1,361,451 of record JAWNLR010000839.1, read on the forward strand.
AAGCGTTTTCAGCGATTATGCGTTCCACGGAGCTGCGCAAGTTTGTTGAAATTCCTGCGCCAGAGTGTGTGTGTGTTTGCCACATTATACCCCTATTTGGCTTTGCAGCATGCCTCTGAATATGAATATACGGTTCAAACCGTAATGAGCAACTCAAACAAGCTGTTGCAACTGGTTTTTGAATTACAGCTCGACTTAAACGATTTCAAAATACATATTTTCAATTGTCAAAATGATGCTTAACATTAAATGAATGTATTCAAGAATATTGGTGAGCATCGTTGGATTCAAAACAATAAAACCTTATGCAAATTAATAGCTACTTCAAATCAAATACATAGTTAGCTTATAAGTAAGATTGTCAGTGAGTTAAACAAATTAACGACGCTTTAGTTTTAAATTAGTTAAATTAGCCTGGAATTTGTTCGCCTCTTCTATCAGCATCATAATATTTCCACTTGAAGTAAACGTCTTCTTTGTCCAATTTTTGCCACTTAAATTCCAACAAAATAGTGTTGCAACTGTACAGGGTATATTTTTAATTCGGCCTTAAAATGTAATCGGGCGCGGCTTAAAGTATGCTTAAATTTCTTCCGTTGGCGCATGACGAAAACCTTTGAAAGGCGCAACGGTAAAAGCGAGGCGCATTGTGCGACTTACCAACTTGCCACTTACGTACAACGAGTATTGGCCAAATACGCGAATGTGGACGAAAGTAAAAGCCAAACAAACAACAAATCGAGACGCCCGAAAGTGGCAACCAGCAGCAGTCAGTCGCCTATATTTGGTCTGTAATCGGTCAGAGACAGCAGCAGCCGCAGCAGCAGCATCCGCAGCAGCAGCCGGAAATTGCCAGAGTCAGAGCCAAAGCCGGAGCAAGGCAAGGCAAGGCTTGCGAAAGATCTGCTGAAGACTCTGGTCCAAGCTGGCGTTGGCGTCGACGTCGCAGCTGTGCGGAAGTGTTGGTGATGGCGCATAACGATCAATCAATAAGAAAATTAACTATGCATAAAATACACACATATATATATATATATATATGTATATACATATGTATATATATATATATATATATAAATCGATCGACGTTCGCTAATGGCTTGCAACATTATTGGGTATGTCATCACTGTGGCAGGCAGACAATATATAATTAATACTGTAAGAATTAATAATCCACTGAATACTACAGAAGCTGTTGTCTTATAATAGTTATGGAACAGGGCTTAGAGCAATTTAAAAATGGGTAACAAGGGTATAATGGTTTTGTGCAAATGTATATAACAGGCAGAAGGAAGCATCTCCGACCCCATAAAGTATATATGTTCTTGATCAGGATCAACAGCCGAATCGATATAGCCCTAACCGTCTGTCCGTCCGTTTGTCCGTCTGTATGTCCGTCCGTCCGTCTGTATGAACACGCGGATCTCAAAGACTATAAAAGCTAGCAACTTCAAATTTGGAATATAAGTTCTCATGTGCCAGGCGCAGATGAAGTTTGCTTTATTTTATCGATAACTGCCTCAGTTTCTGAATTATCGATACATTTCGACTTGCGATAGCAATAAATTCCACAATTTAAGAGGCAGAGGCTTCTAATTAATAATAATAATTCTATACATAATATGCAAATACATATTATTGATCAATTGCCAAAATTTCGTTAAGATCGGATAAGAAACACCAAAGTTATAGTGGAAAATATATTTTCATATTGATCTTATTTTTGTCAGCAGCCACAAGCATTTTCTGTATGCATACATATGGGAACGCATGTGTGAGAAAGAGATGGCATGATATATTTATGCTAATATATTTGTGTGTATTCTGCAGAGCCCCAATAAGTACTGTTTCGTGTACGTATGTATGTCTGTACGTATGTATGTATATGCTGTAAGCAAAAATACTCTGTAAGAAATGCATTTGCAGAACTGAACATTTGAGTGCAAATCATCTTCAAGGGAAATTTGCCAATAAAACGAATATATATTTAACTGGGTTAAGGGTATATCGTAGTCGAGTCTACTCGACTACAGCATCTTACTTGTTTTCATTGGACTATATACAACTCCCCCCCCCCCCCACCAAAAGTTTCCACTGTTGTATTGCCAGTTGCTTAGTTCGCATAAGCGAAATTTGCGAACTCGAATAGCCATTTAAATGATAAAAGACCAACTGTAAAATTATCGATTTAAAAATTTTTTTTTTTTTTTATTACATTTATTTGGCATTCGGTTGTCGTAAACAAATCAATACGTAATTATGTAAAACGACAAACGAAACAATGCAAAAAGAGCAACAAACTGTGGGGCATGGCAATTATAACATCCTCGTTCCGCTAATGTCAAGTGGCTGACACATCTCGTTTCTGCTTTTTGTGTGGCAGTTTGTCCGGTTTAGGTGAGTGGCAACATGCGTGCCACATGCCATACACAATGGTTAGGCATGTCCAGTGCTTTCGGGTCATGTATTATCAACTAGATTTGTATGTATTCATTACAAGTGTGTATTTATGTATGTATGTAGCTTAAGAGTGACAAATCACTTTGCTGGTGAAATGTTGACAGGTGATGAATGCATCAGCAATTAAGAATACAACTTGCTGAGCCGATTTGGATTTAAGCAGAATCTGCAGCTATGATAACTACTTTTTTATGGCCATTTCATAAGACAATTTTAGTTTTTTGAGAATTTCCAACAACTTGTTAATTATAATTCCCTGTAACCATTTAAAATGGGTAAGAAGTTGTGCAAATGTATGTCACGGGCAGAAGGAAACATCCTCAACACCATTTACTAAATATTCTTGGCCAGCATTATGAACAGTAGCTGCCTGTTTGTCTGTCCGTCTGTCTGTATGTATTTAGGCATTTCCCTAGTAATATTTACTGTAGTTACTTTTTGTTATCACCCCTTTGCACAATTTAAGTATGTTTTTGGATTCGAACTAAATCAGAGTATAAAAAAAAAAATCACTCAACCTGGAGCAGTTAGTCTGTCTGTCTGTCATTATATAAGCCCCTCGTTAAGTTAAATTGAAATCAACCACATCATATTTATTTGGATATACACTCTGAGAACGGCTTTAATCCTCTGTACCATATGTGATGTTGTGCTGCGGCTTAAATTTTGTTTGGCTTGTTGGCTGGTAAAATCGAAAGGCTGCGATGTTGCCAACAAATCCCACATAAGCCTGATCGCATCGCTGGCCCTGATTTGCGCTTGATTTTGATCTTTGGAAAGTTAATGCCACTTTATAATAAGCGATTTTAACACACGACTCGCCGTCTGAGCTCATTGTTGTGATTTATTGGGCCGGAGCTTATTTATATAAATGTTATTATGTTTAATATTATTACTATATTTTTGCCATCGCAAACAATACGAAATGCCTCGGCTACAAAATTTCACTTTCGATCACCGGACAAAACAACCACAAACACAAATTTCTGTATAAATGTGGCACAATATTTATTTTTGTTGCCCTCCATCGATTTGTCATTGTGATGAGGCTCAGAAGACTGCTCCATTCTTCTGCTCATAATATTTATTTGACTGAGCTTTATGACCGGACCGAAGGTGAAGGGTTCAATGGTTCAGAATTGCTTTGAAGATGTTGAAATGTAACAAATAACAACAGAAAAAAAAATAAAAAAATTATATAGGGAACAAAAAGAAAGACACAATTGAGACGGGGCGTTTTATCTAAACGACTCCAATTTCGAATCGAAAGCGAGCAGAAAGCAGAGACGGAGACCACGACCAAGACCAAGACCAACTCCAAAATCAGAGACGATGAATTATTTAAGGCATAATTCGTGTGACAAAAGAGTGAGAAATGCAGTCGAGCATTAATAATTATGTTAATTGCCAGGCCGAATTGTTGAAAATTATGAAAAGCGGCTGCCCCATCACAGGAGACAAATGTGCAGCAATAAATAAATTGTCGCCTTGCTTTGGACAATAGAATCTGCTCCCTTTGAACCGCTCCACCAATGTACCATCAAATCGGAGCCATGTTCAGCAGCAGCAGCAACAGCATTGATGAAAGTATGCGACAAATATTTTGTAGCTTTTTTGTATTTTGTCGGTACTGACAACAACAATAACAACAATAATAACATCAACTGACTTTCATTCTTGGCCCACCTGATAAAGATACATTTTGTAGCGCTGTTGCAAATGTTATTTGCCAGACGCTTTTGTTGCTGTTGCTTGTCATTTGTGACTGGCTTTTTGGGTTGCCACAGCGCTCTGATTATATGGTACGTACTATTTCATTTGCCGACAGATGTGCACGTACAACCAAGAAACACAACCACAACATACACCTTTACCACAGCACACAATAAGACCCAAAGGGTAGTACCGAATATTACATACCCTGCCTTGCAAATAAGTGGAAAAATCTAAGCTGATTTCAACAAGATTCTCTTTCTTATACTAACTGATAACATTAGGATATTTTTATAGATAAAACTTAAGAGATTGCTGCTTATTTTTGTTATCTTTTTATAATTATTATTTTTATGCTCACGTAGAATTTATTATATTATTTGCTGATATCCGTTTTTCAAAAATAATAATGTTCAAAAATAGAGTTCAACGAGTTGGCGGAATACACAGAAAACATATATTTCTACTCCCTTTACAGATTAGACAGTAGATTATGTTTAGGGATCGACAAAATTAATTCCTAACGAAGAATTGCATATAAACGACAAACACGATAAGAAGAGACTTGTTGCATTCACCCAAGTTACTTAAGTGGGTTCATGGAATGAGTAACCACATAGAGAATCGGAACTGAGCTATGTCGCGAATGGTTGTGTCGATGGTTTCACGATAACTAGATACCGAACACTGAGTGCCATGCAATTATGAACCGCTATGCGCTACTTATATACATACGTATGTATGTGGCCTATCAATGCCCAGGAAGGGGCACGTAAGTTTGCAGGGTTCTTTTAGCAGTCACCCCCTTGAAACGTTTCCCAGCTTGCTGCTCTTAATGACAGATAAATGTGCAGGCGGCATATAAAAGCAACACCTTAGTTAAAAAATAAAAAAAAGTATACAGTTTGTCTCTTATGTGTTTTTACATAGGGAAAAATTCATATTTTCTAAATTCTTTTGGAAAAATATGTATGTAATTATTGACTTCTCAGTATTTTCTTATTTTTCAACTATTAAATGGATATTTTTAAACTACTAAACATTAAAATTAACAAGATTTATTTATTTATCTCCTTGTGAAATTTAATATACAAAAATAATCTATTTTTTCTTATTGTCTCTAAAGTCTTTTGACTATGGGGATTTTGTATGGGATTTTGTACATTTTTGCCACCAGATTGGGGAAAATTGCGTAATATTAAGCATAGTGAAAGGAAATCTAAAAAAATTGGATCAGATCCATTAGAGGATAGCTTAAGGAACATAACTATATCAATGAAATCACATTAAATGAACCATCTGCTCAATTGACATATGGGGTATCAAGGAAAAATAAAAAGTTTCAATAATTAGTACTGAAAAGCGACTCAATGGTCAATAATTACATACATATTTTTGCAAAAGAATTTGGAAAATATGAATTTTTCCCTATGTAAAAACACATAAGAGACAAACTGTATATGGTTTTATATGTAGTTCCACTTAGGCTAAATTAAATGTAAACTTGATGCAAAGGAGATTTATTGTAATCAGTGTCGTCGTGGAAAAGTGAAAATGCGAACGCTAAGCAGCAAATGACAATGCCTGCTGTCTTGTGGTGGGGAAGGGGGGGGGGGGGGCAACATTGGCAATGCGTTGGTTGCTGCCTGTTGGTGTGGCGGTTCAAATTATGAAATTAGTATTATGTGAAATGGAGTTAAAAGTGTGATTAACTTGACGCGTATGTAAGCCTCAACTCGAAGTCGCAGTTGAAGTCGAAGTCTAAGTCGAAGTCGAAGTCACAGTCAAAGACAAAGGCATCCGAGCATTAGATAAAGCATACCGCATAATAAGCCAACTAGCTAAACAAACGGCAAGCCGCAAATGCCAAAGACAATGAAAGTCAACTAGTTGCGCTTGTGTGTGTCTGTGTGTGTGTGTATGCCAGTGCGTGTGTGAGCAAGTGGCAATTAATACCATTTCAGTTAGTTTTCGCAGCCAGCAACTGCTGCTTTTTTTCAAGTGAGCAAGCATGCGATTGGAGACGACTCCAGCTCCCAGCAACACACAAAAATGGAAAAGAGACACAAACAATATAGCCCTGCCACAACACATCGTTGTTGTTGTTGCTGTTGTTGTTGTTCTTGTTTGTGATGCTGATACTGTTGGCTTATTAGCAGTGGCACTTAGAATCGGCATGGGGCTTGTCAAAGAGTAGAGAAAGCCACGTAATGTGGTTGCCCAAAACAAAAACCGCAAGCGCATTGTTTCAACTCACGTTTAGCTGCACACTATTTCAAGTTCGTTGCCTAAGTCTTTTGTTCTGTATGCAGTAAAACAAAACAAAATAAACAAACACAGCAATTTTTATAATGCCACTGTGGTTAACTTGGCAAAACTGCACCACATTGGGTATAAGTGTGTGAAATACATCGGATTAAATGGCACGCGAATTGTTTTCGATTAAATTTCGATTTCAATTGAAGGCGACAGGAAGCTGGACAGCTCCAGATCTCCAGTCTGTGGTCAGGTGCCGCTGCTGCTGCTGCTGCTGCTGTGGGGCATTGCCTGTCGCGCTTTGCTTGCCTCACTCTCTGCACTCACTATGCGGCATACTCGTATTTAACTGCGAGTCATATTATAGCATTTAATGCACATAAAAAGTAATACCCCCAACGCCAAATATAATTTATATTAAAAAGAAAATCAGCTGGCCGACAATTAATAGACCATGAACAGCAGCTAGACGATTTCGTTGTTTGGACTTTCATAAAAAATTGCACAGCAATCATGTTGATATCCAACTATGATTATCAGCAAAGCATTCAAGCCATTGGGTGCAACATTGGCTAAAACATTTACCATGTTTCTGCTGTTTGTACATTTAATAAAACGGAATGTGACAAAATTTACAAATCAAACATTTTACTAATTATATTCAAGATTATACTTAATAATTTTAATTAGTAGTTAAAATTTATTATCAATAATTGAAAAATTACTAAATAATATTTTTGTTATTCCCCTTTTTTTACAATTATAATAATTTGTATTACTTTGGATTATTTGTATATACATAAATATTTAAATATATTTTATATTTTCATTAAGTATTATATTATTATTAAAATATTTATTGCTGTGTTATTTGTTATTTTCATATATATATATTTGCAGTACATTGAACTCATAACACATCGATATTTGTTTGTGTATTTGGGACCAACCTTATAATTAAAATTGAACTGCGTCAATTGTTTGAAACTGAATGCTGCACTTATTTGTTGCTATTTCTTTTGTTTGTTTGCTGTTGATTAATTTGAAAGCACCAGCAGGCAACAATTTTGAATATTTGTCGGCTTCAGATCACAACAAACATTTTTCAGCTGCATTTGCAGATATTTTTTGTTAAATAATGTTGCATAAATAGAAGAAAAAAATGATCAAAACAAAACGAATGCACAATACAAAAATTGACACGCACGCGCAACTGAAACGGCCACTTGCACGGTCTCAGGGTCAAGGACTCCTCTTGTGTATCTTTTTTATCTATCAATTATCTTTATTTTTATTGGTTGCACAAGCGTAAAGGCAATAAGTCAAATGGACAACTAACATGAACACGAAATGCGCGCGCTTGCAGCAGCTCGAGGCGCGACAACGACGACGACGACGACAACAACGGAGACGCGACGATGGAGCTGCGTGTTGAATCCGCTCAACACGTTTCCCAGTTACAACTTCCCAACAGAATGATTTGGCCAAATCTGCTGCAGCGCCAATGAAGCCCGGCTAGGCAGACAGTTAAATCTGTCGCTGGCGCCGGCCAGAGAGAGAGAGAGAGAGCACCCACAGAGAGAAAGACACAGAGAAAGAGAGAAAGAGCGCCCAACGCCGGCTGTCCACATGCCAGGCAGCAGCCGTAGACGACAGTCATCCAGCCAGCTGCAGTCAACAGCGACGAAGAGAGTGAGAGAGAGAGAGAGAGAGTGTGAAAGACTCTTTCTCTCAGCTCTGAGCGCTGAAGAAAGTGGCGAGTTGCATGCTTCGTATGCGAGCACCCAATTCAACCTTTAACTATGAGCTATTTCGCTATGCTCCAGCGGCAAACGCTTATTGTTCAGATATAGATTTGGATTAGGCTCCATAAGTGTGTCTAGTGTAACCATTAAGTAATACTGAGTATTAGTTGCTAGGAAGCTAACACTAGGCTTACCATTTTTATGCAATACCAGCTGAATACAGCTGAAATGATATTTCTTGCCAAGGTTTAGTAATGTTTAGGCCATGTCTGAGATCTAATAATATCTTAATAATCTATCTTACAAAATTTTATAATATATTGGCTCTTAGATAGGTATTATCAACTGGCACGGAAACTTGCATAGACATCGCTCTAAATATAAATACTTGGCTCCACGTAGACATGACAGAGTAAAGCAATAAGTCGGATGTTTTCTTCCGATTTGTAATTATAGCTTAATCCTGGGAGAAAGGAGCATTCAAGGCCATTAATTCCCTTGGATAATGTGCGAAGTTTAACGAGTGCCGTTGACCCAATAAGCTGATATCTTAATTATGAGATATAGAACGAAATCTGGTAGATACTATTCACAACGGTATTTTTGCTGATTAGAAGTTGAAAAAGCAGCAGATGGCAATCAACAAGTTTTTTTTTTGTTTCATCAGTTGAAAGTCGACATGTCGAAAACTACGCTACGGATGGGTTCTCTGCCGACGCCATTCTCCAGATGGGGTCCATATCGAGACAATTATTATTGTGTTAGGACTGGGTGGGGGTATCTTCAAATGGAGCACTATTATCATGGTTGGCGTTGGATTCCCAGGTTAGAGATATGTGGAACTTATCTGCATTATTTACTGCAATTGCAGTTGTCGTTTCCTTTCTATAATTTTCAGAAAGTTTAACAATCCATTATGCAATTTCATTGCATAATTAAAGCTCTTGGCGCTTTGCGATGAGCTCACTTTCAAAAAAAAAAAACAGCAACAACATAAAAAAACAAAACAAACAAAAAATAAAAAAAAAATAAAAATAAAAAAAAACAATGAAAACGGTAAAAACTGCACTTTTTGCAGCTGCTGTTTGCCCTCAACCCACGCGGCATTTGCGAAATGCGCATATCTGAAGCCGGAACTTTGGGCACGCTGTCAGCACATCAACTGGACGCAGTGCGTCCACTCGATGTCGCTTTTAAGCTAAGCAGAGCGCCAGATTACGCAAAGTGTGCCGCAGGCAAATTGCCGTATAATTACCGTCTTCTAACCGGTAATCAATGAGGTTTTTTTGTTTTGTTTTTGTTTCTTCATTAAAATTGACTTTAAATTTTTAATTAAAGGCAACCCACGGAGCGAAGCAACTCGGAAATGGCAGGCGCTTTTCTAGAATTGAACGATGAGCAACAGCACAAAGCATAGCCAAAGATTATTAATGTACATACATAGATACATAAAGATATGCCCTTTTGGAGAGTGCGTTAAATTCGTCGTTCATCTTGTCCCATCCCCACGAAGATATCTGCGACCACATAGAATTATTATGTTTATCTCCAGATCTATAACGCCTCTTACTATAATCCTTATGCCCTTAAAGTGTTACAAATCGATTACTTTTGCAAACTAAGTTGGGCATATCTTAACCAAATTGTAATCTCAATCTGCCAATTATAATCACCACCATACGACAATTTATTATTATTTATATGTTATTATTTATTTGGTAAGCAAAAATAAATCTCTTCTTTCAAAATTTATTATTCGACATCTCGTCGGATTCTTCAACATTACAAAATTGACAACAAAATTAAAATACCCTCTGCAAAGCTATTGTGACATCGTTTGGATTAACTTTGAATACATGTCTGCAATGCTATTTAATCTTCGACACCACAACAATAAAACTTACTTTTCATTTCAGTTTTTAGTCAAAAGTTCTAAAATTAGTTTTTTTTTTAATTATCTGAATTGTTTTTGTTTGGTTTTGTTTAATGATGTTTGCCACAGAAATTGAAGATAATTACAAAATCGAAGGGAATTTTCAGCTATAAATGGTGCTGCGTAGCAGGCAAGAGACATCACAAGCTTTTGGAGCAGCGCCCTGAGAGCTACGATAACAACAACTACTACAACTAGTTCAACCAACTAATCCCATTGTCAACATGAAGGTAAAAGGATGTGGAAAGGACACTCTGTGCTGCCAACTAACTTTGACATTTTCAGGTATTTGTCTGCTTACTGGCCACTTTGGCGCTGGCTAACGCTGGACAGCGTGGTGGCGGTGGTGGTGGCTATCTGCCAGGAGGAGGACATGGCGGCGGTGGTGGCGGCGGCGGCGGTGGTTTCAGAAATGGCGCTAGACTCACCTCGCATGTGTCGCAGGCTTACGGTAACACCAAGGTGCATATTGGTGGTGCTGGCGGTGGAAGCGGCGGCTATGGCGGTGGAGCAGGTGGTGCTGGTGGCTGGAAGGGAGCCGGCGGTGGTGGCGGCGCAGGAGGCTATGGCGGTGGAGGCTATGGCGGTGGAGGCTATGGCGGTGGAGGCTATGGCGGTGGAGGCTATGGCGGTGGAGGCAATGGCGGTGGAGGCTATGGCGGTGGAGGTGGTGCCGGCGGTTGGCAAGGAGCAGGAGCTGGCGGTGCTGGCGGCTGGCAAGGAGCAGGAGCTGGTGGTGGACGCGGCGGTGGTGGCGGCTGGCAAGGAGCAGGAGCTCGTGGTGGACGCGGCGGTGGTGGCGGCTGGCAAGGAGCTGGTGGCGGAGCAGGAGGCAATGCCTGGGGTAACCCGGCCGCATTCGAATATTCCGTGAATCACGCCAGCGCCGGCTCCGGCGGCGGCTCTCGCGGTGGTGCTGGTTGGTGGAACGATTAAAAATATGTTGTCTAACTGAAATGGAATGCAAATAAACGAATAAATGATTGCTTAAGTCAAACTGAAAATGCAATTATGCCACATACTTTCATTTTACTATTATACCAAAAAGGTATAATGGTAAATTGGTTTTGTTCAATGTCCGTCATCTTTGGGACACTGCTGCAAAATCTTCGATATACCAAATTCAAGTCCTGCAGAACAAGGTGCTCAGAGACATCTCTGGTGCTCCGCCATACGTAAGCAACAGGACGCTGCACAACGACTTCGGTCTACCGACAGTGAAAACACAGATAAACCGACATACGAGTCGGTATAACGACCGGTTGCATAACCATGTTAACCCATTGGCTTGCTCCCTTGGGAATAACACCACTCGCAGGAGGTTGAAGCGCCTCCACACCAGCGACCTTTGGACTGTTGGCCGTTAGATAAAAGTTATATATAATGTTATGTATTATTAGTTAAAACCATTTCTATGTGTATGTTATAGATCCTAAATCCACTGTTCACTTATACTGTTTCAAATCAATGTTTTATAGCCTTTAAGTAGGTTGATTAATGTTTAAATATAATTGCCATATAAAAAAAAAAAAAAAAAATGTCCGTCATGCTGTCCGTCCGTCTGTCCGTCTGTATGAACGCGCGTTCCTCCGACACCCTTAGATATAGAGACTTGAAACTTGGAACGTATACTGGAAAGTACTCTCAAAAGTTAAAGTCTCTTGGGTTTGGTCCTACGTCCACTAGGAAGCTAGAAAATCGATAAATTCGATTTTAGCAAATCGATAAATCGCAATATCTCTTACAATTTAATGAATGAATTGTTGGCGAGGTCCTTGAAAGATCGGCATGTGCCACGGAACAAGGTTGGTGTGGCCAAGCAATACCGATCTTTATAGGAGGTTACCAGCAAGCTACTTTCCAAGCTCGTTTGGTTTATCTTAAAAATTGTGAAAGATATGCACTACAATTTTTTTATCGATAGTTAAAGGGGGTTACCTGTAATATACCTTCCAAGTTTTCTGGTTCTAGCTTAAGGAGTGCTCTAGATATGGCATATCTATATCTAGTCATTATCTTTCATATGAAAGCGATCTGTTGAGCGTCAATAATCAATTCGTAGTTATTCAGTGGAATCGACGATTGACGATGAATGTCTGTTGTGGATGACAGGTTACTAGCCAATGTCAAAGCTGGACAAAGCTGGACACTTGTACGACCACAGAAGAATAGAATCGATATTCATGCCAAATTAGCTAGTGTTGGTCACCTTTTCGAGCCTGTCGATCTCAAATCTCTTTCCGTTTGAAGCTATATTGATTTTAGTTTGATTTTTTATGAGAGCCCAACCAAACTCACTCAATAAATGTGGCATGCACCTGAAATGTTGCAAATATATAGAGCATATCGATTGAAAATCTGGTTGTCGAAAGAGAATTTTAGTAACAAAAGAATATCTTGACCAAACCTGCTAATTGTAAGCGCCGATATGCAAATATTATTAAGATTTGACTACTTTATTATATGATTTTATGGCAAGTGACGAATACTTTGAATAAGGTTAGCAGCAGCCAACATCTGGTGACCCGCGATTTAAAATTGTGCGAGCTTTTTACGTTTATTCATCTATCGATCTTATTCATTTTCCAGATGTACCAACCCGCTTCAACGCTTTGTATGTCTCGGGCATAGACGAATTTATATTTCAAGTTTAAAGTCTCTAGCTTCAAGAGTATCGATAAAAGATGACAGACATTGCACAAAACGCATATTCTCTTCTAACATCAGAGTATAACACTGACCATCTTAGGCACTCCAAAGGTTGCCCACAGAGTTGCAGACTTGTTGTTATCTAAATTTCGTTTGGCTGAACTTAGAATATTATTAAAGTCTGCAATGCTATTTAATGTTCGACACCACAGCAATAAAAATTATGTTTCAAGTTTACTTTTTTTTGTCTTTTGGTTTTTGTTTCCTGTTTTATGATGTTTGCCACACCAGTCGAAGATCATTAGCAAAATCTAACGAAATTTTTAGCTATAAATTATGCTGCATGGCATGCAAGGGGCATCACAAGCTTTTGGAGAGCTACCATAACAACAACTACTACAACTAGTTCAACCAACTAATCCCATTGTCAACATGAAGGTAAAAGGATGTGGAAAGGACACTCTGTGGTGCCAACTAACTTTGACATTTTCAGGTATTTGTCTGCATACTGGCCACTTTGGCGCTGGCTAACGCTGGACAGCATGGCGGCGGTGGTGGTGGCTATCTACCAGGAGGAGCACATGGCGGCGGTGGTGGCGGCCGTGGCGGTTTCAGAAATGGCGCTGGTCTCACCTCGCATGTGTCGCAGGCTCACGGTAACACCAAGGTGCATATTGGTGGTGCTGGCGGTGGTGGTGGAAGCGGCGGCTATGGCGGTGGAGCAGGTGGTGCAAGTGTCTGGAAGGGAGCCGGCGGTGGTGGTGGAGCTGGTGGTGCTGGCGGCTGGCAAGTAGTAGGAGCTGGTGGTGGCGCTGGAGGCTATGGTGGTGGAGCTGGTGGTGCTGGCGGCTGGCAAGGAGCAGGTGCTGGTGGTGGCGTTGGAGGCTATGGTGGTGGAGCTGGTGGTGCTGGGGGCTGGCAAGGAGCAGGAGCTGGTGGTAGCGCTGGAGGCGGTTCTGGCGGCTGGAAAGGAGCTGGTGCTGGAGGCTATGGCGCTGGAGGCGGCGGTGGCAATGCCTGGGGCAACCCGGCTGCCTTCGATTATTCAGTGAAACATGTATCCGGCTCATCTGGTGGCGGCGGTTCATATGGTGGTGCTGCTTGGTTGAACGATTAAAATTGTGATGTTTATATAAAAATTGGATACACATAACGAAATAAATATTTCCTCAAATTAAACGGAAAATGCTATTATGTACTTATAGTGTTGCCACATAGTTGATATTCAATTTCCGTAAAGCTTAAAGTCAAGAAAAAGCTTTTGAACTTATTCGTTTGTCGCGTGATCGCTAAGCGCGTCAGCACAATATTACATAAATAACTATAAAATATATTATTAAATAAGCAGTGAATTAGAAGTTTGAACAGTTTTCAGGTGTTCTTCCTTATTGGAATCATCTTCTGATAGAAATTCGCTTATTTGTAAGAATTACCGCACATAGATAGCGCTCCATGTTACGATCGTTAGCTTACTTGAGCTATAGAGGGCGCTAGCTCAAGTGCCGGCAAGTTCGTTGCTGAAGTGAAGTCTTTCGCTTAAAGTAAAACCTGTTTACTTAACCATATATCTTGAGATTTGTATCGCATACAGGCGAGGGTTAATGAAGTTCAATGTCAGAGCACTGTTTTGGCTGGGAATAGCGAAAGTTGAGTGATTACTCTTGGCTGCAAAACGGCATTCACAGCCAGATGAGAGATGCTGGCTGACCGGCTGGGCTGCTCAGTGTCACAAGACAATGGGTCATAAAGGATAAGGCTGATTGACTGGCTGCACATCAGACACCGAAGCTATTTGCTTGCAAATTGAATCTCAATTAAATGCAATCCTCAATCGTTAACTGCTTTTGTTGTTGTCGCTGTTCTTTTTGATATTTCTCGTGCTGTTCATTTATTGCCCCCTCACTCCGCGTGTGCGTTAATTTATCTTTAAGCTTTGATTTTTAGCTTCCGCCGTTTGCTTTTGTCTGATTTTATTTTTATATTTGCTTGCTATTCAATTCATTTGTGTGCGTATGTGTGGATTTGGCTTGGTTAATTTCGCTTTCTGGCCCGTCTGCTTTGGCGTCGATGTGTCTTGCATGAGACGTGCTCAGAACCTTGGCCAAGACGTTAGCAGTTGCGGTGTTTTTACCTGCCTGAGATCTATTTAATTACACAAACAAATCAAAATTGTTGATTTTGAATGGTTTTTTTTTGTATATTTGCATTTCGTATGTTTGAATGTGTTCATTGTGGATTGCCATCTAGTAAATATTTACCTTGTTGCATGTCTGCGTTAAGTATAGTATAAACTTCACATTATGGCATTGAGTGAAGACCACTTATTTCGTAACTCTATGAAGCAACCAACTAATTCACGCCTGATACGTAGAGAGCTTACAAATAGTTCAGAGATTTCGATTATAATCTTCAATCAAGAAGACATTCCACAGGCCTGTCGGCAAATTGTATAAACAAAGCTGTTCTAATTTCATTTTCTTAGCATAACATTGGTCAAGCGAAAATATGTGAAATTTAGGAAAAAATAATATTAGTAAATTATTTTCAGTTTTGTCAAGGTTATCGAAAGCCTAAAATGAACATTTAAAGAAAAAAAATAAAATATTTTAAAGATAATATTATATATTATTTAGTATTTCAAGATCTGTAATTGAAATATATATAAATATGTATCTATTTTATAAATTACATTAGCACGGCAATGGAATAATAATTAAATGTGAAAATACAATATGTTTCTGTAACTGTCTTTGAATAGGATTAATCTGGTGAATTAATATCGAATTAAATATCCATTTTTATCTTTCGACCGGCAGCATTTTTCTATTGCAATTTATACGTTTTGCACTCCCATTAATTAACTGCTGATCTCAGCTTGCAAAATTGTATAAGACATCTCTAACCACTTACAAAAAGATATAGATATACATAAGCATGTATCGGTATATATTTATATATATACATATGTAGATGATTATTTATGTGTACTGCTAATTGCTATGGAAAGTCAGCAACTGCAGTCGCTTATACAAATCAATTGCAATTTGTATACATACATATGTACATACATACATATGTATGTATATGCATTCAAACACACCAACTTATTTATGCATATACATACATACGTATGCTTTCAGTTCCCATGCCACATTAAGCAAGGCTGCATTAAGTATAATTATAACTTTATGCCACCTATAGTTTATGAGCGTCAAGAATACTGCAATCCTACAATGACAATGCTCAGCACATACGAGGTTTGCTCAAGATGTTAAAGACATTATTCCACAAATAAGATTTTATTATAATGGAAAGATATTTCCTAAAGGCACAACCCGAAAATTCTAACTTGAAAAATGTATGAATAACCTAATAAAAAAAAGTGTTTAGAAATAGTAATATATACATTTTAGAAACCATAAGCCGCACCCTCATATTTATGGTTTTAAAGTTGACACCACAAAAAAAAAATAAAAAAAAAAAAATAATCCAAAAGCAGACAAAAACAAGTAAGATGCTGTAGTCGAGTTGGCTCGACAACGATATACCCTTAATCCAGTTGTTATATATATTCTAGTTTTATTGACCAATTTCCCTTTAAGATGATTTGCACTCAAATGTTAAGCTCTGCAAGTGCATTTCTTACAGACCATTTTTACCCACAAGCCCGAACTGACCCGAACTGGCTGGCTACAAACATACATACAGGCATACGTACACACGTACACGAAATATTAGGTAACGGGGCTGTGCAGCATATACACAAATATATTGACGCTAGCGTCGATAATCATTCCATCTTACAGTCTCTGAGATCCGCGTGTTCATACAGACGGACAGACGGGCAGACGGACGGACGGGCGGACAGACGGACAGGGTTATATCGGCTCGGCTGTTGATCCTGATCAAGAATATATATACTTTATGGGGTCGGAGATGCTTCCTTCTGCCTGTTACATACATTTGCACAAAACCATTATACCCTTTTTACCCATTTTGAATATTATAATAAGCAACTTTACATTCACTTCTTCCACTACGCTTGTAATTTCATTAGCGTTGGTAAATAATTAAATATTTTAATTTCATGGCAATGCGATGGGAAAAATCTTTTATTACATCTGTCTGCGACAGAGTAATGAATATTCTATTGTAGCAGAACGTGTTACCTGATAACCCGAAGAATGTGTCTAAAACATTTGTATCTCGATCTAATCAACCTGCTGCAAGACAAAGGCACATGATGTTTATTTGTATCTTCTCATTTTGGTGCGACTGGCGCGTGGAGCCCCAAAACTGGTTAAGAATATTGCTGCAAGCTTCCACAATTCAAGTCGAAAGATTTGCAAAAATATACAAAATATACAATGGTGGCCCCATAAGCAGATCGTTAAGCACGGATTGCAAGAATTTCAGCAGTTCTAACTGAAAAATGTAAATTGTTGTATCTCTTAATATATGATTAATATTTCATGCATAATTTAAATCAAATAAGCATAGATATCATCTAGGAATATTTAACAATTTTAAGAAACAACTCAAATACTTGTCGTATCACTGCTTTAATAATTTTTTTTTTAAGTTTTAATCATATTTTATACCACAAAAAATAATGTTTGATTAATAAAGTATTTTGATGCAAAGGAACAATTAAGAAGAATAAGAATATTAAAACTTGGCTAATCTTATAAATGTCTAAAATGAATAATTCAAATCAGAACATTAGCTTTCCTATATATACAGTATATATAGTGAATTTCATGTTAAATAGTATATACATGTGTGTGTTTTAGCTAATGAAAAACTTTACCCAATAATATCGATTCGAGGATTCGAGCTTAGCATAAATTTTGTTTAGGCCATTGAACTTTGAGAGTTTGCGAGTTCTAACTAAAGTATTGTTTGTATTTTCTTAGTACTACCAACGACAAACATAGATATACATATATGTAAATGTATGTTTGTTTACACATCTATTTAGAATATGCATAGTATGTATCTATATACATATGTATATTTGTATAGTCCATAGCCCAGTCTATGGCCTATGCAAATATGTTGCAAAACATGTGGCATGGCCTAGAACCGGTTCTAGATAGCCACTATTTATAGGTGATGATGTTGATGGGAACGTTTAGCCAATAGACTAAGACATGGGCTGC
Organism: Drosophila infuscata; assembly: GCA_035042205.1. Classification (NCBI taxonomy): domain Eukaryota; kingdom Metazoa; phylum Arthropoda; class Insecta; order Diptera; family Drosophilidae; genus Drosophila; species Drosophila infuscata. The sequence goes on from JAWNLR010000839.1 coordinate 1,379,369, forward strand.
CAATTGAAGCGAGTTGGAAACTAGCTTCCTGATTGACCGATTCCGCGTTACAGTTTGCCTCTTTGCACGCTTATCGTGTGGGGTGGCCTTGAACTCCAAATGAGCAGAACACCTGAGCAGCTATTTGAAGACTATCCGTCAAAATATCATTTATCAGTTGGGTAAGCTCTCGATGTGCTGGGCTGCTTGACACACTGTTGATCCATTGTAGATGCTGTTTTTTATTATACCCTTAACCCATTAAAAATGGGTAAAAAGGGAATAATGGTTTTGTGCAAATGTATGTAACAGGCAGAAGGAAGCATCTCCGACCCCATAAATATATATATTCTTGATCAGGATCAACAGCCGAGTCGATATAGCCCTGTCCGTCCGTCCGTCCGTCCGTCTGCCCGTCTGTCCGTCTGTATGAACAAGCGGATCTCAGAGACTATAAGAGCTAGCGATTTGGAATATAAGTTCTCGTGTACCAGGCGCAGATCAAGTTTGCTTTATTTTTTTCGATTACTGCCTCAGTTTCTGAATTATCGATACATTTCGATTTCCAATAGCAATAAATTTCAAAATTTAAGAGGCAGAGGCTTCTAGTTGCTTATACATACTATTGATCAATTGCCGTAATTTCATTAAGATCGGACAAGAAACACCAATGTAATAGTCGAAAATATATTCTCATATTGATCTCATTTCTATCAGCAGCCGCGCGCTTTTTCTGTATACATATAAATAGGCGAGGGCATGTGCAAGAAAGAGATGACATGATAATCGACGCTAGCGTCAATATATTTGTGTATTCTGCAGAGCCCCGATAACTGTACGTGTATGTGTGTATTTATGTATGTATATGAACGGGCTACAAACCGGGCATTTGAGTGGAAATCATCTTAAAGGGAAATTTGCCAAGAAAACTAGAATATATTTAACAACTGGGTTAAGGGTATTTCGTAGTCGAGTTAACTCGACTACAGCATCTTACTTGTTTATTTTTTTCTTCTCTGTTTTTAGATGATCGAACGCCGTTAATTTGTTTGACTTGTTGGCCAATGAATCGACGAACAGCGTTGTCAACAAAGTCTTGACCAAAACGAGCTACGCGGTTGTGCTCAACTAGTCGATACCCTGTAGAGAGTCAAATGGCTTATTGCTTTATTGGAAACTTTTCTCTTGGATCTCCACGGTTGACAAACGTTATTTTGCTATTTACAAACTTTGAACTCGATAGTTATAAAACAATTAAAACTGGCAAATCTAAAAAAACAATCTGTCTGTATTTATTTTTGACGTGTTTGTTTCTTTGTTAAATTGTCTGGAATATAAATTGACAATCGCACACCAGCTCTGATAATGAGGGAATATATAGTTTAGTATACCCATTTTCACACATTTCAGCTAACAGGGCCTTAACAATGGCCAAGTTTGAGTCGCGCATGCGTAAAGATTTGCATACTTAGTTATCGGCGATAATCAGCAAACAAAAGGCCCGTCGGCCAGCCAGGCTAAAAGCAAATACATATCTTCAACATCGTGGCAAACACAAATATGAAAATGTGTGTTTATAATACTTTTAATTGCTAAACGATCAAAAGCAACAAATTGTCAAAGCAGTTTGGCCCAGAGGTGACTTCTTCTCGTGTTTAAACATGCTCACGAATAAGAAGATACAATAAATTAATACGATACTTATTTTAATATTTTTTATGTAGCAATTTATTTAAACATTAATTTAAAAAAAAAAACATATTTATTAAATTAATTGTATCTTACTTCAAATTAAAATGCTTATTTCGCTCATGACTGAATACAAATCAATTATTTTGAAAACACTTATTGTAATCTATGGCATTGGAAAAATATGTGGTTTTCATTCAGGTGATGCATTTTGTGGTCAATTTGTTGTCGAAAAACACCTTCTCGTGTCGTCCATCTCTACGAAGAGCACGTGCTTCATCTGCAACTCAAAAGAGAGGCTAAATTAGATGCCGATGCTGCCATTGATGCTTTTGTGTTATTTACGCTATTCGATATTCGTAAATTCGTAAATTCGAGTATTGGTTTCGATCACATTTTTGGTATAAATGAGCGTTGGATTCAATGCTGTAGAATTAGTCAACGCTTCCGTTTGTCTTGAGCATCATCGCAATCAAAACGGTAATCGAGATCCAAATACATTCAAAGATGAAACCATTTGCCTGCATTTTCGTTATCCTCGTTGCGCTGCTCGCCGGCGGCCAGGCATCGTTTGACAGTCTTCTTGGCGGCGGTGGTGGTGGTGCCGGTGGTGGTGGTGCCGGCGGCATCATTCAGCTGCTGCAAAGCAAGTTGGGTGGACTTGGCGGCGGTGGAGGACTTGGTGGACTTGGCGGTGGACTCGGTGGCAAGCTGGGAGGTGGTGGTGGCGGCGGCGGTGGCTACTCTGGTGGACAATCTGGTGGCTACTCGGGAGGTTACTCTGGCGGTCATTCTGGCGGATATTCGGGCGGCTACTCAGGTGGTCATTCTGGAGGATATTCGGGCGGCTACTCAGGAGGCAATTCTGGTGGCTATTCTGGCGGCCACTCAGCGCCCGCTAAGGTTATCATTGTCAAAGTGCTCAACCAGGGAAATTCAGGCGGCTATGGTGGTGGTCAGGGCGGCGGTTACTCCGCTGGCGGCTATGGTGGTTCTCAAGGTGGTTACTCTTCCGGCGGCTATGGTGGTTCTCAAGGAGGTCATTCTTCCGGCGGCTGGAACCAGGGCTGGTAAATAAATTACAGCTAACAAGCAAAAGCCTTCAAGTCATGTTCAAACAGGGAGCCAAAAAGCTAGCAATTTTTAATGCTTTTCAACTACATTTAAGTTTTTTTTTTTTTAACTGAATGTTTTTCATTTATTTTTAATAATTTTTTTTGTTTAGTTTTAAGCTGCAAATAAATGCAAAATATAAAAAGAAATTTCCAATTTAAAAAAAAAATCCGTCAGACCGAAACGAATATAGGTTCCGATTCTGATATATGTATATACATTAAGTATATATATTCCGATAAGGAATACTTTTGAAAACTCTTTAAAGCGGTATTGTTATTGGGTTCTCCATTTTTAGTAAGACTTAACTCAGGTATCAGTATAATACCAGTTGGTGGCACATAATGAAAATATCAACATCGGATAAAGATATCTTGAAATATAAATGTCAACAGGTGGATTGAATCCTTCAATCCGCTATAATGTTTGGGTTCCGAAGCGGTACTTTCGGGACAAATAATATCAATTCCGGTATTTGGATTTTGAGATTAGTTTCTCAGTCCGATTTCGATTCCGAATTATAACCGGTAGACATGCGGTTTCAATTCCAATTCTGGTTTAACACCCTGCTCTTAAGTGAAGCATCGCCAGCTAAAAAACCAGTTAATAATGCGCTTCCTGCTTTCCGTCGTGATGAACTCATAGCCAGTGAACACAGCGACTTTGCACTGGTCCCACCTAATTGGGTTCGACTGCAATTTGGCTCTAATGCATCACTTATTCAACGGCGCGAAGATCACCCGCCGAAATTGGCCAACAAAGATAAATCAATTTGGCATGGCATACATTTTGCACTCGGTGCGGTGTCTAAGCCATATTGCTGCAATAGAACCGCCCAACAGTTACGGGTCTCTAACAGAATTTGCAACGAGTCACTTTTTGTGGCAATTGATTGATCACCGACCATTCAGATTGAGCGCTGTCGAACGAGTTGCCGAACGAATCGATGGCACAAAGACCCTATTTTGATTTAATGCCGCCCATGAAAATTGGCAAGTTGCCAACCAAAGCAAACCAGCCAAAAGTCAACAGGTTCAAATGCATGAATTTCTGTTGTGTATTTGTTTGTCTGCAACAGCGTTTGTGGTCGGACCAAGCGGGGCAGGGGACACCAATCAACGATCTTTGCTACTAGCTTTCATAACTGCTTCTTAAGGTTGTATATCTCAGCTATCGCATACCCTAAAAAAATTAAGAAAAAAAAACTCACACGTAGTCAAAAAGACCACACTCGTTCTAGCCATATATGTATACATACATATATACTTATGTAGATATATATTTCTGTAGCAGAGATCAATTGAAGCTCTAAGCATTGCTTGACAAGCGTGTCTTTCGCTTGCATAACCAATATTAAAGTGCATTGATTTTTTGACAGACTGACCGATTTGCGGTTGACCCGATTTGCGAACAGTGCTTAACACGAACCGTTGGACAATTGGACAACTGAACTAGAGTTGGGCTGGGGTCTTTTTCACGGTAGCCGGCGACACGTGTGCTGCCACCACGTAGACGCAAAACCTAATTGTTTATGGGCCCAAGAGTTAACTGAGTAGAGTAATGGTTGCCATAAAGTATGCGCCGATAGTCAATTGCTTTGCCCCCAAAAAGTCGTTACATAAAAATGGCGAGCCAATAAATCGATGCTCACGATGTGGTGCGGCTGTGGCTGGGGCTGGGGCTGGGGCTGAAGCTGGGGCTGGGGCTGGGGCTGGGGCTGGGGCTGGGGCTGGGGCTGGGGCTGTTGCAGAAACATTTGGATTGTGCAGAACTAGCCGAATGCCAAAAGAATCTAAAGTCTGGGCCGTTGAGAGACGGCTGCGTCAGGTGTGCAGGCGCCTGGAACTTAACAGACTGTAGGAAGTGGTTCGGGAGGGGCTGGAGGCGCGGGAGGCGTTACCAACAATGGACCGCCACAAAGCGTACGAAATTGAAAGTTGGCATAATGAGGGCCAAACCAACTGAGCCGAGATCGCAACGAGTCGGACTGCCTCTAAGCAGATTTGGCAATTACAACTGATTACACGACGGCAACGTCGACGACGACGCCGACAGCAGCAACAAAGTTGACGTTGACGTCAACGTCGACGATGGCAACTGCATCTGCAGCGACGACCGGTGCGACAACGGCTAGAATCTTAGATGCGCAGCACACGCTGCCTGTATAAATAGCTGAGAGTGCACCCAGTTCAAAATTAGTTAGTGCATAGCTGCAGCAGCAACAGCAGCAGCAACAGTAGCAACAACAACAGCAAGACAAAGATGCAATCGATCCGTCGCCTGGTTCTGTTTGGCCTTCTGGCGGCATTAAGCGCATGCGCCTTTTCCAAGCCGCATGGCTGGAGTGGTGGCGGTGGTGGTGGATCCTCCGGTTGGTCAGGTGGTGGTGGTGGCGGTGGCGGCTGGAAAAGCAGCGGCGGTGGTGGTGGCTGGTCATCGGGTGGCAGTTCCTCTGCTTGGCCCAGCAAGATAAGCATCAGTTCTTGGCCTTCTAGCGGCGGCGGCGGTGGTGGTTGGCAGAGCAGCGGCGGCGGCGGTGGCGGCTCTGGCTGGAAACTGAGCTCCGGTGGAGGCGGCGGCGGCGCTGGTTGGTCTAGCGCATTGTCTAGCCTCTCCGGCTGGAAATCTCAAGCACTGTCGGGTCTAAGCAGCGGCTGGAAGTCAGGCGGTGGTGGTGGAGGTGTCTGGAAGTCAGGAGGAGGAGGTGGCGGAGGCGGTTGGAAGAGTGGCGGTGGAGGTAGCTGGAGGAGCGGCGGCGGCGGCGGCGGCGGTGGTTGGAAGAGCGGCGGTGGTGGTGGAAGTGGCTGGAAGATCGGCGGTGGTGGTGGAAGTGGCTGGAAGAGCGGTGGTGGCGGCGGCGGTTGGTCCTCTGGCGGCTCGAGTAGCGCCTGGAGCTGGTAAAACCCTGTCAAAACGAACCGTTGAGGCGTCACTTAAAAGGATCTGCACCTGTACATAACAAACAAACAAAAAAAACTATCTTTAATTCATTAACAATAAAATTTTTTTTTTTTTTTAAATTTTGCCAATAAACATTTACGAAAATGTAAATAAAACCGTGTGTATTTGTGGGGCTCAGAAATCCTAGGAAAGGTCCAAGAAATGGAATCGCAAATTACGTTTCGACTTTTAATGGAGCTGAACTGTTTCAACTTATGCAATCTCAAACCTGGAACCACAATGTGGTAGATGCCCACAACTTACCAACCAAATCAAGTTAATTTTCAACAGGAAGTTCATCTAGTGTCTCTTTTTGCGTTGTCTCCAGAAAGTACAATTAATTTATATGTATTTACTCTTATTTGAACTTGTGGGATGGACGACCAAACTATTAAGGATCTACAAGGTATACAGAAACCCCGAACCCTGTTAAGCATATTCTGGTTTCTTTTTGCCAAACTTCCTTATTTGTTATGGTTGTGGAACAGACACTGAAGAACAGCTAAATGCATACATTTATGCTCAAGGACAGACAGACAGACGGACGTACAGATAGACTTGGCTATATCCACTTGATCCTGATCAAGAATATACTTCGGATAGGAGATGCTTCCTTCTACATGTTGCATTCACAAGACCATTATACTAATTTGATCCATTGAAAATGGTTATAAATATATTTAAAGGCTGATTATTGTAAACACACAAGAAATATTTTTCACTCATTAGTGTGATCACAATTTGTTATAATATTTTGAAAACAAATATTTACTTATCTGAAAACACAATATTTTAATTTGCAAATTTAACTCTTATACACAAAATAAGGCGATTTGGACTACCCCTGAGACCATAGCTTGAGTTAACAGCCAGACTTACGGTTTTGACGTACTATATTTGAAAGTTTAATTTTTTCATCATCTTTAGGCTAACAACGAAAATGAGTTTTAGCCAAAAACACTACGAAGAAAACCTCAAACATTTGCGAGGAAATTATTGCAGACATGTTCTGAGGCTTCGGTTATTTCAAGAAATATGTATTTCTATGCAAAATTTCTATGAATCGGTTGCTTTGTCCATAAAATGGAGAAGCATATTTAACAAAGAGTTATAAAAAATAGACAAAACACGATGGTCTTTAGCAAAATAAACGTATTTTTATTAGTAAGACTATAAAAAAAAGAGGAAAAAAAAAGACTTAAGAAACTTTGAGAGTACTTTGAGTAGTGATGTTAGCAAAAAAAAAAATTGGTGCAGCAATTGTTGGAAATGCCTCTAGTTTCATTTTTGTGCCTTTGAATACATTTCAAGGGGAGGAGCAGCCGGAGTATTTGGGTTTCGCAACGTCTTGCTGTGTGTGGCGTAGTTGGGAGGTTTACCAGCCACCTCCGCCATGCTTTCCGCCTCCACCGCCGTGCCTGCCACCGCCACCGCCGCCACCACTATAGCCGCCGCCTCCGCCGCCATGCTTGCCACCGCCGCCGTTACTGCCTTGCCAGGAAGCGGAGCTACCGCGATTACCGGCCAGGGATCTGCCGCCACCCCCACCAGCACCATATCCACCGCCGCCGCCGCCGCCACCCTTTTGCCAGCCGCCTCCTCCACCACCTCCGCCGCCACCGCCCTTTTGCCAACCTCCATGGCCGCCACCCTTGCCGCGTCCACCACCGCCGCCATGTCCACCACCACCACCATATCCACCGCCACCGCCACCGCCGCCGCCATAGCCGCCGCCACTACCACCGCCCAGCAATCCAGCCGAGGCAATGGTGAACATGAAAACGCACAAGAAGACAACGAGGAGAGCGTAGCGCATGTTGAATTCCTTTTGTCACTGGATGAACTGTTGACTAATGACTGTTGACGCAGTTAAAAGCTTAGCACCACTGATGCCATTACCAGGCGCAGCGTTGCGCTTTTATAGCGGTTGCCCAACACAACACAGTCGGCACAGGCACACTCCAGCTGAGTCATGGTGCTGCCAAACACCAAACCGATTAGGCATGACACTGAAGCAAATAAAAGCAAAGGTGCTGTTCCCAAAAGTCACAGAGAGGAAGTGAGGGATTGGATGGTGAGAGGCAGAGGGGTGCAGCACACGAGCTGGGGAAGGCATGTGCAACATTTATGCTGGGAATATGGCGCATACGCCACCGGATCCGTCAACAGAGTTTTGAGCACTGGCACAACTCGGAAACTGCTGAGCCATGGCGATGTCATTAATTACAAGTATTTTCCAGCAACACTTTTGCAAACGCCTCACAATTTGTCTGACTGTTTACAAATTAATTTCTGTAATTTTTTCACATATTTTTTCCCCCCTCCCCTTTTGCATAATTAATTGTGATTTGTTTTTATTTATTTTTTTTTTTTTTTTGGTATTTGCTTGCAATGCGAGTGCTAGTTAAATGTGTGTGGTTCACGACTCAAACACACACTAGTTCAATGTCAATTGTTGCGCAAACCCAAACCTAAACCCAAATCCAAACACACAAAAACGCAAAAACACAAAACAAATGAATTGTGTGCCAAAGTGAATTACTTGCCATTTGTTGCCACAACGTGTCCAATTGCTGCTGTGGCTGCATTGCATGCGTGCTGCATTGCTGAATCGCTGCAGCGTGGCAGCCCCCAAAAGCAACAAATAACCCCACAGCCAAGTCCACAACACGACCTCAACTGAGCCGGCAAGAACCATGCTGCACACTGGGCGCAAATCATCAAGCCTCGGAAACATGAAAACATATTTAGAAAACTTCAAATGCCTCAGTTCTATTATTATTATACCCTTAACCCATTAAAAATGGGTAAAAAGTGTATAATGGTTTTGTGCAAATATATGTAACAGGCAGAAGGAAGCATCTCCGACACCATAAAGAATATATATTCTTGATCAAGAGCAACACCCGAGTCGATATAGCCCTGTCCGTCCGTCCGTCCGTCCGTCCGTCTGTCCGTCCGTCCGTCTGTATGAACACGCGAATCTCAGAAACTATAAGAGCTAGCGACTGCAAATTTGGAATATAAGTTCTCGTGTACCAGGCGCAGATCAAGTTTGCTTTATTTTATCGATAACTACCTCAGTTTTATATTTACATATATATTTTATTTCGTTAGAAATGCACTTGCATAACTGAACATTTGAGTGCAAATCAGCTTAAAGGAAAATTGGCCAGAACATATTTAACAACTTGGTTAAGGGTATATCGCAGTCAAGCCAACTCGACTACAGCATCTCACTTGTTTTTTTTTAATTTTCGTTAGCTGATTTGGAATTGATTTTTATGGTTGCAACTTGGCATTTCAATTGTTCAGGTGATTGGGGCAGCTGGTGCCACTGTGCTACTTCAAAGCACTTGGAGATGATGAGTAACGAACACTCCACGAGCTTTGTGAATGTAAAAATAAATAATAGCAATAATTACATCGTTAATTTAGCATTTTAATTGTTATGGGCCATAACTCAAATATGCATTAATGTGAATTTCGAGATCAACCAGAATACAAAAGCAGCTTCAAGTTCAACCAAGTGGTGCCCCCTCCCCATCTCAGTCTGTGCCCCTCATATATATGGTCTTAGTTCCCATGTAGTTCGCATGTAGACAAAGATGCAATCAATGCTAGAGCTGGAAATGCAGATGAGGGGCAACAATTTAAGATGTTTCCATGTCTATGTTTATAGTTGCACTCAGTTTGCCTTTTTAATTGCACTCGACTATGAGATGAAAAATGGCAAACTGATCGTGGCTAGAAAATGCTCGTCAATCATCTGGCAACAATTCGGCGATGCATTCAGAAACAGAAATCGTGCGATTCGTTGCATAAGTTATGATTTGCAATTTATATTTGTTTAAAAAGATTACAAAAAAAACATCACTTATTTACATATGTAATATAAAATCAAAGGTCAATAATCAAATGCGAAGAATGTGTTGAAAGCGTGGAGTTCCAATTAGATCCTTATTACCAGGCGCTGCTGCCCCAGCCATTGTTGCCACCAGACCAACCGCTGCTTTGACCAGACCAGCCACCGCCATTGCTCCAGCCGCTGCCGCCATCGCTCCAGCCACCACCATTGCTCCAGCCGCCGCCACCGCCACCATTGCTCCAGCCGCTGCTGCCGCCATTGTTCCAGCCGCCACCTCCAATTTTGATTACCTTAATAATCTTGGGCTGGGAGGACCAGCCACTGTTCCAGCCTCCGCCGCTGTTGCTGCTGCCGCCCCAAGGATTCGAGCTCCAGCCACTGCTGCTGCTGCTGGCCCAAGGATTTGAGCTCCAGCCATTGCCACCGCTCCAACCACCGCTGCGTATGAGTCCCGCCGAGGCGCAGGCAATCAGAGCGCTAAGTATTATAAAAAGTTTCATCCTGGAGGCTGTTTAGGTCCTGGCTGTTGTGTTCTAGCTGTGCGATTTGAAGTACGGCAATTGAATGATCTGAAAACGTACGCAGCATAAGCTATTTATCTCAATTTGAATACGTAAGGAGAGGAGCGTCTGAGTGGCTCTTCAAGCCAAGAATCCGCAAAATAAATCGCACTCTCAGCAGGTGGGGGTCGCCCTGGCCTGATAAACAAACCAGCTGCGCACATTGCTGAAAGACGAACGAGGTAATTGCAGTTTGTTAAACCACTTTGAGCGTCCGATTCTTGACCAGGGTCAACTAGTTTACAACACTTTACGACTGACCGATCGCGTCATTGGCAAGAGTGTCAGTAGCCGCAGATCATCGTATGCCTCGTGCCCCATGGGGCCAGTTTATGTTGCCAAATTGCATTTAACTCACATCACTTGATGGATCATTTCCTCGCCTCGCTGCAGACTGCTTTTAATGTTAAAGTCTTGCGGAAACCACGAACACATTTGCCCGATAAACTTTAATCCCTAATAGGCAGACAGAAGCCAGCAACGGATGACTCATTTCCCAAGCTGACAGCTTGGCCAGGTGAGAAACCCGTCAACTGCACCCAAAAAGCTACTGCACAGTAACCATCCAATTTACGATAAGTAGCATATAAAAACTTAACTTTTTTATAAATCAACTTTGTCATTGTTTATAAATGCTTCTAATTAGAAGATAATGAAAATATTTCATAAGCAAATAGTTGGGCTTGGTTAAGAACCCAAGAGCAGTAATACTTGGTTACCTTTTACCAACTGCTTCTGAAGTTGGCTGAGCAGGTTTGATTCCAATTCAGGATGGAATCAAACATTTCAGACTTGACCTAAGGTACCCTGCTAGCTAAGATTACTGTTCACCCTTCGATCTCAATTTATCGATTTTAAAGAAACTTTAATTATGAAAAACGTTTAAAGTTCTTCCATCTATTTTGCTGTTTGTTTAGCTATTGTTCAATTAACACAAACAATTACATCAATAATAAAATGAGAACTTTGATTTGTAGCTTGCCACGCCCCCTGGAGTTTACCGAAAGATAATGTAGATAACAGTAATAATAATTGATAAATTTAAATTTAAAATTTAAAAAAGTGGCAACTGTGAATAACTCGTTGTTGAGGAAATACTTTTGAACAGGATATGTGTCTTCTGTGTGTGGCCCTTAAGGTATTACAACATTCACTGAACTCATTGTTGTTGGCCTTGTCCATTCAATACATGATTATTCATGGCAGATCACAACTGATAGGCTTCACTGTGGTCGGCTGCCTAGATGCTTATTGAAATCTGTGTGGTTGCCACAGTTGCCAGTAAACTCACGCCATGTTTTTTTTTTTCAATATTTGTTGCATAAGCATTATAAACAAAAATTAATTGAATTGTTAAAGCTTAACATGCATATTTTATTTGAAGGCTTACGGACCAAGAACTGGTCATGCAAACAAACGAGTAACAGCAAAAGACAACATCGGCGTCAACCAGCCAACATCTATATATTTCACTATAAATTTAAAAAAAAAAAAAAAACAATTTAAGAGCAAAATGATATAGAAGTCCGATGTTGATGATTTGTTGTCCAAATATTAGGAGTATAAAAATATGCAGGAACTCATCTTTCGCCCGATGTAATATAGAGATCCGATGCTGATAAAGATCCAGAAGCTAAATGATGGATAGCTTTCAAAATAAGTGACTAGCCCGGAACAGATAGATAGATACTGATCAAGAATATATATATATAATTTAAGGTGCTGGACACATCTCCCTCGGTGCATTACTTAATGAAGAAAAAATACATTTTTAATGCAAGTGTAAAATGAGTCTTTACTAATTTAAAATTTGTGTTATTAATTTTCAATCGGATAATCAGATTGCTATTGGGTTTCAAAACATCCATCGCCATATAATATATATACATATATATCATCTTAAGTATACTATGTTAACTTCACATTACAATCCATCTCTAATTTGGGGCGCATTAAACATATACATGAAATGGTGCAACTCCACTTCTTTCGCAGAGTCCGCAATTGGAAAGCCGTGGTACACGTAGTCCAGATGATTGTTGGCCATAGGGCTTGTTGGGTTTGACTTCCAGAAAGTAGCTGCCCTTAAGAGTGTGGGGCACGGCCAAACCCATGGGATACTGCGGCCCGGGGCAGAGACCGTCGCGCAGCTTCGCCAGCGAACTGCAACGTGTGGCCAAAAAGTTGCGCTCGTTGCCCGGATATATTGTCTCTGCGTAGTATTCCCAGGAGCGAGAGTGGGCACAGGGCACCGTCAGGCAGCCAGGCTTCAAGGGATCAGTGCCGCCGGGATAAAAGTCCACATCGCCCATGGGATCCCGTTTACCAAGCACGCCCGGATTGCTGTGTATCACATCGACGAAGAGTGCATCTCCCCGCTGCAAGCCCGACAGAACTTCGCCCTCGTTGAAGCACGGCTTGGCCGGATCAAGCCCTGTGATGCGTGGCACTGTCTTCCCGCTATACAACTGCAGATAGCGACCAGCCGCGCCCACAATATGCGCCCCCAGACTATGGCCGATTAAATGTATTTGCTCAACTTTAACCACATCTAACAGCTTCACCAGTCCCCGTGCAATGCTCTCACCAAGCTCATCCGTATTGAATGCCGACCACGTGTACAGGGTATCCACATATTTGGCAGCATCTACAGCCTGTAATGAAATTGAATATATTATATACTTATATATAAATAATAATAGTATTTGGATTTTTACAATACCCGTCCAGCTGCTTATCGATGCCCCCGAAGTGACTTAGAAACTTGGTGTAAACACTGTTATTTGTTTCACAGAAAGTGTTAGGAATGATTAAGTGCCACAACAGCAGATGCAGTTACAACATTTTTAAGGTTAATCAGGCCTTTCAGGGGCATATACCCTACGTATAATTTTGTACTTGAAGTTATATTTCCTTTTAACGAAATGACAGAGCATTTTTCGGATATTCCTAAGACTTTATATTTATTTTGGTTTATTGAATTGCTGACAACCTTTTCCAAATGTCGAACCTTGCGTTCAGTTGGAATTGCGCTTTTGAGGGTATTCTGCAGGCGGCTAAGCCGGACTACAACTTACACAGTTGTTTTGATTAAAAATATAAGTGCAAAAGTCAAAAGTATTCATTGCCATTGATTTAGTTTGATTATGTAACGATAAGTGGCTGATAAGAATGTAAATGTTTACCCCTAAAGCAACGATTAAAAGTGATTAGAGGCACAGTGGGAACATTAAGCTTAAAAGCATCTGAAAATTTGGAAAATGTTAATAATTAAAGCCATTAAGGAAATCTTTTTTAGCTTATGAATTAACTTTCTTCCTATAGCATTCCGAATGTCGGGAATCACTTTAAAGATAGTCCGATGAAATCATTTTCAAAAAAAATTAGATGCAAGTTGGGCGCGTGATGTGAATTTCAATGTGTGATCGAAGTGAATACTTGAAATAAACAGAGAATTTCCGTGACGTAAAAAATAATCCACAAACGACGTGAGTTGCCTGAATATGGCCAGAAAAAACATCGGATTCCGACTATGCAAAGATTGTTGTGCACAAATCTCCGTGGCTTTGTACTTCTTTCATTTCATGAAACATGCTAAGAATTTTCTGATTCATTAATCTTATCTAATCGCAAGACTCCTTTTTTTTAATACTCTACATTTCACAACAACAATAATTGTACACTGGATTAATGTTTAATCTGTATGCCTAATTTATTAAATATGAATAAAGCATATAAATCAGTGATCAGCATCATCAGCAAAGTCAACTTAAGTATGTCCCCCCGTCTGTCTGACAGTCTGCCTGGTGCAAACTTAAATCCAGTACACGAAACTTGTGTGAACAGAGTACCCAAACTTACCACAAAATTGACATCTCCGCGACAATTGTAGGCCTTGGCAAATTCCTCAATTGTATCCGTATCATTGATGGTGGTCGTCCAGCCGGTGGCAAGTATGACAACATTTTTGGTCTTATCAAAGAGGGGGCTGTGCCACATGGTTTCAGCTTCAAGCAGTGGAAAGTCAGCTTTGCTGCAGTGGCTACGCAACTGAAAGTGCATCTGTTTGATGTCCGGTGTGAACCTTGACCTGATCTTGTTGGAACTTAGCGCCTGAGAGCCTGCAGATTGGATAGTTTGTCATGGATTTACTATTGCATCTGATGTTGATGATGCTCACACAGATAGTTGATGGAGCTGGAGACATACTCAAGCGGATAGCCGGCTATGAGATTCTTGCTTCCCTCGAGCAGTCCCTGCGGCGTTGGCAACAGCCTTGGATTGATAATGCTGGAACCCACATTCGTAATAGCACCAAGCACATCCGGCACCGAATAATCAATGCCACGGCTCCCGGTTGCCAGCAGCAACAGCAGCAGGTGGAACAGGCAATTCCTGAGATTGAAATTGTGAGTCAGGCAACGGCTTCCCATTCTGGACGACAGTCGCGAACGCAGTGAATGCCAAAAATGATTTATAAATGTATTTATAGTAGAAGGAAGACACGTCAGCACCTTATCAGCACACTCACTATACGGAAGGAGGAAGGGGGTGAGCGCCGGTAATGCCGAACGACCAATCGACACTACGGCAATATCGACAATTACAGCTGTTACCAAATACAGATGTGGTCAAATTAATATTAATAGTGCGAGAATCGGAGAGAATTCGCCGTTTATACTTTGTGTGTGTGTGTGTGTTCAGTTTCACTTATTTAGATAATTGGATATTTTTTTATAACAAATTTGGATTCATCGAATTTTTTATATTTATTTTTTTTTTTTTGTGAAAAACAATTTTGTTTAAGAAGATAGAGTTACACAAAAAAATTCAGATTACACATTTTCGATGATTGTATTATTTTGACCGCAGCTGTAAGAATATTTGATGCACAATACAGCAATCAGATAAAGTGCACTTGTTTGATTCTTAATTAGATTCCACGATATCAGCCAAAACACACACACTTACTTCACACTTCACACTCACAGGGCGTTTCCTAATCTTAAGTTGGGCGAGTCTACTCCCAGTGTGATCTGCACCTTATTTGTATACAAAATGAACGAAAACTGTTTTCAAATCGACATCAAAGTGAATCGGGTTGAGAAATTGCAAACAGAAACAAATGCAAATATAAACGAATCAAGGAATTATTCGCACAGCACTTTAGCTGTGATTCGAATACCCTTCCCCGATTCCAAAAAAAAGCTTTTGAATCCATTCCGTCAATTGTTGAAGATTGTCATAGAAACTTAACTACACTAGATTTGCCACAACTGTTGAACTGAAAATCTGTAAATAATAATGTACTGATTACGAATTAGAACTCAAAAGCTGGACGACATTCCACACAATATCCAGTTCAATCCACATTTCTTAGTGTATACACTTTAAACATCAAAGGGGACACATGAAATGTTTGCCGACTACAAGATTTTCATATTAATGGGGGTATTTCGCATCCATTAACATGCTGCAGACGTACAAAATCCGCCTCACTCGGAGTTCCCCAAACACAGACGTCACAAAGAACTATATAAATATAAATATATATATATATATATATATATATATGTATATATACAAGTTGACATCAGCGCACAAAATCATCAAGCAAATCACGACCTACAGTTTCAAAGATACTATGCAAAAGATCGAGTTGCACATATTTCATTATTTTTGTTATCTGCCACACAACAAATGGGGAATATAAAATTAATTCATCTTAGTTTCTAATCGAAGTGTATCCACTTTTTCATTTTAGCCTTAGATTAACACATTTAACACTTGAATGCTATGGAAATTCCCATCATTATCTATTCCAAATTGAACAAAAATTAAATACAATTTATGTTATGAGTTGGCAGATTGTATCTGAACTGAACTGTTACCCGTATCTTAACTAGTATCTGTTTGTTTTTGTGCAGGAAGCAATTTAGCAAATTTCTCTAAACGTTTGCTGGAAATTCAATTCAGATCGGCGGAATGACAAAACTTAGTTGTATTATTTATATAAATATATATATATAAATATTATTAAACATTTTAAATTTAACAAGCAAATACATATTTTTAATAATTTTCTAATAGTTTTATGACAGTCAGACGGCCATCTACTTGGGTAATTAACCAATTTGTTTTTGTGAAGGCCAGGCTTAATGACTGTAGCCAAATAGGCGATTAGTATGAAAATTGAACAGATGGAGCATTACTTAGAAATGCATTTAGAATAAGTTTAGTCATAATTTTTATATTGATGTTTTCCACAGACAATATTATGAATTGGCTGTCCGCTTGCTCAACACTCGACAATCAGTTCATTCCCAGCTCAGCAACTGCCCCGTTGTTGCAACTCGTTGTGGGTACTCCAGACTTGTTAAAAAAAACACACACACACAAAATACAACAACAGAAAAATTAAGTATTTGCGTTAGGAAATGCTGCAAACAAAATGCGAATTAATAACAAAGTACCTTGTTGGATGATTGTTGTTGTTGTTGTTATTGCTGATGTTGTTGCTGTTGATGTTGCTGTTGCTGTGCTTGTGGGTGTGCGGACAGCAATCACCAGAAACACACAAAAACAACAACCACAACAACTTATTACATTGGTAATTTGTGTGCGCAAAAGTTTTGTAGGCTGCCCCACTGCCCCGCTTGACTAACAGTTATTACTGTTGTTGCTGCTGCCGCTGCTGCTGCCGCTGCTGCTGCCGCTGCTGCTGCTGCTGTTGCTGCTGCTTTTATCGGTGTTGTTGCTGTGTAGACCATTTGTTGCTGCCACTGTTGGCACGCTACAGCCAAAAAGCCAAAAAGTTGTAACAGGCAACGTGTCAAAAGATTTGACGAATAAAAGTGCAAACTAATTACATATTTCACTTACACTGCCAACACTTCATCCATTCTCTCATTCATTCATTTACTCAATATTTAACATAATTTGAATTTTCATAATATTCATTTGTAATTAAGTCCCTCTGCTCTGACATTATTTGTTTATTGTTGTTATTCAGAAATACAGTTTATTTATTTAATAAATAATAAATTCAGAAATAAATAAAAATAAAAACAATTTAAAAATATTACATATGTAAAGTCATTCAATTGAATTGTGTAATTTATTTGTTTTATTTATTATATTTATTTATTTAATTGGTTTTTATTTTATTGTAATGTTAAGGCATTCATTGAGAATCGCTTTTAGACATTTTATTAATATTGCTTAAAAACTGTTTCTTTAAAGTTTATATGCTTCAATACTGATAAGAACTTTATATGAAGTTTATTTAAATTTACATAAATTTATTTATTTATATAGTTAAAACATGTTTATTTTAAAATGTAGTTTTTGATTGAACCGCAATATACAAATATCTTAACAACTCTTTAAAACTAGCACCAATTAGGATTTAAATAGATTTCAAATGGGATTAATAATACCTGACTATATTTTTCCAGCATAGCTGCTATACATAAACAAAAATAAAAAAAAAATCCAAGAAACATAGTATTATTAACAGAATTTATTAATCTCCTGACGATGCATGGGACACCAACAATGTTCGCAGTGCACTCAAATTTGGAGCCACGCAATAGCAAATTGTTTGCCAGTCACATTAAATATTGTCTACAGAGATATGTATCGGTATGTCGGTATGTAGACACGTATACATCAGTATATATATATTAGTGTATATCTGTGTATATCTGTGTTGGCTATTTATGTGATTGTGGCTTCTGCAATCTGCAATGAGATACATGCATGTTGGCGCATTGTTGGCATTGCCACGGAGTTAAATTGGATGTGCTGCAAATATAAATGTATCTTTCTGTCTTTCTGTCTCTTTGTCTTTCTGTCTTTGTGTTTTTCTGTCTTTGGCTGTGCATTTTGGTCGCTCTGCTAACGCTTTTAATTGCCTGCATGCAGCCAGTTGTTGCTGCTCGCAACTCGAATGCGCGTCGTATGCGCAACTTGCACAATCGAGTAAAACAAATGAAAATTCCCTTACTTTCTTCATGTGGCAACAACAACAGCAGCAGCAGCAGCAGCAGCAGTAGCATAAGTCGAGCAACCCTTGTCGCTGGCCTCATCTATACTAAGCTTTTGGCCATCCGTTTCCGTTTTGTTGATCCACTCAATTAACAGCCACTTGGCGTATGGGTGCGAGGTGGTGCGCGAGTTGATGCTTGTGGTTGTGTGCTGCTTCCGCATCGGTGTCGTCTTGACAATATCGGTAAGAGGCAAGAGCTAATAATAAACGGCTTTCGATTATGCAACCTTTTTTCGCCTGCATAGAACTGGGGCCCAGTCGCAAATATTACGTATACGCACGTTGCAACAACAGCTGCTGCTGCTGCTGCAGTAGCGTTGACGATGGTGTCGGCGCCTCTCATAATTGCGGCTATTCAATTCGGCTCGGCTCAATCGCTGGCCGTCTGGGTGAGCTGCCCGAGCTGGCCAAGTTAGGTGAGCTGCCTGAGCTGGCCAAGTTAGCCCCACTCGCGTATACGTAATATACACAATAAGTGCAGAAAATTATCAGCAGCGGCAAAGCGACCGCCTCGTCGTCGTCGGCAGATGTCCATTGCAACATGGATGGCCCAGCCAAGCTAAACAAAAGCGCTGCTAAATTTTGTTTTTGTTGTTGTTGTTGCCGTTGCGGCTGGAAAATGCAGGAAAATGTGTGCCAAAAGCCAGCGTATAAATGCCAGCACTGTTGCCGAAAAGAAAATAGTCGACTTGCACCATTTCTACGCATCGGTAGCTAACCACAAACAGTCCACAAAATCCGCAGTCAACATGTTCAACTGGCGTTTGAAACTGATTCTTCTTGTGGCCCAGGCGCTGAGCATCAATGCGGGCTACATTGGTGGCGAGCTGGCAGCTGGCATCCACTCACCTGGCCTGCTGGGCAGCTATGCGGGTGCTCTGAGCGGCGGCGAGGTACTTGCCAAGCTGGGCGCCAGCGATGCGTACGGCGATGAGCATGTGGATCATGAGGAGCTGGGAGCAACACTGGATGAACAACTGAGTGGGCACAGTGGTACAGTGGGTGACCATCTGAGTGAGCACAGTTTTCCATCAGACTATGGCAGCAGCGATGCTGGCGTGGAGTATGCCGAGGCCAGTGAGCATCATGCGTACTACGAATCGGAACCGAAACTGGAGCTAGACCTGGAGGAGCACCACGGTGAGCAGCCTGTGCAAGGCATTGATCATGGCAAGGGTGCGTTCAGCTACAGCACGCTCTACGAGTTCAAGGATAGAGAGGAGCACGAGCAGCACCAGCTGGAGCATAAGCTGCAGGAGGAGCACATCGCCCAACAGTTAGAGCTGGAGCACCAGTTCAATGTTCTTGACCACCCCCATCTGTGATCGCCGTTACTACTACTACTAGCACAATTTTTTTTTATACCCAAGTACATACATATATATATATATATATATATATATATATCTATTTTTTTTTCTGCAATAAATTGACTAACTTAGTCTCTTTAAAAAACAGTGTTTTGTGCACAAGTTTAAAAAAGCTCCGTAAGATTAAATTCGCCAAAAAGAAACGATTAAGTTTTTGAAGGAGGTAAAGAAACGGATTGTGCAAACTTAAATTTTTATATACAGTGTCTGGTAGCTTATTTGGGACGGTGTCTAGCAAAAAATTTAATTGCCTGTCATAAACTCATTATTCAACTGTGGTTTTTCCACCTGATAGGTAGGGTTATGTAAAAAAAGTACCTGTTTTTATGGCAGCAGGCAATTTGGGACAGTTACGTTATGGACACCTGGGTGCCATAAAACACGGATTTTTTTGCCTAAAGTTGAATATTTTCGGTATAAATAGGATTGGTCTAAGTCAGTTTAGTTGTAATCTGCATCTCGGGTATAATAAGCCAACAAGGACTATGGGCAAAAGGACTAACATTGATCAACCGAAAATCATCCTGGAACACTTAAAAATCGGATATTCATATCGAAAATAGCTAAGATGGTCAATATAAACACCTCAACTGTATTCAACATCATTTGGAGTTTCGTGGACGAAAATTGGACAGAGGACAACGGCGGAATGGCACCAAACCCGATTTTCACCAAGCAGGACGAGCCGAGGATCATCAGGAAAACAAGGGGAAATCTTAAAATCTTAATCAAAAACTGACTCAATGGGTGCAGGATGAAATAAGGAAAAAGTTCAGTATGGAAACTGTGCTCCAAGTTCTGCGCAACGATGACTTTGATGCCCGAGAACCACGGAAAAGGAAATTTACAAGCGCAAAAAATATAGGGTCTGGGATGACGTTCGTCAAAATCCACTTAGGCAAGGATTTGGAGTTCTGGAACACAGTCATATTTAATTAATAATACAAATTCAAAATTTTTGGACTGGACGGACGGAATTATGTGTGGCGACAATCCAATACAGAGCTGAATCTCAAACGCTCAAGGGCAAAATTCAAGCATTGTGAAGGAAGTGTCATGGGCATCTATCTCGACAAACCGTGACGGAAATTTTGTTTTCATTGAAACAACAATGGACAGAAATATGTACTTCAATATACTAAAAGAAAATTTACTTCAAAGTGCCGAGAAACTGGGAATCCCACGTACTTTCCGGTTCTACTAGGACACCGACCCCAAGCATAAGGCCGGAATAGTACAGTCCTGGCTTAGATCGAACTGCCCCCACATGATAATTTCACCGGCCCAGCCTCCAGACTTAAATAAGTACACATTCCTGTCCATTGTTGTTTCAATAATCACAAAATTTCCGCCACCGGCTGCCGAGATAGATGCCCATACCAAAACATTTCTTCCGCCGTGCTTGACTGTTGTCTTTAAGTGTTTGGACTTCACCTCAGTATTGAACTGTCGCCACACATAATTCCATCCGTCCGGGTCAAAAATGTTAAATTTGTACTCATATTCAAATATGACTGTGTTCCAGAACTCCAAGTCCTTGTCCAAGTGGATTTTGGCGAACCTCATCCTAGAGCCTCTATTTTTTGCGCTTGTAAATTGCATTTTCCGTTGTACTTGGGCCGTCAAGTCATAGTTGCGCAAAATCTGGAGCACAGTTTCCACACTGAACTTTTTCCTTATTTCATCCTGCACCTAATGAGTCAGTTTTGGAGCCGATATCTTAAGAATTCCCCTTGAAGTCTTGATGATCCCCGGCTCGTCCTGCTTGGTGAAAATCGGGTTTGGTGCCATTCCTTGTCCTCTGTCTGATTTTCGTCGACGAAACTCCAAATGATGCAGAATACAGTTGAGGTGTTTAGATTGACCATTTTAGCTATTTGGCGATATGAATATCCAATTTTTAAGTGTTCCAGGACGAGTTCCCGTTGCTCAATGGTAGTCCCATAGTCCTTGTTGGCTTGTTGCGCCCGAGGTGCAGGATATAACTAATTTGACTACGAAGGATTGGTCTATTTATACCGAAAAAATTCAACTTTAGGTAGAAAAATCCGGGTTTTATGGCACCCAGGTGTCCATAATGTAACCGTCCGAAATAACCTTTCATCCTAAATAGCGGTCCTTTTTTACATAACCCGACCTAACGGGTGGGGAAATCCCAGTTTATTAGGGTCATATATTCATTCCGGTGGTCAATACATGTACCTGCCATGGGTCTTTGGAATTTTTAAAAAATAATGTACAATTATTTTATGGCAGGCCATAAAAATTTTTGCTAGACACTGTCTAAAATAAGCTTGACGCCACTGTATGTATTTTTGTATATTTATCTTATTGCAGTTATTGCAATTTTGTCGGGCAAGGCACCGGCTTGAACCAATTAAATAATTGCTTTATATAAATATGTGCTAACTTTGCACTTAGTTTGGTAGCTATTAATAATTGTCTATTATCTGGGTGCACATATACACAGATAGATTCATATTACTATATATGTGTATTAACAAACATGTTGTACGTCAATAAGGGCAATTGAAGAACATAAAACGTCGCTCAGCGCGACGGTACTTTCCGATTGACTTTCGGGTATTTTTTCATAAGAATTTAATCTAAGCTCATCGGCCAGGGTCATGCTGCGCAATCAATTTAAGGATGCCTTGATTATAGTGGTTATGCATAGGCAGAATTAAAATTATAAATAGGCAACTGCAGTCAGTTACGATCCCAAACAGTAGCGAACATTTTTAAATTTTAATTAGAAAAATGCCCGCCAATTTGAAGCGCCAAGCCGGAATTCTTCATGTGGCAACGCTGAAAGCCAACAGCACCATCTAGCGGATATTGGGTCAATTAAGCTGGCAAAGGCAATCGCGTTTATAAATTCACGTTGGTCACACACACATCAGCGGGCTGGTCACACCGAGTTTCGTGCCCCGAAACAAATGACACGTCAAGTGAATTGTGGATTGGGAGGCAAACAGTGAAATAAATTAGCAACAAATTACACAATTACATTTACATTTAATTTAATTACTGTTCATTTACAAATCGTGGACAGCGTTGCTGGTTAGTTAACAGCAAAAATGACCCAAGTGCCGTGCTACACAATCATCAACTCGCCGGACCTCGAGGTGCCGAACGAAATGCAACTGAAGCAAGATCTCGAAAAGGGCGACACAAATGTGAAAATCGAGACGCTGAAAAAGGTTATCAAACTTCTGCTGAATGGTGAACGCTATCCGGGCCTAATTATGACCATCATACGTTTTGTGCTGCCTGTGCAGAATCACACAATCAAGAAGCTGCTGCTCATCTTCTGGGAAATTGTGCCGAAGACATCCGCCGATGGAAAGCTGCTCCAAGAGATGATTCTCGTGTGCGATGCGTATCGCAAGGTAAGTCCGCAATTCCAATTCCCGTTCCAATCCCTAACCCAATGACTGGCATCATTCGATTTTATAGGATCTGCAACATCCAAATGAGTTTCTGCGCGGCTCCACGTTGCGTTTTCTATGCAAGCTCAAGGAGCCGGAGCTGTTGGAGCCCCTCATGCCAGCCATACGCGCCTGCCTGGATCATCGTCACTCGTATGTGCGACGCAATGCGGTCCTTGCCATCTTTACCATATACAAGAACTTTGACTGGCTGGTGCCGGATGGTCCCGAGCTGATTGCGAACTTCTTGGACACGCAGCAGGACATGTCGTGCAAGCGGAACGCCTTTCTCATGCTGCTCCATGCCGACCAGGAGCGTGCGCTTAACTATCTGGCCTCGTGTATCGATCAGGTGCAGAGCTTTGGTGACATTCTGCAGCTCGTCATCGTCGAGCTGATTTATAAGGTGTGCCACGCCAATCCCGCCGAGCGTTCGCGCTTCATACGCTGCATCTACAATCTACTCAACTCGTCCTCGAATGCAGTGCGCTACGAATCCGCTGGTACGCTTATCACGCTCTCGTTGGCGCCGACGGCTATCAAGGCTGCCGCCGGCTGCTACATTGAGTTGATTGTCAAGGAGAGCGATAACAATGTTAAGCTCATTGTGCTGGATCGTTTGATTGCGATGAAGGAGAACGAGAACATGGAAAAGGTTATGCAGGATCTGGTCATGGATGTACTGCGCGTCCTTGCCGCCCCAGACATTGAGGTGCGTCGCAAGACACTTGCCCTGGCCATGGATTTGGTCTACTCGCGCAACATCAACGAAATGGTGCAGGTGTTGCAAAAGGAGGTGGCCAAAACGCACAACGTAGAGCACGAGGATACGGGCAAGTATCGCCAATTGTTGGTGCGCACCCTGCACACGTGCTCCATAAAATTCCCGGATGTGGCCAGCAATGTAATTCCCGTGCTGGTGGAGTTCCTATCCGATACGAACGAACTGGCCGCCGTTGATGTACTAATCTTTATACGCGAGGCCATTCAAAAGTTCCCAGCACTGCGCGAACTAATCATTAAACATCTGATTGAGGCCTTTCCACAAATCAAGTCCTCGAAAATTCATCGTGCCGCAGTCTGGATACTGGGCGAGTACGTGGAGGGCGATGCACAGATTCTCGAGGTGATTGCAGCCATCCAGCAGACACTCGGCGAGATACCCATGGTCGATGCCGAACAGCGCCGACTGGCCGGCGATTCATCCGATGAGCAACAGCAGCAGCATCAGGGCACAACGTCTATCAGCGGCGAGGCATCAAATAGCACAGGTGCCACCACAACTAGCACCACCAGCAGCAGCAGCTCCAACAAGGTCACCTCAGATGGCACTTATGCCACACAGAGCGCCTACAGCCTGGCACCGTAAGTTTAGAAAAATAAAATAAATATTAAATATTCAAGGTGGAGTTACTGATTGGAGGACAAGTTGGAGACAAGATTCATAGTTGCTCCGAGTGGTTAAGGTTAAGGTTATTACCAATTCGATCGGCTTAGATTTACGCAATAAGATTAAAGACGATAAAAACGTTCATCTCCCACAATTAAAGAATTATACTCAGCAAACTTGGAAGGTAGATTACTTAAATCGTCCTCCAATATTTTTTTTGGCCACGTCCAGTCCCGTCCCCAAACAGTAATAAGCGAATGTATGTATTATAAATTTTGAATTTGCCAAATTTCTCGTTCGTTCACAGCGTTGCCAAGAAGGAGAAGCGTCCACCGCTGCGTCAGTATTTGATGGATGGGGATTTCTTTATTGGTGCCGCTCTTTCCGCTACGTTAACGAAGTTGGCGCTGCGCTACGTGGAGCTGCAGTCAGATGCACGCACACAGAATCGTCTAACCACACAGGTGATGCTCATTATGAGCTCCATACTGCATCTGGGCAAATCTGGCTATCCCAGCAAGCCGATCACATACGATGACTCCGATCGTATCATGGTTTGCCTGCGCACGCTCAGCGACCGTACACCAGAAGCCGTTGCTGTTTTCAGGCATGATTGCCGCATCGCACTGGGAAATATGCTGGATGCGCAGCAGGAGGAGGATCAACGTATGCAGAAGGAGAAACAACGTGCCACGGCCAAGGTGCAGCCAGATTCACCAGTGTTGTTTGCACAGCTCTCCAACGGACGAGACAATCAGCTGGGCGAGAATGTATTTGAGTCGAGTTTGAATCAGGCATTAGCTGGCAGCAAGACAGCCCAGCTCAGCGACATGTCGCCCAACAACAAACTCAATAAGGTTACCCAGCTAACGGGCTTCTCCGATCCGGTCTACGCGGAGGCCTACGTAAATGTCAACCAGTACGACATTGTACTGGATGTGCTGATTGTCAATCAGACAAGTAAGTTATTCTCCTAATAAAATCCTGCCCAGTTATAGTAATTTTTGTTGTGTTCAATTCGCTTAGATGACACTCTGCAGAACTGCACTTTGGAGCTGGCTACATTGGGCGACCTGAAGCTAGTGGAGCGTCCACATCCGGTGGTGCTGGCGCCACACGATTTCTGCAACATTAAAGCCAATGTGAAGGTCTCCTCAACAGAGAACGGTATCATCTTTGGCAATATAGGTGAGTGAAGTGGGTTGGAGTGAAGGGATGCCGAAAGACTTGTTTCACCGATTTCTAAATCACAATATCGTTTTGCAAAATATTGCAGTATATGATACGGCGCTAAACACAAACGTCGTGGTACTCAACACCATACACATTGACATCATGGATTACATCATACCGGCCAGCTGCACAGACACTGAGTTCCGTCAGATGTGGCAAGACTTTGAGTGGGAGAACAAGGTGACGGTGAACACAAATTTCACCGATCTGCACGAGTATCTCAAGCACCTGCTAAAGAGCACCAATATGAAGTGCCTAACGCCAGAAAAGGCGCTTTCTGGCCAATGTGGCTTTATGGCCGCCAACATGTATGCCAAGTACGTACCAAATCCTTACAGCAATTTACAGATGTGTTGAGCAAAACTGAACCACTTATCGATTGCAGATCGATTTTTGGCGAGAACGCCTTAGCCAATCTAAGCATTGAGAAGCCTGTCGACGATCCTGACTCGAAGGTGACCGGTCACATACGTATACGCGCCAAAAGTCAGGTAGGTTTTCATTTAGATTTAATTCTCTTCTGCCATGGCCACTCACCACATAAACCGTCATTTGTGTTATCCACAGGGCATGGCACTTAGTCTGGGCGATAAAATCAGCTCCTCGCAGAAGCAATCGGTGCAGGCTGCCTAGTTGACGAGCAGCAACAGCAACATAAACAGCAGAGTCAGCAGCACCAAGCACAAGAAATCGAAGCATATTTGAGAGGTGGCTGAGCCACGGCCTGCATTCCGCCTGATTTTCAAAGCAGATCACTACAAACTATTACTTACATACATTTTAAAGCAACGCATACAATTATATACTTATTTAATAAAGTTAACCGCCCCAAATTCAAGTATTCTTTGTGTGCGAAAGCGAGACAGTCCCTTGACATGACAATACAATACATTATGTGCTGGAGCGAGAGACCATACTCTCTATGCAGTTCTAGTGTTGGCAGCTCCAATCCATATCTTATGTGGTAAGCCTATGTTCTGCTGAGTAAGAGCAAATATCACTTTGTTAATTCAAAAATGTTAGTTGAACAAAACGAAATTGATATGTGCTCTGTATAAAAGTAAATATATGGAGTTTTCAGATTCGGGACTATCGCTTGGTCAGTGGCCATTCAATTTATTCTCAAATAAACCTTTAACACAATACTGATCCCATTAAACAAGCAATATAAAGGGATACTTCTGGCTCACAAATTGTTTGGACCAGTGCCTAGCAAAAAATGTAAAGTGCTATAAAGTTTAAACAAGGAAACAAATTCAAAATGTTTAAATGCCAATTTGCTTAATGTTATATCACATTTGAAAAACAAACTTTAGTTTTTATTAAAATATTAATTAATTAATTAAAATTAGTCGAAATCTGAAAACATAACCAAAATTCATGTCACAAAAATTTTGGACCAGTCTTAAAAAAATTTACATATTTGGCGTATAAAAGCTTAAATAAGGATGTTAATACTTAGTATGATATCCTTTAGCCTTAACAACTTCGTTTAACCTATTTTGCATGGAAGACACCAGCTTCCGGGTAGTTTCTGTACTGATCCTGCTCCACTCCTCCAGCAGAGCATTTTGGAATCCTGTTTGCAGGATATGTTGTGTTTCCGGATGTTATTTTCCAGCAGAGCCCACAAATTCTCAATAACATTTAAGTCTGGAGACTGGGCCGGTGGAATTATCACGTGGGGGCAGTTCGATCTAAGCCAGGACTGTACTATTCCGGACATATGCTTGGGGTCGTTGTCCTGGTAGAACCGGAAGGTCGTCGGATTCCTAGCTTCTCGGCACTTTGGAGTAAATTTTCCTTTAGTATATTGAAGTATACATTCCTGTCCATTGTTGTGTCAATAATCACAAAATTTCCGCCACCGGCTGCCGAGATACAGGCCCAAACCGTGACACTTCCTCCGCCGTGCCTGACTGTTGCCTTCAATTGTTTGGGGTCCACCTCAGTATAAATATATGTACATATATGTATATATACGTGGTATAGTTTAATCAAAATTGAATCTACCTTTCCAACGGCTTTTTTTATCAGAATTATTTCTATAGATTCATTGCTTATTTTGTTTATTATATATATTTGTATATTTATTTTATTTTTTGTTTTGTGAATTCATTTAATATTATTTTATTTGCGCGTACTTTTAATTAGCGACGTTATCGCACATATCGATAATCACTTAAGCGATAGTTTGTGTATCGCTATTTGACAGGGCCTTCGCTAGCCGCTGACGTGTTTCCAGCAACACAAAAACACGATTCAGTTTAGCTCTCAAAGCATAATTTCACATATTTAACTGGTAGTATGTGATGTGATTCTAAAAAATATATAAGCATAATAAATCGAAAAGTGAGACTGAGCTCTTTGGTAAACGATTGAAAAGTTAATAATAACAAACTGATTTCAGGCTCTAAATTAGCCACAACAAGAACAACAACAACAGGAAAGCGGTTACCATTAAAAAGTAGCGGAAAGCCATCCGCACTAAACTGTAGCCGTGGCCACAATCGAGCAGCAGTAGCAACTGTAAGCACATTCACGCAGACAGAGAGAAACACATACGCTTTGAGGTTGCCCCTCAAGTTAACGGAACAACACAGACATGGCGCTGCTGACGATGATTGCCCGTGTCATAGATGGCTTGCCACTGGTTGGCACCATGCAGGACGATGAGCAGGTGCGTTGATACACCCACACTCACACACACACAAATAAATATACACACACATACACAGACAGCGAGACAGTCCGACAAACATATGTGTGTACATATCTAAGCATATGAAAACAAAAATCACTTTCACTTTTCGCATCGGTTTTAGAGCGGACGCAGCATCTTGGACTATCAAAATCAAGCAAAAATGCTATTTCGCAAGCTGGGAACACACTCGCCGGCGCGCAGCAGCATCGAAACCGGACCATATCTATTTCAGTAAGTTCACTTTAAAGCTGATTGATGAATCCGATTAAACATAAATTCATACATTTGCTACTGATGATGTCGATTTGTATTCAATTGACCTAATATGAGTATGTTTTTCTTTCATTGCATCATCGCACAATCGCATTGCCTTTGCACCCGGACACAGCTATCTTATCGAGAACGATGTTTGCTACTTGGTAATGGTTGATAAAATGTATTCAAAACGCCTGGCATTCAACTATCTGGAGGATCTGGCTCAAGAGTTTCACACAAACTATGGCAGACGTGTTAATTCGGTGACACGCCCTTATGCCTTCATCGAGTTCGATGTGTACATACAGAAGGCGAAAAAGCAATTGACAGACCGCAGGCGCAACATTAGCAACATCAATACACAACTGCAGGATGTGCAGCGTATCATGGTCCAGAATATTGACGATGTGCTGCAACGTGGCACCGTGTTGGCAGGTGTGTTGAACCTTAAACACCAAATAGTCAAATGCTAACCAAATTACAAAACACATTTATTACAGAGCTGGATACAAAAACGCAAAATCTGTCGATGATGTCCCAGAAGTATAAAAAGGATGCCAAATTGCTAAATCGCAAATCGATGTACGTGAAGGCGGCCGCCGTTGGCACTATATTTCTAGTGTTTATATTATACTTTTGGGTTTTGTAATATATGTATATACGTTAGTCGCATTAGTTGTTAGTTGTTAAATTTTATTTGGCGTTGTTTGCGACGCCCCGATGATGATGATTGCTGTTGTCGTTGTCGTCACTGCTGGCCGAACGTCGTTGACGTGTTGGATAGAGGAGCACCAGCAAGTGTGCCGCTTTTTACAAAGGCTAAAAGACATTTAATTATATTACATTGTAATTGTATAACATCAGCAGCAACAACACCAGCAACAACTACAACAGCTAGATAATAATGTCCACTAAGTGGGGGCACGCAATTTTGACATGAGGCGTGCTTGCTTTAATTTACATTATGCTTATGGTTTAAATTTAATTTCCACATACACACATACGCACACCCAGAAAAAGAGAGACAACGATTAACGAAACAACTCCTTAAACCAGCGATAATATAAACAGTTCCATTGACTTCTGTTAATGACTGTCTTTTATTTGGTTTGCTGTGCATCACGAATTGAATATAATATTGCATGTACAAATTTAATGGCAACACTAATATATTTTTTTTTTATGGAGCGTCCCAGGCGAAGTAAAAATGTAAATTGTAGGAAATGTGTGTAAAAATAGTATACGTATATGATATGCTGATCTTGATAATGTCTAAAGACGGATGGATGATATGTAACATCAATAAAATACAATTTTTGGCAATTTATATAATTTATTAAAAAATCACAACTATCTAAATGGGATTATTGGCCTTGAGGCCTTATTGCTTATTGACAATAAGTTTTTGAGCTCACAAAGTTTCTTGGTACTCCATTCCAAATCCCAAAACCCAGTGAAAACGCAATAGTTATTTTCTGGTAGTTTTTAATGATTAGTTTTTCCATTATATGTTTTCTTTCGATTGAGTGATGATATATTCTCCTATTTCTTGCAATATCTGCGCTGACAAAATGTATGTATGTATATATATATAGTTGAATTTCGCTTTATTGTTTGCGATGTTGCATATAAATCTTTAATATCAAATTTTTACAATTAGGAAAAAAATGCGCTGTTACCATTTACAAATTTATTAACGTAATTCTTGTATAATTTAATTTTCTTAAATATATATCTGTGTACGCGTCTACATATGAATACATAAACTATATATATCTATAAATGTGGGTTAAGTTACTTGAACTAAATTCTATATTATATTTGAAAGCGCTTTGAGATTTACTGTAAAAACGGAAAATCGACAGGGAGCATTTTTTTTCTCTAGAAATCGAAGGCAAACAAGCTTTTTATGTGTACTTCTTGGTTCTTTTGACCGTTAACGGACGTATGAGTGCTATCTAATTATGTATTGGCTATTTATAAGTACTTGTCTTTGAATAATTGTTTTTCCATATACATGTAGTCAATATGTTTAATTTGTTTAGTTTTGCATATTGTTTCACTGAATATCATGCATATCAATTACAATTGCTGTATTGGCCTCCATTTATTGGTTTTTGAATTTTTTACTAGAAGCTCTGGCTGTGTTTGGTTGGCTATTTTATTAGTTTGACAAATATAGTTTGTTAAACTTTTTAAAAAAGAATTTAAAAAAAGGCATTTAGTTTAGCTGTGAAATTAGATGTTCTTTCTGAGGGGCAAAAACCTGATACAACTTTAAAAATTCCGATTATAAAACTACAAATACAATTATATACAGTATGTCCAGAAAATGTTTTGAAGTTGGGGAAAATTTATATTTTTACCTTCTTTTGCAAAAAATGTATGTTATTATTGACTTTAAATTATTTTCTTATTTTTCCACTATTAAATGAATTTTTCTAAGCTATTTAGCTTCAAAATTAACAAGATTCATTCGTTTAAATAACTATGAAATTTTAAAAACCAATATACATTTTTTTGGACTGTGCATAAAGTGTTTTAACTATGGCAGTTTCATATGGTATTTGGTACATTTTAGCCAGAAGATTGGGGAAAATGGCTTACTATTAAGCATAGCGAAAGGTAACATTAACAACATTAATATACTGTGTCTCACAGATTATTTGGAGCTGTGTCTGGCAAAAATTTTAATTGCCTGCCATAAACTAATTATACATTATTTTTCAAAATTTTCAAAGACCGATGGCAGGTACATGTATTAACCACCATAATAAATATTTGACCCTAGTAAACTGGGGTTTCCCCACCTGCTAGGTCGTTTTATGTAAAAAAAAGTACTTTAATTTATGGTCACAGCTTATTTGGAGCAGTTACATTATGGACACATGGGTGCCATAAAACCAGGAAGATTTTCGTAGAAAAGGACGAGCGGAGGATCATCACGAAAATAAGGGGAAATCTTAAGCTATCGGCTCCAAAACTTACTCAACAGGTGCAGGATGAAATGGGGAAAAAGTGCAGTGTGGATACTATGCTCCAGGTTTTGCGCAATTATGACTTGATGGCCCGAGTACCACGGAAAAGCAATATATAAGTGTAAATAAATAGAGGATCTAGGATGACGTTCGCCAACGTTCTGCTGAAAAATAAAAACCGGAATCACAGCATATCCGGCAAACAGTATCTCAAAAATGCTCTGCTGTGTGGAGCAAAATCAGCCCAGAAACTACCTGGAAGCTGATATATTCCATGAATAATAGGTTTAGGGAAGCTGTGAGACACTGTATATTGTGGTCTCTGTGAAAACCTAGTAAGTACAATGTATACTGAATATTTATTTGTCTGGTATTTAGTTATAGTATCCTATACATATTTTCTAACTCCTCAACTACATTTTGCTTAGGAAAAAAAAGTGTTTCATATCTGGGCATGAAAAATGTTTTACAAAATATGGTTATACAGTAGTAAATTCCTCCACCCTGCTGCTCATGAGTTACACTTATGTTTATTTAGATTTTTCTTTAGCCTAATTTTGTTTATTATTTATAATTATTCTTTTTTTTGCTTGAATCGATATCTTGGTGTCGTTGTTTGTCGTTATTCTACATTCGAAAGGCAGTTTTTGAGCATGGATGGACAATGTGAGATTCATGACGAAGCTTTATTTAGTAAAAATGTGGAATATATGCATATAATACGAGTATACATCGGTGAGAGTAGAAGAATACGAAAAAAATTGTTGAAACACTGCGAACAATTTGTACAAATTGATATACAAAACAAGTAAGATGCTGTAGTCGAGTTGGCTCGACTACGATATACCCTTAACCAAGTTGTTAAATATATTCTAGTTTAATTGGCAAATTTCTCTTTAAGTCGATTTGCACTCAAATGTTCAGTTCTGCAAGTGCATTTCTTACAGAGTATTTTTACTCACAAGCCCGAACTGACCCGAACTGGCTGGCTACAAACACGTGCTGCAGAAAACACACAAATATATTGACGCTAGCGTCGATTATCATGCCATCTCTTTCTCACACATGCGCTCGCCTGTTTATATGTATACAGAAAATGATCGCGGCTGATGACAGCAAGAAGATCAATATGAAAATATATTTTCGACTATAACTTTGGTGTTTCTTAACCGATCTTAATGAAATTTAGGCAATTGATGAATAATATGTATAAGCAAATTTTGTGTTATTTAAAAGCCTCTTCCTCCTAAAATGTGGAATTTATTGCTGTCGGAAATCGAAATGTATCGATAATTAAAAAACTGAGGCAGTTATCGATAAAATAATGCAAACTTGATCTGCGCGTGATACACGAGAACTTATATTCCAAATTTGAAGTCGCTAGCTCTTATAGTCTCTGAGATCCGCGTGTTCATACAGACCGACGGACAGACGGACGGAGGGACAGACGGACAGGGCTATATCGACTCGGCTGTTGATGCTGATCAAGAATATATATACTTTATGTGGTCGGAGATGCTTCCTTCTGCCTGTTACATACATTTGCACAAAACCATTTTACCCTTTTTACCCATTTTTAATGAGTTAAGGGTATAAACAAGTAAGATGCTATAGTCGAGTTAACTCGACTACGATATACCCTTAACCCAGTTGTTAAATATATTCTAGTTTCCCTTTAAGATGATTTGCACTCAAATGCCCGAACTGAATGGCTACAAGCACGTGCATATACGTGCATGCATACACACATACACACGGACACGAAATAGTAATTATCGGGGCTCTGCAGAATACACACAAATATATTGGCGCTAGCGTCGAATATCATGCCATCTCTTTCTCACACATGCGTTCCCCTATGTATGCATACAGAAAATGCTTGTGGCTGCTGACAGAAATAAGATCAATATGAAAATATATTTTTGGCTATTTCTTTGGTGTTTCTTATCCGATTAATGAAATTTCGGCAATTGATGAATAATATGTATAAGCAAATAAAGCAAACTTGATCTGCGCCTGGTACACGAGATCTTATATTCCAAATTTGAAGTCTCTAGCTTTTATAGTCTTTGAGATCCGCGTGTTCATACAGACGGACGGACGGACAGACAGACAGACGGACGGACGGACGGACAGGGCTATATCGACTCGGCTGTTGATCCTGATCAGGAATATATATACTTTATGGGGTCGGATATGTTTCCTTCTGCCTGTTACATACATTTGCACAAAACCCATATGCCCTTTTTATCCATTTTTAATGGGTTAAGGGTATAAAAGGAGATAACCGGGATCTGCAGAAATGCACATACATAGTCAAGATATATATAAATATATTTATATGAACATGTATATATGTATATACCTAACACGGGATAAGGCTTAGATCTAGTAAAAAAAAACAAAAAAAGAAGTTATAATATATGGTTGTGTTGTGTTTAGAGTATGAGTAACGTAATTAGCTTAGCTTAGGAAAGAACGTAATTTTGCTTTGTTATAGTGTTGAGTGGCGCATAAAGTACAGTCGCACTGGCTTACTTAAGGGCTATTGCTAAGACTGCTCAATAAGTGCTCCTCTTTTTTATGGATCTCTCACATACATATATGAGTGTAATCTTGTAGGTATGTGTGTGTAAAGTATTTATGCATTTGTATTGTATTAATGTATATGTATATGGTACTATTCCTGAAGACGACCCAACCTCGAAGCTCACTTGATGCGCTGATGATCGGGCGTGCTCTTCAATATGTCCGGCTGATGTGGATGTGAATGCGAATGATGATGATGATGTGCCGCTGTCTGCGAATCGAGCGTACCCTGATGGCTACCACCACCACCACCACCACCACCACCACCACCGCCATGGTGCGAACTGTTCAGCGTATGCGAATGCGTTGAGTTTAGCGTGTGGGTCGCATGTGAGTTGAGCGTATTGTGAGCCGTTGTTGTTGCATTCGTAGAGAAGCCCGTGATGCTGCTGGGAGCGCCAACAACGGTGAGGCTTGTGAGGCCAGCGACGGCAGCAATACCAACGCCAGCAGTAGCACCTCCGGTGCCTGGTCGCTGTGAGGTGCGCAGAGAACGATGCGAACCGTTGCGGGTGAGGGAGTTCATCTGTGGTGTACCGGGC
Source organism: Drosophila infuscata (assembly GCA_035042205.1). Taxonomy (NCBI): domain Eukaryota; kingdom Metazoa; phylum Arthropoda; class Insecta; order Diptera; family Drosophilidae; genus Drosophila; species Drosophila infuscata. The sequence goes on from JAWNLR010000839.1 coordinate 1,414,060, forward strand.
ACAGTATGTCCCAGCGCATTCATATAGTCGGCAATTAGGAGCGTGATCTCCAAGATTTTCGGTTTGCTCATGGCGAACAGGAGTTTCTGTTCACAGCCGCCGGCTAAAGTGCCATCATCGTGTGACACCACCAGCATAAAGTCGTCCTGACAGCCACCGAAGGTCATGACGCTGCTGTAGGGATAGCGCGCCACCGGCGCCATCGTCGACAGCTCGAGCACATTGAGCGCATCCTCGGCGACGGCCAGCCAGGCGACGGTCGAATTAGTAGTTGAATGCGGCTCGCTTTGGCGCGGCTTGGCCTGAAAGAGGCAGGCACCGAAATAAGTCCACTTGCGACAGCAGGTCAAATAGATGCGTACGCAATCCAGCGTGGAGCGCCCCTTGAGCAGCGTCCATTTCGATATGAGCAGTTCCTGCACATCCTTCAGCTGATCGGCGCCAAGTGCATCACGATAGCGATATGGATAGAATTTGTCGAGCGCCTTGAGGCCCACATCGCGCGACTTCTCGTGCGTGTAGTCACCCATATCGATCTGTGACATTAGCGATGCCAACTCTAGCGCCAGTTCGCGCGACAGTGGAAAGCGTCCCTGGACAATCTGGGCATTTGTCTGGTAGCAGAGCAGCAGTCGCTCCTTGTCCGTCTCGCACTTGATGGTGTGCTTCCAGTACAAGCGGTTCTTGTAGCTCATCTGAATTACGCGCGAGTTCTCGAACTTGCCAGAACCCTTTTCACGCAACGCCGTCTCCCATTTACTGATCACATCACACAGCTTGGCCAAAGGCTCCAGATAGTGCTCCAGATCCTTTTCAATCGGATCATCGCTGAATAGGCAGAATCCATTGGTGGCATCCCGGGTGCCTAGTTCTTGGGTGAGAGTCGTCTGGAATTCCTCTATTGTGGTGGAGCCATCAAAGGAAACCACCTGCAAAAATCAGCGAGTTTGTATTTTATAATCATAGACATCTACAATGTGAACTAGTTAACTGAGCACAAACTAAAAGATATTGAAAGCTGAAGGCTGTTAGTGAGCTTAATAAGACATGAATTTGGAAAAATGGATCTCTAAACCCTAATGAGCTGAATAACACCAGAGTTTGAAATATTCAATCTCTAAAGTCCAATGATGATATTGTTGAATTTTCATTCGATCTTATGATTTCAAGGCTATAAATGAAAACAAGTAAGAATGTTGTAGTTGAGTGAGCTCAACTTCGAAATACCTAGAACTCAGCTGTTATATATAATCTTATTTTATTGGCAAATTTTCCAATAAAAATTTGGAAATACCGATTTGACTGTTGATTCTGATCAGGAATCAATATACCTTAGGGGTCGGAGATGATTCATTCTGTCTGTTACATACCCAGGGTAATATTATATAATTACAGAAATTATAGCAATAGGAGAGAGTTAAATTATCAAGCTCAATTCTAAAATTCCACAAAATAAAATGTTAAGAACGAGATTTTTCAATTCAGCAAGGATTGAACAACCTACGCTAACCACATTTTATTTTTTTGTTCGATTTTATTAATTGTAGAAAAGTAGAAACTTGGAAAATACTTTCCAGCCCATAATCTTATCCATGCGAAACAGTTCTTACCTGATAGGTGGTATTCATCATGTGCACGGGTATTGCATGCGGTAGGGAGTGATGATATGGATTCTTCAACAATATCGAAAGTACCTCCATGCGCGATGGCTTCGTCTCGCGTCCTCCGTTCTTAAGAGTTCGCTCCAGAGCCCGCTCGCAGTAAGCGGCGTATTTGCCCGTCTCCGTTTTGGTGTCCGCATTCCGGGACAAATGTAGTTTGAGATACCAGAGCAAACGACTGGACTTGGGCACAAACAATGAAACGGCCAGGGCGAGCAGTTGCCAGCCCTGGACAAAGCTGTACGCTGGCGGATTTGACTTGCAATCGATAATCGGCGTCGAAACAGGCGCCTGCTCAAAAATAAATGATAAAAAAAATGTTAAAATCAGTTAGTGAAAGACAATGGAGGCAAAAAGTTGGGTATTGAATTAGACAACTCTACAATTGACTACTATAACTGAACACTGGACAAACGACATAAACAAATTATGTATATTGTATATTGGATTTCGCAAATTGTATTGCTTATCGTAAATCGATTATGGAATGACAAGACAAATTTCCCCTCATACCTGTATCGATGTGGGCGAACTGCCGTTGGTTTGAGCTTGGCCAGCCTGTTGAGTATCACAGGTGAACAGGCTTTGGGTGGCGCACAATAGTAGTTGCTGTAAATTTCGTGAACATTGTCGTCGTTGTCGTCATCGTCGGTACAGTATAGTGTTGGTAAATGATTAGTATTTACGGGTTTGCGGTTATCGGTAATCGGTATTATATTTGGTTCGTTACACATACAAACGAAACGGAAAACACGTTTCAAAACCAAAAATAAGAGAAAACCGAATGGGAGAATGGAAGAAAGGTCAAAAAACATTTGATGATAAATTTTTGTATGTTAAGTTGACAAAATGTTCAGTTTTTTTCTTTAACTAAATGCTTCTATTTGTTGTAGTTTGTTTTTACATAGACTTATGTATGAATGGGTGTGAACCGCTAACACAAGTTCTTCTCTTGCTTTTGTTGTTGTTATGTTTGTTTTGTTTGTAAAGCGGAATAGGCAAAGAAAGCGAATTAACTGTATCAATAATGCAAAACATTCAAAGCCATTGAACAAAAAAAAAAGGCAGCAAACTGTGCGAAAAAATAACAACAGAAATCTCTAGAGATCAACAGAGAAGAAGAAAAATACGAGTATTGTGTATGTAAATATGTATGTACAATACATTCGCTTATGCTTAGCCAATTTAAACGTTATTAACAGCTTATCGATAACAAAGTGAGGTTATTTGCAAACTTGTTATTTCGATAAACGCGCTGCGTATAAACATAGCGCAAGAGTGAATATGTGTCTGTGTGTCTCTCTCTCTGTGTGTGTGTGTGTGTGTGTGTGTGTGTGTGTGTGTGTGTGCGCGGGTGTGTGTGTGTTAAGTTGTATAAGCACACACTGATACTTAAAGTATACTTTGAAGTTCGGTTGCAGTGGATATTCGAATTTGGTCATTAAGTGTTAAACTATCGATACCATAAACTCTATGAGGTATGTATGCATTCTATATAGACATGCATATAAAATGAACAAACGATCGATTAACTATAACAGAAATACGATTGGTTTTAATTGACAACATCGAACCTCTATATTATCATAAATATGATCATTGGAACACTGAAATCAACTATCAAGATCACACTAGTATATAAAAACTACAAATACAAACTTATGTATGGATATAGAAGATATTGCAGCACTTCAGATAATAAATCTGCTTAGGAGTTAAGTCTATTATTTGTTCCCTTCTTGAGTACGTATATGTATGTATGTAAGTGTAATATGTTTGTTATGTTTGAGATATGTGCGTTGTATGGTTGTACTTATGTATGTTCTTTAAAGGTAGTTATAGTATAGTAGTGTACACAAAGTATACTTTGTAAATATATAGAATGGTATGAAATTTACAGCAATTACTTTATACAATGATAATGAAACACAAAGCATCAGATAAAGCTATACATATAAACATAATTTAAATGTTTTTTTTTACTGATTGTTGTTTGATTTATTGATTTAAATTTTTTTTTTAGAATTATTTGTGTGTGGACAGAGCTATAAAATATGTGTACACATAGGTAAGGTTTGGCAGTTATGGGGGAAATTCATTGTCTGTTCACTACTTGAAGTACAAATAAAAAAAAAATTAACCACAAAAATTAAAAAACAAAAATGAAACAAAAATCAAGAATAATCAAATCGAATACGACCAATTAGTCAACAGAACATGCTAAAAACTCAACGAATATATTATTGCAAGAGTATGATATGATATAGGTATGTACATTGTCTCACAGTTTATTTTGAACCGATTCTAGAACAAATTTTATTTGCCTGCCATAAGCTAATTATTTTTCAAAAATTCCAAAGACCGATTACAGGTACATATTTTAACCACCAAAATGAATATATGACCCTAATAAACTGGGGTTTTCCCACCTGCTAGGTCGGGCTATGTGAAAAAGTACCTATGTTTATAGTCACAGATTATTTTGAACAGTTACATCATGGACGCCTGGGTGCCGTAAAACTCGGATTTTTTACGTCAGGTTGAATATTTTCGGTATAAAGAGACCAATCTTTCGTAGTGAAATGAATGAAAAAGGCCACAAAGGACTATGGGCAAACGAACTACAATTGATCAACTGAAACTCTTCCTAGAACACTTCAAAATTGGATATTCACATTGCCAAATGGCTGAAATGGTCAATCTAAGCAACTCAACTGTATTCTACATAATTTTGAGTTTTGTCGACAAAAATCGGATAGAGGGCAAGGGTGGAATGGCCCCAAACAAGATTTTCACAGAACAGGACGAGCGGAGGATCATCACGAAAATAATGGAAAATCTTAAGCTATCGGCTCCAAAACTGACTCAACAGGTGCAGCATGAAATGGGGAAAAGTGCAGTGTAGATACTGTGCTCCAGATTTTGCGCAAATATGACTTGATGGCCTGAGTACCACGGAAAAGCAACTTATAAGCGCAAAAAATAGAGGGTCTAGGATGACGTTCGCCAAAATCCACTTGGACAAGGATTTGATTCAACTTTTTTGGCCCGGACGGACGGAATTATGTGTGGCGACAGTCCAATACTAAGCTGAATCCCAAAAACATAAAGGCAACAGTCAAGCACTGCAGAGGAGGTGTAATGGTATGGGCATCAATCTCGGCAGCCGATTTCGGAAATAATGTGTACCTCAAAATTTACTCCAAAGTGCAGAGAAACTAGGAATCCAATGTATTTTCTAGTTCTACCAGGACAACGACCCCAAGCATAAGTCCGAAATAGTATAGTCTTAAATCGAACTGCCCCCATATGATAATTCCACCAGACCAGTCTCCAGATTTAAATGTGATTGCAAATTTGTGGGCTCTGCTGGAAAATAACATCCGAAATCACAACATGTCCAGCAAACAAGTTCTCAAAAATGCTCTGCTAGAGGAGTGGAGTAAGATCAGACCAGAAACTACCCGGAAGGTGGTATCTTCCATGAAAAATAGGTTATGCGAAGTTCTTAATGCTGAAGGATATCATACTAAGTATTAACATTCTTATTTAAGCCAGCTTTATACGCCGAATATTTAACTTTTCTTAAGACTGTTTCAAATCGGCTGGTACACGTTTTTGGATATATTTTCAGTTTTTGACTAATTTAAATTAATTAATATTTTAATAAAAACTTAATATTCTTTTTCAAACGTGATAACATAACATAAAACAAATTGGCATTTAAGCATTTTGAATTTGTTTCCTTGTTTAAACTTTATAGCGCTTTAAATTTATTACTAGACACCGTTCAAAATAAACTGTGAGACACACTATGTGTGATTAACTTATCGATTATTTAGTATGTGATAGATTTTTCTTTAACTGTAGGGCGTTCGTAAGCTTTTCAAATTAAAGCAAAGCTTTTTTTTGCTGATTCTTTTACAAGGCAATGATTTTTATAAGCAAATAAATAAAGTTAAAAAATTATAGATCTTTGTGGTATTTGATATACGATACCTAGTTGCATAGACTTTTCAGGTAAGGTAACACTTTGAAGCTGCATTGTGGAAAAACTTTTGAAAGCTTGCGTTATGAAGAACGAGCTTTTCTTTGATTGAAGTTTTTAAATTATGTAACATATACATGAGCAGTCAGTGATCTCTGTGATAGTAAAAGTTTTTGGAAGAATTGTTTTCCGTTTTTTAAGTAAAGAATCGAAAGCTCTGTAAGAGCTTTTAAATTTTGTCTTAGCTCTGATAAGGAATAGAAGGTAAGTAGATTTTTCAAGGAAATTACAAAGAAATCAAAATGGGAATGTTAACAGCAAATTTCGGAAGGGAACCAACTAAAATTATTTTTAACGGATAAGAAGCTTTGCAACTTAAAAACTTACACGCGTTTGCTTGCCCAGTTTCTTGTTTACCTGGACACCGACACTTAGTTTTTGACCCATATGTCGGGAGGTTTGCTTAATTAAAATGCAAATCATTTCGGTCTGTAGCTCCGGCATGTCCAGGCAATGCTGCAATGCGTTCTGGGCGAGCACCACATGGTAATCGATGCCAGGCTGGTTCACAGCCACAGACATGAACAGCTGAATGCTCTATGAAGTAAATAAATATATAATTTCAGTGAATAAATATATAAAGTGAATAATATACATATATACGAATGTCAAAGATCCGAATCCGGTTGGGTAATGTTCTTACCTTAAATAGCTTAATGGCCTCCGGCTGCATAGTCTCCGTGTGCATCGAGGACAGTGGCGCTGTTATTGTATCTTTGGTGTGCAGCATTATGGGATGACGCCAGAGCACACAGTCTAAACCAAATTTAGGAAACACAGTTACGATTAATATATTGGTGCAGTTCACATTAAAATAATATGTGCGTTGGCAATTTGTCAATAAATGTGTAATGAATGGAGACATATCAAAGGAAACTAGACAGAACGCGCGAAACACAATGATACCATAATTTGTGTAAAGCCAAGAAATACTAAATACCGTTTTCTAGGGGCGGGAGTGGGCGTGTGAACAAATATTTTTGGAGTTCGATCTTAGTAATATATCTTTTAAGTTTTGTAACTATTGCTTTTTCGGGAGATATGGGCATTTATCGCTTTTTGGGGGCGGGAGTGGGCGTGGTCCAAAATATCTTATCCAGATTTTTGAAGGGTTTTACTAGCAATATACCTCTCAAATTTTGTGTCTTAAGCTTTAAAATTGCGTGAGATATATGATCCTATCGATTAACACCAACAGGTGTATCGGTCTAGGTAGGGAAGTTACCAGTAACATAAATTCATTTGGTGACTCTAGCTTACACGCTAGCTGGGGGCGTCGGATGTGGTCGTGGCAAATACCGATCTTTGAAGGACATCGCTAACAACCTACCAACAAAAATTGGTGACTGTAACCTTAAAATTTTGGGATATGTGTGGCTTTATCGATTTGCAAATATCGATTTTATCGATTTTCCAGCTCCCTAAAGTAGACGTAGGACTCCAATCTTAAAACTTTATCTTTTGAGTGTAGTTTCAAGTATATGTTTCAAGTTTCCAGTCTCTATCTCTAAGGGTGTCGAAAAAATTTGAGTTCATACAGACGGAGAGACGGCCAGATAGCATTACGGACATTGCACAAACCCAATATACTAATATACCTTCTGTGTCATAGTAAAAAAACACAAGAAAGCGAGTTGGTGTGGTGCCGATTTAAAACTAACCAAATTTGGTGGTTGTAGCTTTGGAATTGTAGGAGACTTGTTGTTTTATCAATTTTCGGTTATCGATTTTATCGAGCATAGACGAGTATAAGTTCCAAGTATAGCTACAAGGCTGTCGAAGAAAGTTGATTTGCGTTCATTCATGAATATTTCAGAAAAGCAATATAGTCTGGCGCTTGCAGTATCAAAGTATAATGAATATATATAGGGAAATAAAAAGAAAGCTCTTATGATAGTCTTAAAAATGGAGAGCTTATCAGTGCCCAATACACACGGAATAGTTATCGATTGGTTGCTGGCTTGCACTAATTTATATTCCGATCAGTATCTGCAGTCAAGTTAATATTGTCCATTAGTTGCATTGTACGTATATCGAACTTTCCTGCTTCTTTGCTACAGGCTGTACAAATCCATACCTATACAAATATTGAAGTTGGATCGATCAGACCACTATATACTAATAAGCAACTAGATGTAAAATTACTATAGATTTATTATAACTTGCATACACATTATTGTCCAAAAATGATTTATAGAATTTAGCTTAGACTACTCGAAACTTCTAGTGTGTATTGTTTGAACTTACTTGGATCTCCATCGGTCTCCATTAACTTCTGCACGAGCTGTTCATACTGTGTGCCGGCACTGGGTCCTCCGCCAGAGACGACAGTTAGATGGTATAACCAATTGTCGCGCTCCGGTTTACCGGATAGAATCAGATAGGTGGGACCCTGATGCGCCGGATAGATGGCGACGGTGAGTCTCGCCTGATCTTGTGCGGCATCCTCGCGTTCCTCCGAATCGGAGTCGGACACATGCTCCACTTCCTCAACGCGTGCATCACGCATATTGATCTGACCCAAGGGATTCTGTGTGGATTGTGATGATTTGACATAGTTAACATGATACTTGATTTTTGATATTCGATGTCACTTGCCGTCTCAACGGGTGCCTTGAAGTAGAGAAACATTTTGCCGAGTAGGACGCACCAGCACTTTTTGGCATGCCCGTTCTTCACCTTGGTCACCCAGCCCTGTACCGTCGGCTTCTGATCGTCTCGACTGAGCAGCAGTTTGGTCGCATTACGTCGTTGCACATTTTGCAGCACGCGAATCCAGTCGTCCATGGTGGCATGCGAATCAGCGGTCAGATAGTACACCTTCTTGCCCGTATCAATCTCAAAGGTGGATGCGCCCTCCGCCCGACTGATGCGACAGGCCTCGTCCAGCTGGATCTGTCCCTGCGGCTTGCGCTGCACATCGTGCTGGCTCTTCCAGTAGGTAAGGCTGCCGTTCTTCAGGACAAACCAGCGTTTGCGCCAAGTCTTCAGTTTACCGCCCAGTTTAGCCAGGTGACCCATCTACGTTTATTATTATAAGAGTTTATTAATATTATTATCGGATCTTAAATAATAGCATATTCACTATAGATTATGTGATTTCACAACTTTAATGAGGTGATTGCTTAATTAAATGTGTCTCTCTGTGTCTATTCACGTATCAACAATAAAGCAAGTAAGAATGCGATATACCCTTTTAATTGAGAAAGTGAGGCAGTTGCCGCTTGTTCATACGGACGGACAGACGGCACGGCTGTTGATCCTGATCAGGAATATATGTATATACTTTATGGGGTCGGAGATGCTTTCGTCTGCCTGTTACATGCATTTGCAAAATGCAAAAATTTACAAAACCATTATACCCTTTTTACCCATTTGTAATGGGTTTTTTTTTATTTTTTTTTTTGTTAGATAGGTGTAAGTTCATTGAAAAGTACTTATTCAAGTGCATGACAGTGAATCTTAATAGCAGGCACAGTAATCATTATAATTTATGTTATAAAAATCTAAATTGAATGATCAATCTTAGTAATTTGATCGCAAAAATAATGATTATTTGATGTGCAAGGTGGAGCAGCTTGACCAAATTTGATTTGGCTTTTATAAGTTTCTCTTTTCTTAGCAATACATTGTATAATTCCGTCTTACCTTCTCGAGCGAATCGAGTTTCTTGCTGGGCGAGTCGACGTAGGATTGGCGCATCAATAGCGATGGCATCGAGGCGTCCATGCACGTGGATTCGGAAACGGCATCGGGTGGCAGGGCATAGTCATCGGAGAGGCCTGATTCAAACGAAAGATCTGAAATTACTGTGGCACGCATGTGGGGACTCACGCGCAGTTGCGTCGGTTGCGCGCCAGTGGGCGTATGAAGGCGTGGTAGCGTGCTCTGTGCTTTGTGCATGGGCGCCAACGCTGGCGCTTGTGGATATGGCAAAGTCTGATGAAGCTGATAATGGTGTTGTTGGTATTGGTGTTGTGGTTGTAGTGTGGATTTGCGTACGTGGCCTGTTGGACGTGTGTGTGTGTGTGTGTGTAGGAGGTTAATGGTAAGTCATTGGTAAATGGTTGTGTTGGTTAATTGTGTGATCATTGGTGGTTACAAATGAAATGGCCACACAACAAGAGTGTGTGTGGGGGAGGGCGGGGGGTGGGGGTGGGGGGGGGGGGGGGGTGTTTTTAGTCGAAGGAGATGCAACCAGTTTGAAGTTGTTAGAATATACGGATAACAAATAAGTTGTTAAAGAAGATAATTAAGTACTTGGTATCAGGACTTCAACAAATATCTAACCAACAAGTAGGAATGCTGTAGTCGAATTGGCTCGACTACAATATATCCTTAACCCAGTTGTTAAATATATTCTAGTTTTATTGGCAAATTTCCTTTTAAGATGATGTGCACTCAAATGATCAGTTCTGCAAGTGCATTTCTTACAGAGTATTTTTACTCACAAGCCCGAATTAATCCGAATTGGCTGGCTACAAACACGTGCTGCAGAAAACACACAAATATATTGACGCTAGCGTCGATTATCATGCCATCTTTTTCTCACACATGCGCTCGCCTACTTATGCATACAAAAAATGCTTGCGGCTGCTGACAGCAATAAGATCAATATGAAACAAGAGAGAACGTTGCAGTCGGACGTAACCGACAGCGAAATACTATTATACCGTAATTTGTGTGCAGTCAAGAAATACTGTCCAAGTTTGCCTTTTTGAATGGGAACACATTCTGTTAATTCGCTACTAATAAATATGTATATGATTTGCATATAAATTAGCGTGGCTTTTAATAACGGTGAGCAGAATTACACGGGGAGAGCAGACACAAAAAATTGTATAAGCTAATTTCACTCTAAAATTCCAGAGATATGGGGCGTTGCCCCATTTCGAGATTTTAGGGGCGTTGCCCAAAAAAATTATTGAGAACTTTCCCAGTATTCTTCCTACCCAGTTTGGTAACTAACTAACTTAAATTGCGGTGGATATGGTCATTTATCGGTTTTGTGGGCGCGAGTGGGCGTGGCCCAAAAAATGTTGGAGTTCGATCTTAGTAATATACCGTCTAAGTTTCTAACTGTAGCTCTTAAATTGCGGGAGATACAGGCATTTATCGTTTTTTGTGGGCGGGAGTGGGCGTCGTCCAAAATTTTTTTCCTAGCAATTGTTTTTTATTACTAGCAATATACCTTTAAAATTTGGTGACTTAAGTTTTAAAATTGCGTGAGATATATGGGTTTATCGATTTACACCAACAGGTGAATCGGTTTAGGCAAGTGGAGTGGGCGTGGCCATCCAATTTTTTGGTCGATCTTTGGGGGAGTTACCAGTAACATACCCTCAAAATGTTGCGACTCTAGCTTGTAAATTACGGGAGTTATGCTCATTTTAAATTTATAGAGACGAAGCTCCTGGGAGCGGCGGTTGTGGTCGTGGTCTAAAAATTGATATGCCAATCCTTGGAGGAGGTTACAGCAAATTCCAAGTTTGGTTACTCTATCTTTAAAATGTACGGAGATGTACAGAGTTATCGATTTACAATTTCTGCAACATCGGAATTGTCGATTATGGGCGCAGGTGTGGGCGTGTCAGCACAAATTTGATCGGTTCTTAAAGGCGACTACCAGTAATAACCTACCAAATTTGACGTTCCCTACTCAAAAACTGCGGAAGATATAGCCATTTAAAAATTTTAGGGGCGGGAGGAATGGGGGCGTCGGAGGTGGATGTGGCACATGCCGATCTTAGAAGGACCTCGCCAACAACCTACCAACCAGAATTGGTGACTGTATCCATTAAATTGTGAGAGATATGTGGATTTATCGATTTGCTAAAATATGTAAATATATTTTCGACAATAACGTTGGTGTTTCTTATCCGATATTATTAAAATTTTTGGCAATTAATCAATAATATGTATATGCATATTATGTATACATCAAAAGCCTATACTTCTTAAATTTATTGCCACTGAAAACCGAAATCAAAATGTATCGATAATTGAGAAACTGAGGCAGTTATCGATAAAATAACTTGATCTGCGCTTGGTATACGAGAACTTATACTCCAAATTTGAACTTGCTAGCTCTTGTAGTCTCTAAAATCCGCGTGTTCATACAAACGGACGGACGGACGTACGGACAGACGGACTGGGCTATATCGACTCCGCTGTTGATCCTGATCAAGAATATATATACTTTATGGGGTCGGATATGCTGTCTTTTGCCTGTTACATACATTTGCACAAAACCATTATACCCTTTTCACCAATTTTTAATGGGTTAGGTGTATAAAAACTCACATTGGTTGGTTATTTAATAAAATCAAACCAGAAAATAAAAACAAAATACCTTTGGTATTAAAGAATAACAATTTGCATTCCTTGGAATATATACAGTGTCTCACACCTTATTTGGAACAGCGTCTAGCAAAAATTTCAATTACCTGCCATAAACTCATTATGCATTATTTTTCAAAAATTCCAAAGACCCATGGCAGGTACATATAGTAACCACCAAAATTAATATATGACCCTAATAAACTGGGATTTCCCCACCCGCTAGGTCGGGTTATGTAAAAAAGTACCTAATTTTATGATCGCAGCTTATTTGGAACAGTTACATTCTGGACACCTGGGTGCCATAAAACCCGGATTTTTTTACCTAAAGTTGAATATTTACGGTAGAAATAGACCAACCTTTTAAGTCAGTTTAGTTTTTTCCCGCATTTGGGCTGCAACCTGCCAACAAGGACAATGACCAAACGGACTACCATTGATCAACGGAAACTCATCCTGGAACACTTCAAAATTAGATATTCAATTCGTAAAATAGCTAAAATGGTCAATCTAAACACCTCAACTGTATTCTACATCATTTGGAGTTTCGTCGACGAAAATCGGACAGAGGACAAGGGCGGAATGGCACCAAACCCGATTCATCATCAGGAAAACAAGGGGAACTCTTAAGCTATCGGCTCAAAAACTGACTCAATAGGTGCAGGATGAAATAAGGAAAAAGTTCAGTAAGGGAACTGTGCTCCAAGTTCTGCGCCACCATGAGTTAAATGCCCGAGAACAATGAAAAATTAAATTTATAAGCGCAACAAACATAGGGTTTAGGATGACGTTCGTCAAAATCCACTTGGACAAGTATTTGGAGTTCTGGAACACAATCATATTTGAATTTGAGTACAAATTAAACATTTTTGGCTCGGACGGACGGAATTATGAGTGGCGACACTCCAATACTGATCTGAGTCCCAAAAACTGAAAGGCAACAGTCAAGCACTGCGGAGGAAGTGTCCTGGTATGGGCATCTATCTCGACAGCCCGCGGCGGAAATTTTGTGTTTATTGAAACAACAATGGACAAATATGTTTACTTTGATATACTAAAGGAAAAGTTACTTCAAAGTGCCGAGAAACTAGGAATCCGACGTACTTTCCGGTTCTACTAGGGCAACGACCCCAAGAATAAGGTCGGAATAGTACAGTCCTGGCTTAGATCGAACTGCCACCACATGATAATTCCACCGCCCCGTCTCCAGATTTAAATGTTCTTGAAAATTGTGGGCTCTGCTGGAAAATAATATCCGGAACCACAACATATCCTGCAAACAGGATCTCCAAAATGCTCTACTGGAGGAGTGGAGCAGGATCAGTCCAGAAACTACCCGGAAGCTGGTATCTTCCATGAAAAATAGGTTAAGCGCAGTTGTTAAGGCTAAAGGATATCATACTAAGTATTAACATCCTTTTTTAAACTTTTATACGCCAAATATTTAACTTTTCTTAAGACTGTTTCAAATAAGCTGTGAAACGTTTTTTTGGATATGTTTTCAGTTTTTGACTAATTTTAATTAATTAATTAATATTTGCATAAAAACTAAATTTTCCTTTTAAAATGTGATATAACATTAAACAAATTGGCATTTAAACATTTTGCATTTTTTTCCTTGTTTAAACTTTATAGCACTTTAAAATTTTTGCTAGACACTGTTCCTAATAAGGTGTGAGACACTGTATATATACAGAAAAATAATGTTTGTTTACATTAAAAGAGACAACAATTGTAAAAATTGCATGGAACAGAAACATAATTTGTATACAGAGCAAAATTAAACAACGGTTCAATCTTATAATCAGCTAATGAAAATGTTTAAATTATTAAAAATAAGGAATTGAATACAACCAAAATAAAGCGATATAACAATGGGATTTGTTAGTAGTAGTTGCGGTATGGGACTATACCAAAGCAACCAGTGTGGAAGAAATGGAATTAGAAAACAAAAGAAAACGTTGCAGTCGAAGCTGACTGCGAATACTTTGATACCATACGTTGTGTGTAGCCAAGAAATACTGTCCAAGTTTGCCTTTCAGATTGCGGTAGATATAACTTCTTCGAAGTTTAGCAACTGTAGCTCCTAAATTACGGAAGATATGAGTTTTTGGAGATTTTTTCGGGCGGGAGTGGGTGTGATTGAAAAAAAATATAGAGAAGGTTCCTAATAATCTTCCTTGCAAGTTTGGCGACTGTAGCTATTGAATTGCAGGAGATATAGGCTTCTCAAAATTTGGTGACTCTAGCTTTGCGCATTTTAAATTTCTAAGCTCGAAGTTCCTGGGAGCGGCGATACTTGAAGGATGCTACCAGCAAGTTACCTTCAAATTTTGGTAACTCTATCTTAAAAATTGTGGCAGATATACGGATTTATCGATTTGCAAATATCGCTATTATCGATTTTTTAGCTCCTTAGTATACGTAGCACTCCAATCTTAAAACTTGATCTATTCGGAGCACATACAATTATATGTTCCAAGTTTCAAGTATTTATCTCTAAGGGTGTCAAAAATAGTTCATAGAAACATCATTGCGGAAAATGCACAAAACCAATATAATATGAGACCTTCGGTATCAAAGTAAAATGAGTTCAAGCTTTGGCAGCAGTTAGTGTTCAATGTGGGATGCAGGACACAGGATAGTATTCTAGTTAGTTGTTAGTTTTCCAGGTGGGTGATTTACACTAGTTTCTTCGTTAGTTGTGTTATTTTTGTGGTTTTTGTTGTCGATTATGAGCTACCGCTACCGCTACCGTTACACTTTACTGTTTTTTACTGAGCAAATGCGCGTGCGGGAAGTTCAAAAAAACTATGGGGAGGGAAGTACATACCACGCGCCTTGGAATTTTTGGGGCTCTGGGATCCACTGCGCTTGGCCGGGCTCAGGCTCGAAGAGGTCTTAAGACTTTTCGAGGGACTCGAGGCACTGCCAGATGTCGACGTCTCTGTGTTATCCGTGCTGGATGAGTTGTGCGAATTGTTTGTGAGCATAACGGCGTGATCTTCGCCATCGCTCGAATCATCGCTGGAGTCGCCCGTGAAGGGCATCGAGCGAATTTGCGAGGCACGCCCCTTGACCGTGGCATAGACGGGCACAGAGATATCACAGAAGCCGCCGCTGGCGGTTTGTTGCTGACGCGTCGGTGGAGGCTGCGAAGTGCCCGGTGTTCCGCTGCTGCCCAACGTTCCGTTCGCATCCAGTCCATGTCCTGGTCTCGACTTGCTATTGAAGAGCTGACTGTGCTCCTGTACGTCGGGCGTTGGTTCATTGCTGACGTTGCTTTCGTTGCTCACATTGCTGGTACCAGTACCGTGGCCTGTGCCTGTGCCAGTGCCAGTACCAGCGAGTCCATCGTTGGCCACCTGATAGATCTTCGCCTCCCAGCTGGGAAAGCGATGCAGTGGCGGTGTGGGCGGCCTGGGCACGCCTACATCGCTAGTTGTGGTTGTTGTTGTGCTCGAATTGCCACCGCTGGCCATTAGCGCCGGATTGTTCTTCATCCAGGCCGGCAGCTTTTCGCACGAGGGCGTATAGATTTCCGCATAGTCGTGCGCCGTATCCGTATCGGAGCTATCCGGACGTGTGCTTACAGCCGCTGCTGTCGATTGCGTTGCTTTGCTTGATATGCTGGACAGCGGCGCCAATGTGAGCCCATCAACTGCCGCAACTAGATTGCGTTCCAGCTCCTGTGGCTCCATTGACAGATTGCGTCGATGCTGATGATGCGGATACGAGCTGGTCAGCGGTCGGCTAATGATCTCCTGCGGATCGAGACTTTCGCTGCGTCTACGCGTCTCCGGCGTGCTGGCAAAATCCTGAACATCCAAGCTCAAACTATTGCGCACAGGGCCAACTATGCTGTGCCGTTGCGACTGATTGGCAATGTGATTTTTGAGCAGCTCTAGCTGCTGATTACACTTGATATTCTGTTCGCGCAACAGCTGATTTTGCTCCTCGAGATCGCGCAGCTTATTGTTTACCCACTCCTTGATCTTGGCTGCCTTCGCCTCGATTTGGCGTGCGTCATGCAAACGCAACTGCCGCTGCTCCTCCACCTGATACTCCAATGAATTAATTGTTTTCTCCGCCTCGTTTTTTGGCTGGCCGCATGCTATGCTGCTGCTGCTGCAGCTGGTCAAAACGCTCTGCTGACACGCAGCGACTAAAGCTGCAGCTGCAACCGCCTGTTGTTGTTGTTGTTGTTGCTGCTGCTGTTGCTGCTGATGTATGGGTGAGCTGGTGGCTGTGCCCTGCTGTGAATGTATCTGCTGTTGTTGCTGCTGCTGTTGTGCTTGTGGTTTTGGCCATTCACTGAGCCGCTGCTCCATAGCACGCACCTGCAAAGCAGACAGAGAATGGGAGAGAAAAAGAGAGAAAGTTAGAAAAGTGTTGTCAAAACAAAGCTCAACTTCTATTAAATATTTTACACTGAAAAGGAACAATTTTTCGACAAAACCACATATCCCCACAATTTTATGGATACGGTCAGCAATTTCCGTTGGTAGGTTGTTAGCGATGTCCTTCAAAGATCGACATATGTCACGCCCGCCTCCAATGCCCACAGCCTCCGACCCCTAAACATTTTCAATAGCTTCCACAGTTTTTTAATTAGGGAACGTCAAATTTGGTAGGTAAGAACCTTTAAGAACCGATAACAAATTTTTGTTGCCACGCCCACAATCGAAAATACCGATATTTTAGAAAGGGTAAGTCCATAAATCCGTATATCTCCCAAAATTTTTACCAAACTCGGAAGGTAACTTGCTGGTAGCCTCCTCCAAGAACCGGCATATAATTTTTTGGACAATGCCCACAACCGCCACCCCCAGGAACTTTTCCATAATTTGTAAGCTAGAGTCACCAAATGTTGAAAATCTCCCGCAATTTAAAAACTACAGTTACCAAACTTTTTTAACCACGCCCACTCCCGCCCCCAAAATCTCTAAAAGCTCATATCTTCCGTAATTTAAGAGTTACAGTTGCCAAACTTTGAGAAAGGGCTGCTATCATATATCTACCTCAATCTTAAAGTCAAGCTTGGTCAGTAATTCTGAGCTGCACACAACTTATGGTATCATAGTATTTCGCTATCTCTTGCGTCCGACTGGAACGTTCTCTCCTGCAAGTGCATTTCTTATAGAGTATTTTTACTCACAAGCCCAAACTGATCCGAACTGACTGGCTACAAACACGTACACATACATACACACATCCGTAAACGAAATAGTAGTTATCGGGGCTGTGCAAAAAACACAAAAATATATCAACGCTAACGACGATTATCATGCCATCTCTTTCTCACACATGCGCTCGCCTATTTATACACACAGAAAATGCTTGCGGCTGCTGACAGCAAGAACAATATAAAAATATTTTTTCGACTATAACTTTTGTGTTTATTATCCGATTTTAATGAAATTTTGGCAATTGATCAATAATATGTAAATGCATATTATGTGTAAATTAGTATCTGCCTCTTAAATTGTGGAATTTATTGGTATCGGAATTCTAAATGTAACGATAATTCAGAAACTGAGGCAGTTATCGATAAGATAAAGCAAACTTGATCTGCGCGTAATACCGAGAACTTATATTCCAAATTTGAAGTCGGTAGCTCTTATAGTCCGCGTGTTCATACAGACAGACGGACGTACGGACGGACAGACAGACGGACGGACAGACGGACGTACGGACGGACAGATAGACGGACGGACGGACACACGGACGGACAGACGAACGGACAGACGGACGGATGGACACACGGACTGGGCTATATCTACTCGGCTGTTGATCCTGATCAAGAATATATATACTTTATGCAGTCCGAGGTGCTTCCTTCTGACTGTTACATATATTTGCAGAAATACCCTTTTTACCCATTTTTAATGGGTTAAGGGGATAATAATGCTGGTTTAAGGAGACAGTCTGCACGAGCAGGACTCATAGGAGGCAATGACTGTCAAGCACGTTGCTAAATTATGAGGCACAGTGGCGCAAAAACTTGTGTAATTAAACGCAACCATTTGTGGGAGACTATGGCAAGCATTTAACACTCAGATCCTGCTGCAATTATGCATGCCTGTGTTGCAATGACTAAGTAAAAGGCAAAAATCCCAACAACATATTGTTATGGGTAAACAACATTTTCCAGGCAATGCAGCTGACAGACAGAGAATCAACTGAGAATCGAACAGAGGGAATAGTGAGAGTCTCGAAGTCAATGACAAAGCAGATACCGCGCAAAGGACCCAAAAGAAATAAGCTCATTTGGCACTCCAAGCTTTTCAGGTTGCCTCGAGTGTGGTCTCAGGGAACCAAGAAAATAAGAAATTAGCAGAAAACACAAGCTGACAAAGAAGGTGAAGTAAGCCCGCAAACACTTTAAATGGAACATGCACTTGGGCAAGTGGTAATGTGGCAACTGCCTCTTGAGACCTCAGCATTGCAATATTAGTTACCACTTGTTTGGATTGTGGCTTTGTGGCTCAGAGGACAATGCAAATGGGTCAATTGCACAATGTTCAATGTTTGATGTTCGATGTTCATTGTTCACTGATCAGCTTGCAGGTCAAGGAACCCGTCAGCCAAGCCATTGTCAAGTTAAAGTTGCCTCAACTGAAAGATAAAAGCAACGTCTAATGCTCCGTGAGGGTCAGCTGGCGTATGTTCAAAATAAATAGACTGCCAAAAATAACCAAACAGAACGTCAGGTTATTGGACGCGACGCATATAAAATATAAAAATTTATGCTTGTCCCGACATGAAAATAAACGAAGTATTACACACACTCGCATATACACTGTAACGGCCTTAGGATAAAAAAAGAGTTATGGTCATGTAAAACCGAAAAAAAAGTATAAAAATCGATAGAATAAATAGTTTATGAGGTGATAGCTAATTTACTCCAAACAAAGGCTTTATCTCGGCTTATGACCTAAGGAGACTTGTATTTTGTGGCAGATCGGGAAATGTGTATTATTTACATAGCTATTACAATCATTCTTTACGTTTGGCCAATATCCCCAATTCTTAACCATAGTCGCACGAGAACGCTAATGTTCTTTTCGTTCCCAACAATCTGTTCTACTTCGATTAGATATTGCTCATGCACAGGAAATTCGTATCCTCCCAGTTAAAAAACATTTAGTTAAAATATAATGTCTAACTAAGAGTTTGGCAAATTAGCTAAAAGCCCCTCTTCAACTTTGGCTTTCACTCTAATCCAGATCGAAATACTTGCCAGTCAAGCCAGTTTAAGCCGAGGAATAAAGTCACATTAACACACACAAAACTATTCAACTTTTGTAGGATAGTGTGGCTTCACTATGCATCGAATCAGAGCATTAGCCATAGCCGCGACGTTTCGGTTACGAGGTTCTGGCCAAAAACTTAACTCATTAAATTTAAAATCGCCAAAAACAAATATACTAAAAAAGCATTCGGTGCGTTTATAAATCTTATGGGAGACTGAGAAATGATTGCAAATCTTCCTGTATAAAGTTTTGAATGTTCTGCATTACATGCATTTAGGCGTGCGATAATTCTAAGAACAGAGCAACTAGTAATATAAACTTGGTAGTAATGTTAACCTTAAGTTTGTTCGTCGCTGGATGGCAAACTAATGTAAGATATGAAAATAAATCTGCGACCTGTCAGTCCAACTAAATCCGGAAATTTGCGCCATTTGATTAGATTTGCCTGCCACGATGTCTGCGGGAGTGTGTGTGTGCTTAGGGGGAGAAAGGAGTCTAATGTTCTGTGCAGATGTTGAGTATCGTAAGCGCTGTCTATCCCAAGTTCTGCTTCACATAAACCAATTTGCTTGATCTGAGTCTCTCAGCTTTTCCTCCTTCCTTCCTCCAGCGGCTTGCCCTAGATTCGCAAAGGGAGGAGGGAGGGTAGAGTAAAGGGGTCTTCGCTTTCCGGCTGGGCGCAGCTGCAACTGTCAGGCGAAAAATTAATAAGAAAAATAGGGAAACAATTCGTTTATATTGCCAAAGCGGAAAAAAACCATAATAAGCAGGCTGGGGAGGGTGAGGTGTAAGCAGACAGAATGGAATAAATAGTGGCGCTGCAAGACTGGCCTCAAATGCCCGCCTACTTAACATAACATAAATTCTGTCTGGCTTCACCATCGTCTGCTTGCATAACTGCAAAACCCAAAATCCTACACAATAATTTTCCCAAGCGCGTAAGACGATTAGGGATTATATTAAGTAGACGGAGTAACAAAAAGAATCTCCCAATGAAGACAATGAACAATATGAATGATTTAAACTGATAAATATATAGAATTAAATTAAATTTTTAAATTTGAATTCTTAATGCCCCTTTTTTGGGAGGGACAAGCTTTTAGGTTTGGAATTTCAAAGATAGAAGATATGCTAAGAAAACGCGAATGATAATAATAAGGAAGTGTATCGGACAATGTGCAAAAACCCGATTGAATACATTCAGTCAGTCATGGCCGTAACTGTAAAGCATCCTCCACATACTCAACAACCATCTCTTCTTCAGCATTCCATATTTTTTGTTGGCTCATGCTCATGCCAAGCATGAATCGTGTTTTTATTGGTAAGTGAGCAGACGCAATTAAGTAGCGCAGGTTAGAGGGGTTGAATGGACGATAGCCGCCGCTGAGGGTTGGTGTGGCACCGAGGAGCTGGACAGATGACTAACGAAAGCGTGTCACAATGTTTGCTCACCCACTAAATAACTTGTTATGGAAAATGTACATATGTAAGCTAAAACCATTTGGTGGCAGGCGTCATAGTTGGGGATGGGGTAACACAACTGACATTTTTGGTGACGCAGCTGCTGTGTAGGGGCATGCGGTAGTAGGAGGCAACACACACTCGCCGTCAGAGTCGATGATTAATTAGTCTAATGACAACGCTAGATGGCGCTATGTTTCGCCTATAAACTTTGGAATTGTAGACAAAAAGGAAGCCTCTTAATTATTTAAATGTTCGCTATAAATTATTATTATTATTAAATATTATAGTATTATATTTTCACTACGAGAATAATACACAATATTGCAATAAATATTGATAATTGGGATTTTAAGCCATTCTTAGCATACCATTTAATTATCGAGGCATATATCTTTGCTAGGTAGCTAGATTTGTGACATTTTATTCTGTGCACAAATTGATGGCGCCGCTTGCCAATTTGTTAATTCATATTACACAAGTGTGTTGCAACATTTACATATGTGTCTAAGTAGAAATCTGTTCAGCCTCTTTGCTTTCGTGTCTGTCACCATCGCCAAGGGCAAGTCTTGCCCCATCTTTTGATTGCTTTCGCTCACTTGAGTCTTGGCATCCACTTTTGCTGCCCATCATCTTTGGGCTTCTTTCACATGTGCCTTTCCGTTTTATTTGCGTCTCTGGTTATGTTTCTTTGACTTCATGAGCAAACACAAGAGCAGCCACCTCCCCCAACGCAAACGCTCCACGCTGCCCCCTTCTTTTCATGTTACATTTTCGACGTTTAATTTCGAGTCATGATTCCATTTTTATTTATAGTCAACAAAGCTGCGGCAGCAGTAGCACTCTAGACAACACTCTACAAAATATTGTTGGATTCCCGTTCATTTTCCCCACAAATCACTAGTGTCTCTGTGCCCCAAACTAAATGTTGGCAAGCGATGAGACGCGTCGTCGTTTTGTCTGGGGTAGTTGCTGCTGTTGCCACTTAGCTGCTTGCAGCTTCCGTTGCGGCTTAAAGTGCTGGCAACGCTATAGAAATTGTAATTAAATTTAAGCATAGAGCTGCAAATAAAAATATAAAACTGTGCAACATAATAGCGCAGTAAGTCATTTGCTTGCCATTGCTCCAGCTGCTGCTTTTGCTGTTGCAACTTCGTTGTCATCGCTGTCTCCCGAATGATTTTCCCATTAGAGTCAATGTCAATATTTGCTGCATGTTTTGGCAGCTTTGAAATTGAAAATGTGCTTGTTGCAAATTATTCTCGACATTGCTGCTGCTGCTGTTGCAGATACTATCCAACCACTTTCATTCCCAGTCGCACTGTCGTCGTATCGTCTCCCGCCTGCAGCAATTCAACAAACCTCGCGAACATTGCGGCGTCTGTAATAATGGCAGCTGGCTGCTACACGATGTATCCTGGTTATGATGTTGCCATCAAGAGTGCCACTCGACAGTCGAGTATTGCGCCAAAAGCGTTGCACGGCCTGACGTGTGTCATTTTGAGGTGCTGCCTACTTTGTGGCTTCTTGTAAGCTTAATAAAGCTTTAAAAATTCAATGTGCAGCAACATTTAAAATATAAGAATTAGAAATATACATATTAATATGTATTTAATTGTTTAAAGAATTTAATTTTATTTTTTATTACTTAAGCCTATATTATAAGTTAAGTGGATTTTAAATATGTATGTCAAATCCATTATCTTCAAGCTAATAATTAAACGTAGGCAGTTTGCCTAAATAAAGGAGATCGCTTCATGCTTTTTACTATAAGAAAGAGGTTTATTTTTGGCCAACACCATTTACTTGACTTTTTTTTAAATATACGAAAACTGTTCAGAAAATTATAACGGTTTTTCTTCTATTTTTATACCCTTAGCCCATTAAAAATGGGTAAAAAGGGTATAATGGTTTTGTGCAAATGTATGTAACAGGCAGAAGGAAGCATCTCCGACCCCATAAAGTATACATATTCTTGATCAGGATCAACAGCCGAGTCGATATAGCCCAGTCCGTCTGTCCGTGCGTCTGTCCGTCTGTATGAACACGCGGATCTCAGAGACTATAAGAGCTAGAGACTTCAAATTTGGAATATAAGTTCTCGTGTACCAGGCGCAGATCAAGTTTGCTTTATTTTATCGATAACTGCCTTTCTGAATTATCGATACATTTCGGTTTCCGATAGCAATAAATTCCACAATTTAAGGGGCAGAGGCTTCTAATTTATACATAATATGCATGTTCATATTATTGATCAATTGCCGAAATTTCATTAAGATCGGATAAGAAACACCAAAGTTATAGTCAAAAATATATTTTCATATTGATCTTATTTCTGTCAGCAGCCGCAAGCATTTTCTGTATACATATAAATAGGCGCGCGCAAGTGTGAGAAAGAGATGGCTTGATAATCGACGCAAGCTTTAATATATTTGTGTGTATTCTGCAGAACCCCGATAAGTACTGTTTCGTGTACGTATGTATGTCTGTATGTATGTATGTATATGCATGTGAGCAAAAATACTCTGTAAGAAATGCACTTGCAGAACTGAACATTTGAGTGCAAATCATCTTAAAGGGAAATTTGCCAATAAAACTAAAATATATTTAACAACTGGGTTAAGGGTATACCGTAGTCGAGTCAACTCGACTACAGCATCTTACTTGTTCAGATATATATTAGTAATAATAGAAAATACTTCTAGTAGCGCTGTTTTTAGAAGAAAAAAAACCTCTCAAACTACTTTTTTAGAGTTAAGTTGCTGTTTGCCAAATTATATTATCTTAGTAACAATCTAAAAACTTTGCTTATGGAAAAGCTTAGCATTCGATAACAGGTAGCAAAGAATAGGGTGGGTGTAGCCAAAATACTTTGCCTTTCGAATTGCGCTAGATATAGGCTTTTGGAAATTAAGTTCAGCTGATAAATTACAGCATTATATAGCATTACATCAGATTCTGTTTTAACGGTTGATTTTATT
The DNA here is from genome assembly GCA_035042205.1 of Drosophila infuscata. Lineage (NCBI taxonomy): Eukaryota > Metazoa > Arthropoda > Insecta > Diptera > Drosophilidae > Drosophila > Drosophila infuscata. Next base: position 1,437,806 of record JAWNLR010000839.1, read on the forward strand.
ATTAAGATGCAGCCGCAGCCAGTTGTATCTTAAGCAATAAAGAGTGTGAGTTTGGAGGAGTGGGCAAAAACTTAGCTGCTCCTTTTGCTTGGCAACAAAGTAAAATAAAAGTTTGGCTGCTGATAAAAGTTTTAGAACAGCCACCAGCCCGTTGCACTGAACCGCACCCATTTACGATTACACTGTCCCGAGGAACTTGGTAATATGCTGTAGTGGGCGTGGCACAAAAAATTGTTGGAGTTTGCTTTTAGTAATATATCTTTCAAGTTTGGTAGCTATAGCTCTTAAATTGCGGGAAATATGGGCATTTATCCGTTTTTGAGGGCGTAAGTGGGCGTGGTCCAAAATTTGTTTTGCAGATTTTTTAAGGGTGATACTAGCAATATACCTTTAAAATTTGGTGACTTAAGCTTTCAAATTGCGTGAGATATACGGTGTTATCGATTATCACTAACAAGTGTATCGGTTTAGGCAGGCGGAGTGGGCGTGGCCATCCATTTTTTTTACCGATCTCTTGGGGGAGTTACCAGTAACACACTGGTGACTCTAGCTTACAAATTATGGAAGATATGCGCATTGTAAATTTCTAGGGACGACGTTCATGGGGGCAGCGGTTGTGGGCGTGGTCCAAAAAATTATATACCAATCCTTGGAAGAGGTTATCAGTAAATTACTTTCTAAGTTTGGCTGCTCTATCTTTAAAATTGTGGGAGTTATACGGAGTTATCGATTTACACTTTCCCCAATATCGGCATTGTCGATTATGGGCGCAGGTGTGGGCGTGACAACACAAATTTGTTATCGGTTCCTAAAGGCGGCTAGCAGTGATAGTGATATACCTACCAAATTTGGCATTCCCTACTCAAAAACTGCGGAAGATAAAGCCATCTAACAATTTTATAGGCGGGGGGCTGGGGACGTCGGAGGTGGGCGTGGCGCATGCTGATCTTTGAAGGACATCGCCAACAACCTACCAACCAAAATTGGTGACTGTGTTCACAAAATTGTGAGAGATATGTGGCTTTATCGATTTGCGAAAATCGAATTTATCGATTTTCTAGAACCAAAACCCTGACACTTTAACTTTTGAGGGTATTTTGCAGTATACATATGTTCCAAGTTGAAAGTCTCTATATCTAAGAGTGTCGGAAGAACGCGCGTTCATACAGACGGACAGACGGCCGGACGGGCAGACAGCATAACGGACATTGCACAAACCGAATATACTATTATAACTTCGGTATCATAGTATAAAAATGAGCAAACCGATTTGAAGCAGTCTTAAAAAAAGTTAAATATTTGGCATATAAAAGTTTAAATAAGGATGTTAATACTTAGTATGATATCCTTAAGCCTTAACAACTTCGCTTAACCAATTATTCATGGAAGATACCAGCTTCCGGGTAGTTTCTGGGCTGATCTTGCTGCACTCCTCTAGCAAAGCATTTTTGAGACCTTGTTTGCTGTATATATTGTGATTTCGGATTGTATTTTTCAGCAGAGCCCACAAATTTTTAATAACATTTAAATTTGAAGACTGGGCAGGTGGAATTTTCATATAGGGGCAGTTCCAGATAAGCCAGGACTGTACTATTCCGGACTTGTGCTTGGTGTCGTCGTCCTGGTGTAACCAGAAATTACGCCGGATTCCTAGTTTCTCGGCACTTTGAAGTATATTTTCCTTTAGTATATTGAGGTACACATTATTGTTCATTGTTGTTTCAATAAACTCAAAAATTCCGACACCGGCTGCCGAGATAGATGCCCATACCAGTACAGTTGCTCTGCCGTGCTTGACTTTTGCATTTAAGTGTTTGGGATTCAGCTCAGTATTGGAGTGTCATCACACTTAATTCCGTCCGTTCGGGCAAAAAAGATTGAATTTGTACTCATATTTTAATATGACTATGCTCCAGAACTCCAAATCCTTGTCCAAGTGGATTTTGGAGAACGTCATCCTAGTCCGTTTATTTTTTGCGTTTATAATGGGCTTCTTCCGTGGTTTTCGGACATTTAAGTCATGGTTGAGCAGACTTTGGAGCATAGTTTCCACACTGAACATTTTCCCCATTTCATCCAACACCTATTGAGTCAGTTTTGGAGCCGATAGCTCAAGATTTCCCCTTATTTTCGTGATGATCCTCCGCTCGTCCTGTTCTGTGAAAATCTTGTTTGGTGCCATTCCGCCCTCGCCCTCCATCCAATTTTCGTCGACAAAACTCCAAATGACGCAAAATACAGTTGAGGTGCTTAGATTGACAATTTTAGCTACTTGGCAATATTAATATCCGATTTTTGAGTGTTCCAGGATGCTTTTCCGTTGATCAATGGTAGTCCGTTTCCCATAGTCCTTGTTGGCTTGTTGCTCCAGAGATGCAGGATATAACCAAACAGACTACGAAGGATTGTTCTATTTATACCGAAAATGTTGAACCTAACGAAAAAAATCCGAGTTTTATAACACCCAGGTGTCCATAATGTAACTGTTTCAAAAGGGCATGAACCATAAACTTAGGTTGGGAAAATCCCAGTTTATTAGAGTCATATATTTCGGTGGTTAATAAATGTATTTGGTCATTGGAATTTTTGAAAAATAATGAATATTGAGTTTATGGCAGGCAACTAAATTTTTTGCTTGACACTGCTCCAAAATAGCTTGTAGACACTGTATTTTGGGTGACGCCTTCTGTGTTGTTATCGAGACATTCACCCACCAGCTAACAGTTCCACAAAACAACAACAAGAAGTTAAAATACTCAATTCATTAGGACGCGATTCACTTTGGGGTCTACACCCCTTGCCATGCCCATTGTTAATTATGCGGGGGACGGGTGGGAAACCCCGCAGGCTACACAAAGCATACCGTCTTGTTGAACGCCACCTCCACAAATTGTACTTTGTTTTCCATTTTTTTTTTTTGTATTTCAAACTTTTTATACTATGATACCGAAGGTATATTGTATATTAGGTTTATGCAATGTCCGTCTGTCTGTGTGTCCGTCTGGATAAACGCAACTTTTTTCGACACCCTTAGAGATAGAGACTTGGAACATATACTTAAAAGTACCCTCAAAAGATAAAGTGTCAAGATTGGAGTCCTACGTCCACTAGGGACGAAAAAATAAATTCGCAAGGCGATAAGGCCACATATCTCCCACAATTTTATGGCTGCAGTCACCAATTTTGGTTGGTGGGTTGTTGACGATGTCCATAATTATCAATGCTGATATTTAGAAAAGTGTAAATCGATAAATCCGTATATCTCCCACAATTTTAAAGATTGAGTGACCAGTAAGTTGAAGGTAATTTTCTGGTAACCTCCTTCAAGGATAGGCATATAATTTTTTGGACCACGCCCACAACCGCCGCCTTCTGGAAATTTAGCCCTAGAAGTCTGAAATACGCATATCTTCCATAGTTTGTAAGCTAGTCACCAAGTTTTGAAAGTTACTGGTAACTCACCTAAGAGATCGATAAAAAAAATTGGATGGCCACGCCCACTTCGCCTACCTAAGCCGATACACCTGTTGGTGTAAATCGATAAGACCATATATCTCACGCAATTTGAAAGCTTAAGACACCAAATTTGAAAGGTATATTGCTAGCAACACCCTTCAAAAATCTGAAGAAACAATTTTGGACCACGCTCACTCCCGCCATCAACACCAATAAATGCCCTTATCTCCTGCAATTTAAGAGCTACAGTTGCCAAACTTCAAAGAAAGGTTACTATCTTATATCTACCTCAATCTGAAAGGCGAACTTGGACAGTGTTTCTTAGCTGCACACAAATTATGGTATCATAGTATTACACTGTCGGTTACGTCCGACTGCAAGGTTCTCTCTGGGTTTTTTTTTTAATTTAGCAAAAGTCCTTTGTGAAAATGTTGCTTGGGTGCAGAACAAAAGTGCATTCAAGTGGAAGTGAGAAATGCCGGTGGGGAAGGGGAGGGGGAGGGGGAGAGTTTCGTAACTACATCTACTCATTCAATTGGCCAACAACAAAAGTGCTAAAGTTCTCGCTTAAAATTACGCCTTCTATTGACAATATTGGCTCAAGTGAAATACAACTATTTTAAAGCATTCAAATTTAGAAGTCTTTTTCATTGAAAATCAATTCTTAATCATCAGTGGCTATTGAAGTTCTTCTGAATCAGCATTGTACAAGTTAAGTTAAGTAGAAACTGCTTGTAAGCTTCTTCTGAATGGATCAACAATAAAATATTCAAAAATCGGAGTCTCAAGAAATGTGTTCATAATGTCAATTATAATAGCGTCAAATAACTCATTTATATTAGTATTCAATTATTCGCTTTATTAGTGATTTGTCAGACGAAATACGCTTCCCAAAGAGCTCACAAAGATAAAGTACTTACGAGGGTGGTTTGATGAGTACCTGACCTACATAAGAAATACGAAAATTTTTGGAAAAATTATTTTTTATTTTTCAATATAATCCCCTTTCAGCTCTACACATTTATTCCAGCGATGCTCCAACTTTTTTATCCCCTCTAAAAAATATGATTTCTGTAGATCCGCAAAATACGTCTCCGTAGTGGCAATAACCTCCTCGTTCGACCGAAATTTCTGCCGAGCGATTGACTTTTTCAAATTTGGGAACAAGAAAAAGTCGCAAGGGGCCAAATCCGGAGAATAAGGTGGATGGGGCAGCAGTTCGTAGCGTAATTCGACCAATTTGGCCTGGGCGACGCCGGAGGTGTGACCGGGAGCGTTATCATGGTGGAAGAGCACTTTCTTCTTCACCAAATGGGGCCGTTTCTTCTTCAACTCGGCGTCAAATCTTCCCAATAGTTCGGCATAGTAGAGCCCTGTAATCGTTCTTCCCTTCTCTAGGTAATCTATGAGGATAATACCTTTCGAATCCCAGAAAACCGTGGCCATCACCTTTCCGGCCGATGGAACAGTTTTCGCCTTCTTTGGGGCAGATTCGCCAGGTGAAGTCCACTGTTTCGACTGTTCTTTGGTCTCTGGTGTGTACCAGTGAATCCATGTTTCGTCAACAGTCACGAATCGACGCAAAAATTCCATGCTCCGAAGTGGTCACGCGGTTGCGCTTATTGTCTGGTGTGAGCAAACGCGGCACCCATCGCGCCGATAGCTTTCTCATACCCAATATTTCATGTAGGACATGAAACACTCGTTCTGTTGAGATGCCTACTGTCTCAGCTAACTCGCGCACCTTCAACCGGCGGTCTGACAATACCAGATCATGTATTTTCTTCACTTTATCCTCCGTGGTTGCTGTTTTCGGGCCACCTGGTCGTGGCTCATCAAAAACGGACGTGCGACCACGTTGAAACTCACTAAACCAATTTTTGACGGTGGTCATCGAAGGAGCAGAGTCACCGTACACAGTATCCAAGCGTTCTTTGATTTCACTGCGTGATTTCCCCTCCAAAAAGAAGAATCGAATCACCGACCGATATTGCTCTTTTTCCATTTTTCTAAAATGCGTGGACACGACTGCTTTGACACGTGGTGAAAACAAAACTAAAAGTCCGATTTGACTGAAATTTTCACTGTGGCTGTTTAGGTTTATGTACTATACGATAGTCACGTCATATTGCAATAGTGGCGCCATCTGGCGTCAAGGTCAGGTACTCATCAAACCCTCGTATTTTCTTTATTATCACCTACATACGTGCACCTTTTTGTTCCATAAGTAAGCTTGTGATTTGCATGCAACCTTTAAAATAAATTTTTCGACTTGATTGAAAGATTCTAAAGTGTTGACACAGAATTACCGAAAATCCCATTTATATATATGTATGTATGTATATACCCATTCTGCTAATTCAGGCAAGCTTTTAATAATAATAAGAAATCATGTTTCTTTTTTGTGTTAGAACAAATTCCTATTAGGTTGAAAACATTCCCCAAAAATCATTTGAATATAGTTTGGAATAACATTCGCCCTTTTTGTGAGTGTTAAGCCAAACTTTAGACTGCGAACAGGCAAAGGCGCTGCCAACTTTTTAATCAGAATTCATTAATGTGAACAATTCGTTCGATGTCGCTAACCAATTAAGCGTGAAGCAACAATCACCTCTCCACCACCACAACAACAACTACTAACAACCAACAACAATAACAACGACAAAGGTAAAGACAACTTCATCCAATTGCGCCTTAGAGCAGCTCAACGATACGTTCGACGTTGGAAAACTCGTAAAATAAACACGCACAAACAGGCACACGAAAACTCGAAAGCAATTAAAAGCATTTTTCCCCACTCATAGCTGTTGTTTTTTCATTCTCTCTTTTCTTCTTCTTTTCCTTCTTTGCATATTCTGCTTATAAACATTAGATTTCTTATAAAATAATAAAGCTCAACGCTATTTGCCACAGCTGATAGATCGGGCAATAATATAACCAGTCCTGGCTACGTTGAACGTCTTCAACCCACTGCCACAAAGAACAGATAGATAACACTATACCGAAAATTTGTAAATATTATATAATTATATTATTCTTTAAAGTCACTTAGCTTACACGCAATCGCAATGCTTAGTTTAAAATAGCAGACAAATTTTTGTATTGCTTTGTAGCGATTTGGAGGTTCATTTTAATTGAGAACATCTTTCATATAAACTATTGTACCACTCAATGTGACTTGCAAAAAATTTGAGTTTGTCAACTTCCAGAAACTTCTATTTAGCGAGACAAACTTAATTCCCTTTTAAAATATAGAATAACATTCACAGACTTGTTTATAGATTAGTAGTTGATAATTTTAAAGGTTATTACAATTAAATCGTTAAAATAATTATCACATATTCAAGTCAAGAACTTGTTGTGAATACATGAAATTTGAACTTTATATTCAAATAACATATGTACATATACACAACTCATCTATTGCCTTTTCTGCTATTGGGTTTAAAATAAAAAATACTTGTTTTTGATAGGTATCACATACATTTTGAGCACAGTGTACTTCTGTCCTGGTCCTTTAAGATAGCTGCCATTTTTGAATTCAATTTTCTCACTGTAAGAGTTTTTTGTATGCAAGTCTCGATTTTCCTGAAATCGGTGGAAAAAGGTACACACGAATGACAAATCTTCTCATTAGATTAGAAGTTCAGTGTCATGATGTGCTGGTCTAAGGGTTGGGGGTTGATTTCCAATAGAGGCACAAAAAGTGGGGAAAAAAAACCGCTAGGTTTTACAATAAATCGCGTGGAAAAACTATGTTGTGTATAAACTGGTTTGCTAATGGGCGGAGAAGGGTAGGACGTTGATCGCGAGTTCTACTGCTGCGGCAGCTGCTGAGGGTTGTTTTTAAACTGCGCTTATAAGGTTCTTTGTTATTCGCACCATAAACAAAAATAAAACATTAAATCAATATTTAAAACATTTAGCATTCACGCCAAAAATCCCTTTGATATTGCTTCAAGAATAAAGTAGACGACGCGTTTTAAGCCATTCAACAATTGGTACCGTTCGTGAAAACTAAAAGAGGCCGCCAAGCGACGCGCACGATTCAAGCAACTCTGAAGCACTGAATCGTTTGTCAGCAAAGTATCAGCCAACAAGCAGCAAGTACCACTAGGGAAATTTAAGTGTGTGGAGGTGGGAAATTAGTGAGTGTGTGCATGTGTTTCATCCTGGACTGCTGAGCGAGGGAAGTTTTAGCGACCCATTTGCCATGCGTGTTTGTGTGTGTGTATTTTATCTTTGGAGTGGCAGGTAATTCATCATTTGATATATGCTATATATCAGACTCTGTGGGTGCACAAATAAATATAAAATAAGCACATAATTTAGCACTCCAACATATCCTACTTACAAACCGCAACAATAATAAAGGGGCAAGCTTGTAGCACACATGACCGTTCATTTGGGCTTCAGTGGGTTATTATTTATCGGCCTTTTGCGTCAAATATTCAATCATATTTTATTTTATTGTATTTCGAAAGCATTTCAAACTATTTCATAGGGCCATTGGTCATACGACTCCTGGCAAAAAAAAAGTACTGGGTAGTGCCCCATATGAAAACTGAAAGGCACAAAGTCTATCTCGCTGCTAAACCCTTGTTTCTTGTATCGGATTGGCGTCAATGACTTTGCCAACTTTTGCCAGATGTAGATGCGGGGCTAAGTAGCAGACCAATCATCAGTCACTTTGCCATCCTTCCGGCCAGGAGTGCGTGTCATGTGGCATGGAGTGGAGCGTGGCTTAGCTGCATATCAGATGTCAGATTATGTGTCGGGACAAGTCTGACAACAGCAATAGCAGCAATAGAATCTTGCTACATCTAACGATTTATCTCATACGCTGCTACCCAAATTTGATGCTAGCTGAAAGCAACCCGGCATATTTAATATAAAAGTATGTACATCCGTGTAGCATGTTGCTTGGGTTCTATGCCTCAAGTTCATACCACCAATCTGGAAGCTCTTTAGCTGATTGTATACGGTTGGTGACAACAATTTGGCTGATTAAAAAACAACAAAGCAGGCAGCTGGCAGAAGCCAGTTGAAATGGGAATTGGACGCCATATGAGATGATGCGAAATGACTCAGTTTCATTGTCGTCCTCGACATCCATCAGAGCGCCAGTCAGCATGAACATTATTGGCTAGACGCATGCAAAAACAACTTTGAAGAAAAACAAACAAAAACTATAAAAGCAAAACTCACAAAAAAAATAAATATCTATGGGTTCCCCGACGATAAAATATCCTTGCACCAATTCTAATAATTTTGATTCATACTAAAAATCAAAATGTTCATAAATTGAAGCTATTTTATCATGTGATTTATGTATTTCAATATTCAATCTTATCTGCAGCAAAGAGAATAGTCTTCTAGTTCCGTAAATGGGGTCCAATAAATAAGGCATTACAAAATTATTTTTATTTTATATTATGAGCAATAGCAGCTAAGATGAAAGTCTTTCAGCTAACATTACTTTAAAAGTTTACGATTTTCCATTATTAACGATTAAAAATTTTTAATATAATTTTTTTTTAGTATTTTAAGATTGCAATAATAAAAAATCACTTGAAAATCACCCACAAATCCACATTCTTGGAAATATAATTAGCATGACATGTTTGATATCATACAATTATGATTATTTATGCATTCGATTTAGAATGTGGATCATCTAGAAAACTAAAGCACAGGGTATAATAAATGACCGCAAAAACAAAAAAAAAATGCTACGTATTGTTGTAAGTGAGTAATACAGCCCGAGAAGACTGGCTGTCAGCCAAATTACAACTAAAACTACCATTTCCATTATTATTACCCTCACCATACCCTTATCGCTATCTTTAGGCTCACTCCTGTCCTCCCCAAAAACTCACTACTCCCCTCCAATAAGTTCATGATTAAAACCCTATTATGAGCATTCCAATTGTGACCATAAGAAATCGCAATACAGCTATAGCACAAAGCTGGGTACAACAAAGTATCCGCTACCGCTTCGATGTGGCACATCATTCACATTACGGCAACTGTTGCATAGACCCCGACGCATAGTGCGCTATTTTTAAATGCATATTAATGTATGGAGCCAACTCGGACTGCGGAACGCCAAATGATGTCGTCGACTTGCTGATGAGTTTTAAATAAAGAAATGCAACAGCAACACAACAGCAACTGCGTGAGAGTGCCTTAGTCAAGGCATTAGCCCGAATGGCAGATACCCTGGTATACATGCGTAATTATACTTATAATTAATATTAAGTCACATACATATATACACCTTTTTATATTACAACTATTAATACAGCTTTGATTTTTATCAAATATATATAAAACCTAATGGCTTTTGCTCTTACACTTATCAAGATATAAACAAAGTGCAAGTAAAATATCGATATTTATCTATATTTTTAAGCTGATAAGTGATGAGTGATAAAATAATATCCAATAAACTGGCCCGGCATATACGGCATATTATGTTTGTGTTGGCTCATACCGACTAGTTCATAGACGGACATACAGCTGTATGGCACTAGATCGTTCCGGTTGTTGAGGATGATCAATGCACAAATATATTTGTACGATTCATACAATATATGCAATACATTTAAGAAGTATCGCATACATTAGCACAAGATGATGTTACCCTTTTATTTTTAGTTACTTTCTAATGGACACAGGGTACTGTAAAAAGACCACTTAAGTCGGGAAAAATGCAACGCATAAAACGCTTTACATCTTTCAAATGTGCAACGGCAACGGCAATGTCGACCCGAGGGCCAACTATGAGTAAGCGGGCGGCTGCTGTTGCTGCTTCTGCGGATGCAGCTCCAAGCGAAAGTGGCGCCGTCGACGTCAACTTCAACTTCAACGTCAACGTCATCGTCATCGTCTGCGCTGCAGTCTGATGACGGATGCATGCATCATTAATTCAACTGAAGCAGCGCATACAAACAACAGAAACAGAATGAGGCAAACGCCAACGCGCTTTGCTTTTCTCTTCATTCGGTGAAGTTTTATGCACAATCATTGTATAAAAGAACAAGTAAGAACGCTGTAGTCGAGTGAGGTCGACTACCATATACCCTGAACCAAGCTTTAAATGCATTATAGGTTTATCGGTTTGGGGGCTGGAGTGGGCGTGGCCCGATCTTAGTAATATACTTTCTTGATAACTGTAGCTCTTGAATTGCGGGAGATACAGGCATTTATCGTCTTTTGTGGGCTGGAGTGGGCGTGGTCCAAAATTTTTGTTTCACATTTATGAAGGGTGTTACTAGAAATATACCTTTAAAATTTGGTGACTTAAGTTTTCAAATTGCGTGAGATATATGGGTTTATCGATTGACACCAACAGGTGTATCGGTTTAGGTAGGTGGAGTGGGCGTGGCCATCCGATTTTTTTTATCTATCTTTGTGGGGGGGGGTTACCAGTAAAATACCTGCAAAATGTTGCGACTCTAGCTTGCAAATTACGGCAGATATGCGCATTTTAAATTTCTAGGGACGGAGTTCCTGGGGGCGGCGGATGTGGGCGTGGTCCAAAAATTGGTATGCCAATCTTTGGAGGAGGTTACCAGCAAATTACGTTCCAAGTTTGGTTACTCTATCTTTAAAATGTTCGGAGATATACGGAGTTATCGATTTACAATCGGCACCACAAATTTGATATCGGTTCTTAAAGGCAACTACCAGTAATATACCTACCAAATTTGACGTTCCCTACTCAAAAACTGCGGAAGATATAGCCATTTGAAAATGTTAGGGGCGGGGGTGATGGGGGCGTCGGAGGTGGGCGTGGCACATGCCGATCTTTCAAGGACCTCGCCAACAACCTACCAACCAAAATTGGTGACCGTATTCAATAAATTGTGAGAGATATGTGCAATTTATTGCTATCGGAAATCTAAATGTATCGATAATTCAGAAACTGAGGCAGTTATCGATCAAATAAAGCAAACTTGATCTGCGCCTGGTATACGAGATCTTATATTCCAAATTTGAAGTCTCTAGCTCTTATAGTCTCTGAGATCCGCGTGTTCATACAGACGGACAGACAGACGGGCAGGGCTATATCGACTCGGCTGTTGATCCTGATCAAGAATATATATACTTTATGGGGTCGGAGATGCTTCCTTCTGCCTGTTACATACATTTGCACAAAACCATTATACCCTTTTTACCCATTTTTAATGGGTTCAGGGTATAAAAATGGAAAATGGTTTACTCGATGGGTCCAATACGACGCATGGATGTCCTTAATGTAAGAAATGAAAATGACTTATAAAATAATGTTGCTAGTACAGGAAGTAGTTTTTCCGATAGGTTAATGAGGTTTGCTAAGACCACAATACTCCTAAAGGATACTTAACAATGGTTATTAAATCGAAGTCACTTTTTGAAATCGCAAATATATAAAATCAGTGAATGAAATCAGCGCTCGACCAACATCTGGGTTATGGTATAACTTGCAACTGCAACTGCAATTGTAACTGTTTGTTTTGTTTTCAATCCAATCCAATCAACTTGGTGCTTTGTTTGTGCAGAGATAAATGGCCACTGTGCTCGAGTTGATTAGTGTTTGAGGAACGAGAATGCGATGAGAGACAAGCGAATGGTGGATGGAGCATAATGTGGCGCATACATACTTGTCATACATTAGTGCAGTTGCATTGCCCTAGGATGGCACGTGCCCCAGCAGCGAATGTTGCCGCATCAATCGTCAACTCGTTGGGCAGAGAGCACGGTTGCAAGAGCCACATGTAATCGATCATCTCATGCAACGAACACGTAGTACGTTAACATTAATTTTGCAGTTTTGTGGCTGATGAACTGGTTGCATGTATGTATATAAAAGGGACAAATACACATAACAAGTCCAACAAACGGCAACAAAGCGAAGACGACGCACAGATAAGTGGCAAAATAATTGAAAAATCACATCAACTGATTGACCCAATTCGCTATCCCCATTCCCAGCCCCATCCCGGAAGTGTAAAAAGTTCAATTACGAAGTGCTAAATTTTTAATTGAATTCTGCTTGCCAGCAGCTGGGAAGACTGTAGGAGGTCAAAGAAAAGGGTGTGATGGAGAGCGCCATAAATTATGCGAAGAGATTCTGAGCGATTTTGAAACGCGACAACAATTTTATTTTAACTTTTTTTTTTAGTATTATGAATTAATTTCCGACATGATGGTGGAATGGGGTTTTGGATTAAGTGAGCTGGGACCTCTAAAATGCACGAAGCGTAAAACTATTATAAATTTGTTATGCAGTTGTTATGGGCTCGTTGCAGCTTGCTGCTAACGCAGGCGCATCCAAGTGGGCTCCAATTATATAACTCAATCGAGTTTAACAGAAACTTTAAATGAGAATTTCAAAAATGTTATAAAATCATTTAGAATTGGTATCATTGCCAATTATAGCCGATCTGAAGTGACACCTTTTATTTATTTTTTTTAATACCAATATAATAGCCCAATTCCACAAAAGAAAAGCCACTGCATAGTGTGAGGACCCATATAGCCATGGCCGATATACAGTGGCTCGAAGCGAGATTCGAGCAGTGCCTAGCAAAAAATTGAATTGCCTGCCATAAACTCATTATTCAATATTTTTCAAAAATTCCAAAGACCCATGGCAGGTACATTTATTAACCACAAAAATGAATATATGACCCTAATAAACTATGGTTTTTCCACCTGCTAGGTAGGGTTATGCAAAAAAGTACCTCTTTTTATGGTCGAAGCAGGTTTCGAGCAGTTACATTATGGACACCTGGGTGCCATAAAACCCGGATTTTTTACCTAAAGTTGAATATTTTCGGTATAAATAGACCAATTCTTCTAATTCAGTTTATTTATAATCTGCATCTCGGGTGCAATAAGCCAACAAGGACAATGGACAAAAGGACTACCATTGAACAACGGAAACTCATCCTGGAACACTTAAAAATCGGATATTCATATCAAAAAATAGCTAAAATGGTCAATCTAAACACCTCAACTGTATTCTACATCATTTGGAGTTTCGTGGATGAAAATTGGACAAAGGACAAGGGCGGAATGGCACCAAACCCGATTTTCACCGAGCAGGATGAGCCAAGGATCATCAAGAAAATAAGGCGAAATCTTTAGCTATCGGCTCAAAATCTGACTCATAGATGCAGGATGAAATAAGGAAAAAGTTCAGTGTGGGAACTGTGCTCCAAGTTCTGCGCAACCATGACTTTAATGCCCGAGAGCAACGGAAAACGAAATTTCCAAGCGCAAAAAATAGAGGGTATAGGATGACGTTCGCCAAAATCCACTTGGACAAGGATTTGGAGTTTTGGAACACAGTCATATTTGAATTTAAGTACAAAATAAATATTTTTGGCTAGGACGGACGGAATTATGTGTGGCGACACTCCAATACTGATCTGAGTCCCAAACACATAAAGGCAACAGTCAAGCACTGCGGAGTAAGTGTCCTGGTATGGGCATCTATCTCGGCAGCCGGTGGCGGAAATTTTGTGATTTTTGAAACAACAATGGACAAGAATGTGTACTTTGATATACTAAAGGAAAATTTACTCCAAAGTGCCGAGAAGCTGGAATCCCACGTACTTTCCGGATCTACCAGGACAACGACCCCAGGCATAAGGCCGGAATAGTACAGTCCTGGCTTAGATTGAACTGCCCCCGCGTGATGATTCCACAGGCCCAGTCTCCAGACTTAAATGTTATTGAAAATTTTTGGGCTCTGCTGGAAAATAATATCCGGAAACACAACATATCCTGCAAACAGGATCTCCAAAATGCTCTGCTGGAGGAGTGAAGCAGGATCAGCCTAGAAACTACCCGGAAGCTGGTATCTTCCATGAATAATAGGTTAAGAGAAGTTGTTAAGGCTAAAGGATATCATACTAAGTATTGTCATCCTTATTTAAGCTTTTGTTCGCCAAAAATGTAACTTTTTTTAAGACTGCTCGAATTCTGCTTCGATATTTATTTTGGATATGTTTTTATTTTTTGATTAATTTGAATTAATTAATTAATATTTTAATAAAAACTAAAGTTCCTTTTCAAAAGTGATTTAACATTAAACAAATTGGCATTTAAGCATTTTGCGTTTTTTTCTTTGTTTAAACTTTATAGCACTTTAAATTTTTTGCTAGGCACTGCTCGAATCTCGCTTCGAGCCACTGTATATATGTGTGTGTGTGTGCATGAATGTACATATATAGCATAGACATGTATTAATTGGTATATGCGCCCCTCACTGTCCCAATTGTCTATCAGGCGAATTCGCTCTCTTTTTCCTCTTTTTTTTAACGCAGGCAGTCAACTATTTGAGCATGTCTGACACACATATAAATGCGGATATATGTCGTTGGTGTGGGTGCAATATTGCTATCTGTATTCACACTTACGGCAGACAATGATTGGCGCCAGCAAATACCAAAGGACAAAGTGGATACCTGGATCCAGCAGGACATTGAGGTCCCGAGTTGTGGCAACAGGCGGAATCCGTTTGGAACCAAACGAAGCAAGTGAGGCTTTGCCTGTTTTGAGACAGAAAGGGTGACACGCAAATCCTGATTCACAGTGCTATAGGCAATGTGTGCTAGTCTTGGTGAACAACAGGAGAGCTGCACTGAATCTCTGTTGGGCAGGCTGAGTAAACGCAACCAAATATACATTTGTTGCACGAATCCACAGCCCGACTGAGTTTTAGCTTAGCAAAAATAAACTGAGCTAAAGGTTCGTTACAATAGGTATAAGGCAAATCAAAAATATATCACAAACTTATGGAAATTAAGCTCTACAAATATTTTCAAAATTAAATTTTCTTTGTGGAACATTTGCTAGAATTATTCATTTTTCTTGGTTCTCGGCTCTTGTAAAATTTTAAAAATAAATAAATACTTCACCAGCAGCAACAGCTGAGCCGATCTACAGCCTTAGACGCAACACTTAAAATATAAGCTCTTGTTAAGGAAACGCAGATACCGTTATGTTCCTTAAGCTACTCTTTAATAGCTCGGGCCAACATTTTTTAGATTTCTTTTCACTATGCTTGCTAATAAAATATTTTCCCCAACCTGGTGGCTAAAATGTACAAAATCCCATACGAAATCTTCATACTGAAAACACTTTCTGGGCAGTCCACAAAAGTGGATAATTTTAGTTTTTAAGATTTCACAATAAACTAAATATATGAATATTATTAATTTTAATGTTAAGTAGTTAAAAAATATCCAATTAATAGTAGAAAAATAAGTAAATAATTAAAAGTTAATAATAACATACATTTGTTTGCATAAGAACTTAGAAAATACAAATTTTTTGCATTACGAAAAGACTTTCTGGACTAACTGTATGTAAAATAAGTCTAGAATTACTGAAATATGAGTGGATGGAAACAGTAGTTTTACCAGGCTTACCTTTTTTCTATAGTTATCCATTCTTAAAAATGGTTCGTTGCACAGTTCTTAAAGTTAAATTTGTTATCGTTATCGTTGTAATTATCGTTGTTGTTATCGTTGTCTTATGTTAATGTTGTCAGTTTGTTGCCAAAGCAGGTGGGCGGAAAAAGTTTTGGCTTATTTGTATGCGTACAGCTAGTGGAGTTGCCGCTGCTCCCATTTTCTTTGTTTGTGGCGGCAGCAAACGCAGCAGCGGCGACGCTTGGCAGCCACGCGGTGACAGAGCAACATTTTATGACACTGCCTCAGCCATGGGTTAGTAACAATTTCGCTTCAGTTGTGGCTGTTAATTTTTGTGTTGCTGTTATTGTAGCGGCTTTAGCGTCTGGCAAAGCCCTCAAAAGAGTTGCCGGGAGCAACAGCAGCCAGCGTCCAAGCGAGACTGCGATGGAAAGAAAGCTCTCCTTTGAGCTGCCCTGTTTGTTGTTGTTATTGTTGTTGCTGCTGCGGCTATTGTTAATGTGCCTTATTTGTGTATTCATGTATACATGTACATGTGTGTATGTCTGTATGTTAATGTAGTCGTTGCTTTTATTGTTGTAAATGGACGTTTCCTATTGTGTATCGTTTTTAATATGTTATCATGCAATGTTGTTTTTGTTGTGGTTTTCTCTCTCTTCCCCTATTATTTGTTGCTAACTGCTTATAATTGGCTTTATTTCTTTAAGCACAAGCTTATTTTTTTTTGTCTCCTTTGCTGTGCGTTGTTTTCTAGCATTTTTTTTTTTGCTTATTTTCTCTTGCTTTGTTGCTCGCCAGTCAGCTGTCTGCCATTGACATGTGCGCGCGCTCTCGCAGTGTTCTCTCGCTACTGCTATCTTTTAATTTCTCTCTTTCACTCTCTTTCTGTCTAGCTTCGCGTGGGGTGGCACTCGCACAGTTACTTACACACGCACACACTCACACAGGCACGCACATGCACGTTGTAAATGTAAATGGCTGATTTGTGTGTGTTTGTAGGTTGTGTATATTTTTGCGCAATACAATGCGAAATTTTGCCTAAACTTTACTACGCTAGGCACTTTTGGCTGTCAGCAACAATAACACACATACACACGCACGCACAAACATGCACGCACAAACACGTTGAAGTTACGTTGAATTTTCGATTAAAATATGTAGGTCTTGAGTAATAACCAAACTTAAAATATTTAACGTTTCTTGTTTTTCTTCTGGTTCTTGTGCTCAGCTTTCGATTTGTGTTTTTGTTTTGTTTTTTGTTTGATTAAAAGTTATGTATTAAATGCGATTTGGGGCCACCCCTCGCGCCTTTCACTAAGCACTGATTTTTTTATTTCCTTTTTTTTTTGCTTTTTACTGTGATTTCTTTTAACTGTGGACAGTTGCAACACTTCGCCAAGCGACGTCGTTGTTTATTGTTGTTTTTGCTACTGCTCGCTGCTGGTTTTGCTTTCGCATTTGCTGCGTTTCACATGCTGTTAACTTGTTGTTTTGGGCTGCAGCAACTTTGGGCCGAAATGCTGGTCGAAAATTGTTTAAACAAATTGAAACGCAAAAATAAAAGGCAACCCGATCAGCAGCCTGTGTCAAAGCAGCTACAAGTCTTCTTTTGCACAACTCTTGCGCTGTGCTCTTTGTTACGCTGGCTTATCGGCTTCTTGCTTTAGCTTCCTTTCGTCTTTCCTCTCATTCGTCGTTCCATTTCTCGTTCTCTCAGTCAGTAATCCAATCGGTTTTTTTTTTTGGTGGTTGTTTCACATTTTAGGCTTTCTTTTGATTCTTAGCGACGCTTTCTATCCTCTCCTCGCACCGTCTGCTTTAAGAGCTTATCCTTTGCTCAGGATGTGTGCACAGCTGTCGACTACATAGAAAACTGCAGTTCGGCATAAGACTACTTTCTAGCTCGCAGTCGCTTGCTCAACAAATGCTCTCATAAAAACCATTCCACGCACTCAGTCACTCTCTCTCTATCTCTCTGTCTCTCTCTCCCCTCTCTCTCTCTCCTCTCTCTCTGTCTCTCTCTTTATTTCCATATATCTCGCTGTCCTGCTCTCACCGACAGCTGCTGTTGTCTGTCATCGAGCTTGAGGAGAAGCAACCCCCGAAAATTGCGCTTAAAGTTTGAGCACCACTGTGTTGCCGTTCAAGGTTTGACATTCATTCTGACAGCTGTTTGTCTTATTGTTTGCCATTTGTATTTAGGCACTCACGCACGCACGCGCGTCTTTTTCGTTGTGTTTATGTTTACTTGCAACGCCGGTGTTTTGCAACACTGCACAATGTGTGTCATGTGCGCATTTGCGAATGCAACAGAGCGACTTAATGCATTTTAAAGCCTACAACAGTCGGTCACCCCCGCGCTTTCCGAAGTTGGGGGCTGTGTGTTTTTATACTTTGATAACAAAGGTCTCATGGTATCCTAGTATTTTGCTGTCGGTTACGTCCGACTGCAACGTTCTTTCTTGTATGCTTATTTTTGAAGGACATTGCCAACAACCTACCAACCAAATTTGGTGACTGTAGCTATAAAATAGTGGGATGTGGCTTTATCGATTTGCGAAAATCAATTTTAACGATTTTTCAGCTCCCCAATGGAAGTACCACTCCAAATGTAACACTTTATCTATTCGTAGCATATGTTCCAAGTTTTAAGTCTCTATATCTAAGCGTTGCGTTCATACAGACGGACAGATGGCCGGACATTGCACAAAACCAATATACTATAAATACCCTATGTATAAAATATTAATAAGAAATCAAGTTTTTTATATTAGGGACTTCTCATCAGCGCTATTACCCTTTTGGCAGTATCTACTAAATTAATTTCTCATACTATAATCAACAATAATTAAATTTGTTCAATGCAACGAAAACTATTTGTGCAGACATACTGACGTACAGACTAATGACCAAAGCACAGCTTAAACTGTAAGAATTATGATTTGAAAAAAAAAAACAATATTGTTTTTCACTTAGTTAGACAATCATGAAAATTTCAACCGGGTGTTGATTTAATATGCTTATTTTATAAAGGACCTTTTTTCATTAAATCAAAATAAAGTAAATTTGAAAGCAGTAAAATATACGAAAGAAAATAACCAAAAAAAAGGAAACGTTCACACCTATCCTAAATTCCATTAGGGCATTTTGACGACTAACCCTTTTGGTCCTTGTAAAGTTACATACAAAAAAAGACTCGCTCACTGCTCGTGCCTTGTCCTTATTCTTGGCTAATAGTTCATGATGAGTGATGCACATATGATAATATAATAATTGAAGCACAACTAATAAGCCACCATGCGACATTAGGCGGCACGCTTTTTGCCAACTGTTGAAAGTCACAAGGAAGCCCAAAGAGGGGTTGCTCGCAAGGCTAACAGAACGACCACCCTAATGGCTTACGGCTCCCCTTTCCTCCCCTCAATTTAGATAACTAACATCTAAGCACACACACATAAACAAAGACACACACGTGCTTGTGCATGAATTTAATCTCGGGGCCAACAAAGTAACAAGAATTCAATTTGTCACTGTGGTTGGCAGTGCTAACGGTAAAGCCATACCTATAGCTGAAGTTGTCGGGCTCCCAATGATAGCCGTCAACTCCAAATGCAGACGAGACGCAGAGATAAACCTGCCCGCAAGTTGGAAAATATTTGTATTTCGCTTACTCTTTGTATGAGGTGTTGGGGTAGGGCAGCGGATACGGAACCAGGGGTTCGCCTACGTTTTACCGTACCGTTACGGGTACGGATACGGGGATGTTTCACTGTTCTTGTTGGTCGCTGTTCCTCGCTGCATGGGTAAAATCCCCATGGGACTTCTTAATGCAAACAATGCGCATTTGATATTGAAAACGCGCGTAAAACGTATTGAATGAATTTGGTGCATAGGTGGTTTGGTGCTTGGGTGGTTGTGCGGTTGTGTGATAGAGCCACCCTGTGTGTGACTGTCGCATTCGGGGTTAGTTTCTATAGGTCTTTGTGAGTACATGGGGTAGAGGCAAACATGCTTGCCAAAAGCCCAGCATCACTTGCGACCACACGATCTTTAGTAAGGGCAGTGAGGGATAACGCTGACTATTTGGGGGGTGTGTGTGTGCCGGGTGGCGGAGAGAGAGGGGGGTGTGGGCAGTGTACTCCGTACGCAGCGTTGCATTAATGTGAATTTCCGGCTTCTGGAGCGGAAGTCGATTTATGCATATGCTGGGTACGTTTCTGGGGGCAGTTGGTGACAACATTTTGTTGCTCGGTTTGTTGTTGATATCGCTATTGTTGTCGTTTTTTGCCCGCAAAAGCCGACATTGTTTGTGTTTGGCTCGTCCGGAGCTTGTTTGCCCGCATGTGCCAAGAGTTTTGATGTCTGTCTAAAAATAATAAAATAAGCCAACCCAAAATCCCCAGTCTCATGCAAGTATGCCAAAATGCCAAAACAGGACTGTAGCCAGACTGCGCAATGCACTGTTCCCGCAGCATAGAGAGCTTTGATTTGAGAAACAGATAAATTCGACTATAGCTTTAAATATATTTTGACCTTAGAAACAAGTGAATTCAACTGCAGTTTTAACGATATTTAAACTTCACAATCAAAGCAAGCAAATACGCAGCTTTAAGTATAGTTTGCCTTGAGAAAGGAAAAGAAAACTTAAACGGCAGTTTTCAGGATATTTTAAATTGAGAAACAGAAAAAGCAAAAATTCAATAGCTGCATTAAGGATGTGGAAAACAATTGAAAAATAACAAAATTGCACTAGAGAGTTACACAAAATCGATATACTCAATTTGCACACTCTGAGTGTGGCATTATTGTTATATTGTCATGTAAATGCCGCCCGCGCTTAAATGCCTTAATCTGGCTTCTAATAAGGCGCCTACTGCCCGAGGCACACGAGGCTTGTGATGTCTGCCGTCATCTGGCTGGCCAGCTGGCTGAGGATGCTACCCTTGTTTTAATATTCTGCATGTCCTCTGTGTGGTTAGAGGTTGGGGCTTTTGCTCTATCAGTAGTCATTTAATGACTTACCTTATCTTCAGCTTCCTCGGCACGTTCTTCCGCTTCGATGACGCGTTGTTCGAGCTCAGTTAGCTGCAAGTACAACAAAATTGAAGGGCGTATAAGTAAATGCGTAACAAAACAACAGACAGAGAGACAGAGAGAGAGATATTGAGAGATAGAGAGATATTTAGAGAGAGAGGCTCAGATTTTCAAGTTACTTAAATGGCTGAAATTATGTGTCAATATTCGATTAGCCAAGTTTATCAGCACAAGTCACGTAAATGTAATGGTTCAAGTGATGTTCATCTTTAAGTATTTTTCTTATGAATATTACAGTCTCAGATTTGATAGCAGCCACAACAAATACAATTAAAAATCGAGTTAAAGGATTGCCTATGAATAACACAAAACTAACAGCAAATTTTGGAATCTAATTAATTTTTCTTTGCGGCACAGAACCAATTTTAATTTGTGTTTCACTCAAAATTAAGTTGGCAAATTATTATCATATTTACATTTTCTTATATTCTACAATTTGTATTCAAATTGTTAAGATATACAGTGCCTGCCATAAACTCATTATTGAATATTTTTCAAAAATTCCAAAGACATGCACATATATTAACCACCAAAATGAATATATGACCCTAATAAACCGCTAGGTCGGGTTATGTAAAAAAGTACCGCTATTTATGGTTCCAGCCTTTTTTGAGCAGTTACTTTATGGACACCTGGGTGCCATAAAATCCGGATTTTTTTACCTAAAGTAAAATTTTTTCGGTTTAAATAGACCAATCCTTCATAGTTAGTTTGGTTATATCCTACACCTCGGGTGCAAACTGCCAACAAGACCTATGGGCAAACGGACTACTATTGATCAACGGAAAATCATCCTGGAAAACCACAAAATCGGATAATCATATCGAAAAATAGCTCAAATGGTCAATCTAAACACCTCAACTGTATTCTGCATCATTTGGAGTTTTGTCGACGAAAATCGGACAGAGGACAAGGGCGGAATGGCACCAAACCCGATTTTCACCGAGCAGGACGAGCGGAGGATCATCAGAAAAATAAGGGGAAATCTTAAGCTATCGGCTCAAATACTGACTCAATAGGCGCAGGATGAAATAAGGAAAATGTTCAGTGTGAGAACTGTGCTTCAAGCTCTAAGCAACTATGACTTGAAGGCCCGAGAACCATGGAAAACGCAATTTATAAAGGCAATAAATCCTCTATTTATCTCTAGGAAGACGTTCGCCAAAATCCACTTGGACAAGGATTTGGAGATCTGGAATATAGTCATATTTGAAAATGAGTACAAATTCAACATTTTTTTCCTGGACGGACGGAATTATATGTGGCGACACTCCAATACTGAGCTGAGTCCCAAAAACATAAAGGCAAAAGTCAAGGATGGCGGAGGAAGTGTAATGGTATGGACATCTATCTCGGCAGCCGGTGTCGGAAATTTTGTGATTTTTTAAACAACAAAGGACAAGAATGTGTACTTTGATATACTAAAGGAAAATTTACTCGAAAGTGCCAAGAAGTCGGAATCCGACTTACTTTCCGGATCTATATGGAAAAAAACCCCAAGCATAAGTCCGGAATAGTACAGTCCTGGCTTAGATCATAATTCCACCGGCCCAGTCTCCAGATTTTAATTTTCTTGAAAACTTGTGGGCTCTGCTGGAAAATAAAATCCGAAATCACAACATATCCAGTAAACAGAATCTCTAAAATGCTGTGCTGGAGGAGCGAAGCAGGATCAGCCCAGAAACTACCCGGAAGCTGGTATCTTCCATGAAAAATAGGTTAAGCGAAATTGTTAAGGCTAAAGGATATCATACTATGTATTAACATCCTTATTTAAGCTTTTATAAGCCAAATATTTAACTTTAAGACTGTTAAAAATAGGCTAGAAAACGTTTTTGGATATGTTTGCAGATTTTGACTAATTTTAATTAATTAATTAATATTTTAGTAAAAACTAAAGGTTATTTTTAAAATGTGATATAACATTAAACAGATTGGCATTTAAACATTTTGAATTTGTTTCCTTGTTTAAACTTTAAAGCACTTTAAATTTGTTGCAAGACACCGTTCAAAATAGGCTGGGAGACACTGTACATTCACTCAGAAGTTGTTAAATGATGTCATACTCGACTGTTTGTAAAAATTATTTCACAAGAAAATTTTACGAAAATTACCAAAATTATTATTGATAAACTAAATAAAAAAATTAAGCACTATTAGTCATGTTACGTTAGGCAAATTATCATAAACTTTTTAACTGGTAATCATTGACTTAAAGATTTTTGGATTGCAACTGTTTAAGGAAATTGTTAATTTTCAAATGGCAAATGTTTAGTAGCAGTCTCAAAGCGATTGTGGAATACACTTAATTTAATTTTGTTTCAGAAAATTCTGTCCAACTTCATTGGAAAAGCTTTGCAGGCATTAAGCTTAGTTTCAAAGCACACAGCGCAGCGGAGACACAAACAAAAAATTCCCTGTATTTCGTGAGTGGTAAGATTTTAAAAGCTTTGACCACAGCAAGTGTGTTGAGTTGCGCTCGACAAGTAACAGGTGGCGCCACGGGTGCTGTCCTTTCACACTCACTTTATGCATCACTCACTCACTCTCAATCACTTACACACTCAGTCAGTCAGTCAGTCAGTCAGTCAGTCAGTCAGTCAGTCAGTCAGTCAGTCAGTCCTTCCGTAAATTAATCAATCAATCTTAGCAAGCGATGACACACGATTTGCAGTTAGTAATGATAATGTGTCAGCCAATACAGCATGCGCTGCTATGAAACTTTAACTGTAATTTTGTTATTTTTTTGTTTTCTTATTTGTTTTTGGCTGCCACACCTTGCTGCACGCCATTACAACAACTTGAGGCAGCCACAGGCTTGGCAAAGCGGTTGGCGGGAGTTGGCGAGGCACTTGTGAAAGCAGGTCGAGCAGTTTAGTTTGCTTGGGGTCAGGCTAGGTACCTTTGACTAAGCGGAAATGCTAATCTCGCACTTTTAACTGCTCAATGGTTTGCCAATAATACAGGCCCATAACGAATATAACGGATATAAAGGACATATAAAGGAGGCAGGCAACCACCTTGCACCACTTTGTGGGTGTGTCATGCAATGGAGCACTCTTGGAATGCCATAAATTAATCACAAGAGTGGCCCGCGAGGCGAACAACCATCGACGTTCAAGTTAAAGACTTGATTCCGCATTAAGCATTCTATCCAGCACCACCCAACCGCCAAATTGACCCACCCACTCAGCCACTCACTTGTGATTTGAATGCTTTGAGTGCATTAATTTGCGCTTTTTATGGCATTTAAGTGGCCGTTCAGAGCGTGAGTGAGTTTTGCGAAGCGGTTTCCATTGATTGATGGCTGCCAGAAAAATGAACGCCTATGAACATTAACATTAGCCTACAGCAAATGGCACAGATAGAGATATAGATATAAATAGAGAGACAGAGAGAGAGAGAGAAAGAGAAGGGGGGTGTGCTAAAAAGGGACTGGGTTCAAGTTAAGTTGGGTTCAAGGGCTGTTGGTGAAAAGTTATCGTCTCCATTGAAATGATGGCCGAGTGTGTATTTAATGGCTGTTTAAGCCAACTAATGTCGATAAGTCGATAATGATGATCATCATTATGATTTTAATGACAAGCAAAAAAAGCAACACTCAGCTCAGGTTTCAACTACCCCAAGGTGACTAAAATGATGGCAATATCATATATGTTTCAAAAATATTGATGTAAATTAATATTGATATTAAGATACTGAGACTTAGGTGATCTTTATTTAATTAATTTTTGGCTAAGCATAAGCTTAACTGACTATCCAAATGTTATAAAAACAAAAATATTTTTTTAGGGTACGTTGTACCCTTGCAGAGGGTATTATAATATAATTTCATGAAGTTTGTAACGCATTAATGGAGAGGTCTCCCAGCCCGTAAAGTGTAAATATTCTTGATCATTATCAGAAGTCCGTCCGTTTTGAAGCTATCTTTATAGAGCTTGGGTCTATGGCCGTCAATTCCCTCGAACTGGCCGGATCGAATTACTATATCATATAGTTTTCATGGCGACAAAATCGGACGATTTACGAAAATAGTTTGATATACATATATGTTTATATTAATTTATTTATAATTTTCAAAAATTACTAAGCCTTCTTTCTTTTTCTCAATCACATTAAATAAATTTCGCAATATTTCAAAGAGTCGAAGGCACCTGCTGCAGCAAAAAAACTTGGAGAAGACTGTTTACACACATGGCTAAAGCTAATAGCTAATAGAGGGAGGCCACTAAGAAAATGGACAAGTGCGTCAGGTACGAGGTACGATTGGGCAGCCAACCAGCATATCGGCCATATAAGGCTGTTGCACGTTTAGAGCTACAAACCAGTTGGATAAAGGTGATTGGAAGTGGATTGAGTAATGTGCGCAAATCTGAGCAAGCTCTTTTACTGCATTCAAGCGTTCAAGGAGGAGGAGGACACAAATGAGTCGATCACAAGTCAGGAGAAACAAAAGCCGCAGCAGCAGCATAAACAGACCATTTACCTTTCCGCTCACAGCAGGTCAGAATTGGTGGCACTGAGCAATCTGAGTGTCAGATTAACACAATTGCGTCGCCAACGAACTCTGATACATTTAGCTATTAAAGAGCAGCCTAATAAAGCTAAACAAATACTCCAAATGAGAAAATATTGATAAGCTGGTGGGAATGCGGGTGAGGCTTGTTTGTGTGTGCGAGCAGGTTTGTGGTTAGGGGTGGGTGGGTGTGTGTAAAAGTTGTAGCAGCCAAAAAGCTAATGGATTAGGCCAAAATGTGCGAGCTGGTCGAAAGTTATGCAAGTCTTGCGTGCGTGTGGGCAACCAGGCAGCATCAGCAGGGCGTAGTTAATACTTGCAGAGTTTTAGTCCAGGTTTCGAAATATTCTTATTTTTACGCCTTCAAATTTAAATTGGTGTAAGAAACCTCTCTTTGAGAAGTACATCAGTCATTTATATTATTATTTTCTTATTATTGTGATTTTTTTTTTTTTAAATCAATTTTCCAAACAAAAATATAATACAGCAAAAACACAATTTTAAAGTTATAAGAGATTTATTGTTGATGCTTTGTGACTTGAGCTTGTTACTTTATTTAAGTGCAATCACAGTAAGGGAAGCGGGGGCAGCTGTCAAGGTGTGTCCTGACCACATGCATACACATAAACGCACAACCACTGCACACACATGCACACACAAACACACACACAGAAGCATAGATATAGAGAGAGAAAGAGAAATTGTTGACTGTAGCTGTTTAGGCGTTGCTGCTGCCAATTGGCCAGTTAACTGCAACTTTTAACCACGGAAACAGCACAACAAAAACATCATCGACGATTTTGGCTCTAACAAGCAAAATTTCGATTTAATTGCACGGATTGTCTACAACTTGTTCTTGTTGCTCATAGCTTGGCCCAAATTGAAGTTTACAATTAACAGCCGAATGCCAATCACAAGTCTTATTTGCCAGCTACGATTGGAATTTGGGAACAAACAAATGACCTCAAATGAGGACAGAGAGGCAATCGGACAGACAGGCAGTCAGCTCTATTTGTTTCATGAAATTGTACACTATGTGCGGCAGTCAGACACGTGAGCATGTGTGGCCAAATAAATATTGCTCTTACGGCCACTACCTTTGCTTTTTTCTGGCCGACAAAAGATTCACAAATAAGCATATATCTGTTTTGGTTATGTACCTTATGATATATAAATGAGTTTCTAATGCAAATATTCGGCAAGTTTCTCGACGAGATTAACATACGAGCGAGCATTTCAGTACTCAACATCAAATGAAAGAACAACAAAGAAATAACGATAACTTAAAAATAAAACAAGAGGGAACGTTGCAGTCGGACGTAACCAAGAGCTATGAGAAATACTGTCCAAGTTTGCCTTTCAGATTGAGATAAATGTAAGATACTATCCCTTCTTCGAAGTTTGGCAACCTGAGCTTTTTAATTACGGAAAATATGAGCTCTTCGAGATTAGGGGCGGGAGTGGGCGTGGTTGAAAAAATTATTGAGAATGATCCTAATAATCTTCCTTCCAAGTTTGGTAACTGTTGCGGGAGTTATGGGCATTTATAGTTTTTGGGCGGTTGTGGGCGTGGTCCAAAAAGTGATATGCCGATCCTTGGAGGATGTTACAAGCAAGGGCGTGGCACTTGCCGAAGGACATCGCTAACAACATACCAACCAAAGTTGATGACGCAGGACTCCAATATTGACAATTTATCTATGCGGAGCACTTTCAAGTACTCGTATATGTTCCAAGTTTCAAGTCTCTATTTCTAAGGGTGTCGAATAGGCTATGAAAATAAGAGAAAGTGTTGCCTTCTGGCCGTCTCAATTAAAAAATGGCCAAATTCTTAAGAACTTTATTGTTCGTTTTTCATTTAAAATATTAATTGATTTCACAATTTTATTTCTGTATAATTTTTTACTTTGCAACTTTAATTTTGTTTTGCACTTTTAAAAGTTAATAAATTAAATAACAATAACAATAAAACAAGCTTATTAAAAAGTACTAAAGAGCTGGAAACCTAATGCAAAAGTTAACAGAGTATAACGCAGTCGGTTACGTTCGTCTTCATTTCTCCCACTCTATGCACAATTTTAAATAATTGTTTTGGAAAAATAAAGAAAAAACTGAAATATCTTTTATATAGAATTCAAGCCGATTAAACTAAGTTTACGAACTAAAATTGCTTAAAGCGAGTGTGGTGTTATTATTATTATTATTTGATTGTTGATATGCACTGGAAATTGTTTCACTTATTGCAAATTGTTTATGTCTGCGAATTCATGCATGACACAACATGACAATAACAACAGAAAATTCGATACGCGGTGAGTTGGGTATTTGTTTGTATGTGTGTGTGTTGTAAACATTTGACATGTGGATTAATTTGTCGTGATATTAAATTTCGATCCACTTCATTAATGTTTATTTATACATTTATTTATAATTTTTTTTGTTTTCCACCCGTATTTACTTTGTAGCCGTATTTTATTAGCAGCCTCCCGCTCAGGTTTTGCGCATTTGTTTTAATTGCGATAAAGTTAATTTAAAATTGTTATTCTATGATACCAAAGCTATATAGTATATTGAGTTTGTGCAATGTCTGTCATGCTGTCTGTCCGTCCTTCCGTCTGTCCGCCTGTATGAACGCGCGTTTCTCCGACACGCTTAGAGATAGAGTTTTGAAACTTGGTACAAATACTAGAAAGTACCCTCAAAATTTAAAGAGTCCTCGTCCTACGTCCACTAGGGAGCTTGAAATCGATAAGATAGATTTTCGCAAATCGATAAAGCCATATATCTCCCACAATTTAATGGATACATTCACCAATTTTGGTTCGTAGATAGTTGGCGATGTCCCTCAAAGATCGGCATATGCCACGCCCACCTCCGACGCCCCCAGCCAACCGCCCCTAACATTTTTACATGGCTTTATCTTCCGCAGTTTTTGAGTAGGGAACGTCAAGTTTGGTAGGTATATTACTGGTAGTCGCCTTTAAGAACCGATAACAAATTTGTGCTGCCACGCCTACACCTGCGCCCGTAATCGACAATGCCAAGGTAATTTGCTTATCATAGCATTTTTTGGACCACGACCACTACCGCCGCCCCAGAAATTTCGTCCCTAGAAATTTACAACGCGCATATCTTCCATAATTTGTAAGCTACAGTCACCAAATTTTGGTAGTATGTTACTGGTAACTCCACCAAAAGATCGATAAAAAATTGTATGGCCACGCCCACTTCGCCTACCTAAACCGATACACCTGTTCGTGTAAGTCAATAAGACCATATATCACAAGCAATTTGAAAGCGTAAGTCACCAAATTTGATAGGTATATTGGAAGTAATACCCTTAAAAAATCTGGAAAAAATATTAGACCACGCCCACTCCCGCCCCCAAAACCGATCAATGGCCATATCTCCCGCAATTTAATAGCTACAGTTACCAAACTTGGAAGGAAGATTATTAGGAACATTCTCTTAAATTTTTTTCAAACACGCCCACTTCCGCTACAAAAATCTTGAAAAGCTCATATCTTCTGTAATTTAACAGCTACAGTTGCCAAACTTTGAAAGTTTGAAAGCGAGCTTTCTTGGCTGTACACAAAATATGGTATCATAGTATTTCGCTGTCGGATACGTCAAACTGCAACGTTCTCTCTAGTTGTAATTGAATTTATGTGGCACCTTTTTGCACTTTCTCTGATTAATTTATTGCTCATTTGCATGCTGTCAATAAAACATTAAATTAGCACGTTAATTGAAGTCAACAATAAATACATATATACATCATTTAATCTTATCCGCTAAATTATCAACTCGGGCAGTCGGGGATCATCATAGCCCAAGTCATCACCTACGTTCACGTCCACATCCTCGTCGACGTTCACGTCTTTAGCAATATCTATATCCAGTTCCACGTGCACCTCCAGATTCTGCACCGACTTATAATCTGGCCCAACCGTTTCGGGCAAATTGATCAAAGTCCACCCATCAAATGAGGGTGGGGCACTGGTGCCACTGTCTGTGGCAAGAGACTGTGGCACTATTGGCTCTGGACTGGACATTGTGATCGCCGGTGGATATATAATTGATTTTCTGCACGTGAAAAGATCCCGCAGTAAAGATAACAACATTCGGAAAACCATTGCTGCTCCGCACCCACTGACAAACTAAAATGGAGCTCAGTTGCTTTTTGCTTTTTTATGTGAGCCACATCGCAACACACCACAGCAAAAACCTTTGTTTATCCGATGGCGTTGTTGCAGCTGTTGTTGTTCCTATTACAGCTGGAATTCGATTGCCACAAAGTGGCACAGCGTGAATGTCAGCTGCTTTTCAGGAATTTGCTTGCCAGCCTCACAAACCAAATTGACTATTTTCTTATATCCTAAACCCATTACAATTTTGTCCAAAGTAAATGCAAATGCATTTCATTTGCAGAAGAGTATGTGTGTGCGTGTGTATGTCCATTTGCAATTATACATATAAATATTTTCATAAGTATTTTCCTAAATATTTATTTGTTATTCATAATAACAAGCGACTCAATCAATGTACAATAAATTTTCATTTATTTTTCTATTTGTTTAATTATTTATGACAACAGAAACCCAGCCCACTCTTCCAATCCCAACCCCACCCCTAGATCCCGTGTTTTATATGTATATTTCCATTACTTTAATCAGAAAATATTCGAATTTAAGCTATATAGATTCGATTAACATTATTAATTATTTAAATTAAGATTAACACATTTAACTTCTTTGTTTTTCAAATGTATCTGCTAAAAGTTAATCATTATCATTATAAACATAGAATTGGTTTTAACTGATAATTCATAACATTGAATACAACATTTGAAGCATATTTATTTAACGCCCAACAGTCCAGAGGTCGCTGGTGTGGAGGCGCTTCAACCTCTTTGAGCACCCTGATCTGGAAGACTTGAATTTGGTATACCCAAGATTTTGCAGCTGTGCTCCAAAATGGAGTCCCATATGTCCACGTGGGCACGATGAAGCTCCTGTACACCAGCAGCTTGTTGCTCAAGCTTTGTTTTTGTTTATTTTGTTCTTTTGGATCTACACGCTGCTGCCGTGATCTGAATGTGTTTGCGCCAGGTAAGTTTCGTCTCTAGATACATACATGGTTCTTTTGAGGTATGACCATTTTGTAGACTCGGACAGTTGAACAGTTACCATTCCTGAGTGCAAACGTGCAGTGCTGAGACTATCCTGCGGTACACCCGCACCAATGCGGCGGATGTTTGATCACTTGCCCCTTACTTCTACCATAAAAGAACGGAAAAGCAGGTAAGACCTGAGCAGTAGATACTGCGCCGATGGTAGCAGGGACTTAAGCTTAAAAAGCAGGCCATCATGCCATACGCGATCAAACGCTTGCTGGATATCCAGGAAGACGGCAGAGCTGTACTGCTTATTTTTCAAGGCCTCGTGAACATGGTGTACTACTCGATTAACTTGTTCTGGTGTACCATGGTGATGCCTGAAGCCAAACTGATGATCAGGAATGGCCCTCTGGAAGCCATTTACTGCCGACAATCTTCCACGAAATATTTTTTCAAATATTTTGGAGAAAGTGGACAGCAAGCTTATCGGTCGATATGACGAGACAAGATTATCCGGCTTGCCAGATTTCGGAATCATCGCAATCACAGCACACTTTCACGGGGTGGGGAAGTGGTGGATGCGTAACATGGAGTTAAAAAGCAGCACCAAGAACATCACTCCCTTTTTTGGGAGGGTCTTAGCAACTCTGCCGTCGACGCCATCATAGCCAGGCGCCTTAGTGGACTTGAGCCTGCAAATCTGCAAGCGGACGAGATGCAAGTGCAAATGGCGCGTAATGGCAGCTATCCGCAAACGCCGATGTAATCTCTGCATCCGATCGACACCAAGTGTTGTCCGGTCGCATAATGGGGATCCCGCCTTATTGGGATCGGCATTGCGGAGCATATCCTGGAAATATTTGCTCTTAGTGTCAGACAGCAGCTTTCGCAGCTCGTGCGCAGCCCGCCTAAAATCCCTTAGATCCAACGGGTTACGTGAGCGCATATATTGGCGACGCAGTGATCTCTTGTGACCAGATACAGAATCTTAGGTTTTAAAAGAGGCTGGACTGGGAGGCGAACAAGGTGGTTGGCCAAGCATTGAATATTCCGCCGCCATTACGCAGGAATAACTCCGCTGAGTCGTCAATATCAGCCGTTGAACTCAGCTCCATGTTCAAGTTAACAAGCTGCTCCAATCTCTGACGGAACCGGGTGATGTTTGCCTTGCGCAGCAGAAGACGTGTCTTGGGAGCATATAGAGTTGCAGCCATTCTGCACTCAACGTTCAAAGGGATGTGATCGGGGTTAAGCTCATTTCGTTTGGATATACCAAGACAGTCAGACTGGATCTCAGCGTACACAGCAAAGTCGATTGCTGTCGGCCTGTGGTTGCCGTATAAGTAGTGCGTCGCACCTCCCTTGGCAAGTACTTGGAGGTTGGAGTCTCTCACGCAATCCGCAAGCACAATACCACGGCGATTGTCCAACGCTGCACCCCAGAGATGGTGTTGAGCATTCCAGTCTCCAGCAATCAGGAACTTGGGGCCAAGCTCTTCGAAGAGACATTTAAAGTCTTCTATTTCCCACACAAAACGTGTTGGACAATAGACAGCCGCTAGGACTACTTTGCCTTGATCACTAGAGACTTTAACGACAGCACATTGTCCGCAGAGCCAATTTAATGATGAACGCGCATAATGTTGAAGTGAAGATTCACTGCTGCTCCGCCACACATGCGATCAGATGGGTGATTGGCTAGGTGGATGTCGTAGCCTTGTAGCCTGTTGTGTGATCTGGAGCAGTAATGAGTCTCGCAGACCAACATTACATCTATATGATGGCGATGAATAAGTAACTCCAACTCATTGTCGTTATTTGCAAGGCTGTTCCACACGCCAACGCGCATCCCAATTTGGCTCATCTGTTTGCAAGTGCAGCGTGCAACAGGCGCATCATGGCCATAAGTATCTCACTCTACTTGTCGAATTTTGACATAAGACTATCAAACTGGAGCTGGGAGTACTCATGGTACAATTGGGGCTGCTGATGTTGCTGACGCTGTTGCTGCTGGTGTTGTTGTTGATGTCGTATTTGATGTTGCCGTTCTTGCTGCTGCCATTGGTGTTGCTGCTGCAGGCGTT
Source organism: Drosophila infuscata (assembly GCA_035042205.1). Lineage (NCBI taxonomy): Eukaryota > Metazoa > Arthropoda > Insecta > Diptera > Drosophilidae > Drosophila > Drosophila infuscata. Next base: position 1,470,506 of record JAWNLR010000839.1, read on the forward strand.
GCTGCTGCTGGTGTTGCTGTTGCTCGTGTTGCTGTGACTGTTTCAGTTGTTGCTGCGCGTTCTCTCGATGCCTAAGCTATTGGCTAACTATCTTTCAAGAGCCTGCAGTGCAACTTGCTTAACCAACAAAGGTTACTGTTGCTGCTGCTGCGGTTGCTGGCGGTGACGCTGTTGCTGTTGAACAAGTTGCTGCAGTAGCTGAGGAGCCGTTGAAAGTCTGGCAGCATCAGCATATGAAAAATGTTCACTGCGAATAGGTGCCAGGATTCTAGGTCGCGACTTTTGTAGATCTTAAGCCGGCCTTTGTGACAGAGCCACAAGCTTACGTTCTTAGGCAACACGCTGATAAGCTAGGCATCCCTTCCATTCCAGGATGATTTCCGCCGCAGTTTGCAATTTTCGGCTCAGCGTCCAAAGGTTTTTCGCACACCTGACTTACATGTGCTGAGCCATACTTCACACAGCGATGCTGCTTTTGGCAGTACTTCATAGTATGTCAGAATTCCTGGCAGCGGTGGCACTGGGGGATGTCCAAATGGTGGTCAGGGCATTCTACTGATATGCGCACTTGAGAGATTGACCGTAGATTGTATATATCTTTGTTATTTGAAGCCGGCTCCAGCTCCAAATAACAATGATTCAACTCCTTTTTAGTGATGCGGCTTACAATGGTTTGGACACCCCGCACTGCATGCCCAAGTCTGGCCAGCTCATCTCTGATGCGATCAAGTTTCTGCAGGGATGGATGCAGTCCCCTGATCACCACGTGAAAGCCTCTATCCTCCTTTAACTGATACGAATGAAACGAGATTCGCTTATCCGTAAACAGTCTTTGTACTGTCCTGTATGCGTCAATACTACTTGGCATTGCTCTAACAATACCACCACCGCTGCATTTGAGCATAAAACTGTCAGGCGGCGTGACAGCATGAAATGCTTCAAGCAGTCCAACAACGTTGATGATACCCTCAGCAATAAGTGGGGGAGGCTTAGAAGGTCTTGTTGGCCGACTTTCATCAGGTTGACATTAGGTGCGTTTGATTGCGAGCAATCGCGTATCTCGGCAGCAGCGCTTAAGTTGGAGTCCTCATCGAAAGCAGCTTCAATAAGATTAGAGATACTCGGGAATATATTGGTGAACCAGGTACTACTATCTCTTCCATGTCGACTGACTCTGCATCGGTGTCCGAATCGGTCAACAGATTTTCGAGCGATTGTTGTGCTGCACGAGTTCCAGCAGAAGTGGACGGTATTGCATCCAAAAAGATTTCATCTTCGATTGTCGTAATTTTCCGCTTTTTGTTGACATTGGCGTATATTAATTTAGTGTATTGGCGTTGTTGTTGTTGACGATGTGGCTGTTGACATTGTTGGCATTGAGATTTGTGCTGTTGTTAGAGTCGGTGTTGTTTTTGGCATTGTTGTTGTTTAAATTGCTTTTTTGGGCATTGTTTTTGTTGTTGGCAGAGTTCTTGTTGATGTTGTTGTTGTAGTTGGCAGTGTTGTTTGCCAATTGGTAAGTGCGCAGATTATAACGGTGTTCGCTGGTCCGCCAGGCCAGTGAAGGCGAGCACCAAGAAACTGAAGCTGCAGTATCAGGCGCATCGCCGGCAGTGGAGGTATGGGGGTGTTGCTCATAATAGTGCAATTGGCGCGGACGCACAAATCACACTATTTGAACGACTCTCACAAAGATTGTAGTGCAGCTGCAGTATTTCTCGCGAGCGTCACTATTTTGAGAGAGCGTGGGAGAGTAACCTGCACCCTCTCACCGGCCGAGCTGCGCGCGTCGTTTGTATCAGCATTAACTGAGATGAAGACCTAATAAAGACTTAATTTGTTCGTTATAAAATTGGAAATAAAATTTGTATACTATAATACCGAAGATATAATAGTAATATATTTGGTTTGTGCAATGTCCGTAATGCTGTCAGTCCGTCTGTCCGTCAGTATGAATTCAACTTTATTCGACACCCTTAAAGATAGAGACTTGAAACTTCGAACATATACCTGAAAGTACCCTCAAAAGATAAAGTGTCAATAGTCCTACGTCCACTAGGGAGCTAGAAAATCGATAAAATCGATATTCGCAAATCGATAAAGCCACATATCTCCCACAATTTTATGGATACAGTCACCAATCTTGGTTGATAGATTGTTGGCGATGTCATTCACAGATAGGCTTATGCCACGCCCACCTCCGACGTCCCCAGCCCACCCAACTTTTAATCTTTTAAATGGCTATATCCTCCGCAATTTAAGAGCTATAGTTACCAAACTTGATAGGTATGTATATTGCTAAGATCGAACTCCAACATTTTTTTGCTACGCTTACTCCCGCCCCAAAAACCGCTAAATGCCTATTTCTCCCGCAATTTAAGAGATCAGTTACCAAACTTCGAAGAAGGATTACTATCTTATATCCACCTCACTCTGAAAAGCAAACTTGTACAGTATTTCTTGGCTGCATAAAACTTATGGTATCATAGAATTTCGCTGTCGGTTACATCCGACAGCAACGTTTTCTCTTGTTTTTATTTTATTTTCTTCCACAAGATATAGTTGATGAATAAAAAGTGTAGCAGGCCACCACTAACACACATCGGTATTAGGCCATCGCTAGTAATGTAAGCTATAATGTTAAGCTCATTTAACATCTGTTAAATGAGAAACCAAAAAGAGACATGTAAAGACTGACGAGCTCGAGCAGGGAGTCTTGTGATGATCGCTGATATGAGTAGACGTGCTTTTAAATAAAGAATTAAAATAGATCAACATTATCTTTTATTGCCTACTACAATCTCAGAAGTGGGATAACCGTTGATCAAAATGAAAAGAAAAAGAAAAAAAAAAAAAATGTGAAATTTAAAAGGAAGGCGATCAAATGAAAACTGTACTCAACAAAAATCAAAAACGAAAAACGGAAAAAGAAAAAAGTGCAAAAATGTTTAAATAAATAAAAACGGGAAAGTGAAAAAACTGCATAGATGTTAAAGGAAAGCGAACAAATGGAAACTGTACCCACATATCAAAAAATACAACCAACAACAACTGCAGCTGTTAATTTAAAAATGCAAACTTTTGAAAAGCCAATCGACAAAGAAGAATAAAATTTAACAAAAGCAAAAGAAAAATTTAAGTTTGGATACAAGAAGAGCTCAGAGAAGAAAATGGAACATCGAAAATGAATATGTAAAATCAAAACCAATAACCCAACATTTACCATGATAACGAGGACAACAACGACGTCGACGACGATGATGATGATGACGAAGAGGACAACGACAATGACGAAAATGATATCGCACAGCAACAAATGATGCAACAACAGCCTTAAAAAAAAAAGAGGAACGCGATTGATAATGTCGACGATCTGTTTGAAGAGGTAATCGAGGATGATGGCATTGTGGAGCAACTGGATAATATAAAATACAATGAATGCTCAGTGACGCAGTCGAAAAATTAGCTAGCGGCAATGAAATCGCCGATCACGGGCGCCAAGACAATAACGGATCATGATGTTTTAAAAAAAAAATTTTGCAACAACAACAACGGCATACGCGGCGACATAAGTAACGGTGCTGACAACGAAGGCGATGATACAGAAGACGACGCGGACATCAGCAACGGCAACAACAGCGACGACAACGGCAGCCTAAGTAACGGATCTAACGGAAACGGATGCAATTTCAAGGACAACTCTTTACACTATCCAAGCATGTGTGCTTAGTAACTAAACAAAATTTTAAAAAAAAAACTTCAATAGCGAATATTAATTGGTAAAACAATGAAAACAATGAGTGCAAATCATGTGTAATAAGAAGCAATCGTCACAAAGTAGAAAACACATGAGAAAAACAGCAATTAGACCCTAAATAGAGTTCTTGTATTTCCAATTTATGCAGAATAAGCAGAAAAGCAATTGTGTTATTGTTTAACAATATTTAAATTTCGAAAAGAAAACAACAACCACAAGTAAAACAACTTTTGTAAATCATTACACACACATACACACACACACACATATGCAAAATGATCAAAAGTATGTATTAAAACATAAGAACAAAGAGTGTACAGAAGAAAGCAGCAAATAGCCCAAAACCGTCACCCACATTTAAGAAACAAGGAAATACTAAACTATAAAAAGAATTTAAGAAATTCCTTATACATGAAATTTGTTTTCAATTATTAGGCGAGTGAAAGTTAGAAATAGAGAAGAGGAGAACAGTTGAAACATATCTTTTTATACGATGATTACAATAACGATACAAATCAAGTTAAGAGCGAGCCGAGCAAAGAAAATAATCAGTTACAACAGTTACATAATCTCACACAAAAAACTCAGTTGCACTTTACGAAATCGAAGAAACGAAGTCTTAATAAAATTTTAAGCAGAAAGCTCAATGGAACGATGGACAACAGTTATGAAAAAAAAAAATAAATGCAACAGTTATGAAAAAAAGGACAACGGTAGAAAGAAGATACAATGAAAGAAAATACAACAGATATAACGATAGTTATGAAAAAAAGGACAACGGTAGAAAGAAGACACCGGTAGAAAGAAAACAACGGTAGAAAGAAAATACAACAGATATAACGATAGTTATGAAAAAAAGGACAACGGTAAGAAGAAGATACAATGAAAGAAAATACAACAGATATAACGATAGTTATGAAGAAAAGACAATAAAGGAAAAGACAACAGTTATACCGATAGTTATGAAAAAAAAAAATAAAAATATTCAAATAGTTGTGAAAACAGCTAGTGACAATGATAACTCAAATAGTTGTGAAAACAGCTAGTGACAAAGATATTTCGAATAGTTGTGAAAACAGCTAGTGGTAAAGATAATTAGTTTGTAAAAACAATGAAAATACAACAGTTAAGAAAGAAACTGATCAGTCAGTTATGTCAACAGTTAAGAAAGAAAATAATCAAACAGTTCTGCAAATATTAAAAATGAAATTAATACGGCATTTGTGGCAAACATCAATAACAAAGTAAATGAAACATAAATTTCCCGATATTACAATTGACTCAACAAGCATGTACAATAGTCCAATTTTAAATGAAACAGAAATTTGTAATTTGAAATTAAGCGTGATCAGGGGATCCAATACGTCAGGATGGCCGAGTTGTAGCAGGCCACCACTAACACACATCGGTATTAGGCCATCGCTAGTAATGTAAGCTATAATGTTAAGCTCATTTAACATCTGTTAAATGAGAAACCAAAAAGAGACATGTAAAGACTGACGAGCTCGAGCAGGAAGTCTTGTGATGATCGCTGATATGAGTAGACGTGCTTTTAAATAAAGAATTAAAATAGATCAACATTATCTTTTATTGCCTACTACAAAAGGAATTAAATTTATAACATTAAAATATTTTTTTTTTATTATTTTTTTTTTTTGTTTTTGTTTTTCGATTAAAGGTAGTGCTAATAAAATTAATATAATAAGTAGAAATGTCATGAAAATAACAAATTAGTAATGTGTTAGGGGTACATCTCCAAAGATAATGAGATGGCTATACATAATGGTAGTAAGACCCATGCTGACATATGGTGTAACAGCATGGGGCGATAGAGCGCGGCTTTTCACCGTGAAAAGAGAGCTGCAGAGACAGAGATAGTTCTGCGTATGCATGACAGGTGCAGTGCGTCACTAAATGACATGAATCCTATGAAACCACACACCATAAAATGATACACCGAAGGATCACTCACCAACCTTGGAGTAGTGGGCCCTCGGATATCTTATCTTAAATCCCTAGGAACGCAAACCAGCATATTTCAAGCTGAAGTTTGTGCGATAGGAATGTGTGTGGAGCTTAACCTGGTGCGTAACTATCGGAATACGGATATATCCATCCTATCCGATAGTCAAGCAGCAATAAATGCAATAAGTGGGACGAAAATTACCTCAAAAGGCTCGGGACAACCAATAGGCTCACCCTAAGATTAGTCCCGGGCCACACGGACAGAGTAGGGAACGAACTGGCCGACATGCAAACAAGATTTGGGGCAGAGAGACCCCTAATAGGACCTGAACCGTATTGTGGCATTGGAAGGCACACAATATGGCAGGAGCTTAGAAACGAAGAAAGACAGAGGAGGCAGCGGAGCTGGGCAGAGGGACCAGGACACCGACAAGCCAAAAGTGTTTTGGGTGGCTATAATCAGAAGCGATTTAAGCAGACAATAGCTATGAGTAAGAATAATCTTAGAATACTCACCGGTCTACTGACGGGACACTGTAGATAAAGAAGTCACTTGGCCAAACTAGGTATAATTAATAGCGGACTCTGCAGGTTCTGTGAAGGTGAGGCAGAATCCTCAATGCACATCCTAGCAGAGTGTGTCGCCTTAGCGAGGAAAAGATGTGGCAGCCAAGGGACGCATGTCATGATGAACAATGACATAGTAGCCCTCAACCCAATAAAGACTCTTGTATTTGTGCAGGAGCTTGGGTTGATGGAGGAGCTTTAAGCCCAGAAAGGGGCACAATAGACCTATCAGGTCGCAGTGCACACACCCCCAACCTAATAATGATAAATAATAATAATAGTCATGTGTTAAGCCAAAAAATTTGATTTCACATCGATTCAACCACTTTTTAGGACTTACATACTGGCAATTTAGACCATTCTTTAACGACAGCCTTCGTAGCGACTCAACTGTCTCAAACTGTCGATTACCCTCTTAAGCTCAATGGTACAGGTTTCGCCACATATTCTCTGTGGGATTCAGGTCGGGTGATCTTGCTGGCTATTCTACACGTGACAGGGCCGCAACACATGTTTGGGTGCATTATCCTGCTGGAATAAGTCTCTTGGGTCTGGTTGATACTCCATAAAGTTACCTAAACCTACGTCGAAAAGGTTTATATAACCCTCCGAGCTCATACGCCCTGAATTTTACAAATCGGTGTCCTGTTGAGGGAAGCAGTAATAATGCTAGTAATAATTTAAACCGTTTAAACCATCGAAATTAAATTTTATTTGATCAAAAATTACCTCATTTTGCCAATGCTGAGTTCAAGATATTATTTCTTTCGCAAAATTAAACTGTCTATGTGGTATAGCTTCGTTAACACTGGCTTTGAGCTAATTTTCTTCCAAACCAATCGATCACTACCTGATAAAACTTGTTTAACAAATGTTTCGATATTTGAATATTTTGTACCTTGAATCAAATACAATTTTAGATGCCGTGGCATTTTTATCCTGCCCAGACTGCCCGCAAAATTTCAGATGTTTGCCTGTGCAACCATATTTATACTATTATACCAAAATGGTATAATAGTATATTGGTTTTGAGCAATGTCCGTCATGCTGTCTGTCCGTCTGTCCGTCCGTATGAACGCGCGTTCCTCCGACACCCATAGAGATAGAGACTTGAAACTTGGAACGTATATTGGAAAGTACCCTCAAAAGTTAAAGTGTCTTGGGTTTGGTCCTACGTCCACTAGGGAGCTAGAAAACCGCGAAAATCGATTTTAGCAAATCGAAAAATCCACATATCTCTTACAATTTAATTGATACAGTCACCAATTTTGGTTGGTAGGTTGTTGGCGAGGTCCTTAAAAGATTGCCATATGCCACGCCCACCTCCGACGCCCCCATCACCCCGCCCCAAAAATTTTCAAATGGCTATATCTTCCGCAGTTTTTGAGTAGGGAACGTCAAATTTGGTAGGTATATTACTGGTAGTCGCCCTTAAGAACCGATAACAAATTGCTGGTGCCACGCCCACATCTGCGCCTATAATCGACAATTCCGATTGTAATTGGATAACTCCGTATATCTTCTAAAATTTTAAAGATTGAGTAACCAAACTTGGAAGATAATTTGCTGGTAACCTCCTTCAAAGATTGGCATATCAATTTTTGGACCACGCCCACATCCGCCGCCCCCAGGAACTTCGTCCCTAGAAATTTAAAATGCGCATATCTGCCGTAATTTGCAAGCTAGAGTATGTTACTGGTAACTCCCCCAAAGATCGATAAAAAAAATTGGATGGCCACGCCCACTCCACCTACCTAAACCGATACACCTGTTGGTGTAAATCGATAAACCCATATATCTCACGCAATTTGAAAACTTAAGTCACCAAATTTTAAAGGTATATTGCTAGTAACACCCTTCATAAATGTGTAAAAAAAAATTTTGGACCACGCCCACTCCCGCCCACAAAAAACGATAAATGCCTGTATCTGCCGCAATTTAAGAGCTACAGTTACCAAACTTAGAAGGTATATTACTAAGATCGAACTCCAAAATTTTGTTGGGCCACGCCCACTCCCGCCCCCATATCCGATAAACGCCCATATCCCCCGCAATTCAAGTTAGGGTAGGAAGATTACTAGGAAACTTCTCTATAATTTTTTTGGGCAACGCCTACTCCCGCCCCTAAAATCTCAAAAAGAGATTTTCTTAACTGTACACAAATTAAGGTATAATAGTATTTCGCTGTTGGTTACGTCCAACTGCAACGTTCTATCTTGTTTGATATGTGTTTATTAACATTGTTTGTTGAAGTTTTCTTTTCACTTTTTAATTTTAGCATTTTCTGATGCCGATAAACATAATTTAATTGATATTTGCCTCTTTCTTAATCCAGTATCCCTGTAAGCCAGGATCTTAGATATCTCCTCAGGTTAGAGTGTTTTTTTCCTATTTCATTCAACATTTTTGTTAGCAACTAATCTGTTTCTTTGTGTAAAATATTAAATAAATATGTATTCTTTATTTTTCCATTAAAACGAATTCCATATAACGGTCTATTTACTTTTTCGAAGGCTACAAAGTGACTGCGCGTAATCGAATTTTGCACAAAAATTAGCTCAAACAAGTAAGAATGCTGTAGTCGAGTGAGCCCGACTATGATATACCCTGATCCCAGCTGTTAAATATATTCTAATATTGTTGGTATATTTCACTTAAAAAAGTTTTGCACCCAAATTTAAACAGGTCTTATAGTGCACTCATTTCTTATAGCAAGCACAGCCACTGAAGAGTAAAACAAGTAAGAATGCTGTAGTCGAGTCTGTATACCCTTAACCCAGTTGTTTTATATATTCTAGTTTTATTGGCAAATTTCCCTTTAAGATGATTTGCACAATATGTTCCATGGACTACAGAGCAAGAAAAATTTAAGTCAGCGCATATTTTTTGATTCACAAGCCCGAACTGGCTGGCTACATACATACATTCAAAAATGCAGAAAACACACAAATATATTGACGCAAGCGTCGATATCGTGACATCTCTTTCTCATCCATGCGCTCGCATATTTATGCACACAGAAACTGCTTGCAGCTGCTGATTTAATAAAAATGAAAATATATTTTCGACTATAAGTTATGTGTTTCTTATCCGATCTTAATATGCATATGCATATTATGTATAAATAAGAAGCCTCTGCTTTTAAATTGTGGAATTTATTGCTATAGGAAATCGAAATGTATCGATAGTCGAGATGCTGAGTCAGTTATCGCAAAAATAAAGCAAACTTGATCTGCGCCTGGTATACGAGAACTTATATTCCACGTCTCTGGCTCTTATAGTGTCTGAGATCCATGTGTTCATGCAGACCGACAGACGGACATGACTATATCGACTCGGCTGTTGATACTGATCAAGAATATTAATATTTTATGGGATCAGAGATGCTTACTTCTGCTTGTAACATAAATTTGCACAAAACCATTACAGATTTTTTTAGAAACTACGATTTCTTTGCATGGTAATCGAGAACCCATATTACAAATATTAAGTTTCTTGCTCGAAAAGTGTCTAGGATCCTCGAAATTTTGGATGCCAAAATTCGATTCGGTTTAATATCTTAGCTTAAAGTATACAAATGTACTTAGTGTACATGTATGTAAAATATAGGCAAGTATTTGCCAACCATTTTACCATTTAATGTTGCCAACTTGTAATAACTACTATTATTACTTTCTTTTATGTGGCGCAGCGTAAACCAGGCCAACTGCGTTGCGTTGCAATTGGTGTCAACGGCTCGAAGGACAACACACAAGCATGCAACTTACATACACATACTCACACACACGCAAACGAAAAGCATAACGTCAACCGACAATATTTCTGTTCAGTGTTTTATTTTATTACCCGCGATATTCTCCACAAAGTTGTTTGGGTACGTGTTTGTGTTTTTGTGTGTGTGTGTGTGTATGTGTGTGTGTGTGTGTATGTGTGTGTGTGTGTGTGTGTGTGTGTGAAGTGTTTTTGGCTTGGGTCAAGTGCGGTACGAATGGCAAAAACTGCTGGCCAACACGATAAGGTGGCTTATTAGGCTGCATTTGCATTTGCGTTAGCTATTATGCAACTGTACCGCGTCTTTAAGGTATAACTTGTGAACTAGTTCAGATGCAGCAGCTAGCAGAACCTTGATTTTTTTCAAGTTTTCAAGTTACTGCCACAGAAACTTTAAAAACCTCACGCAAATTGGTATGAGGCAAAAGTACACCATGGCAATCAGATAATCAGCAGCGGTAGCAACGACGAGAATCTTCTCGTTAATGAGCACATCATGTGCTACGCCCGCCCTTAATCGACTATCAACTGGCAGCTGACGTTTTGGAAAGCAGCTGCCCAAAACAACCCAAGACACCAACGATTGGAGGCAGGCTACGCAACGGTTTTGCAGCTGATTTCAATCATGACGCACGGATTAGGACTCAGATTAAAGATTAACAACGACAAACAGACAACGAATATCAGCCAATAGCGAATGACAGCCGGTGGGCGTGGCAAGCGCAATCGCGTCAGCGTATGTGTATATACGAATGTGTATGTTTGTTGTGTGTGTTAATTTATACACGCAATCGTAAATATCTGGATTCATTATCAAACATGCACACTTGTGTGCCTGCTGATAGTAATGGTATCAATATAAGAATACGTTTTAAACATTATATATCAATAGTTTGGCTCTCGGAAATCGATATGTATCGATATGCGCTAAATTGGGGCAGTTGTCGAACTAATATCCAAAATTTGAAGTCGCTATTCTTATAATCTATGAATTCCGTGCGTTCATACAAGTGGACACACGGACGAGTAGATCAACGCAATTGTTTATCTTGATCAGAAATATATATATGCGAAGAAGAAGATCGGGGCAAACAAGCCACCCGAGCCGAAGGACAGGGAGGCAGATGTGGAGGACATCCCCTGCACATCTTCTGCTCCCGTGGCAGTACCGAGCAGCCACCCGCTACAGCCCGCCGACATGTCGGAAGACCTCGCAGAGGACGAGGATCTGGCGGATGTGACTCTCTGTCACGAAGAGGAGGTGGGGGACCAAGAAATGGTAATGTCCTCACAGGAGTAAGCGGAGGAGCTGCAGGAGGATGCGGCAGTTGCTGACGTCACAATGACGAGCAGCGGTGACGAGGGCAGCTCCAGGCCCCAGACACCATGGCAACTGGAGCCCATCCTCTAGTCGATGACTAAAATCATCGATACCAGGATAGCCCAGGTGAACATTCACCATGCCAAAGCAGCCTCGGCGGTGCTGGCTAGAATGTTCACCAAAAAACATATTGGGCTAGCCCTGGTACAGGAGCCATGGGTGTATAACGGCATTAAAGGCCTTTATACATCCGAATCAAAGGTAATCTGGGACCAGAGAAATCTAGCCCCTAGACCATGTATCATGGTGAGTAAAAGTACTAATTTCACTATCTTTTCAGAATTATTAGCTAGAGAATGTGTTCCGATAGTGGTTCAGGCCACCGGTGACACTGCCTCTATGGTTGTTGTGTCTGCATACTTCGCCTGCCCACCACCAGAAATTGAGAGACTGGTGGAGTACTGAACGACGGAAAAGATGCCGATGATCATCGGATGCGATGCCAATGCGCACCACCCGATATGGAGCAGCAGCGACATCAATAAGAGAGGTGAGTAGATTTTATTGTTAACAATAATCTAGAATTAGGAAATGTCGGATCTACACCGACATTTGTGACAAGAGTTAAAAAGGAGGTTCTAGACATCACCCTGGTCAGTCGGTCCCTAAAACCTCACCTTAGGGACTGGCATGTGTCACCAGAGGAATCAATGTCAGACCATAAAATAATCCTATTTAAGCTACAGCTAAGTACGGATAGCAGCACCCTCAGTAGGAACCCCAGAAAGACGGACTGGGAAAAGTTCAAGTCCACCCTAGAGCACAACCTCTCCAACGGGACATCTGGTATACCCAGAACCCCACTTGAACTAGAGAGAGCTGTAGGAAATTTAAATAACAGCAAAACAGATGCTTTTATAGATAGCTGCCCGTTAGGGAATTAGCGCATGGTCAAAGATGCTCCCTAGTGGAACGAGAGCCTGGAAAGGCTACGTTTAACCACCCGTCGCCTCTTCAACAAAGCAAAGAGAGACGGAGAATGGGAGAGGTACCGTAAAAGACTGACCTCCAATATCAAGGAGATTAGGAAGGCCAAAAGGCAGAACTATAAGAAATTTTGTGAAAGCATAGTTAGTACTAGCGAAAGCGCCAGGCTCCACAGAGCAATGTCCAAGCGATCGCCTGATGCTAACTTAGCACTGAAATGTAGAGACAACTCCTTTACGAGCAACAATATGCAGAGACTAGAGCTCCTCTTCGAAACGCACTTCCCAGGTAGCATACCCTATCGGGAAGAAGATATCGTGAGCGGGAGCAGATATAGACCGTCGACTGATGACTGGGCATGTGCCAAGCTGACAGTCACAGCCGAGAGATTGAAATGGGCAATTGGCACTTTCCAGCCCTACAAATCTCTCGGCTTAGACGGGATATCGGCAGTATTCTTACAGATCGGTAAGGACTTACTCCTATCCCGCATCAAGAAGATACTGCTAGGTAGCCTTGCCCTCGGTTTGATACCGAGCGCTTGGAGAAGTGGTCTTCATCCCCAAGGCTAGGAAGAAAGACATCACCAACCCAAAGTCCTGGAGCCTGTTAGTAGACGAACTGCTCAACAGACTTACCACCAGAGGAATTCAATGTCAAGGCTATGCCGGTGATATTGTCATAATAGCGCGAGGCAAATTCGAGGAGACACTCTGCGATATAGTCCAGACAGGGTTAAAAATAACGAGTGACTGGTGTATGGAGGTTGGACTCAACCTAAACCCTACAAAAACAGTCATCGTCCCCTTTACTAGACGGCATAAGCTGCAGAGGATGAAACAAATACGGCTCTCAGGGTGCCTATTAGAAACAAGTAAGGATGTTAAGTACCTAGGGGTAACATTTGACAGCAAGCTAAACTTTGGCACCCATGTACAAAACACGGATCGAAGTGCTCAAGAGCGCTCTATACGTGTGGGAGTATAGCCGGAAAGTCATGGGGTACATCACCAAAGATTATGCGATGGCTATACACTTTGGTAGTAAGACCCATGCTGACTTATGGAGTAACAGCATGGGGTGATAGAGCGCGGCTTATCACCGTGAAAATAGAGCTGCAGAAATTGCAGAGATTGGCCTGCTTATGCATGACAGGTGCAATGCGCACCTGTCCAACAACTGCCTTGGAAGCCTTAATGAAGATAACACCACTCCACCACACAATAAGGCTCCAACAGAAAGATACACTTTTAACGATGTCTGCGGAAGGAGTTTGGGGCTATCACATCCTTAGCCAAAAAGACGCCCAACGATTTTCAGATGAACTTCCTCTACTGGTTCAACCTAGGGACGAAATGGCAGCCGAATACATATTCGAGCGAAATTTCAAAGTTCATATGAGTAGCAAAGAGGAATGGACGTCACTGGATAACATCCATCCTATGAAACCGCACACCATAAAATGGTACACCGACGGATCACTCACCAACCAGGGTATAGGCCTAGGAGTGGTGGGCCCTCGGATATCTTATCATGAATCCCTAGGAACGCAAACCAGCATATTTCAAGCTGAAGAGTGCGCGATAGGAAGGTGTGCGGACATTAACCTGGTGCGCAACTATCGGAATACGGATATATCCATCCTTTCCGACAGCCAAGCAGCGATAAACACTATTAGTGGGACGAAAATCACTTCCAAAGTGGTCCTAGAAGCACGATCCAGACTTGACCGACTCGGGGCAACCAATAGGGTCACCCTAAGATTGGTCCCGGGCCACACGAACATAGTAGGGAACGATCTGGCCGATAGGCAAGCTAGATTGGGGGCGGAGACACCTCTAGTAGGACCTGAACCGTATTGTGGGATTGGAAGGCACATGATACGACAGGAGCTTAGAAACGAAGAAAGACAGAGGAGGCAGCGGAGCTGGACAGAGGCACCAGGACTCCGACAAGCCAAATGTCTTCTATGTGGCTATAATCAGAAGCGATTTAAGCAGATAATAGCCATGAGCAAAAACAATCTTAGAATACTCACCGGTCTACTGACGGGACACTGTAGACTAAGAAGTCACCTAGCCAAGCTGGGTATAATTAGTAGCGGACTCTGCAGGTTCTGTGAAGGCGAGGAGGAATCCTCAATGCACGTCCTAGCAGAGTGTGTCGCTTTAGCAAGGAAGAGTAGCAACATCCTAGGGATGAATGTCATGATGAGCAATGACATAATAGCCCTCAACCCAACAAAAATTCTAGCATTTGTGCAAGAGCTTGGTTTGAAGGAGGAGCTTTAAGCCCAGAAGGGGGCACAATAGACCTATCAGGTCGCAGTGCACACACCCCCAAATCTAATAATATAAATAATAATATATATATGCGGGAGTGGGCGTGGCCCAAAAAATTTTGGAGTTCGACCTTAAGAATATACCTTCTAAGTTTGATAACTGAAGCTCTTAAATTGCGGGAGATACAGGCATTTATCGTTTTTGTGGGCGGGAGTGGGCGTGGTCCTATTTTTTTTCCACATTTCTGAAGGGTGTTACCAGCAATATACCTTTAAAATTTGGTGACTTAAGTTTTCAAATTGCTTATCGATTTACACCAACAGGTGTATCGGCTTAGGTAGGTGGAGTGGGCGTTGCCATCCAATTTTTTTATCGATCTTTGGGGGAGTTACCAGTACCTGCAAAATTTTGCAACTCTAGGTTGCAAATTACGGCAGATATGCGCATTTTAAATTAATAGGAACGAAGTTCCTGGTGGCGGCGATTGTGGGCGTGGTCCAAAAATTGATATGACAATCCTTGGAGGAGGTTACCAGCAAATTACCTTCCAAGTTTGGTTACTCTATCTTTAAAATTTCGGAGATATACGGAGTTATCGATTTACAATCGGAATTGTCGATTATAGGCGCAGGTACGGGCGTGGCACCACAAATTTTTTATCGGTTCTTAAAGGCGACCACCAGTGATATACCTACCAAATCTGACGTTTCCTACTAAAAAACTGCGGAAGATATAGCCATTTGAAAATTTTAGAGGCGGGGGTGATGGGGGCGTCGTAGGTGGGCGTGGCACATGCTGATCTTTCAAGGAACTCGCCAACAACCTTCCGTCCAAAATTGGTGACTGTATCCGTTAAATTGTGAGAGATATGTGGACTTATCGATTTGCTAAGACGATTTTCGCGGTTTTCTAGCTACCTAGTGGACGTAGGACCAAGCCCAAAACTCTTTAACTTTTGAGGGTACTTTCCAGTATACGTTCCATGTTTCAAGTCTCTATCTTAAGGAGGAACGCGCGTTCATACGGACGGCCAGACGGACAGACAGCATGACAGACATTGAACAAAACCAATATACTATTTTACTTTTTTGGTATAATAGTATAAAAACTTTAAGCTAGAGTGTGTCTAAGTTTCCCAAAGGCAAGTTATTACTTATACAAAATGAATAACAAAAAAATAAGTGGAAGTCCTTACAGTTGTTTTACTTGCAAATGATAAACCTGAAGGATTTTTATGCTCTATATACAGTGTCTGCAAGCCGGTTTGAAGCAGTTTCAAGCAAAAAATTTAATTGCCTGCCATAAAGTCATGAATCATTAGTTTTCAAAAATTCCAATGACCGATGTCAGGTACATTTATTAACCATCGAAATGAATATGTGACCCTAATAAACTGGGATTTCCCCAACCTAAGTTTATGGTTCAAGCCATTTTGAAACAGTTACATTATGGACACCTGGGTGTCATAAAACCCGGATTTGTTTCGTCAGGTTGAATATTTTTGGTATAAATAGACCAATCCTTTGCTGTTATATCCTGCATCTCGGGTGCAACAAGCCAACAAGGACTATGGGCAAACGCACTGTCATTGATCAACGGAAAAGCATCCTGGAACATTTAAAAATCGGATATTCATATCGCCAAATAGCTAAAATTGTCAATCTAAGCACCTCAACTGTATTCTACGTCATTTGGAGTCTCTTCGACGAAAATTGGATGGAGAGCGAGGGTGGAATGGCACCAAACCCGATTTTCACCGAGTAGGACGAGCCGAGGATCATCAAGAAAATAAGGGGAAATCTTAAGCTATCGGCTCAAAAACTGACTCAATAGGTGCAACTATGATTTGAAGGCCCAAAAACCAAGGAAAGAGCAATTTATAAAAGCAAAAATAGAGGGTCTAGGATGACCTTCGCCAAAATCCACTTGGGCAAGGATTTTGAGTTTTGTAACACAGTCATACTTGAATTTGAGTACAAATTAAACATTTTTGGCTCGAACGGACGGAATTATGTGTAGCTCCAATACTGAGCTGAGTCCCAAACATTTAAGGACAACAGTCAAGCATGGCGGAGGAAGTGTTATGGTATGGGCATCTATCTCGGCAGCCTGTATCGGAAATTTGGTGATTATTGAAACAACAATGGACAAGTATGTGTACTTCGATATATGTACTAAAGGAATATGTACTCCAAAGTGCCGAGAAACTGTGAATCCAACGTACTTTCCGGATCTACCAGGCCAAAGACCCCAAGCATAAGGCCGGAATAGTACAGTCCTGGCATATCTGGAACTGCCCCCACGTGATAATTCCACCGCCCCGGTCTACAGATTTAAATGTTATTGAAAATTTGTGGGCTCTGCTGGAAAATAACATCCGGAATCACAACATATCCAGCAAACAAGATCTCAAAAATGTTCTGCTGGAAGAGTGGAGCAAGATCAGCCCAGAAACTACCCGGAAGCTGGTATCTTCCATAAATAATAGGTTAAGGGCAGTTGTTAAGGCTAAAGGATATCATACTAAGTATTAATATCTTTATTTAAGCTTTTATATGCCAAATATTTAACTTTTTTTAAAACTGCTTCAAATCGGCTTTTACCTGTATTTTGGATATGTTTTCAGTTTTTGACTAATTTTAATTAATTAATTAGTATTTTAATAAAAACTAAAGTTTATTTTTCAATTGTGATATAACATTAAACAAATTCGCATTTAAACATTTTGAATTTGTTTCCTTGTTTAAACATTATAGCACTTTAAATTTTTTGCTTGACACTGCTCCAAACCGGCTTGTATCCACTGAATATGTATGTATGTATGTATGTACTCTCATTTGTAGCTGTGTGCAGAAACAAGCAGACAGTCAAAAGAAAATCCCTCGGAGACATTTGCAGAACACAGCTGGAGCAAAACAAAAAAAAACTAATAAAACAAACTGAATTTTCCAACAAAGTTTAAAATGCTGTTCAAAGCGATTTCAAACTTGAAAACCTGAGCATTTGTGCCTTCTTTATAAAATATTGAGCAAAATGCTATTCTTTATATTATCAGAATTTTGTTAATTTAAAATTAAGCTACAAAATAAAATATAAAACCAAAAAAGGGATGTAATGAAATTAAGGAAATTTATGCGCTTAAGCTCGATGAAATCCAACTGAGAACCACTTAAGACAGCAATAAGAGCAACGGTTACAATGTATATAAGAAAAACAAAAAGAAATATTGTAAATACATGAATGACAGAATGAATAACGGAATAATGTAGAAGGTCCTAAAGTCAGCTGATAGCGAACTGAAAGACTTGCGGTTGAAAGAGTGTTCAAGATAGCAAAGCACAAAAAGAACAAGTAAGATGCTGTAGTCGAGTTAGCTCGACTACGATATACCCTTAACTCAGTTGTTAAATATATTATAGTTTTATTGGCAAATTTTCCTTTGATGTTCAGTTCTGCAAGTGCATTTCTTACAAAGTATTTTTGCTCACAAGCATATACATACATGCATACATACATACATACGTACACGAAACAGTACTTATCGGTACCGTGCAGAATACACACAAATATATTGACGCTAGCGTCGATTTACATGCCATCTCTTTCTCACACATGCGCTCGCCTATTTATCCATACAGAAAATGCTTGCGGCTGCTGATCAATATGAAAATATATTTTCGACTGTAACTTTGGTGTTTCTCATTCGATCTTAATGAAATTTTGGCAATTGATCAATAATATGTATAAGCATATAATGTATAATTTAGAAGCCTCTGGCTCTTAAATTGTAGAATTTATTGCTATCGGAAATCGAAATGTATTGATAATTTAGAAACTGATGCAGTTATCGATAAAATAAAGCAAACTTGATCTGCGCCTGGTACACGAGATCTTATATTCCAAATTTGAGTCGCTAGCTCTGAGTCTCTGCGATCCGCGTGTCTATACAGACGGACGGACAGACGGACGGGCGGACGGACGGGCAGGTCTATATCGACTCGGCTGTTGATTCTGATCAAGAATATATACTTTATGGGGTCAGAGATGCTTCCTTCTGCCTGTTACATACATTTACACAAAACCATTATACCTTTTTACCCATTTTTAATGGGTTAAGGGTATAAAGAGAAGAGACAACAGTTTGAAAAAACCCGCGCAATCAGATGGCAAGAATAGCAATTAGTGAATACTTTTAGGCTTAGAAGCGTCAAGCAAAGCACCAGCACAGATAGAGACAGAAAGAGAGATAGATAGAGAGGGTGGGGGGGGGGGGGGGTCAGGCAGCACAACAGCTAAATGAAAAGACGCGCATGCAATAATCACAGCCAAGTGCTGCATATTTATAGGCGCAATCAAGATAATTGCGCAAAAGTGAACAGACAGGGAGAAGCAGCGAAACAGACACGCAGAAAACTGGCATAACAGACAACAGTGTGTGTGTGTCGAGGGGGAGAGAGTACGCGGTCGAGACCCATTGCAATAGCAAGACAGTGAATGTTAATGGACTGCGACTTAACACAGTGGCCGTGGGCGGGCTGCCTTTTATGTATGGAGAAAGAAGTTGAAGAACTCTCAGGTACTTAATGTGCCAGTTGAACTTCTTTTAATACTCTACATAACAAAGAGCATCAAAGTGCGTAAAAGGATATAAAATGTTGTGCAAATATTCGTATGTATTGTTGTATGCATATTGTATGCATATGTGTATGTCTTTATGTGGAAACCGAATTCTATTACTGAAATCCCGGTTTGGCCCCAAATTGTGGGTTGGGTATTTCACTAGCATTAAGTAACTTCGGATCCATGTTTATTATTATAATAATAATACATAATATAATAATAATAATAATATAATAATAATAATAACATATTCACTATAGATTATGTGATTTCTGGTGAGATCTCGGCACCGAATGATCGCAGAACCAATCACCATTCTCAATTCTCTCTTTCAGTGTCTACTCGTCTTTCCATAACGATGCCCTCATCAAATTCCCTTTTGTTCGTGTCTGTCTGTGTCTATTGCCTTTCCTACATACAGTGTCTCAAAGCTCATTCGAACAGTGTGAAGAAAAAAATTTAAAGTGATATAAAGTTTAAACAAGGAAAAAAACATAACGTGCTTAAATGATAAATTTGATAAGTGTAATATCACATTTGAAAAGAAACTTTAGTTTTTATTAAAATATTAATTAATTCATTAAAATTAGTCAAAACTGAAAACATATCTAAAATACGTATTAAAACTTAGTTCGACCAGTCTCAAAAAAAGTTACATATTTGGCGTATAAAAGCTTAAATAAGGATGTTAATATTTAGTATGATATCCTTTAGCCTTAACAACTTCGCTTAACCTATTATTCATGGAAGATACCAGCTTCCGCGTAGTTTTTATGCTGATCCTGCTTTGCTCCTCCAGCAGAGCATTTTGGAGATCCAGTTTGTTTCAATAACATTTAAATCTGGAGACTTGGGGCAGTTCCAGATAAGCCAGGACTGTACTATTCCGGACTTTTGCTTGGGGTCGTTGTCCTCGTTGAACCGGAAAGTACGTTGGATTCACAGTTTCTCTGGAACTTTGGAGTACATTTTCCTTTAGTATATCGAAGTACACATACTTGCTATTGTTGATTCAATAATAATCCAATTTCCGACGCCGGCTGCCGAGATAGATGCCCATACCATTACACTTCCTCCGCCATGCTAGACTGTTGCCCTTAAGTGTTTGGTACTCGGGCCTTCAAGTCATAGTTCCGGAAAACCTGGAGCGCCGTTTCCACACTGTACTTTTTACCCATTTCATCTTGCATCTGTTGAGTCAGGTTTTAAGCCGAATGCTTAAGATTTCCCTTTATTTTCCTGATGATCCTCCACTCGTCCTGCTCGGTGAAAATTTGAAAGTATGTTACTGGTAACTCCTCTAAGAGATCGATACAAAATTGGATGGCCAAAAAAATGTTGGATCACGCCCAATCACGCCACCAGAAACCGATAAGTGCCCATATCTCTTGTAATTTAAGAGATAAAGTTACCAAACTTGAAAGGTAACTAAGATCGAACATTTTTCTTTGCCACGCTTACTGTAGCCAGAAACGATAAATGCCCTTATCCGCAATTTAATACCAAAAGTTATCAAACTTGGAAGGAAGATTATTAGGAACCTTCTCTTTAATTTTTTTTTAACCACGCCAAATCATGCAGCAAAAATCTCGCAAAGCTCATACCTTCCGTAATTTAAGAGTCAAAGTTGCCAAACTTCGAAGAATGGTTAGTATCATATATCTACCTCAATCTGAAAGGCAAACCCCAGCCTGGAATAATAATTCAAGGCGCTGTCAAAGTCGGATGCTAAAAATAAAATGGCAAAATAGAATAAACAAGGTTTTCACTTAATTTACGGCTAGCTCCGCTTGGGTGGTTTGGTTGTCATTAAGTTGGCTTATGTTTCAACGCAGCGCATTATAAAATTAGCTAGTGAATTAATGAGTATTAGAATGAGACGATGGTAGACCAAAATAAAGCTTTTCATAATCCGCGCCGTTATTATTTTTTTTTTGCAGCAGAATCTTGTTATGCCCCATGCCACTTGCTGCATGGCCCGCAACAGCATTCATTCTTAGACTCAGCTGCGGCGCTCTGCGGCGAATTTCACTTATCCATATCTGTTCATTGACTACGGCGTGGTTGTTGCATACATTTCATTTTCATTTTGCTGTTATTTTCTTTTGACTTGTTAAGCCCATGCCTTGTATTGTATTTTTCAGTTTTATGCATGAGACGATGTCTAGTTTTTCATGTCCATACTGCAAAACTCAGTCTCATATTTGTTGTGGATATTTTTTTTTTTTTTTTTTTGGCATCCTCTTTTGCCATCCATTTGCGCTGTGAACTGTTTGCATAGAACAACGCCCAGTGGCTCGCCCCTAACCATGCTTCTGCCACTGCCCTGCCCCAAATTCTAAATCCAGCTCCAGTTTCAGTTTCCCCAAGTCATTTGTTGGCCAGGGCCAGGTCTTAACATTTGGCGCGGCTTATTTAGGCGGCTAGATTAAGTTTCAAATTGATGGCCTTTTTTGGAGTCCTAAGATAGAGAGAGAGAGAGAGAGAGAGAGAGAGAGAGAGAGAGAGAGAGAGAGGGAGAGAAAGTGAGGAGAGAGAGAGATACCAAAAGAGATAGACAGGGACAATCAGACGGGTAAAGAACTGCCATTGTATAGTTTCTGGCTCATTGTTGTAAGCTCTTAATTTTGTTAATTTTTTTAGCGGCGCTTAGCTCACATCTTCAAATATATTGCGGCACCTAATCAGATTGATATTACTCAGTAAGACCAAACAAATAAGAGTTTTCATATTTTAAATAATGTAATGCTAGGGCATTTGATAAGAGAATAATTCAGCTACAGCATTGAGTTTCATTACTAATTCTTGCATATGTTTCAATGTAACATCACTCTGAAAATTTAGAAAATCGGTTTCTTGTCTTTAGATATAATTTCTTAGGAAAAACCAGAGGCAATGTTGCAGTCGGGCGTAACCAAGTTAAGTTATTCCAGCTGATAACAAGTAGCATAGAATATGTTGGGTGTAGCCAAGAAACAGTGTCCAAGTTTGTCTTTCAAATTGCGGTAGATATTAAACAGTAGCCCTCGTTCGAAGTTTGGCAACTGTAGCTCTTAAATTACAGAAGATATAGGATTCTGGGAATTTTGGAGACGGGAGTTGGCGTGGCCAAAAAAGTTATTTGCCGATCATTGGAAGAGGTTACCAGCAAGATTGCTTTCAAGTTTGGTCACTCTATCTTTAAAATTATTGGAGATATGCGGATTTATCGATTTACACTATCCGCAGGTCTGTTCTTAAAGTCGACTACCAGTAACATAAATACCGAATTTGACATTTCCAACTCAAAAACTGTGGAATACATAGCCATTTAAACGTTTAAGGGGCGGGAGGCCTTGGGGCATCGGAGGTGGTTGTGGCATATACCGATCTTTAAAGGACATCGCCATCAACCTACTGTGACTGTAGCCATAAAATTGTGGGAGATATGCGGCTTTATCGATTTGCAAATATCGATTTTTTTGATTTCCTAGCTCCCTAGTGCAATCCAATTTGATCAATTTATCTATCGGGAGCACAGACTAGTATGTGTCCCAAGTTTCAAGTCTCTATTTCTAAGGGTGTAGAAAAATGTTGCGTGCATACAGGCGGACAGACAGACACAAAGCATGCACAAAACCAATGTACTATGATACCTTCGGTATCAGAGTATAAAAAGCCTCTTTTCGATTATATATAGAAAGTCATATCCTTCCGTTTTAGAAAAATGCTTTCTGAATAATAAAGTGAGTTATCCTCAATTGAAGCTCCAAATTAACAGTTGCCAGTTTTCATTACCATCTGCATGCATTTATATCCTTATAAAAGGTAAAAGTCAATTCAGTCAGTAAATTGTGAATGAAGCTGAATCTTTTCCAGAGGAATCTTTAAGATTTAATAATATATCTACAGAGAAATGGGGAAATGAGAATGAGAATTGCCACTAAATGTCGCGGAAACAATGGAAATGGCACAGAAAATTTCCAATAGTTGGCTTTGTATGCCGCGTCCAAGAACAGTGGCTATGCTACAGCTGTATTTGCTGTTGCTGTTATTTTTGTTGTTGCTATTGCTATTGCTGCTTGTGCTGCCACTTTTGGCAGAGACTTCCTGGAAGCGTTTCCGGCATCTTGGCTGCTCAAGGTTTGAGCAATTTATGCACGCCTGTGTTGTGTCGGACAACTCGACAATCCAACTAACGCTTAAGTGCCACGCAGTTGCCACTTGCCTGGTCGTGTTAAATACCAAGCACATTGCTGCCACAAAAACTGTCGCAGAGACGCCTCCTTGGGCTCACCTACACAAGAAAGCGCACAAAACACGACTTAAGATGTTTCTCTCTCTCCGCCACTTTCCCTCACTATCTCTCTGTGTGTGTGGCCTGAAAAACATGCGCATAAAATTTCCATATCAGCAATTTTATTTGCAACAATTTGGCAACACTTTTGTGCGGGGTAACAAACGTCCCCTTCCCCACACCATGGTGACGTATCAATTTCCACTTGATTGCATTTAAAATGAAGGAAAAGGGCAGCAGCAGTGGCAAAAGTTTTTGCTGCAAATTAAGTTTTGGGTACATTTAACCCCCTCTCAGACTACACCCGCTAGCCAACCCCTGGTTGCCACACCCCTTCCATTGGTTCTCCTCTACACATAGCCATTCATCGCCGCAACGAATACAATTTTTGCGGCAAACGAAAACCCAAAATAAAGCTAAAAATTTTTCGTTTTGCGCGCGTTTTTGTTTAAGTATGCGTATGTGTGTGTGTTGGGTTCAACACTGACTGCAAAAACTTTGCACCCTTTCAAACTTTGGCGAGGGCAAAAGTTTAAAATTTTTATTTTATTTTATTTTCCTTTTTTGGTTTCTTTCGCTCGCTCGCTTGCGTCCAAGTTTAAAGGTTAATGATACCGCAAAGTAACACCAAATAAGTTAAGGACCACTGCAACGAAGGAAAAACGCTTCTGATTGGATTTGGTACGTGTAACGTGTCACAAACAGACAGACCTAACTTTTCTCACACATGACTACGATGAGTAAATGCAACGGCAAATCAGAGCAATTGGTATTGAAGATGGAGCAAAGGACATTCGAGTACTTTTTCAAAACCAAATTAAAAGCCGGCCAAAACTTACATTGATTTTTCTCAAATTAATAAATAAATCTATAAAGTACCGGGGCGAACAGAAAAACATAGCTTAAAATTTTAGAAAATCGCTTTGAAAACTAGTTTAACCGATTTCACATTAACAATGTGCCAATTTCAAACACTTTAACATATTGAATAATAATGAATATACCCTCAGCGAAATTCGATTAAAGGCACTTGATTTTTTCTTATAAAACTGTCCGTCCGTCCATCTGTCCGTCTGTATGAAGCGTGTTCCTCCGACACCCTTAGAGATAGAGACTTGGAAACGTATACTGGAAAGTACCCTCAAAAGTTAAAGTGTCTTGGGTTTGGTCCTACGTCAACTAGGGAGCTAGAAAACCGCGAAAATCGATTTTAGCAAATCGATAAATCCACATATCTCTTACAATTTAATGGATACAGTCACCAATTTTGGTTGGTACGTTGATAGCGAGGTCCTTGAATGATCGGCATGTGCCACGCTCACCTCCGACGCCCCCATTACCCCCGCCCCTAAAACTTTCAAATGGTTATATCTTCCGCAGTTTTTATACCCTGAATCCATTAAAAATGGGTAAAAAGGGTATAATGGTTTTGTGCAAATGTATGTAACAGGCAGAAGGAAGCATCTCCGACCCCATAAAGTATATATATTCTTGATCAGGATCAATAGCCGAGTCGATCTAGCCCTGTCCGTCCGTCTGTCCGTCTGTATGAACACGCGGATCTCAGAGACTATAAGAGCTAGAGACTTCAAATTTGGAATATAAGATCTCGTATACCAGGCGCAGATCAAGTTTGTGTTATTTTATCGATAACTGTCTCAGTTTCTGAATTATCGATACATTTAGATTTCTGATAGCAGTAAATTCCACATATCTCTCACAATTTAATGGATACAGTCACCAATTTTGGTTGGTAGGTTGTTGGCGAGGTCCTTGAAAGATCGGCATGTGCCACGCCCACCTCCGACGCCCCCATCACCCCCGCCCCTAAAATTTTCAAATGGCTATATCTTCCGCAGTTTTTGAGTAGGGAACGTCAAATTTGGTAGGTATATTACTGGTAGTCGCCCTTAAGAACCGATAACAAATTTTTGGTGCCACGCCCACACCTATAATCGACAATTCCGATTGTATATCGATAACTCCCTATATCTCCGAATATTTTAAAGATAGAGTAACCAAACTTGGAAGGCAGTTTGCTGGTAACCTCCTCCAAAGATTGGCATACCAATTTTTGGACCACGCCCACATCCGCCGCCCCCAGGAACTTCGTCCCTAGAAATTTAAAATGCGCATATCTGCCGTAATTTGCAAACTGGAGTCGCAAAATTTTGCAGGTATGTTACCGGTAACTCCCCCAAAGATCGATACAAAAATTTGATGGCCACGCCCACTCCACCTACCTAAACCGATACACCTGTTGGTGTAAATCGATAAACCCATATATCTCATGCAATTTGAAAACTTAAGTCACCAAATTTTAAATGTATATTGCTAGTAACACCCTTCATAAATGTGGAAAAAAAATTTTGACCACGCCCACTTCCGCCCACGATAAAACGATAAATGCCTGTATCTCCCGCAATTTAAGAGCTACAGTTACCAAACTTAGAAGGTATATTCTTAAGATCGAACTCCAAAATTTTTTGGGCCACGCCCACTCCCGCCCCCAAAACCGATAAACGCCCATATTCCTAGCAATTCAAGTTAGGGTAGGAAGATTACTAGGAAACTTCTCTATAATTTTTTTGGGCAACGCCTACTCCCGCCCCTAAGATCTCGAAAAGAGATTTTCTTAACTGTACACAAATTAAGGTATAATAGTATTTCGCTGTCGGTTACGTCCGACTTCAACGTTCTATCTTGTTTTTTATTGCAACAGTAACATGACATTTTTAGATTTTTATAAATCGTGCCAGTAATAATTTAAACCGTCTGGATCATCGAGATTACATTTTTGCTCATCAGAAAATACCACAATTTGCCGTTCCAGGTCAGAAGTTTTTTTGCAAAATTTAATCTTGCTACTTGGTGTGCTTTGGTTATGGCTGGCTTTGACTTCATTTTTCTCCAAACCAATCGATTACTACCTGATAATATTTGTTGAAAACGACGTTTTGATACTTGTAGCCCTAAATCAATCAAAATTTTAGATACCGTAGCATTTTTATGGAGCTCAGCCCGTATGATTGCAGTTTTTGCTTTGTTGGTTTTTGTGCGATTTTTGTTGTATTTTTCTATTAATTCTAATACATTTTCAATTGCTGATGCCGATCTTCGTATTTTAACTGATATTTGCCTATTGCTCAGCCCGGTATGTTTGTAAGCCAGTAATAATAATAATAATAATAGCTTTTTCCTCAGGCGAGAGTGTTTTTCCCTTTCCCATCCCAAATATTTGCTGGCATCGGTTTCTTTATGTGCATTATTAAATAAATATGAATACTTTATTATCCCATTCAAAGAAAATCGGTATAATGCACTACTTACTTTTTCAAAGGCTTCAAAGTGGCTGGCTTAATTCAAATTTCACACCCAAACAAGCCATAAAAAGGAAAAATCCTAAAAATTGTTGGAAAAAACTAACGGAACTTTCATTCCAATGAACCATAAAAGTGTAAGAAGAAGAAATGCCGTTATAAAATGCGTAAACAAGGTTACGCTTGGTACTGTTTTTAGCACCAAACATATAAGTGCCGTTAATCGAATTTCGCGGAGTGTATATAGTTTCGGACACCATTCAGATTAAAGTCCAAACTCATCTCAGAAACGAACCTCAGCACCTCCATTGACTAAAGGGATCTCGAAGGAGCTGCTGCAGCTGGTCGATAAGTGGTGCATGCTACTGCTCCTTGTCCTTCCAATGTTCCTGATGCTGCTACTTTCTTTATGCCTCCAGCTGCACTAGACTGCACTTAGACGACAGTGCATTTTCTAACAACTGTTGAACTTGGTTCGGGTCTTAGCATTCGCACTGATAATCTTAATAATAATGTATTCATCCTTTGAACGGTTTACTTACTTACATTTGATACTCAATCAATTGAATCACCAAACGTAAATGTTTATATACACTCCGCGAAGTTCGATTAAGGGTAGTGCTAATATAATAAGTAGAAATTACATGAAAATAACAAATTAGTAACGTGTTAAGCGGATCATTAAACCTGGCTCATTGATTTGGTCGACTTTCTCTTGTTCAGATCTCGTACCAATATTGTATTAGACACATCTAGTCTCGGATCCTATCCGCGAAATTAATGGACTAAATTTTGGTACCACAGGTTACTGCTGAGATGGACAGTCAAAAAGGACGCAGGCTCTAAGTGCACCACTAAAGTCTCTACAGAATCGTTCAGGACTAATATAGGCAAGGAGATGGGTTGGCCGGCACAGTCTCCAAGTCTTTACTCGATTTTGAATTCGTTTTGAGAAATTTTAAAAATTGTTTCTAACATATTTACAGTCTTGGGAGACTTTTAAGGATGAGGATGTATATATACAGTGTCTCACAGTTCATTTTGAACGGTGTGTAGAACAATTTTAAAGTGCTATGCAGTTTAAACAAGGAAACAATTCAAAATGTTTAAATGACAATTTGTTTTATGTTATATCACATTTGAAAAAGTATCTTTAGTTTTTATTTAAATATTAATTAATTCATTAAAATTGGACAAAAACTGAAAACAAATCCAAAATACATAAAGCAGCTTGGTAGGAACTAAGACTAAAGACTAAGAAAAAAGTTTATTTGGCGTATAAAAGCTTAAATAAGAATGTTAATACTTAGTATAATATCCAACTTCGTTAACCTATTATTCATGGAAGATACCAGCTTCCGTGTAGTCTCTGGACTGATCTTACTCCATTTCTCCAGCAGTGCATTTTTGAAATCCTGTTTGCTGGATATGTTAAGATTCCGGATATTATTTTCCAGCAGAGCCCACAAATTCGAAGGCTGGGCAGGTGGAATTTTTATATGAGGAGGCACTTCCAAAAAAGCCAGGACTGTACTACTCCGGACTTATGCTTGGGGTCGTTTTTCCTGGTAGATCCGGAAAGTACGTTGGATTCACAGTTTCTCGGCACTTTGGAGTACATTTTCCCTTAGTATATCGAAGTACACATACTTGTCCATTGTTGTTTCCATAATCACCAAATTTCCGACACCGCCTGCCCATAGATGCCCATACCATTACACTTTCTCCGCTATTCTAGACTGTTGCCCTTAAGTTTTTGGGATTCAGCTCAGTATTGGATTGTCGCCACACACAATTCCGTTCGTCCGGGCCAAAAATGTTGAATTTGTATTCAAATATGACTGTGTTACAGAACTCAAAATCCTTGCCCAAGTGGATTTTGGCGAACGTCATCATAGACCCTCTATTTTTGCTTTTAGAAATTGCTCTTTCCGTGGTACTCGGGCCTTCAAGTCATAATTGCGCAAAACCTGGAGAACAGTTTCCACACTGAACTTTTTCCTTATTTCATCCTGCACCTATTGATTAAGTCTTTGAGCCGATCGTCTTCCCGTCCAGCTAGGTAAAAATCGAGTTCGGTGCCATTCCGCCCTCGCCATCCATCCAATTTTCGTCCACGAAACTCCAAATGATGAAGAACACAGTTGAGGTGTTTAGATTGACCATTTTAGCAATATTTCGATTTTTAAGTGTTCCAGGATGATTTTCCGTTGATCAATGGTAGTCCGTTTGCCCATGTTCCTTGTTGGCTTATTGCACCAGAAATGCAGGAAAAAACTAAGCTGACTACCGAGGATTGGTCTATTTATACCGAAAAATTCAACTTTAGGTTTAAAAATCCGGGTTTTATGGCACCCAGGTTTCCATAAAGTAACTGTTCAAAAAGGGATGGAACCATAAACTTAGGTACTTTTTTACATAACCCGACCTAGCGGGGAAATCCCAATTTATTAGGGTCATATATTAATTTTTGTGGTTAATATATGTACCTGCCATGAAATTTTTGAAAAATAATGAATAATGAGTTTATGGCAGGCAATTAAAATTTTTGCTAGACACTATTCCAAATAAGCTGCCAAACACTGTATATGAGATTCTGGTGAAATATCTAGCTAACATTTGATGGCAAACCTCTTCATTATCTTGTAAGTTCAGTCATTAAGGTTTCGGACATGAAGTGCCTCGCATCAGCCAGACAACCATCAACAGCAGTTAGCACTTACAGCTGCTATTTTCCACATGCCACTTGCTACTTGCCATATGCTGGCGTATCTTAAGCTGGGACCAAATGTGTTTTAGATGGCGCCTTGTTTGCTTAGTGAACATTTAATTGTTTTTTACATTTGCTTTTTTGGTTTATATTACAACAGTTGTGTTGTCTTTGCTTTGCTGTAGGAACGCCACCACGCCTCTACGTTCCCTAATGCAGGGAAAGCTTGTGTTTTTTTTTTTTTAATAAAACTCCAACACATAAACAACACGCACACGAACACACCTACACACAATAGCCGTGCTAAGAGTAGCAACAAAACACAAAATGTTAAGCGCAAATTTACATTTTAATTTCGTTTAATTAAAAGGGGGAAAAAATATAAAAACAATTAAAAAAAACCAACAAGGAATGAAAAACAGTTGCACAGAGATCGTGCAAAATAATACATTGAAATTCTTTTTTTTTTTCTGTTCCTTTTTGTTTTATTGACATTAGTATTTGGCATGGCAATGGGGCTGTGACGACACCGACGACAACAGCTGTCAATACAAGCTGAAACGATTCTATTGGTGGAACTCTTATATGCTGCAATGACGCACCTACCGGCGTAGAACATTTCTCCTAGCAGTCCTGGCAAGCACTTAAATGTCCCTCGGCGCAAGTCGACTTCAACACTAACTCCACAATTACATTTCCCGTAAAAGTAGACCGTAAAATAGAAATACATCATTTTCGATAATGTCTGCTTATAACTCAAATTAAATATTTAAGGTTGAATTGAAAATTTCGCGCAATGATTTAGTTTTTCTTCCAATAAGATTTGATAAGTAAGATTTGCTAAGTACGTGTGCATTGCTTTAAGATCACAGGCTGGTACACACATGTAAACTTCAACATACGTTTAGAATGATTATATGGATTTTTTTTGTTGCCCCGTTTTGCCCCTCTTCAGCCTGCAATTGGTAAGACCGGTAGGCAGTAGATGTGGAGTGGGAGATATAAAGTTGGGGTGAGGCGAAGTAAAATTCGAGTGCAACAAGCATTGCACTAAGCAAACATGAGACCATGGGCCGCAACTTAAAGCCCAGAAACCAAAGCACATCAACGATCCAGAAAACCAGAAAGCAACAAAAACCGCAAACGGACAACTTCATTAAGGAAAATGCATGAGTGTAGGGGTGACTGCATGTGTGTCAGTGTGAGGGTGTGTGTGTATGTCTGTATGGATAAGCTTTTCAATTTCTTTTGCAATTTTTCATTTCACTTTGTACTGGTCTGGTGCTCGTGCTGGCGCTGAAGCTGCAGCTGCTCTATGGCAATGTCTGAGGCAAATACACAAATGGAGTATATTTATCTTGCATTTTGCAACTGACCTGAACTGCGAACCAACCACACACACATACATCCCCCACGGAAACACACACACA
This sequence comes from Drosophila infuscata, assembly GCA_035042205.1. NCBI lineage: Eukaryota > Metazoa > Arthropoda > Insecta > Diptera > Drosophilidae > Drosophila > Drosophila infuscata. The sequence continues at coordinate 1,501,512 of JAWNLR010000839.1, forward strand.
CATATCATACACCCTGCACTGCGCACAACAGTTCAACCTGACAACATTTTGTGCGAATTTAAATATTTACCTTTTTGGGCAAGACATACATATACACATATGTATATATACATATATATACATTTTGGAATCCTGTTTGCAGGATTTGTTGTGTTTCCGGATGTTATTTTCCAGCAGAACCCACAAATTTTCAATAACATTTAAATCTGGAGACTGGGGCGGTGGAATTATCATGTGGGGGCAGTTCGATCTAAGCCAGGACTGTACTATTCCGGCCTTATGCTTGGGGTCGTTGCCCTGGTAGAACCGGAAAGTACGTCCGATTCCTAGCTTCTCGACACTTTGGAGTAAATTTTCCTTTAGTATATCGAAGCCACTTACTGCCGACAATCTTTTCAAATATTTTGGAGAATGTGGACAGCAAGCTTATCGGTCGATATGACGAGACAAGATTATCCGGCTTGCCAGGTTTTGGAATCATTGCAATCACAGCAGACTTCCACGGGGTGGGGAAGTGATGGATGCGAACCATGGAGTTAAAAATTAGCACCAAGGACATCACTCTCTTCTTTGGGAGGGCTTTAGCAAATCTGCCGTCGACTTCATCATAGCCAGGGGCCTTAGTGGACTTGAGCCTGCGAATCTGCAAGCGGACCTCATTAGGGACGATAGGTGTTATCGGTTGTACAGGGTCGAGATCTGCATTTAAAAATGCCTCAGTATCCTGTACCTGGCTGGGAGATGCAAGTGGTAATGGCGTGAAACCTTGACCTTGCAGCTCATCCGCAAACGCCGATGAAATCTCTGCATTCACTGTTTCTTTCATACTGTAACAAATCAATGTTTTACAGCCTTTAAATAAATAAAAAAAAAATTAGCTTTGGCTTTTGGTTGCTGTCTTTTACCCTACTGATTCCACAGATCCGACTAGCCCAGGAGGGCTTTCAGGTTGGTCCACAGGAGCGATTCGGCCGTTTAGATTGTTTAAGCTTGCCCCATACAGCAAACAGCAAAAAGATTAAGTCATTTTCGTATAGGTAAAGAGCACGTTGAAAATATTATCATAATAATAGTGAAATGAAATAAAATGAAATGCCATGAAGAAAAATGTCAGAAAAAATAACAGAACAGAACAGAACGGAACAGAGCACAACACCAAACATTTGCACTTGTTCAATAAGTAGGAAGAAACTGTGCAACAATAACAGTTTACAATGAGTGAGTCCATTAGCTACGCACGGAACCTGGGAATAGAAGGCGGGCAGTAGGGTGGGTCGCACACTCAATTCTTTTATTTAGGCTGTCCACCACCGCTGCCACCAATCCAACGGGGCCTGCTAGGCGGCCGCTTTTGGGCGCAAGCCAGATAAACATAACCGTTTCATTTTATGAGCAACAATCATTGCTTTTGATTGCCCTACTGATGGCCAGAGTTGGCAACTGAGAACTGGAAACTGGAAAATTGAGAAGCTGGAACCGTTTCAATTACAGTTTCGATTTGAGTTTCAGTCGCAGCCACTCCTCCACCTCCGACTCAGCTTCAGGTGGAATCCTTGGCAAAAGGTGTAAAATGCCGCATTGCTTAAATTTTGTATTTCTTCCACTGCTGAGCATTGTAGTCTCTGAATGTGTGTGTGTGTGTGTGTATGTACGGGTGACATTTGACGTGTGTGCTGTTTTCTGGTTATTGTGTCGTTCTCATGATTGAAACTTATTTTGCTAACCACTTTTTTTTTTCATTTTTTTATTTTTTTTTTTTTTTGTTGGCTATCTGTTGCTGCCAGACAGCTTTGGCTTCTCTGATGGTGGCCATTAGTTGAGCTCGATGAGCCATCTCAGAAGTAGGCAGCACTTATTGAAAGCCTGCTTATCAATTATGTGTTTGCTTTTGTGTCTGTGCCTTCGATTTGTCTTTTGATATCACGTTACGTGAGGTGTTTCGGCACATAATTGATTCTCGCTGGCTTATGCGATGTAAGGCAAGCGCTCGCGTTACGCTTGAACGTAAACGTCAACTCAAGAAGCTTAGCTAAGCTCATACGTGTTACGTGATACGTTCAATATGACATCACTTAAAAGTGAAGTTAACTCAACTAAATGAACGTTAGATTTAGATTTGGATGACGGAAGTAAACGTATTCAAAATCAAGTACCTAACACAAGCTGCTTTGTATATTAAATGTTTCACGTAATGCAATGCAAACCGTTCCAAGACGTAACGTGTGACGTCCAACTTGTGTCGTGCAATGGAAAGTTTTACATAATGAAAAATATTATTTCGTTAAACGTTAATTGATCTCAACTTATGCCTGACATTATTTGCAGCATACAAATTTACATACTACTCAGCTCAAAGAAATAATATCGATCGAGTACTGACGGTCCCTCGTGAAAGACCCCAACCCCATCTCCGTCTCATTTGAATTAACTTTAATGCAATTTCCTGCATATTCCGTCTGCAACTTCCGCCCAAAATGAAAAACTAAGAAAACTTATTCAACGTTAATTCAAAAGCAATGCCAACGTCGCGTTCTTGACCATGTCCAACTCCAAAACCTAGTCGGTGTCGTTATCGCTTGGAGTGCCGTGAATTTGTTGAGTTGTTTCGTTTAATTTTTAGTTTCCTTTTTAATTTCCGTTATTATGAGCCCGCGCTTGCTGGCAGCAAAGTGGGTGGAGCACTGTGGGTGTTATTGGCGTTGGGGGCCTACAAATAGACCAGCTCTTGTCTTTGTCTAGTCACTGAGCGTTTTGGCGAGAACACATTTTAGCTGGAGTTGAAGCAATGACAAAGTGCTGATGTTGCAAATTACAAGCCGCCAGCAGCTCAGTGCTGATGATAAGCATAAAATTATTGACTCGAAAGCAAAATTTCGTAATAAAAAAATTGAATTAAGTATCTTTTTCGTATATCCTGTTGGTATAATGTAGCTCGGGCAATGGGTCTACTAGCTGTCTTGGAGCAATGTATAAAAATAATAAATATGTATTCAACATTTTTGTATTTAATCGATTTAGATTATAAAGTAAAGCATACATTTCAACATCTATGTGGAGCAACGAAAACAGATGTTTGTGTTTAATGCTGAACTTGCAGCAACAGGGTAACTCTTAGTCAAGCATTCTCCCTCTCAAAAAACAAGTGTATTTCTGCAAAGTTAGAGAGAGAGAGTGGATCTCCCTCTCCACGACTGGCTCAGCAGCCAGTTTCTGGTGTCATCGACATCGACCCCGCGGCTTTTGTGGACCAGCGACGACAGCGCTTCATCACGCACAGGCTAACAGACGAGAAGGGAAAGAGTATGAGAGGGTCTATACTATCGCGAAAATTTATGCAAATCGGTTTTCGTCCAGAGTTGCTATGTCCTGTAACTCCTCCCCTTGGCAACGAATTAAAAGGAAAGTCCTCCAAATGCAAAACACATAAAAGTGTAATCGAAACGACTGAGCAACGCAGCGCAGCGATTAACGGTTTTAATGAGTACTAACTTTCCTATGCAATTATGAGATAGAGAGGGGGTGAGAGGGGGTGAGAGAAAGAAACAGCATCATAGTCGCCTACTTCCCCCTGGCTGCCCCAGCAGCAGGAGAAGCTTCAGAACGTGCTGAAGCTGGATGCGTGATTGCAGGCGAATGTGGTAGAGCAAATAAATACAAGACGCAAATTTGACAAAATATCTCTACAATATATCTACAACGATATCTATATATTATGTGTGTGCAAATACGCGAATATGCTGTGCCATTTGTTTATTTAGCGATATTGATGAAATTATATTATGCTGAGAGGTATTCCTGCAAAATATATTTATAAAACAGTAGTTTCTTTCCCTAGTGGTCAGATCCTGAAAACAATTACATTTCTCTATCTTGGGTGTGAGTTTCTGTGTCGAACTGCATAACAGCAATGCAGGCCAATCAATTTAAGTGTCTGTTCCTCGGTTCCGGGCTCAAGTCATAGTGCCAGACATCATCCAAGAATCTTGAAGCCGAACATTTGTCCAACATTGTCACACTGGCAAGGCGAGTGGCCGCTAGAGATAAAAGAGGGCAGAGAGAGACAGAAATAGCAGCCGACAGTTGAATTTGCAGTTCATTTAATAAGGGACAGGGGAACCGAGAATGTCTGCAGCTGTCCAACATCCTGGCTGGAGAATAAGCCAAAGTAGCAGCTGCACAATTTATACGCAACCATTTGAAGTCAATAAGCGCATTTATTTTGCCAACGCCGATTCGGTAAAATTTATTTAATTTACTTTCACACACGCTTAGTAAAAACTTACAAATACAGACTATAAGATGAGACAGGGCGGTGTTTGAGAGAGCGAGAAAGGCTTGACTTCGATTTTGGTTTATTTAAAATTAAATTAAATGGCCTTTGCGAGAGGGGGAAAAATAGGTGGGGGAAAAGGGATCTCAAAATTATTTGTGAAAATTGCGATTTTTTTTTTTTTAGCTACTACATTGAACAGACACGCAATGCAGACACCGCTCCAATAGCTGGCCAACAATGTGCAATGGCATAAAAAGCAACGATTATTGAACGACCTATCCAAGGAAAGGGGACCCAAGGCTGGCAACGTACTTTAACTTGTTATAGCGCTTATGATGATTGTGATGATGATTATTACACACTATGAATACACTCTGCAACAGAGTGTTACATTTATTGTTATGCTCATGCACTGTCTACCAAAACAACTAAAATATAATATACATATGCTTTCGCATGTACAAGATTGAATTGAGTAACTAAAAAAACTTGCAGTGAGCTAATAGTAATCGAAAAGTCAAGTTTAAAAATGTTGTCAAGTTACTTTCGATATTCAAAATCCAAAGCCAAAGATTTGCTAATTAACCGCTGAGCTCTAACCATTTATATTTCTTTATCAAAAAATCACAACTGAAATTCGGCATTGTAAATGGTAATGCGTAGCTCAACTGCCCAGATGCCTGAGGGCCAAAATAACAATCGCAAAACAAATCCCATGTAACAACTACAAAATCTGGTCGAGAGAGGATGGCAGCTCTGGCCAAAACTTCTTGCTGTGGCATGACCAATGCTTTTCCCTGCATGCCTTAGTAATTTTCCGAAAGAGAGGCCAAAAGGGAGGCGTGGCGGTACAGCAACACCGAGTATAATATAAACGCGCTGGCCCGCAACTGTTTTTGTTATCTTACGCTTCGATTATTTTGCGTTAGTCGTTGTAGAAAATTAGCTAAATTGCTTATGGCAATGCACGTAGCAGACGCCAGCAAATGCCAAGCCTGATACACGACGGCACAAACCTCCCCCAAACCCCAAACCCCTCACCACCTCACCAACCACTCCCTTTTTTACTGCCAGACCACATTTTCAGAAACCTCCTAGCAGTTCTGCCAGCACCCCCGCCTCCTCCCACTCCAAAGCGACAGGCGTATTGTTCGCTGTGTTTTTTGTTTTCTGAAACGGAAAACGCTCCCGATGTTTCTGTTTTCGCTACTGCTGTTTTGAAATTGTTAATCACAGAACGTTAGGTGTAAATCTGTGTGTGTATTTGTGTGGGTGGGTGTGTGTGTAGGTTTGGGGGTTTCGACAGGCAGCTGAGCTTTTAGTGTTTGTTGTCAGCACACAAAATTTACATAGCGCATTTGATTTTTACGGTACTGCCATTCGAAATTTTCGCCGCCTTTCCATTGGCGCCATTGTTTCTTGGTTTTTTTTTGTGGTCCATTGACTTGGCAGTATGCAAAGGTATGAACACTCTTCGAGTGATTACCATTTGCAAATCTGTTCTACACCCCGCCCAGCCCCCCATTCCACTCATACTGCGTACGTGCAGCTAACGCATAATTAGGAAAATTTCTAGAAAACGTTTAATTGTTGCACGGAATTAGAGAGCACAACAAAAAATGACAACAGCAAACGAGGATATGATTCCGATGTCGTTTTGTTTTATGATTTTGGGTTTTTTTGTTTTCCTTGACCAACTGACTTTTTGGCAGTCGTTTGCGAGTTGTTTTGATAATATTTTAAACTATTCAGTCAGTAATCATACTCATAAGGCCGCAAAAGTTCAGATGGTTAAATTTCTGTATTACATTGTAGGTACCGTTTCACATTGGTGTGAATTGTATTGATATTTTAGCGCCTTAAAATAACTTTGCTTTTAGTCTATACAAATATATTCATTGGCTGCATTAAGTTGCTTGTGATATTTTATTAAAATAAAATATATATGCCGCTTCCGTAAAAGATTAGAAAAACACAATTTACCACAACTTCCTGCTGAGAAGCAATTGCATAAATTTCAGTTTTGGGCCCTTCAATCATTGGCACAAGATGCCCAATGGAAGTAACTAACCTGTAAATAGAAAGAGAGATAGAGAAAGAATGAACAAAAATGTATAATAAAAGCAGAAAATAAATTAATGTATGCGTGGGAGTTATAAAAAACGGTTTCCAGGTCGTATGAGTGATTTTATTGGCAAAGTAGCTGGCAAGAATTATTTGATGTTGCCGTTACTGTTGTTGTTGTTGTTGTTTATTGTTGTTGTTGCTGTTCCTGTTGCTGATTTTATGCGATGGCAACAGTCCAAAGAGTATGCGATACATTTATTTGCGCACGCATAAAATACCATTTCCGAATTTACGAGTCTCTACTGTAGATGGGTTTCTGTTTGGCGGTGCAGGTGCCGCTCGTTATTCTCTTGTCGGTTTTTATTGTCTATTGTGCTTTCTTGGGTGGCTTCGATTTATTTACTGTTTTTTCGGCATGCGTCCCCTAAAATTATGCCATAAAAAAGATTCAAACAAAAGTTGCTCCGTGCTGCGTTTTCTAATTAAATCTACATAAAAGCTGAAAACAGCAAAAGCAACTTTCACATGTGCTTACCGGAGCTCTTTTAATGTGTTCTTGTTACTATGCCTCTCGAGTGGAGCCCTTTAAGCAGAGGGCAGGGGTAGGTTTTGTCGGGTAGCTCGGTTGTTCTGCAGCAATTGCGTTGCTGCGCTTGATGGCCAAATGAACAAAATTAATGATGTGGAAACTGCGCAAACCCATTGCATTTACCAGGCCCTGCTCGTTAAATTTATGTGCCCACGCTGGGAGAACAACTTCTGCTGCCGTGCGTTTATTTGATTTGCTTTTATATCAGAGGCATCAAAAATCAAATTGTTAGAACAAACCAGCGAATGAAGTGACTGTGAAGGACATGTCTGTGACATTTGTCTGTGTAATTCGACCAAAGTATACAATGTACCAAACTATAGAATCTTACACAGATAACACTTTATTAAGATCTATGATCTCTATTTCCAGTCGACTCTTATTGAGTAAATATGTATCCAGCGGATGAAGCGACAATTGTTTCAACAGATAATCTGTTTATATTATGACTTATTGCGCAAGTGATGCTCTTATTTTATATTACAATTTTTTTATATATAAAAATAAAATCAACCGATTGCAAATGCATATTCTTATATTATTGATTTTATCCACTTCGCATACTTCGCATTCTGAATGGGAAGGGGAAGGAGGAACGTACGCACACTGCATACATAAATCAATTTCAATTAACGTTAATTAAATACGAATCAAGTGGGCATGACGTCGGAGGCAACAACCGAAAGGACGACAGGGTGGGGATGGTGGGCGGGTCCGTTGAGCGGATCGAGCAGGCAAAACAGCCACAGAAACCAAGTAAAAACGAATGGGTTCTAAATTTCAAAAGCGAATAAGGAAACCACACATAACAAAAAAAATATGCGAAAGAAAAAAAGGAATGAATGAGTGAGTTAAGCTTCGCTTTAGTTGGGCAACGCTCGAAAGTATGCAACTCAAATTGAAAATAGCTACGTGGCAAGCAACAAACGTGCAACAAGGGGCCACTTGCTAGTGCTGACTGCTGTTCATCTCTGCTGTGTGTGTATGTGTGCTGCGGTTATGCGCTTGGTTTGACAGGAATGACACCAAAGCCAAATAAGCAGGCCAACACACAAACAACAGCAACAATGACAACAAGCCGCAGGAGTAGCAGACGCAAAATTCTCAATATACTCTGCACAGTGGCAGGCCAAGCAAAACCGCAATGACGTGCCACAGCAAGCAGGCACACGCCTCACATACACGAAACAAACATCTAACATTACATAGCACATAACACCGCAACACAGCAACAACAATGAACAATCCTCCCACTCCATCCCAATGTACATACACACGCACACAACACAAGAAGCCCCCCCTCCCCCCCCCCCCCCCCTCATGCTGTAAATGACATTGATATTTTGCTAGCATAACTCTTTGGCTAATATTTATTATTTGGCTATAAATATTAATCGTCTTAAGCAGAATAAAATATAAATATTGATAATATTATTATATTTGAGAGACCTTTAGCTGTATGACGGTATAGATTTGTAGGTAGGTGATAAAAATAGAGCTAATTTTATAACTAGTTAACAGTTAGTTGTATAACTAGCCACTGATCTTAACTGAAAGATCAAAACTTTCTAAATTGACTATTACATCTTATACTTATAATACTAACTAGCAATTTAACAAAGATATACATATGTATATTTATAATGCCAGTTTTTACATATTTTTTTTTGTGTATGCCTTAATTTGAATTTTCATTTAGATTTGAATTTGTTCACTTTTGTTATTCAGTGTTCGAGATGATGTTATAATTATATTAAACTTTGCATAATTGCAGATCTCATTAGAGAAAAACTTTCGGTCTGCTGGAGGAGGGGAGGGGTGTATGTATGTAATTTCTAAGGGTACAAAAGTATGTAACGAAAAGTATAAATTGCGTTTGGCCCCCTTCCTTAGCCGGCACTGCTAATTAAAATTGAAACAATTTAGGGCAGAGGTTTTGCACATAATTCAACAGATGCTGTTTGGCAGGCTGATGTCAGCGGGCACAGCTTGAGGAACTGCTAAAATGTCATTCTTTTTTAAATGAAAACATACAGAGCGGAGAGTATACCCAATTCAAGGTGATCGCGTTATATCAAAACAAGATAGAACGTTGCAGTCGGACGTAACCGACAGCGAAATACTATTATACCTTAATTTGTGTACAGTTAAGAAATACTTGAATTGCGGGGGTTTAACGGTTTTGGGGGCGGGAGTGGGCGTGGCCCAAAAAAATTTTGGAGTTCGATCTTAAGAATATACCTTCTAAGTTTGGTAACTGTAGCTCTTAAATTGCGGCAGATACAGGCATTTATCGTTTTCTTGTGGGCGGGAGTGGGCGTGGTCCAAAATTAGTTTTCCACATTTATGAAGTTTGTTACTAGCAATATACCTTTAAAATTTGGTGACTTAAGTTTTCAAATTGCGTGAGATATATGGGTTTATCGATTTACACCAACAGGTGTATCGGTTAAAGTAGGTAGATGGGCATGGCCATCCAATTTATTTATCGATCTTTGGGGGAGTTACAAGTAACATACCTGCAAAATTTTGCGACTCTAGCTTGCAAATTACAGCATTTTAAATTTCTAAGGACGAAGTTCCTGGGACGGCGGATGTGGGAGCAGTCCAAAAATTGGTATGCCAATCTTTGGAGGAGGTTACCCGCAAATTACCTTCCAAGTTCGGTTACTCTATCTTTAAAATTTCGGAGATATACGGAGTTATCGTTTTACAATCGGAATTGTGATATTTTAATTTGATAATTTGATATCGGTTCTTAAAGATTTTAGGGGTGGGGGTAATGGGGGCGTCGGAGGTGGGCGTGGCACATGCCGATCTTTCAAGGACCTCGCCAACAACCTACCAACCAAAATTGGTGACTGTATCCATTAAATTGTAAGAGATACGGGGACTTATCGATTTGCTAAAATTGAATTTATCGATTTCCTAGCTCCCTAGTGGACGTAGGTCCAAACCCAAGACACTTTAACTTTTGAGGCTACTTTCCAGTATACGCTCCAAGTTTCAAGTCTCTATCTCTAAGGGTGTCGGAGGAACGAGCGTTCATACAGACGCACAGACGGACGCATTGACAGACGTACAGACAGCATGACGGACATTGAACAAAACCAATATACTATTATACCATTTTGGTATAATAGTATAAAAAGAAAAGATCTTGTGTTGGGCGCAAAGAAGGTTGAAGAAATTAAGAAAAGAAGAAGGTTAACAAAAATGAAGAAGGTTTCTAATAATCTTCTTTTCAAGTTTGGTAACTGTAGCTCCTAAATTGCGGGATATATCGGTTTTGGGGGAGGGAGTGGGCGTGACTCAAAAATTTGTGGTGTTCGATCTTAGAAATATACCTATCAAGTTTGGTAACTATAGCTCTTAAATTGCAGGAGATATGATCCTTTATCGGTTTTTGGGGGCGGGAGTGGGCGTGGTGACTTAAACTTTCAAATTGCAACAGGTTTATCTGTTTAGGTAGGCTGAGTGGGCATTGCCATCCAATTTTTTATCGATCTCTTTGGGGAGTGACTGTTATTGGTAATTTACAAAATTTGGTGACTCTAGCTTACAAATTATGGAAGATATGCGCATTTCAGATTTCTAAAGCCGAAGTTCTTGGGGCGGCGTTTGTGTGTGTGGTCCAACAAGTTGCATGTCGATCCTTGGAGTTGGCTACCAGCAAGTTACCTTCCAAGATTGGTCACTCTATCTTTAATATTGTGGAAGATATACGAACTTATCGATTTACATTTTCCAAAATATGGGCATTGTCGATTATGGGCGCAGGTCTGACTGGCAGCACAAATTTTTTTATCGGTTTTTAAAGCGAACTACAACTTGACGTTCTTAACTCAAAAGCTGCGGAAGATATAGCTATTTAAAAGTTTTAAAGGTGGGGGACCTGGGGTCGTGGGAGGTAGGCGTGGCATGTGCCAATCTTTGAAGGACATCGCCAATAACCTACCAACCAAAATTGGTGACTGTAGCCAAAAAATTGTGGGAGATATGTGGATTTATTGATTTGCGAATATCGATCTTATCGATTTTTAGCTTCGGTGTCATAGTATAATTAAGAACCGCCGCTTTCGAACAGCAAAACAGCTGACAGACCTGAGACATAAGTGATGACAAAATGAATTTGCATTTAAATTAAGAGACCAACTGTTGCTGGCCCCCAGTTCCATATAAAACAGCGCTCACTTGCGCAACGGCTCTGTTCCATTTTGGCCAGTTGCGGACGCCAAGCAATGCGCATATTTGTCGGTTGCCCGTTGTTTGCCCTTTGCTTTAAGAGGCATCAGGACGATGAGCACACCCTGGCCGATCTCTTCGAACAGCAGCCGCCAACACACAGCAGAGTTGAGAAGCTCGAGCCCGAGCCCGAGCCTGAAACCGTGCTGGAGCAGCAGTTACACCTAGAGCTGAAATCGGAGCCAGAGTTGATTGCGGATACATTACAAGCAAGGGGCGTAGCTGCGTTAACAAAGCGCGGCTCACATTCACCTGCGCGTCTCGAGGAGCTTATCATTTGTGCTGATGTGCACCCAAACAGACTGCCGCCAGTGCTTATACTTGCAGCTTCTCCAGTCGGTGGCGCCACCGAGCGTTATTCGAGCCTCGCAATCAAAAATGAAATTGAAATCTATACGGATGTGGAGTCAGACAGCGGCGCGCTTTATTTTGCCTATTAATACAACCAGTTGAAAATTGACGCCAAAATTGCAAAATCAATCAAAAAGTATGTTCATAGATCAAAGACAAAAAGTTACACTTTGATACGGACTCAAATTACAAACAAAAAGTTTATAATCAGTTTCAGTGTATATTTAAAACAAATCTGTTTTATTGCTCACTGTCAGCAGTGTTTGGCAGTGAAATAGAAGATGTCAACGCATTGCAAATTGGTAACATAATATGCCAAATCACATTTCCCTCCCTCTATCCAATGGATTTAACATGGATACATCATGATAATCAGACCTTGGCCCAGCAGATGCTCGTTGAATGGACGCATTGTGAACTATTAATTTAAATTATTATTTACAAAATGGGCGTGGCCAGGTAAAAGCCTACAACTGCACAAAGCCTAGAAGCACCGGCATTCGTACTACTTTCCATTAGAACCACATTCATAATTTTTCATACAGCTTTCTTCATAATTTTTCATACAGCTTTCATCACAAGATGAATTTACTGGATTTAAACAAAAATGCAAAAATGTAGACCGAAAATCTTAAAAAATCAACAAATTTTAATTGAAGCATATAATGAATTAATACATGTGATTCAGATTCAGAATTTTATAAATTGTTTAAATTGAGTGTTACAAAAAAACATTAATATAAACTTTAAGGTGAATTTTAAGCTAACTGCTACGTATTTCGGTTTTCATATTCATTATCGAAACTTATTACATCTTGATTACAACTAATAGAGAATGGATTTGCTTCTGTTTGGTTCAGTTCTATATAGTTTCGAAAGCTGATATATTTTGATCATTATTTATATTTTGACAAAACATAAATTCCATACAAGCTTCGCAACATATCAAGAATAGCGTCGGAATATAAATAGAACTATATGTAAAGTTTTATTATAAATCTGGTATTGATTTTTCATAGAACGAAAATTAATTTTTTTTCCTTTCCTCCTATAAGTTTATGCCGTAGTTACGTATTAAGAGCACTCACAACTGTATTCAGGTAAGATTTGGAACTCAATTTGTATTAATTACTTATTGTTTCTCACTCCCTTTGTTGCTATTGTCATTTAATCTGGCAAAACATTTGCCGAGCACCGGTACAAATTTCCGTTAAACATAAATTGTATTCAGTTTTTGGTTTCCCGGTTGCTTTTATTGTGAGCAGTTGGTTCTGTTTATATTTACTGGAGGAGGCTATATAAAACGATGCCAGGCGACGGCATCGTGCAACAGTCGCGAGTTGCACTTGTCACCGGTGCTCCACAGATACGGAATATTGTATCTTGAAGTACTTTAGTGTAGCTCAGAAGCTCTTTTATTGTGATTAATCATCTCGGACCACATACTCGGAGCGTTTGCCATCTCTTGTGATTGTCAGTGATCCATTGCTAGTGTACGCTATTCACAGTTCAGGAGACACTCAGCATTTATGTTAGACTCAATTCTGGTAAGTTAAAAATCGTTTTCATGCTCTGCTTTTCTGACGTAGTTTCAGAATATTTATTTTTACCAAGCCTATTTTTGCTCATTCTCTTTCTCTGCTTTATTCGCTCAACTAATTTGATCTCAAAACGAAGTTTTTCCCTTCCTATGTTTTTGACAATTAAAATTAATTTTTTAACTAACTTCACCTTTCTATTGCTTTCTCAATTTTCTTTCACACTCATTTAGCATTCCCAATCTTATCCATTCGACTCAGTTACCCATTAAAATGTGTCCAAAGTTCTGTGGCTGCTGCTGCGACACCAACATACAATGCACGAGCAACAACAACAACCAGTGTCAGGATATAGAGATGAAGGATTTGACGCCAAGACTTATGATCACAATCACCACACAGCCGCAAAAAAACAACTCTTATTCATCGCACGGCATGGCGGAACGCCCAAACATTATCGGCAGCTGGAACTACGACGAGGAGATCGAGCTTTACAATACCGATGACCCTGAGCCAACCATATATCGTAGCCAGCCATAATATTCTGATATCATTTTGTGGGACAAAGCGATTGGAAGGCACATCCTCACCGAATTGTGTGTGCGGGCGGTAAGAAAATATATATCATATAATATGGGATTAAGACAAATAAGAAACTGGTGTCTCAAATGTCCGGACAAAAGATGCCCTGTACCCAGTCTTAATTACCTGTTCACACACATTTATATTATTAAAATAGGCGACCAAACAAAAAACAATAATTTTCCTTGTAGATAATTTTTGCGTTTAATATTTGCTACACCTTCAACTTAGTCAAATCTGCAACACATGAAAATATTTGTAAATATATAATTAAATAAATACATAATTACATACAAAACTGTACATTTCAGAACTAATTTCAAAGCTAAAACCAAAAGCAAGGAAATTATAATAAGCTAAGCAAGAGCCAACATTTTTAGCTTACTTTATCAATATGAATCGTATCATGAATAATTAGTAATAATTATCATAAGTTACATACATTTGCAGAGCTATATATACAGTGTCTTCCAGCCAGTTTTGAACGTGGCCTAGAAAAAATTTCAATTGCCTGCCATAAACTCATTATTTAATATTTTTCAAAAATTCCAAAGACCCATGGCCCATTAACCACAAAAATGAAAATATGACCCTAAAAAACTGGGATTTTCCCACCCGCTAGTTCGGGTTATGTAAAAAAGTACCGCTATTTATGGTTCCAGCCCTTTTTGAACAGTTACTTTATGGACACCTGGGTGCTATAAAACCCGGATTTTTAAACCTTAAGTTGAATTTTTCGGTATAAATAGACCAATCCTCCGTAGGAACATGGGCAAACTGACTACCATTGAGCAAAGGAAACTCATCCTGGAACACTTAAAAATCGGATATTCATATCGCCAAATAGCTAAAATATTCAATCTAAACACCTCAACTGTGTTCTACATCATTTGGAGTTTCGTGGACGAAAATTGGATGGAGGGCGAGGGCGGAATAGCACCAAATCCGATTTTCACCGAGCAGGACGAGCCGAGGATCATCAAAAAAGTAAGGGGAAATCTTAAGCTATCGGCTCAAAAACTGACTCAATAGGTGCAGGATGAAATAAGGAAAAAGTTCAGTATGGGAACTGTGCTCCGAGATCTGCTCAACCATGACTTTAATGGCCGAGAACCACGGAAAATGAAATTTGTAAAGGCAAAAAAATATAGGGTCTGGGATGACGTTCGACAAAATCCACTTGGGCAAGGAATTGAGTTCTGGAATATGAGTACAACTTTACAATTTTTGGCCCGGAAAGACGGAGTTATGTGTGGCGACAATCCAATACTGAGCTGGATCCCAAACACATAAAGACAACAGTCAAGCATGGCGGAGGAAGTGTCATGGTATGGGCATCTATCTCGGCAGCCGGTGTCGGAAATGTGGTGTTTATTGAAACAACAATGGACAGGAATGTGTACTTCGATAAACTAAAGGAAAATTTACTCCAAAGTGCCGAGAGACTGGGAATCCTACGCATTTTCCGGATCTACCAGGACAAAGACCCCAAACATAAGTCCGGATTAGTACAGTCCTGTCTTATCTGGAACTGACCCAACATGATAATTCCACCGGCCCAATCACCATATTTAAATGTTCATGAAAATTTGTGGGTTCTGCTGGAAAATAACATACGGTATCACAATATATCCAGCAAACCAGATCTCAAAAATGCTCTGCTGGATTAGTGGAACAAGATCAGCCCACAAACTACTCGGAAGCTGGTATCTTCCATAAATAATAGGTTAAGCGAAGTTGTGAAGGCTAAGTATTAAAATCCTTATATAATCTTTTATACGCCAAATATGTAACTTTTTTTAAGAGTGGTCAAACTAAGTTTTCATATGTATTTTGGATATGTTTTCAGTTTTGACTAATTTTAATTAGTTAATTAATATTTTAATAAAAACTAAAGTTTCGTTTTCACATGTGATATAAAATTAAACAAATTGGTATTTAAGCATTTTTGGGTATGTTCCTTGTTTAAACTTATAGTACTTTAAAATTGTTGCTAGACACTGCTCGAAATGAGCTTCTAGACACTGTATATGTATCCCAATATTTGTTTTTCGATGAGTGCAGGGTATGCATGTAAAAAAGAAAACAAACAAATGTAAATAAAAGAAAGACAACAAATATTTAGCATACGGCCAGACTATGTCTGGGCCTTAACAGAGCTGCTTTAAATAGTTTTTTATAAGCCACATTAGGAGAGACCCACACACAAAACACACACACTCACGTAAACACATGACCATGCATTTTTAAAATGAAATTACGCCAACAGGCTGAATAGCAGGTTGCTGGGTGTTGTTGGCAACTGGTTAAGACTATGTAATACAAATTTGATTAGCTGCTTGTTTAACTTTAATTAAGTTGATTTCATTGCGTCGGAAACAAAAAACGACAAGAAAGAAAGGATGATTCCTGGAGGAAGCTAATCAAATATTTAGGTAATGCGCTTGGTGGTTTGCCTTTTTGGGACGCTGCTTTAGCATATTAACATTGTTCTGGGCAAACAGGTTGCCCAGCTACACAGAAAATACACACCAAACAAGCAGCATAATATTCATGATTATCATTAACATACACACCATGCACACCCCACATTGTATGCAATGCGATTTCATGAGCTTTACACGGGCTGTACAACAAGCATCCTTCAGGAGTCTGCCTGATGACATTGCCGCTAACATTAAACGCCAGTGCATATCAAATATGCAAACTGAAAGCCACCCCAGAGTGGGGACAGATTAAGAGAGGGGAACTACGACAAACAAGAGTTGAATTTATTGCATTACCTTAATGATAAATTGATTTGATTTGCCGATTTCAGCAGTCTCTCGATACTTCATTTATTTATGTATACCGCGATTAATCTCCAAATATATTTAATCTGCGTAGGCAGAAATATGTTTTGTTTTGTGAAAAAAATCGACTTCTTCACAGTAACTTATAACCTTTTTAAATTGAGCCAAACGCCAAACTATCTTAATAATTGCGCTTATTTTATTTAGTTGGATCGAATATTTCTCGTCACAAAGTTGAATATTTGAAATTTTGAGACCTAAATATATAGATGTTTTTTTTTTTTTTAATTTTTATCTAAATTACTACACACACACAACCGCACATGGGCTCATATATCGGTCTCAGTGGGAGTTGGCAACATCTTGAGTGTGGCATGCCATTAACGGACTTTGATGACTCGATGGTTGCCACTTAGCCCAACGCTGCGCATACAATCGATGGCCATAATGCAAAGGTCCAAAACAAAGTTTCTTGCTGTTGCTGTAGTTGTTACCGTTGCGTTGGCCATAAGAAACTTTCCGGCAATGCCATTAAAAAAAAATCGACTGCGTGTCAAATGATTTACAAAAGCAAAAACCACTGCAACGAGAAGACGATGACGACAATTTCGTTGCTGCACGCTTATCGCATTGCCATAATGTATTTCAGGTTATTCCATTTGCTACCCCTTGCCATCTACCCCTAATGCGCTTCCCTACTCGCTTTATTTATTTTATGCGGCTTTTATGACAAGTTAAGGCTTTTGCCACGCCTCCTCCTCGCCCGTGCCACACACTTTGGCACTATTGTGACTGGCAAAGGCAGTTTCGCAACTTTATGGATTTTATGAGTTTTCAATAAGTTTTGGAACGTTGTGAAATCAAGTCCTAGCCTCGAAACTTGCCTGGCAATTTAAATTTAAATTTATAGTTTAAGTCTATAATCGGATTTGGTATCGTTATAAATATATGTACTTGATATCTGCTTATATCGACTATCAGCGGATGATTCCAAATTCCTTAAGCCAGAATATTAAGCAAAATGACTGACATATTTCAATTTGGTGGCCCAGTATTTATTTTATAATGATTATATAATATTATTATTTGACATTTTTAAGAAAAACATTTGAAGTTATTTTTCAGAATTCGAAACCTTAAAATGGTGGGATGAACTGCAAAAACAAATCAATAAAGAACAACATTAATTCTATAGTTTTAGCCAGTTATCAGATCCGAACACTACTCCAAATTAAACAAGTAGGAATACTTTAGTCGAGTTAGCTCGACTACGATATACCCTTAACCTAGTTGTTAAATATAATCTAGTTTTAATGGCAAATTTGTCTTTAAGATGATTTGCACTTAAATGTTCAGTTCTGCAAGTGTATTTCTTACAAAGTATTTTTACTCACAAGCATATACTTACATACATATAAACATACATACGAAAATGTAATAGTAGTAATCGGAGCTCTGCAGAAAACACACAAATATATTTATGCTAGCGGCGATTATCATGCCATCTCTTTCTCACACATGCGCTCGCATATTTAAATGCATACAGAAACAAACGGACAGACGGACATGGCTATATTGACTCGGCTGTTGATCCTGATCACGAATATATATACTTTATGGGGTCGGAGATGCTTCCTTCTGCCTGTTACTTACATTTGCACAAAACCATTATATCCTTATTTTACCCATATTTAAGGATAGGTAGGTAGGTCTTAAGTCTTAAGTCTTCATCTTAGCTTCGTCGAGCGCAAACGCGTATTTTGGTGACTGTGACCGCCGAGAGCCTAAGCTTGATTATCGCGTTTTATCCCATGCACTTTTCCGTCTGCGGCCCGCCGAACTTTGTTAGTGCTTATAAGAACGACGCGCGCAGCTCGGCCGGTGAGAGCGTGCACGTTATTCTCCCACGCTCCCTTAAATATTGACTGGTTGCTAAAGCCATCAAGCAAACTCAGCTTGAGCAACAAGCAACTGGTTTACAGGAGCATCATCGAGCCCACATGGACATATGGGATTCCATTTTGGGGCACTGCTGCAAAATCTTGGATATACCAAATTCAAGTCCTGCAGAACAAGGTGCTGAGAGACATCTCTGGTGCTCCGCCATACGTAAGCAACAGGACGCTGCACAACGACTTCGGTCTACCGACAGTGAAAACACAGATAAACCGACATACGAGTCGGTATAACGACCGGTTGCATAACCATGTCCACCCATTGGCTTGCACACTTGGGAATAACACCACTTGCAGGAGGTTGAAGCGCCTCACCACCAGCGACCTCTGGACTGTTGGCCGTTAAATAAATGTTATATTCAATGTTATGTATTACTAGTTAAAACCATTTCTATGTTTATGTTATAGTTTATAAATTCACTGTTCATTCATACTGTTTCAAATCAATGTTTTATAGCCTTTAAATAGGTTGATTAATGTTTTAATATAATTGCCACATAAAAAAAAGGTAGGTAGGCTATACGGATGTCGACACACATCGGCAATATTCGACAGAAAGGTTAATCGAATAAAGAAAGCCTGGACGGCCTACTACTGGACTAGATAACGAATAAACAACCATGCCTCCAGCTGGATTCGAATCCGCGACTGATTGATGTAAGCGTACCAAAGACTCAACGCATGCGACCATCAAGTCGACTGGGTTAAGGGTATAAAAAATATAATTTTCTAAAACTTGTTATATATTGCAGAGTACGTGAAATATTCAAGCATGTTCGTTAAAATTATAATTTTTAACAACTCATTTGTAAGTATTATTAACTAAAGAGAATATGTCACTGGTCAATTCTAGTCTAGCTTCCCAATCTATTTTGAAACTTTTTGTTTGTTGAACATAACATTTTCTTATAAAATATCGAACAGTATTCGACTATATAAGTAGTATGTAATTGAAATGTTGGTGATTCATAATTGAATGGAATGAATTAAGGGATAGGTCAGAGCGTCTTTCCAATCAGCTATGGAGTTTGAAACACTTTTCTTAAGACGAATCCCAACGGAACCAGCAGTCAACAAAAGCCATATTCAAATTATAAACAGAGATCTCCAAACAATAAACAATCAGTTAAAAGCACATGTAATTGAAAGCTTGCATTAACTCTAGTACTCTTATTGTGATCTTTTTAAAATATTGTACCCAATTTTATATCTCACACAGTAAATCCATCAACTGATTGACTGTCAAGTACATAAACGCGATCAAATCCTTGATATAAGGATATTGCAGCATCCTTCCAACCCTCCTCTATTCAATTACATACGCAGCTGATCGTGTTTACCAGAGATGGTGGACCAGACACGGGGAGAATGTGCCAATGGTGTCATGGTCAACTTAATGTAACTAATCGCCTACCATTAACCGCCAATGACACTTTTATTCCACTATAATAAACTTAAGCAACACAAGTGACACTATATGTAGAGGGTTGCTCTCCCTCAATCTGTTTGTGTGTGTGTGTATGTATAGTTGGTTGTTTCTTTTGTGGTTGGGTTGGATTGGGCGGTTAGAGGACGAGTGTGACGGGCGCTTGTCCAAGCATCACAAAAGTTTGGGCACGTTGTGCCAATGTCTTAAGCGAGTTCTCCCCCAAATGGCAAAGAAGGGACTCCCAAGAGTTTGGACAAGCTGTTCCGTGTTGTTTCAGCTGTACACAGACCAGCCAAGCAGAGATGAACAGACGAACAAAACCACTTGTATCAATAATAATTCCCATTTGTGATAAATCCAATTTAAGGGCGGCTTTTTCCGTCATTGAGAGTTGCATGCAATAAGCATCAATTGAAATGCATATGTAAACAACGAATATCGAATTGTCGAGTGCGTGGCACAGAGTGGTGAAACATGGTGGGTGTGCTCTGTCTCTCTCTCTCTCTCTCTCGCTCGCGGTCGCTCTCCCTTTATTTCCTGTATATAACAAGTAAATTGATACAAATGGCGTAATAATCACGCCATTGCATTTTATTTTTGTTTCATGGCAGATGACACCGATGGAAACAGCAGCAATAATGGCAAGTAAAATAAGACAACAATTGTACGTGTTTAATGCGTTAATGCCAAACAATAACAACACAAACAGCACATTGCCTTTTGGAGAACTTACCAACAAAAGTTCTGTGCATTAGTCTAGCGGCCATTTCGTTTGTAATTAATAGCACATGGCCACACTGAATACTGCTGAGAAGAGAGCAGTCATTCAATCGGGTCTACAGCTAAGTAAACAAATATGTTCAGTTCAAGTATTTATAGAAGCTAATTGACAATAATTGAACAGCTTTTGTTAGTGTCGCTAACTAGAGGCGATTGTTTTTATACCCTGAACCCATTAAAAATGGGTAAAAAGGGTATAATGGTTTTGTGCAAATGTATGTAACAGGCAGAAGGAAGCATCTCCGACTCCATAAAGTATATATATTCTTGATCAGGATCAATAGCCGAGTCGATCTAGCCCTGTCCGTCTGTCTGTCCGTCTGTCCGTCCGTCCGTCTGTCCGTCTGTCCGTCTGTCCGTCTGTATGAAAACGCGGATCTCAGAGACTATAAGAGCTAGAGACTTCAAATTTGGAATATAAGATCTCGTATACCAGGCGCAGATCAAGTTTGCGTTATTTTATCGATAACTGCCTCAGTTTCTGAATTATCGATACATTTAGATTTTCGATAGCAGTAAATTCCACATATCTCTCACAATTTAATGGATACAGTCACCAATTTTGGTTGGTAGGTTGTTGGCGAGGTCCTTGAAAGATCGGCATGTGCCACGCCCACCTCCGACGCCCCCATCACCCCCGCCCCTAAAATTTTCAAATGGCTATATCTTCCGCAGTTTTTGAGTAGGGAACGTCAAATTTGGTAGGTATATTACTGGTAGTCGCCTTTAAGAACCGATATTAAATTTGTGGTGCCACGCCCACACCTGCGCCTATAATCGACAATTCCGATTGTAAATCGATAACTCCCTATATCTCCGAACATTTTAAAGATAGAGTAACCAAACTTGGAAGGCAATTTGCTGGTAACCTCCTCCAAAGATTGGCATACCAATTTTTGAACCACGCCCACATCCGCCGCCCCCAGGAACTTCGTCCCTAGAAATTTAAAATGCGCATATCTGCCGTAATTTGCAAGCTAGAGACGCAAAATTTTGCAGGTATGTTACTGGTAACTCCCTCAAAGATCGATAAAAAAATTGGATGGCCACGCCCACTCCACCTACCTAAACCGATACACCTGTTGGTGTAAATCGATAAACCCATATATCTCGCGCAATTTGAAAACTTAAGTCACCAAATTTTAAAGGTATATTACTAGTAACACCCTTCATAAATGTGGAAAAATTTTGGACCACGCCCACTCCCGCCCACAAAAAACGAAAAATGCCTGTATCTCCCTCAATTTAAGAGCTACAGTTACCAAACTTAGAAGGTATATTACTAAGATCGAACTCCAAAATATTTTGGGCCACGCCCACTCCCGCCCACAAAAAACGATAAATGCCTGTATCTCCCGCAATTCAAGAGCTATAGTTACCAAACTTAGAAGTTATATTACTAAGATCGGGCCACGCCCACTCCAGCCCCCAAAAACGATAAACCTATAATGCATTTAAAGCTTGGTTCAGGGTATATGGTAGTCGAGCTCACTCGACTACAGCGTTCTTACTTGTTTTGTTTCTATTAATCGAATTTCAGAGAGAAATAATTTGTTACAGTGCAAATTTTTATAATTATTTTCTTGAAGGTGCACAAAATATCTAGGTGCTGGCCATAATGTTGTTCAACTCAAAACTATGTAGTAACCGTTAACTGGCAATATTTTTTTTTTATGAGTCTTGTCAACCCTGAATTCGTTATGGTAATTACGCGGCCACTCAAGAGAAGACATAGGCAGATGAGCGAACCTAAAAGAACCACTCAAACCGCACCATGAGATCGTTCGCTCAATAAACGCTCAGAGAGAAGCTTTATATATATTTATATATATATATCTAAACTATAGTGAAAGTGCGGTTGAAAAAAAGGTATGTTAGTGAAATAGATAAAAGAAAAAATATGCAATCCCAAACCGCTTATGGGCATTTCTGTGGGGACTACAAAAATACCAGAGCGACACAATTCTGTCCATCTACACGGAGCTGATAATTACGCCGGAGGAAAACTACAACCGACAAGGTTATAGTATTTTGGCGTATCACCTTAAGTTAGCTCGACTACGATATACCCTTAACCAAGTTGTTAAATATTTTCTAGTTTTATTGGCAAATTTCCCATTAAGATGATTTGCACTCAAATGTTCAGTTCTGCAAGTGCATTTCTTACAAAGTATTTTTACTCAGAAGCCCGAACTGGCTGGCTACAAACACGTGAATATATATACATACAAACAGACATACATACGTACACGAAATAGTAGTTATCGGGGCTCTGCAGAGTACACAAAAATATATTGCTGCTAGTGTTGATTATCATGCCATCTCTTTCTCACACATGCTCGCTCGCCTACTTATATGTATACAGGAAATGCTTGCAGCTACTGACAGCAATAAGATCTGTATGAAAATATATTTTGGACTATAAATTTGGTGTTTCTCATCCGAGCTTAATGAGTTTTTGGCAATTGATCAATAATATGTATATGCATATTATGTATAAATTATGTAGAAGCCTCTGCCTCTTAAATTGTGGAATTTATTGCTATCGAAAATCTAAATGTATCGATAATTGAGGAACTGAGGCAGTTATCGATAAAATAAAGCAAACGTGATCTGCGCCTGGTACGAGAACCTATATTCCAAATTTGAAGTCTCTAGCTCTTATAGTCTCTGAGATCCGCTTGTTGATTCAGACGGACGGACGGACACATAGACAGACGGACATATCCGTATCGACTCGGCTGTTGATCCTGATCAAGAATATGTACTTCATGAGGTCGGAGATGCTTCCTTCTGCCTGTTACATACATTTGCACAAACCATTATACCCTTTTTATCCATTTTAAATGGGTTAAGAGTATAAAAACAAAAAATAAAAAGACTGCCAAATCAATTAAAGAAACATACTTAGACGAAAAATTGATTTCGTCTTGAAAATTGAATGAGTTTGGACATAGTCAAGAGATTTTATCATCCAAGCAGAATGTTTTGAAAGATTTTCGGTAGCCTTGTTCATGTTTCAGCCAAAATACATGAGAGCGCACGTGTTGATAACGCCTGGCTATATCAATAGGGGATCATTTTCTCGCATTAAGCATATATGCTTTCTTGATGATCATGTACCATGGTAAATCTTCATTTCCAAGTAACAACAGAGCGGATACAATTAAATGTGTAGATCACGCATTAGGAGCTCATAGTCGTTTATTGTTTCCATTCATTTTAAGTATCGGGACATGCTTCTGGCGGCGCGCCCCCCAATCCACCCACTCGATGTTATTTATCATGTGGCAATGCTGTAATGCATTTTGTAATCGATACAAAGCAATCACAACGAATTGAAGGCCCAGCACCGTGCGCCAGGCACGTGACCAATCATTTCAGGGTTTGAGTGTCGATGTGAATGTGAATGCGAGAATGAGTATGGGTATCGATATGGGTTTGGGTAAGCTTATGTGTATTACAGCCCCGCCTTACAGATTGCTCGTTGTGGTTTCTTGTGGCTCAAATTAATGGAGCAGAGAAGAGGGTATCCATGTAGCAACCACGTCGCACGACCAAGTCGACAACGAGGGTAGCGGACCTCGCGCGACACAAAATGCAATCACAAAATAATTCAAAGTTAATTTTAATCCATGGATTTGCAAGCAGTCAAAATGAGCAATGCCAAAGCAAAATAGACTCCGATAAAAACATGTTCCAGATTTCAGAAATATGCCCCGAAACCAAGAACAAATTATTGCCTTTTAGAAGTAATTTCAATAATTCTGAAATACATTATTTAACAAGTAGAAACGCTTGCCCTCAATTAATCTCTGATTAAATCTGAAATTCATAATCATTCTCATTTTCTCAAAAGTGATTGTGCTGTGTGATTACATTGAATTATGTATGTTATGAGTTAAATGTTAAGTTAATAAATATAATACATACAAATATATCGGTTATTTCTTTAATCAGTCAGTCATAAAGAAATATCTAAAAAAAATAAAAACTAGTATATATAATTGCTTATTGTTTGGTGACCACTTTCAATTATTTATAAATATTATCCAATCGCTCGAGGTAAGGTTGACTAAATTGAAGAAAATATCATTTATATATATAATCTATGCACCGATTGAAGAAAATTGACATGTTGTAAGAGCCTGCGTTATTTCTGTGCGACAATCCGTATTCAAAAATTGTTGCTATTTGTTGCTGCACCTGTGGCATAAATAAAATGTCAGCTTAACAGTCAGAGGCGCGTGTTCTTGACTGATAACGAGCGCCTGACTGGACCACGTTTGCAGCCCCAAAACCATCTTCTATCCATCCCCAACACTGGTGAACATTGATTTTTCGAGCTGCGGCTTTTGCTGAGTGAAGTATTTTCACAATGTGGCACTAATCAGCGCCATTAGAACCGTAAGCTTGAAGTGTGTGTGTGTTTGAACGTAATTGGGTGGGGGGAGAGGAGGTAGATCTTGTATATATGGTTGTTTTTTTGCCTGCGCCAACATCTGTATTAATATTCCAGCATTAAAAGGAGAGAAAAAAAGAGAGAGAGAGAGAGAGAGATATATAGAAAGATAAAAAAGAGAGAGAGGATGCTAAATCGAATTGAAACTTTAATGACTTTATGCGCTAGTTGCAAGTTTTGCCAACTTGCTACTTGCAACTTGCCACTTGGAAGTTGACCAAAGTCAAAGTTTACCAGCATTGCCGTTGGCCAGACAATTAATTGAGCAACTTTTGGCATAATTGTACTTTAAACTTTCGATATGCCACGCCCACCGCTGCAATAGAATTATCAATGGATAATAATGTTTGTGATGATGATACTGCTGTTTCTGCTGCAACACGTTGAACAGATTCAATTAATTAACTGCCAATATTTTAGCAAGCACGAGCGAGTGCCACGCCTGCAACCTCGGCAACCTCTGCAACCCCTCTCCCCCATTCGCTGGCGTTGTTTGTGCCAGCACTTCTCCTTTCTTTGCTCAATAAATAATTAATGAAAAGAGAAATTGCTATTGGCACGACAGCAGCAACAGCAGCAGCTTCAACCTGAGCAGCATTCAGTTCCTGCTTCTATTACAATCCCTTCAATTGCGCCTCAATCTATGTACAAATATCCATGATTTGCTGCAGAAGCTTTAATTTTTCATTGCATACTTCAATTCGCGTCGTTGATTTTTTTCTAGCACATTATTTAATTGCCATTTTTATAGTTTCTTACTCCTTCACAGATTGCGCTTCATGAATTGCATTTCTAATTGCTTGATTGAAGCAAGCGGTAGCAGCGTGCGAGGACGTTCGGAACGGGGAAAGTACAGCATTGCAGTTGGGGCAGCGGATTGGTCAGTATTTGCTGGACAGGACTTATAAGTGTCGTTGGTGTGAGATGAGAGAATACTTGGTAAATCCTATCAAAGAATGTTAGCCACAGCCGAAATAAAATAAGCCAAAAAATTATTTCCCTTGAAAAACATTTTTGTTTTGAAGTATTTAATGAATTTCAGAGAGTTTATTTATTAAAACTCAATTTCAATAATGTAAATCGAATAGCACCAAAAGCTTTTGTCATAATGTTGTTTACCTCAAAATATATACATATATCTTATACAAAAAAAATCTAAATCAAGTAAGTACGATTTAGTTGGGTGTAACCGACTGTGAAAGACATTGATACCATAAGTAATACCACCTGATACAGGTGGCATAGAACAGGATGGGTGAAGCCAAGATAGACCGATATTTTTAGTTATTACAGTCCACGTTTGGCATTAAAATTGCTGTAAAAATATTATGGAAAAGTTCCTTAGTAACCTTCCTTCCAAGTTTGGTAACTCTAGCTCTGAAATTACGGGAGATATGGACTTTTGGGAATTTTGGGGGCGAGTGGGCGTGATACCAATTTAAGTGTGAGATATATGTATGTTCGTATCGATTTACATTTACAGGTGTATCGGCCTGAGAGGCAGATTGAGCGTGGCCACCAATTTATTTATCGATCTCTTAGGGGAGTTATTATTAATATAATTTCAATGTTTGATGACTCTAGCTTACAAATTATGGCAGATATGCAGTCTTATCGATTCACACTTTGGCGATTATGGGCGCAGATGTGGCCAAGTTATTATTGATTCTTAATGGCGGCTACCAGTAATACACCAACGAAATTTGACGGCTCTTACACGGGGCTGGGTGAGACAGAGATGGGCGATATGTTGGAGATATGTGGCTTTATCAATTAGCGATTATCGATTTGATCGATTTCCCAGCATCCCTCGGTAGGTATCCGAGAATAAACAAAACTGTCAAATTAATAAAAAACAAGAGAGAACGTTGCATTCGGACGTAACCGACAGCGAAATACTATGATACCATATTTGTGTACAGCCAAGAAATACTGTCCAAACCCAATATACTATTATACGTTCGGTATCATAGTACACAAATTTGTCAAAATATCGCGTTTGTCATGAATATCGGTTGAGATTAAACATAGTCAAGAGAATTGAGCTGGATATTTATGTGAATATTATATATTCATATTTTAGCCAGGTATACAAGCCCGAGAGAGGTCATGTTAAGATTTAGCCAAGATCATGAGCCGATCAGTTTGACACATTACACCAATCTCAGCTGCAAATCTCACCTGTGAGGAACACCACACACCTCAACTGCCTCTTTTGCCGCTTATCTACAGACTATCTGGTTGGCATGTGGAGCGCTGACTTAACATGCAAATGTGGTAGAGTTTTCATAGCTTTGCCTTCCAACCAGAAGTTAATGCATAAATCATGGCTGCTAAGGAATAACTAAAAAAAAAGTGAAATAAAATAAAGGGAAAAAATAATAATAAAAGGGTTGCACTAGTGGCAGCTTTCGCTCTCACTTTCGCTCTGATGGGATCTTGGTACGGCGCCTGCTGCCTGTTATTTTCGTTGTTGCTGTTGGTGCAATCGATTTTGATGCCGCCAATATTGCCCTTTAGCACGTTCAGCGTGCGCCGCAAAGTATGCTAAGCTTATTTATTATTTACATGAGTGAAACGTGTATGAAACCAAAAGAGCTGCTAAAAACCTGAACACTGAACGGAACTGAGTTGCCTTCCTTGCCTCTCACTCTCCCTGCCTTCCTTTCCCTCTCTAAAGGCTGCAGCAGGAGACGCCAAAGCTAAAGCAAAAGCAGAGGCATTGCCAACGACAACTCGTGTGTGTATGTGGTTGATTTGATTGCTTTATGCACCCAGTGAGTGGCCGCATGAATTTCAAATCAGCCACTTTCCCACGCCACATTGCCAAAAGCCACAGCTTCAGTTGCCTGGTCCAGTCAGCACGCTTCTTGTAGGCAATACAAAAGTGCCAAATAATACCAAAAGGCATATGAGAGAAAAAGGTTTAAGAAAAATGTTTAGATACTGCCGCAGTTCAGTCATTAGAGCTATGCTAGCTCTCATCCTACCTCCACCAACACACAAACTCTGCTTTCTTTCTCTCTCTACCTCTCTCCCTCTCTTCCTCTCTCTCTCTCTCTCTGTTTGTCGCTCTGCTTGTATGGCACATCTAACGTGTTGCACACGTTTCGGCTGCCAGTCAAACAGTGTGACTTGCAATGGGAATAGAAATAAACATGAGAATGCTACTAGAGAGTGAGTGACTTAGACAGTCGACTTAGACACAAAAGGAAAGAGACAGAAAGAAATGGCGTGTGTGTGTGTGTGTGTGTGCCGGGTCAGTGTTCACACGTCTTTGCGCAGGCTTTTGGACAATCTACGTAGCACACTGCCTCCCAACTCAGGCGGTGCCACCAACAACAGCAACAACATAAACAAGAAATACCTCAACAACACCGCTCTGAAACTGGTTCTGTTTTGTGCGCTGTTCCCACAGTACTTTGAAATTCATGCGCTTCGGATGTGGAATAAATTCAAGATTTTGATTTGCTGCTACGTGTGGCATCTTATTTCTGTCTTACACATCGCTCTCTGTGTGTATATGTGTGTGTTTATGCTCAATTGAAGGTGTGAAATCGCACCTAAAGGATAATAAAAGTGAAAAGCGTGAGCGCTATTCAAGCTGTTGTACTTAAAGCTGTAGCTTTAAGTTATTATATCAATTTTGGAGCACATTTTTTACCAGCGACGCAAAAGACCACAAACTAAATATTTACGAATGGGTGTGAGTGTTTTGTGATTTTTTTTTTGTAAGAGGCAGCTCTTAAACTGCTCTTTTTTGAATAAAATGTCGAAGTTCATGATAATTAAGGTACAATTAAATTGAAATTTAATTTGGAAGACCAAATATAATATAATAAGCGAAAGACTCGAGAAGTTTACGCAGGAGAATATTAATCAATTAGTTTTGTAAATGTATGCTCTAAGTAGCCTTAAATTACTCAATAAAGTAATAAGTTGGATTTTGAAAAAAAAACACCACAGTTAATTTTTTATACTTTAAGTTATCTTTCTGTCAAACAAGATTTTTATCATAAAATCCGTAAGTCGCAGTACAATATTATCTTAGTAATATTTGCTTAGTCATATTTAATAATATATAATCCGATCTTTTACCGTGCACACAGACATTTTGTTTTTTATACAATACTTCCAGCTTCCACTTTCCCTTCAATATAGTTCGTGCATTTACGACGACTTTGTACTAAATTCTGATATTCTAAATATTTATTTATTCATAGCTGTTAATGCGTAGGAGCACACTAGTGATTCCTGGATGTCGCGACTGATAGCAGTTGGAGTTAACTCAACAAACCCCACCGCCACCGTCCAGCCCAACCCCACCCAACCCAACCCAAAATGTTGGTACACCAGCTGGGAGAAGTTGAGTTAAGTTCCAGCTGGTAAAGTTGCATGACGCAGTTGATTGCAATGGGTTTTGTCGATGTTACACAGCGGCTCTTATTGTACGATTTTCAAGTGATGCCGAAAAGTTGGCAAGACCGACAAACATCCTTACAAACACACACACACTCGCATATATGTACATATATGTACATATGTATGTACATAGAGTGTACACACAACAAGCAAATAAACACGCGCGAATATTACGACCTGCTTGACTGTTGACGTTTCTCGCTCTCTCACCCACCTCTCTAGAAATCTCTCTTCCTCTCCCAATCCTTCTATCAGTCCTTCTGCACTTCACTCTGTATATGTTCGTCCACATCTTTCACAGCAGCTGTGCGTTTATTTTTGGCATATCATCGCGCCTGTAAATATGCAGCGGTAGTCAGCAGGCGGGAGGAATACATGTCAATGACTTTACAGAAAGCGGAAACTCATAAAGATAAGTGTTGACATGGCTGCCAACTTGGCTAGGCACTGTACGACATACCCCCCACATCACTCTTCCACAACCACTGGCTCTTCCCCGCACCTCTGCTCAGTAAGTGGCATCTGTCGTCGCGCATTTGTGTCATTCCACTGTGCGTCTCCCACCATGCTCCTACGCATCGCAGACTTTCAAATGTTTCTTACAACCATGCGAGAATCAGTTATTTGAGCATGGAAATTGGCTTAAAATTAAAGAATTTCGTGAGGCTTCATCAGCCAAAGGCGAAAAAGAGAAAAGGTTCTCCTACGTATGCCAAAAATTATATACCCTAGAAGACCTAGGTTAATCTGCTGGCAAATTTAGTAGCAATTTCGAAACTGAATATTTCACATTTATGTAGTTATCAGAGAGAATTAAATGTTTGTCTGCGTATACCTGGACCCCATATCTTTCGTCCGATTGTTGCTATGGCAGTTATGTGAGATACTGGTGGATCCACATGGCTAATGCCGAATATATGTACATATATAACATACATACATATATACTTAATGCGTTAAAATTATAAAGTATATAAGTATATACATACAAAGGTATAAAAAAATATCTACATTTCTTACAGCACATTTTAATAACTTTTATTTCCTGGAGTTCTTAATTTTAACTGTTAAATATATATTTTATTAAGCTAGTTAGATTACATAAATATGTATTAATGGCCTCAAACATGAATATACCAGAAGAAATTTAGCTAGACGAAATTTATGAAAATACGTATGACAAGCATACACACAGACGCAAGCAGCAATGCACTTTGAATATTTATTATTTATTATCATTATTATGATTGTCAAAGTTCTGCTAATCAATTATCTAGATAATCACCAAAGTAGCGGCCTTTGGGCTTTATATAGCATAGCCGAGACCACCAGACACCAATTGTTATATCTCTATTGTTGTGCGGCCCAACCTGGGTCTAATAAATGTTATGTCGTTTCATGCATCACTGCTAATTGTTATCGATATATAATACAATGTCAGGCAGTGAGATTGGTGTGTGTGTGTGCTTGGGCCATGGTTAGCTTATTGTTCATTTGCTGTTGCATTTGTTGCTATTTGTTCTCAGTCGTGTTAAAGCTTCTGGCGCAACATAAAGTGACAAGCGTGCAATGAGATGAGAGGAGGGGTTTGGGGGATGGGAATGGGAATGGTAAATGGGGCGATACTAGTCGCAATGTAAACATACATTTGTTAAGACAATCAAAGGCCTATTAATGCAAACATGTAAACCGAAATGGTGAAACGGAAGTTGAATCACTTAAGTCCAAGCAGCTTTTCAATGGCTCAACACAACTTTAGCTTACCATTGTATGTGTCAAACAGAACCAGGGCGTGAGGAACGGAAGGGCAAATTTAGAGAGTTCAACTAGTCATTATTTCCAGAAAGCATTTGCATAGTATATGCCCCATTTTAAAATTGACATTTTTGACTGACACAACGAAATTTGGATAAAATAAAATGCTTGCCTTTGCCTTTCTCTTGAGCTGGAAATCAAGGCCGAAATAATTAATATCCTGCAAACTTGGCGTCATGCATTTAATGATACAAAGGTATTAAAACTCATTACAAAGTCTTTTTAATTGAGGGTTTGCGCAGAGAGGCCAGTTGGGAAAAATTAATTAAATTAACTGAAATCATAAGCCAGAAAACCAGAAGAAAAAAATCAAACATAAGAAAGAACAAGAAACAAACATCAAAAAAATGAAATGTCCAAAATAATGACTGATGCCGGAAAAAGGCTGCAGCTGTGATTTTCTGGTAAAAACAATGCAAAAGGTATAACAACGATATATGACTTGTCCAAAAGTGTATAAATTTAATGCGGCAAAAAAGTAGGCGGACCACCTCACAAAAAGAAGCCAAAATAAGAGAGAACGTTGCAGTCCGACAGCAAAATACTATGATACCATGAGTTGTGTGCAGCCAAGAAATACAGTCCTAGTTTACTTTTCAAATTGAGATAGATATTAGGTAGTAACCATTCTTCGAAGCTTACCAACTGTAGCTCTTAAATTACGGAAGATATGAGAATTTCGAGATTTTGGAGGTGAGAGTGGGCGTGGTTGGAAAAAGTTAAAAATAAGGTTCATAATAACCTTTCTTCCACGTTTGGTAACTGTAGCTATTATATTGCGGGAGGTATTGCCGTTTATCAGGTTTTTGAGGGCGGGAATGGACGTGGCAAAAAAAATAATTTTTGGAGTTCGAACTTAGTAATATACCTTTTAAGATTGGCAACTGTAGGTCTTAAATTGCGGGAGATATGGGAATTTATCGGTTTTGGGGTCGGGAGTGGGCGTGACCACACAAATTTTTGGAGTTCGATCTTAGTTCATCGACTTACACCAACAGGTTTATCGGTTTATTTAGGCGGAGTGGGCGTGGTCATCCAATTTTTATCGATCACTTAGTGGAGTTACCAGTTATAGTACTTTCAAAGTTTAGTGACTGTAGCTTACAAATTATGGAAGCAATGAGCATTTCAGATTTCTAGGGCCGAAGTTCCTGGAGGTGGCGATTGTGCGCGTGGTCCAAAAATGTATATGATGGTCCTTGGATGATGTTACCAGTAAGTTACCTACCAAGTGTGGTCACTCTATCTTTAAAACTGTTGGAGATATTCGGATTTATCTATGTGCACTTTGCGAAAGATCGGTATTGTCGATTATTGGCGCAGGTGTGGGCGTGGCCACATATCTGATATACATTTGTTATTGGTTCTTATAGGCGACTACCAGTAATATGCCTACCAAATTTGACGTGCCCAACTCAAAAACTGCGGAAGATATAACCACGTACAAGTTTTAGGGGCGGTGGAGCCGGGGGCGTCGGAGGTGGGCGTTATGCCAAAACCGATTTTTGATTTTTTTCGCCAACAACCAAAATTGGTGCTTAAGGCCATAAAATGAAGGAAGATATGTGGCCTTATCGATTAGCGAATATCAATTTTATCGATTTTGTAGCTCCCTTGTGGACGTAGGACTCCATTATTAACACTATATCTAGTCGGGGCACTTTCAAGTATATTTTCTAAGTTTCAAGTCTCTATCTTTAAGTGTGTCGAAAAAAGTTGCGTTCAGCCAGACTGGCAGACATCATGATGGATATTGCACAAAAGCAATATACTATTATACCTTCGTTATCATAGTATAAAAAGAAGAAGAAGCAGAATAAAAAGCCAAATAGGCACAACAACACCAAATGGGCCAACCACAACGAAAGTATTAAGGCAAAAAGTTTATCCCTATAAAAACTCTTGCCACAGCTTTTTTTCACCTAAAACTTTTCAATGTTCCTGCAGTTGTTGTTCCGGTTGCATGATACGGAAATTTTTGGTGGCTTGCAAAACTTTTCGTTGTCAGCATATACAATCGCAAAGAGAGCGAGAGAGAGTGAGATAGAGACACGCGCACACATGTGCGGCTGTTGGTGGTTTGTTTGAAACTTCAGTACTTAGCCGTAAGTGGTAATAATTACGAATCTGACTGCTTCCGCCGAACTTCTCGTAGCGGCCGGGTTAAGGTCACAATGCCCCAACTGTCGACTGGTTTACAGCGGTTTACGATGAGGCGAACTACGCATTTCTTTATGTTTAATTGGATTAAAATGATACAAAATTATACACAATATTCAAGGCAATCAAATATAAACAAAGAGCGAGAGGGAGAGAGTGAGAATAAGGAGCGCGAGAGACCGTCAGAGCAAGGTGAGGAGTATTGAGTGGAAACCACGTCAGGACTCGAGCTATCGAAACGCAGTATGGACTGGTCGACCACACTTCGTCTTCATCAGTGCACGTAAATATATTGAGAGAATCTTTAGTGGATGTCAATCACATGAGGAAATGGTATCTCTTAATGCCGCAGTTAATTTGGGGTGAGATCAATTATATTTACGTACAGATAATATAATTGGAATAGTATCCTTGGTATTTATCCAGTGTATTTAAATTGTTGCAGGAAATAACTGCCTATTTTTGAGATCAGGGCAGCCAAATAGAAAATTCTATTAGGCCAATGATGTTAGACAAGCTGTCAATATGCAGCCAACCAATTTGACTGCCGTTAGAAAATGTCTGATGCCCTAGGAGAACTGCTCGCTATTCCTTTGCTTGTTGTTGTCCCTTTCCTTTTGCCCTTTGCCTTTTGCCCTTTGCGCTTTGCCCTGTAAGCCTGTCACTGCAATAGCGTTTTTACAGGCTGCACAAAAGCTAAAACACTCCCCAGTGCACTATTGTCGACTCGCAGCAAATTAAGATAGGGGAGTGGGGGAGGGGTGGTGTTGGGTTGCTTTGAATGTGGGGAGTGGCATGCTTTAATTTGTTGATGGCAGGAAATCGCCGTCTTGCTCTGACTAACGCATCGGTTGTTGTGGAGCTCAGACCCACACCCCATCCCAAGCGGCTTTATTGAAATATTACGTAACGAATTTGATGAATTTTTAGCCTGACAAACGTGGACGCTCCAAGGGGACTGCGCATTAAGAAAAACTTACTCTTGCTCACACATAGTGAAAAAAAGGAGAGAGAGAGAGAGAGAGAGAGTGGCATGCTCCAAATGCACCCATGCCCACACGGCCCATTGCTGTCTTCGTATCAGGTGTTTACCGAACCGACGAGCACAACGAAAAGCAAAAAATATTATAATAGCAATTGAGAATAGCTGATGAGCTTTGCTGCCTGACTGCCTACAACGACGACGACAACAATGACAGGCAGGCCCGCCAAGACACAGTTGCGCCACCCCCCCGAATCCCCCTCGCTGTAAGCATCTGGCAAACTTGCCGAGGTTGAAGCTGAAGCTAAGACAGACTGAGAAGAATGAAGCTGGGCCTAAGTTGCTCTAGTCTTTGCACAGACTTGTTGTCGAGGGAGCATTTTAATTATTCAACATTGTTGACAAAGTTTCAGCTGTGACTGAGCCTGTGCAAGTGCTCGTATGAGTGAGAGAGGAAAAAAGAAAGAGAGAGGCGGGGCTATAAGGCAATAAGGCTGAGTGAGCAGTCAAAACTTGAGGTACAAAAATTGGTCGACAACAGGCGCCTGTTGATACTGCCAAATGCCAACGGGCCCAAGAAAACAACAAAGGGGGGAGGGATTTCGATCTACACTATTGGAGGTGTAAGGTTGAGGTGTGTGTGTGTGTGGGGGGGGGGCCATTTTGAAATTTTCAGGTATAATTCGTGAATACCCGAAATGGGTATAAGTCGTTGAATACAAGCGATAGGAAGATAAGCTCGCCTTTTGATCCAGGACCTTGTACATGCATATATATGCATGTATATGTCAATCGTTTCATTTACTTAATTAGAATAATGGAAATAAATTCACTGTCAGTAATTAATGGGGGAAGTACATTTTCCAGCATTATACACAGTACCCTATTTAATTTTTTATAACTTCCAAATAAGTTTGAAAAAGTATTTATTAAATATGAAAATATCAAACGGTCTGCAATTTCCGCACATTTATTTTCTGCTGCACTTCTGAAGGAGATAATTAGATAGACAGTAGGTGAATAATAGTTTACCCGGTCAACAGGTGTCTGACGGAGGCTTTGATAAGAAAATTGAAAACACATTGAAATTGTGTTGCAACTTAGCTTAACGTTAAGCATTCATTATTCCATTTACCGACGTAATGCAGATCATTGGCCACAGCCTTTATGGCTGGGCAAGCAGTCAACCAAAGAGCCAGCAAGTCCTTTACCACGCGCTGCTGTCATTAAATTCTTTTACTGTGACCTACAAGCCATAGTCCAACCGTCAACTGCAACAACGTTGCATATGACGAGGATGTTGCTCCAAGTGAAGCGGATGTTGGGACGATAATGCAATTTGCGCGCGTGTATAAAAAAGGGTTGGCCAAAGGACTCATGCTCTTCATATATGGCTTGCAATTTTTTTTGGACGGCTCGCTTCAATAATTCTGTTTGGTCATACATACATAGATACACACACAGCACATAACCGCACACCACTACAAGGGCAGCCGGCACATTTCGATAGGCTATGTGGTATTGGCGTCGACTGTTCAGAAATTGCTGGCAAAACTGCAGTCAAAGTTAACAAAAGCAGAAACATCAGCAATGTTGGCCGAAAAATCACAATGCAATTGTTTGGCAACGTGGCACAAGGCGACTGCGAGCAGTCGACCATAAATCAGCCACAAACAACAACTGGAGCTGCAACACACACAGACACACACAAACGATAATCATTGGGTCTCTATAAAAAAGGCTCGACAAACGACTTGACACTTTCGTTGTTGACCACTTGAACCCAATTGAAGCAGCATTTTTAATATACCTATAAGAATTATAGCTGAGTGCCGTCTGAGTGTGATTTAAGATAACTTTACCCACATGCCAGCAAAAATCAATTCAGAACTATTCAAATTTTCAGTTTAGCATATCCAAAGATCAATGCATTGACATCATAAAGAGCAAATTAACGTAACGATCATAACTGTTGTTTAGTATATGCTCATCGGCATTTCGTTTTATTGCATTTGTTTTCATTTTGCTTGCCCTTTGCCTTTGCTGAGCGCAAGCAGCAGCTGCAATTCGGCAGCTAATTAGTTCTATTTGGTCAATCGAGAATTCAAGTCGCGGCACGGTATTCGACACCGCTTGCCAAAAAATTAATTCGTACAATTAAAAGTGCAAAGATCAACTCGGAGCTTATAATAAACAATTGTAACCATTTTAATTTTGGCCACGAAGGCAAATAAACTAAATTTATAGAAAAGCAAATTTCGGTGCGTTTCTATTTATTTGTGTGACTTTGGAAAAATTCGATAGCTATTGAAAAAGCTCAATAGCTCAACAACTATTATCGATAAAATTAACAACTGTTTTCATTGAATATCAGTGAAAAGTCTTTAATGGTGTTGTGCAAATTTATGTAACTTGAAAAAGGAAGCATATACGACCCCATAAGGTATATATATTCTTGATCAGAATCAACGGCCAAGTCGACATAACCAACTAATTAATGACTGCCATAATGTTATTAAGATCGGATAAGAAACACCCAAGTTAAAGTAGAAAATATATTCTTATATTAATATTACTACATCACCAGGCGCACGCTTTGTTATATATATATGTATATATTATATATGCTTGCGAATTTCTAATTCCAATTATTGTAATTCTCAAATAATTTTTTTTATTTTCGTGCACGGTTGTGCGTGCTCGTGACACGATACGGTCCACCCTCGATATTGCGCAAAGTTACTTAAAAATACATACACACATACATATACTTACCAATACACGAACTCATGTGCATATTTAAGCTCATGAGCCGCAACACTTACATGACTGCACCACTCCCTGCCACCTGGCACCCTATAATCTGTCACCGTTCCATCCTGCCACGCATCATCATCTTCGCATCGTTTTCCAAGCACACAGCAGCTTCGACCACGGATTTAAACAATAAGGCTTTTGTATGCGACAGAGCGTATGCCTGTTTTCTGCTTTTACTGCGACAGACACTTTTACACGCACACACACACACGCACACACACACACGCACACACACACACGCACACACACACCCACACACCGCACAAAACATGGCTATTGTTTCGTATTGAACCCTAACCCGACATTACATATTTGTGTGGAGCTGCTGTCTTTGGCTGTTGGCTGCTCTCGTCTCCTTTTGCGTTTTCATTTCTGCCTCAAATCTAGGAATAATGTCAGCCTTGATTACATTCACGCCACCTTATGACAAACGAAAACAACAACAACATCTCCAACAATGAATATAGCTGCAAAAACAATCAGTGCACTGTGGGTAAAATATTTCCTTAACTTTTCAGTTTGATTAATGTTGAGTTGAAGTCAACGATCATTTTCCAGACCGTGTGATCAAATAATTTCAGATTTAATGAACGAAATTAAAGCTCAGAGCAAACGAAACAGTAATAAAAAATATTGTCAAAGCTGAACGTCGTAAGTTTTTAGCATGCTTAATGGGGATTAATTTCAAACCAGAGGAAAATCAAATGTTTGAAGGGTTATATAAAAAAACATATTATTACATATCATTATAAAATATTCAAACATTATAAAAATTGAATACTAATACTCTTGAACTTAATACTCTATTATTCTATATTTATTAAAATAAACATTTATTTAAAAATTAAGCTATTGAATTTATAATTTTAAATATATTAATACTAATCAAATAAAACTTATAAGTCAATTGAGCTTTAAATGCTTTCAAAAATGTTGTTGGTTAACAATTAAAAAATCAACCGAAACAATTACAAACATTAATCATGATCGCTTTGATATTAATACGATTTAGAATTGCTGGCACATTTTGGATCAATGTGTGCCGCATTGTTACCAAAAAGAAAAGATGTAAAATTAAGTGGCGTGTTATTCGATATACATATGTATGTGTATAGGTGGCCGGAACGTGGCAAGTGTAGCTTACATCTTCCCCCTAACATCAATTGAAGTCCCCTCGTGTTAAGGACCTGTTTGAGAGTTAATTGTTTGTAAACAACTACAACAAATGACACGTGGGTGGACAGTTTTGTGCAAAACACAATTGTGATTTGTGCACTTGCCACACTGTTCCTGCCGAACAGGTAACGGCTGCCTGCCGCCTGCTACCTGCTCGGTAATTGTAAGCGTGGTGCTGCACTCCACGCATTGTTACAATTCGAATTGAATTATGCAACAAGCGTCGACAAAGGGCAACAATGTTCGTATAAAAAGACAGACCAGCAACAGAACCATGGAAATTTTAATAATTTCATATGGTTGCTTCCTGTTGCTTGCCCCGATGCTGCTTTTGTTCCCAATGGCAAATCAATATGCACTTTACATAAAATTCAACAAAGGCCAGCACTCTCTTTGAAAATCACAGCGCATAACCCATTAACGCCACGTTTCTTAAACTACTTACAATGTGTCGGCGCATGGTGGAGGTTGGAATGGGAGGGGGGATGTGGGGTAGTGTGTCGGAAGTGGAAATGGAGTAGGCAACAAAAGTCGATTTTCATGCAATTTTCCTTCATTCGTTCGTTGTTGTTGTCGGCTAATGTTGTTGCATTTGCATAATGAATTCTTATGTTTAATAAAATCTACACGTGAACACGCGAACCAGCACACACACTCACACAAACACACACACACACACTTTTTGGCCAATAGTATGGCTGCTGCCAAGGGAAATGATGATGCAGCCACACAAATGGTAAAAGTACCCATCTCTCCCCCTCTGTATGTATGTTTGTGCGATACTTGGGCTTTTGCTTTAGTTGTTGTTGGTCTAAATTAAAATCATATTAAATTTCCATATTTTGTTTCGCTTGAGTGTTTAGCAGCCACTGCTGCAAAGTGCTTTAGTTTGTCCTTAGCGCTAAGCACATATTATTTACTGTCATCGATAAATTAAGTTTTTAGGCACAGTCGGTAAGAAGATAATCTCAAGCCGATTGAAAACTCAAACAAACAATCTCTTAATTTTTATCATTCATATATTATTCTTTTTTTTTTTTTTCATATATTTCATGTGTATTTATTATTATTATCTAAACACAGCTAATAATACCAGGCATATACAAATTATATGTTTTAATTTGCTGCTTACTACGAATTGCCTTTACGTATTGACGAGCCAGACAATTTAAAAGCACATTTTAAGCAATTTTACGTAATACATGTACCAAGTCACTTGTCAAATGCTAATTTAGGAGCGATCGAGCAGTAGCCTAGCATCCCAAGGCCAAATATTTAAAATGCGATGTTACGAAATTTTCAAGGGTACCGAGGCCATAGTTTCAGCGAGAAGTGTACTCAGGCAATTGCGAGAATCCCGAATGAAAACTTAGCCATCCAATCCCAAATACCGTGCTGCGATGATCCAACCAAGGAGCAGCGAGCGTTCACAGAGATGTTGCTTCCGGAATAAATCCTGGGTAGAGAACTTATTGACGTGAGGCCGAAGATGTTAAGAGGTGCCATCATTCCTTTCAACTCGCGCTGTTTCAATTGCAAAGTCAAGGGACATTAGACAAATAACTGTTTGAAGCTTAAAATACAACTTGGTTCTTGCTGGGAGAGGAATTCAATTGAGTGTATAGATGAACCCAGTACTAGAAAGGATAATGTTATTGGCAGGTATTGTCAAATAGGATAGACATGTTCGATAGCAGAATGTTAGAAGAGGTTTTGGTTAAACAAAGATTTTGAAT
Organism: Drosophila infuscata; assembly: GCA_035042205.1. Lineage (NCBI taxonomy): Eukaryota > Metazoa > Arthropoda > Insecta > Diptera > Drosophilidae > Drosophila > Drosophila infuscata. The sequence goes on from JAWNLR010000839.1 coordinate 1,541,683, forward strand.
ATAGTTTTGGGAATAGCACGTTGCGGACACACATTCTATACACTGAAATACGACATAATTACAACATTGCAAATCAGTTAGGGTATAATATTAGAGAAAAGAGAATACAAATGTTGGAAACTATATACATTAAAGCCTTAGTTAAGCCAAAAACGGTGGGCTTAAGAATGAGACTTGACTTTAAATGACTAAACTAAAGCTTTTATCGATGATTTGTTAGATTAACTCGTTAATAAAACAGTCTTTACCAAACTAGACCTGAAGAATGGATATTTTCATGTCTTTGTTGAAGAAAACTCCATAAAGTACATGACCGTCGTAACACCCTTAGGATAATTTGAGCTCCTACGTAAAACGGTTCCACAAGTTTTTCAATGATTCGTTAACGGTATAAGAGTGATCATGGACATGGATGACATCTTGATAGGAAGCGACGACTTTACAAGAATTATTCAGAAGTTTCAATAAGAAAATGTTAGAGCTAAGATTGTATAAGAGCGAATTATTGAAACCATTATAAAATATTTGGGATTCCACATATCGAAAGAAGGTATTAAAACTGACGATAAGGGAGTTTATACAGTAAAAAATTGCCCAACACCAGACAAGATTCAGTCAGTATAAAGATTTCTGTGACTTTGTTCATACCTCCGAAAATAAAATATTTTTCCATTATAGCAAAAACATTGTACAATTTGCCTAAAAAGGATAAACAGTTTCAATTTTAAGAAAATTGCTTGTTAAATTTAAATTTGTTGGAATCGACGGTACTGGCAATCTACGATTACAAGGATAATATTGAAATGCACTGCGTTGCAAGTGCAATAGGATTTGGTGCAGTAATATTGCAGAAGAAGCCAAATGAAAAGCTGCGCTACATTTTCTTTTTCTCAATGCGCAATTAAAGCTAAGAAAAATATCACAGTTTAGAGCTGGAGCTATGTTGTATATATATAAATCAGTGGCAAAAGATTATTATTTTATGTGTCATAAAGAAAACCACGTATTGAATAAATACCATATCAAACTCCGAAGAAAAGATGTTAGATGCGTTTGAGAAGACTTACAGGTTTCACGGATTTAAAATTAAAGCATGGCACAACATATAAAACTATTTCAAGTACATAGCCAATTCATCAAAGAATATACTTGTGGTAGTGGATGGTTGGATCTACCTGACAAAGCAAAGTGACGATCAGTGCACTAAAAGACTATTTTCGATGGTACAGTAGGCCAAGTTGCATCATATCTGATCCAGGAAGTTGTTTTACATGAGCTGAGTTTGAGGAGCTTGTGAATGTTACAAATGTGAAACACATGCAAATTGCGACAGGCTCCCCACAAGCAAATGGCCTAGTAGAGCGTATAAATATAACTTCAGAACCCATGATAGCGAAGCTTACCTAGCCGGAAATTGGACAGTATTGCACGATTCGGTAGAGATAGTAGAATACACATTAAACAGCACTCTACATCATAGCACTAAGCAATTGCCGAACACTATTGTAGCAGGCCACCACTAACAGACATCGGTATTAGACCATTGCTAGTACTGAAAGCTATAATGTTAAGCTCATTTAACATCTGTTAAATGAGAAACCAAAGAGACATGTAAAGACTGACTAACTCGAGAGAGAGATTCTGGTGATGATCGCTAATATGAGTAGACGTGCTTTTAAATAAAGAACTACAATAGATCAACCTTATCTTTTATTGCCTACTACACTATGCTGATTGGTCTAGCGAAAAAACCGAATGACATAAAATACATGGTAGGGGAAACCATAGAGGTAGATGCAACTAAAAACCAGAGAGAACTTACAAGTTGGGCGTGACCGTCTGCGAAATACTGTGATAAGTTGTGTGTAGCCAGGAAATAATGTTCATTTAATTGCAATTAAATTGTTCATTAATGGCAACTGTAACTCTTAAATTACGGAAGATATGAGCTTTTCGATATTTTGGGGGGTGGGAGTGGGCGTTTAAAAAAATGGTAGAGAATATTCCTAATAGTCTTCCTTCCAAGTTTGGGAACTGTAGCTCCTAAATTGCGAGAGATATTTGTCATTTATCGGTTTTGGAGGCAGGAGTGGGCGTGGTCCAAACACATTTTGGGGTTTGATCTTAGTAATATACGTTCCAAGTTTGGTAACTGTAGCTTTTCAAATGATGAAGATATTGGCACTTATCGGTTTTTTGGGGCGGGAGTTGGCTTGGTCCACAATTATGTTCTCCAAAATATTAAAGGGTTTTTCTAGCAATATAGCTTTCAAATTTGGTGCCTTAAGCTTTAAAATTGCGTGAGATATCTTATTGATTTACACTAACAGGTGTATCGGTTATGTAGGCGGAGTGGGCTTGGTCATTTAATTTCTTATCGATCTCTTAAGGGAGTTAACAGTAACATAATTTAAAAATTTGGTGACTCTAGCTTACAAATTATAGAATTTATGCGCATTTTAGAAGTCAAGGGCCAAAGTTTCTGTGGACGACGGTTATGGGCGTGGTCCAAAACATTATATGCCGATCCTTGAAGGAGGTAACCAACAAGTTGCCTTCCAAGTTTGGTCACTCTATCTTTAAAATATACGGACTTATCGAATTACACTTTCCGAAATATCGTCATTGTCGATTATGGGCGTAGGTATAGCCGTGGCAAGACAAATTTTGTATCGGTTCTTAAAGGCGAGTTAGAGTTAAGAGTTTTAGGGACTGGGGAGCTGGAGCGGCGGATCTATTCGGAGCACTTGCAAGTATATGTTCCAAGTTTCAAGTCTCTATCTCTAAGGGTGTCGGAGAAACGCGCGTTCACACAGACGGACAGACAGCAGACGGACATTGCACAAAACCAATAAACTATGAGAACATCGGTAGCATAGTATAAACAAGTAAGATGCTGTAGTCGAGTTAGCTATTGGAAAATTTACCTTTAAGAAGATTTGCACCCAAATGTTCAGTTCTGCAAGTGCACTCTTTTCTTATGGACTACAGAGTAAAAAAAAACGAATGAAGCGCATATTTTACTCACAAGCCCGAACTGGCGCAGAATATACACAAATAGATTGATGCTCGCTTCGAATATGGTGCCATCTCTTTCTCACTCATGCAATCGCCCATTTATATGTATGTATACTGAAAATGTTTGCGGCTGCCGATAGAAATGAAATCAGTATGAGAATATATTTTCGACCATAAATTGGGTGCTTCTTATCCGATCGTGACAAAATTTGGGCAATTGATCAATAATATGCATATGCATATTATGTATTAATTATGTACAAGCGTCTGCCTTTTATATTGTGGAATTCTGAATGTATCAATAATCGATAAATGGAGACAGTTATCGATAAAAACAAGGCAAACTTGATCTGCGCCTGATATACGTGAACATACATATATTCGACATTTTAATTCTCTAGCTTTTATAGAGTCAAAAATCCGCGGCTTCATACAGACAGACGGACGGACCAAGAATATATATACTTTATTGGCTCTGACCTGCTTCCTTCTGCCTGTTACATACATTTGCACAAAACCACTTTACCCTTTTTAACCATTCTTAATGGGTTAAGGGTATAAAAAGTAGAAAGAAAAGTAAAAGGATGTTTTCCTGGTCAGGCCGTACAGCAGCTCGCATTATGGCCTTTGCTAAAGCATTGTGTTTTTTTCCCCATTTGCATATGTATATGTATATGTATATGTATATGTATATGTATATGTATATGTATATGTATATGTATATGTATATGTATATGTATATGTATATGTATATGTATATGTATATGTATATGTATATGTATATGTATATGTATATGTATATGTATATGTATATGTATATGTATATGTATATGTATATGTATATGTATATGTATATGTATATGTATATGTATATGTATATGTATATGTATATGTATATGTATATGTATATGTATATGTATATGTATATGTATATGTATATGTATATGTATATGTATATGTATATGTATATGTATATGTATATGTATATGTATATGTATATGTATATGTATATGTATATTATGTATTAAATTAGCAAATAGATAACATCAATATTCTCAAATCAAAAAAGCCACATATATCCCACAATCTTAGATCTACAATCAGATTAGAGTCAAATTTGTTAGGACCACCTTTACGAATCGTTACATCCGTTAGTATAAGTCGATTAAGCCAAATATATTAAACAAAATTAAATAGGCCTATTGGACCACGCCATTCAAAATGAATAAAAGCCTATATCTCCCACAATTTAAAAGATATAGTTATCAAATTTTGAAGGAAGATAACTAAAAACTTTCTCCATAATTTTGTTCAGCAACCCCCACTCCCGCCCCCAAAATCAATCTACCGCAATTTTTAAGACAAAATTAGACGTTATTCTTATCAGCTGGTATTACTTACGGTATCAAAGTATTTCGAAGTCGGTTATGCAACTTTCTCTTTTGTTTATTTTGTTTTCTTTCCTTTTTTGCTTGTTTTGGTATCTTGAGTTGTAATCCTAATTGAAGGGAAATCCCTTGATGGACACGCACATAGCTAAAGGGATCGGGTTAGGGACGGAGGCAAAGTAGCAGTTAGGCGGTTACCCTTTTAATACCATGCATTGACTTAAATGGGTAAGCAGGAATATTGTCAATTTGTGCAAACGTATGTTACCGGCAGAGGGAAGCATATTCGCATAGTCAATTTAGTTATTCAAGTTGAGAAATTAAAAATATATAAGTTCACATCTCGTTCGACTGTCAATCTTTCATGTTGTCCTCATGCCAATCAGAGTCGATTTCGGTTAGTAATAAAAACAAAATTTTTTTCAATTTTAAATTATTTTAGCAATTGCGTAACTATCTGCTTATATTTAATTTTGCAAAGGCTTTCAATGGAAATATGGTACTAAATGTGGAACATGTGTTTTTCTGTTAGAGAATACAGATATTTTATAGCTGGGTAAATGGTATCTCCAAGTCAGGCGTTTTCGATAAGAAGATTTTCGTTAGTTTTGTGTTGTGCTACTCTGGGGCTGCTGTGCTGCCCGAGATCGTTAGTTTTGCTATTTTATGACGCTTGTGTGTGTGTGTTTTTGGTCTTCTGCTGGGTTTTCCAATTTTACAGCTTTTCGTCTTTCCCTTCTTTTTTTGGCGTATTCTTGGCAGCAGCGCTTAAGGATATCTCATGTGGAGGGATGAGTGTTGGCACAATTGCCAACATGTGGCGCAAGATAAATGCATGCCGTCAAAAATTAGCTACGTCTATCAATCCCCATCCCCATCCCCTCCCTTCCCGTATTTCGATTTATTCCTGCTATTATAGCTGTTAGCTTTGCTCATAGATTTTCACGATATGCGAAATGAAAATGATTGCAAATTTTTATCAGCATCAGACTTTAAAGCTTACAAGACAGAGGGAGATATATCCCTCTCTGTCCCTCTCTCGCTCTTTTACACTCATTTGTAAGCTTTAAATTCAGCTTCGAGAAAGTGAAAGAAGAGGAAGAAGTTATTTAATGCAACATATACAGTGGCTCACATATTGTTCAAATACAATTCAAACAAGTAAGAACGCTGTAGTCGAGTGAGCTCGACTACCATATACCCTGAACCAAGCTTTAAATGCATTATAAGTTTATCGTTTTTGGGGGCTGGAGTGGGCGTGGCCCGATCTTAGTAATATACCTTCTAAGTTTGGTAACTGTAGCTCTTGAATTGCGGGAGATACAGGCATTTATCGTTTTTTGTGGGCGGGAGTGGGCGTGGCCCAAAATATTTTGGAGTTCGATCTTAGTAATATACCTTCTAAGTTTGGTAACTGTAGCTCTTAAATTGAGGGAGATACAGGCATTTTTCGTTTTTTGTGGGCGGGAGTGGGCGTGGTCCAAAATTTTTTTCCCACATTTATGAAGGGTGTTACTAGCAATATAACTTTAAAATTTGGTGACTTAAGTTTTCAAATTGCGCGAGATATATGGGTTTATCGATTTACACCAACAGGTGTATCGGTTTAGGTAGGTGGAGTGGACGTGGCCATCCAATTTTTTTTGTCGATCTTTGGGGGAGTTACCAGTAACATACCTGCAAAATTTTGCGACTCTAGCTTGCAAATTACGACAGATATGCGCATTTTAAATTTCTAGGGACGAAGTTCCTGTGGGCGGCGGATGTGGGCGTGGTCCAAAAATTGGTATGCCAATCTTTGGAGGAGGTTACCAGCAAATTGCCTTCCAAGTTTGGTTGCTCTATCTTTAAAATGTTCGGAGATATAGGGAGTTATCGATTTACAATCGGAATTGTCGATTATAGGCGCAGGTGTGGGCGTGGCACCACAAATTTGTTATCGGTTCTTAAGGGCGACTACCAGTAATATACCTACCAAATTTGACGTTCCCTACTCAAAAACTGCGGAAGATATAGCCATTTGAAAATTTTAGGGGCGGGGGTGATGGGGGCGTCGGAGGTGGGCGTGGCACATGCCGATCTTTCAAGGACCTCGCCAACAACCTACCAACCAAAATTGGTGACTGTATCCATTAAATTGTGAGAGATATGTGGAATTTATTGCTATCGAAAATCTAAATGTATCGATAATTCAGAAACTGAGGCAGTTATCGATAAAATAACGCAAACTTGATCTGCGCCTGGTATACGAGATCTTATATTCCAAATTTGAAGTCTCTAGCTCTTATAGTCTCTGAGATCCGCGTTTTCATACAGACGGACAGACGGACAGACGGACGGACGGACAGACGGACAGACGGACAGACAGACGGACAGGGCTAGATCGACTCGGCTATTGATCCTGATTAAGAATATATATACTTTATGGGGTCGGAGATGCTTCCTTCTGCCTGTTACATACATTTGCACAAAACCATTATACCCTTTTTACCCATTTTTAATGGGTTCAGGGTATAAAAACCCATGGCAGGTACATATGTTAACCACAAAAATTAATATATGACCCTAAAAATCTGGGATTTCCCCACCCGCAAGGTCGGGTTATGTAAAAAAGTGCCTAAGTTTATGGTCACAAACTTTCTGCCCAGGTACTTTATGGACACCTGGGTGCCATAAAACTCTGATTTTTTTACCTAAAGTTATTTTTTTTCCGTATAAATAGACCAATCCTTCGTAGTCAGTAAAGTTTTTTCCTGCATTTCGGGTGCAATAAGCCAACAAGGTCCATGGGCAAATGGACTACCATTGATCAACGGAAAATCATCCTGGAACACTTAAAAATCGGATATCCATATCGCCAAATAGTTAAAATGATCAATCTTAACACCTTAACTTTATTCTACATCATTTGGAGTTTCGTGGACGAAAATTGGACAGAGGACAAGGGCGGAATGGCACCAAACCCGATTTTCACCGAGCAGGACGAGCCGAGGATCATCAAGATTTCAAGGGGAAATCTTAAGCTATCGGCTCAAAAACTGACGCAATAGGTGCAGGATGAAATAAGGAAAAAGTTCAGTGTGGGAACTGTGCTCCAAGTTCTGCGCAACCATGACTTGAAGGCCCCAGTACCACGGAAAAATAAATTTACATGCGCAAAAAATAGAGGCTCTAGGATGGGGTTCGCCAAAATCCACTTGGACAAGGATTTGGAGTTCTGGAACACAGTCATATTTGAATATGAGTACAAATTAAACATTTCTGGCTCGGAAGGACGGAATTATGTGTGGCGACACTCCAATACTGATCTGAGTCCCAAAAACTGAAAGGCAACAGTCAAGCACTGCGGAGGAAGTGTCCTGGTATGGCCATCTATCTCGACAGCCCGCGGCGGAAATTTTGTGTTCATTGAAACAACAATGGACAGGAATGTGTACTTCGATATACTAAAGGAAAATTTACTCCAAAATGCCGAGAAGCTGGAAACCGACGTACTTTCCGGATCTACCAGGACAACGACCCCAAGCATAAGGCCGGAATAGTACAGTCCTGGCTTATCTGGAACTGCCCCCACGTGATAATTCCACCGGCCCAGTCTCCGAATTTAAATGTTATTGGAAATTTGTGGACTCAGTTGGAAAATAACATCCGGAAACACAACATATCCTGCAAACAGGATCTCCAAAATGCTCTGCAGGAGGAGTGGAGCAGGATCAGTCCAGAAACTACCCAGAAGCTGGTATCTTCCATGAATAATAGGTTGAATGAAGTTGCTAAGACTAAAGGATATCATACTAAGTATTAACATCCTTACTCAAACTTTTATACGCCAAATATTTAACTTTTCTTAAGACTGGGCAAAATGTTTGTGACATGAATTTTGGTTATGTTTTCAGATTTTGACTAATTTTAATTAATTAAATAATATTTTATTAAAAACTAAAGTTTGTTTTTCAAATGTGATATAACATTAAACAAATTGGCATTTAAACATTTTGAATTTGTTTCCTTGTTCAAACTTTATGGCACTTTAAAATTTGTGCTAGGCACTGGGCAAAACAATATGTGAGCCACTGTATATAATATAAATTGACAATAGCACATTCATATATAAGACTTACAGCGGCTGAACGAAAATAAATTGTGCTGAAACAAATAAGAATGCTGTAGAATTCTGTGCCGTGAACCCCGCTGTTAAATATATTCTAGATTATTGGAAAATTTCCCTTTAAGATAATTTGCACCCAAATGTGAGCAGATCTGCAAGTGCACTCTTTTTTATGGCAGGCACAGTGACAGTGCAAGAAAACAACAAAAGCAACCAATACTTTTACACTCAATTTCAGGTAATAGCTCTGCAGAATATACACAAACATACTGACCCTCGCGTTGAATATCGTGCCATCTCTTTTTCAGACATGCACTCGCCTATTTATATGCATACAGAAAATGCTTGCGGCTGCTGATAGAAATTAGATCAATATGATATTATTCAATCTTGAAATTTGGGCAGATGATTAAAAAATATGCATCTGCATATTATCTATTTAAAAGAAATTTTAGCATTTATTGCTATTGGAAATCGAAATGTATCGACATTCGAAAATTGAGGAAGTTATCGACAAAAATAAAGCAATTTCGATCTACGCCAGGTATACGAGAATCTATATTCAGAATTTGAAGTCTCTAGCTCTTATAGCCGGATAGACGGACATTGCTTTATGTTGATCCTGATCGGGAATATATATGGGGTCGAGATACTTCCTTCTGCCTGGTACATACATTTGCACAAAACCATTATACCCTTACACCAATTTAATGGGTATAAAACTGGTGTTTTTGATAATACTGGAAAGGATTAAGTTATGTCGGTATACCCTAGTAAGCAAAACGGATGTTATTTGTGCAAGAACTCTTCTTTCTATAGATAGTTTCTATGGCAGCTATGTTATAGCCAAATATCATGATACGCGTGTTGAATGTATTAGTTAGTTTCTTATACCCATTACTTAGCCTTTTAGTAGAAAGAGGGTATTCAAAAAAAGGCGCATATAAGCATTTAATGATTCCTCATTGTCATTAAATAAAGGTGGCTTATAAAAACATTATTTCACAAAGGAAGTGTTAAGGGTGTGTGACTGTGTTGTAAGTGTGGGTCTGCGATTTCTTAGTTTGTTCATTTGTGTGTGTATTTGCTTGAGATGTGTATTGTGTAGCTGGCGGCTGCTCATTTGTCGGCTGCCACAGCTCCCAGAACAAAGGCGCTTCATGGTGGCTAACGAGCGGCTGGGGCATATTCAAACATATCTGACCCAATGCCAATAAGAAGACAGGACTCTTTTGCTTGCACACACATAAATAAATACATATATGCATGCGCTTGTACGATAGAATAAATAATTGTGAGCTACTACTACATAAAAATGTCTTTGATAAAGCCAATAAACGAAATTGTAAAAAAAAACACGTAAGACTACTGTAGCGGAGTAAGAGTAGCTCGAATATGATATACCCTGAATCCAGCTGTTAATATTCTAGTTTGATTGGCAAAGCTCCCTTTAAAAAATTTTTCACACTAAAATAAAATTTCTTATGACCAGCACAGGTACAGTGTAAAACAAGATAGAACGTTGCAAACGGACGTAACCGACAGCGAAATACTATTATACCTTAATTTGTGTACAGTTAAGAAATACTTGAATTGCGGGGGATATGGGCGATTATCGGTTTTTGGGCGGGAGTGGGCGTGGCCCAAAAAATGTTGGAGTTCGATCTTCGTAATATACCTTCTAAGTTTGGTAACTGTAGCTCTTAAATTGCGGGAGATACAGGCATTTATCGTTTCTTGTGGGCGGGAGTGGGCGTGGTCCAAAATTTGTTTTCCACATTTATGAAGGTTGTTACTAGCAATATACCTTTAAAATTTGGTGACTTAAGTTTTCAAATTGCGTGAGATATATGGGCTTATCGATTTACACCAACAGGTGTATCGGTTTAGGTAGGTGGAGTGGGTGTGGCCATCAAATTTTTGGATCGATCTTTGGAGGAGTTACCAGTTACCAGCTTGAAAATTACGGCAGATATGCGCCGTATGCAAATCCTTGGATGAGGTTACCAGCAAATTACCTTCCAAGTTTGGTTACTCTATCTTTAAAATTTTCGGAGATATACGGCGTTATCGATTTACAATCGGAATTGTCGATTTTAGGCGCAGGTGTGGGCGTGGCACCACAAATTTACCGGTTCTTAAAGGCGACTACCAGTAATATACCTACCAAATTTTACGTTCCCTACTTAAAAACTGCGGAAGATATAGACATTTGAAAATTTTAGGGGCGGGGGTGATGGGGGCGTCGGATGTGGGCGTGAAATATGCCGATCTTTCAAGGACCTCGCCAACAACCTACCATCCAAAATTGGTGACTGTGTCAATTAAATTGTGAGAAATATGTGAATTTATCGATTTGCTAAAATCGGTTTTCGCGGTTTTCTAGCTCCCTAGTGGACGTTGGACCAAACCCAAGACACTTTAACTTTTGAGGGTATTTTCCAGTATACGTTCCAAGTTTTAAGTCTCTATCTCTAAGGGTTTTGGAGGAACGCGCGTTCATACAGATGGACAGACGGACAGACGGACGGACGGACGGACGGACAGACGGACAGACGGACGGACAGTATGAGGGACATTGCACAAAACCAATATACTATTATACCTTTTTGGTATAATAGTATAAAAATCGATGGCAGTGCTGAAGTTTGCCCATAAGCCTGAGCTTATTTGTGAGCTGATCAATGATCAATATACTACAAGTCATTTGAAGACTCTACCGTTGAAATTGTATCTTTTATTACAATCGGAAATCGCGGTCAGTTTTACTTTTTCATATTTAGCCATTTATGACACACAAAAAATATACCTATTAGTTATTGTATTATCACAAATTCTGAATAATTGCACTGAACCATATAATAGAGTGCAGAGATTACTTGTTCAACTTATAGGGTTTAAATATATATATTTAGATTCTTAGAATATTATTTACTACATTACAATGGACACAAGGATATAGAAAGATAAGTATAGACTATTGAAGTTTTACAGGTTTCGTTGCTAATTTGAAGTTGGCTTTTATTTCTATTTATTTTAAAGCATAGGTTAGGTTAGGTATGCCATTGCCAGCCAGTTGAATTTATGAATTTTGCTTTGCTTATACATATTAGAGCTGGAATATATCAAAGAACTCTATATGTTTACTACTTGTAAATGTAGCTGGTCATACTTCTGTCAAAGACTGTGGCTAGTTTTCAGGCTACTTACATTAGAGCTCAGACAAGTCACCAATTTGGTGGCACTTTAGCTAGTCGAAATACTTATTTAGAACCCAGCTGTATATACTCTATGCATGCTAAGCAACTTTGTAATAAAACGCAAATAAGTATTTGATATATTTTACTCGAAACACTTGAAAAGGACTGCCCTCAAAGTTCGTTGAATATGATTCAAAAAATGTTTCAAGCCTTAGCCACAACTCGGTAACAACTTTGGACTCGATGTTGTTTGTGTCATTGTTGCTGCTGTTGGTTTTGTTATTTAGTTCTTCGATTCGATTTAAGTTCTGCACGCCTCTCTATCTCTCTTTGTCCCTGCGTCTATCTCTGTGTATTGCCGTTTGCCTTTGACCTCGTCATTCGTCTATTGCCGCCAAATTTTGTTTCCAATTTCATGTCATTTCCAGGCTGGGTTTATGACAAATCACAAAGCGAATCGACGCAAACTTTGATTGTCAGCAAGAGGCTCAGTTTACAGGAGACGGATTGGCGAAAATTAGATATTGGGGCAGCGTTGTTGCAAACAAAGAAAATTACTGCATATTTTGGCAAAATATTCAAATTGCTATTATGCACGCGCCTGGCTCAAAAGTATGCCTCAACAAAATTGGAATCGCATTCGCAAACAGCAAACAGCAAAGGCAATTACAACAGCCGCGCCGCAGTTCGCAGGCCCGTTGCCAGCAATGCGTTATCCGTTAACCTATTATGGCGGCCACAAATACAATGCAGCTAAAAGTGTTGGCAACACTGATGTGCACCAATACAAACGATACCAACATCAAAAATCGACCGATTGCACGACTGCAATCCGGTTGTAATGCGACACTTTACAATAGAAACAACTTAGAGTTCTCTATGCGCAGAGTCAGCTAGACGACTAGATACCCTAAGACATGTGCATGTAATCCTAAGTATAATAAGGCAAATCCACCTTTCGTCAAAATCTTTTTAAGAACATTCTTAAAATATGTATACAGTATATGTCAAATTGGAAGCGATATTTAATGAAATTTTTCTATGCCAATCTATTTAAAATCAAAGCAATAGCGCTGATAATGCCGTTTCTCGATATTAGAATTTTTTTTTAATTTTTATTATAATTAATAAAAATAAAAAATAAATGGCCTTAATATTTAATCATTTTTCTATTTAACAGAATAATAAATAAATACATGAAGTATGAAACATTTTTTATTTTTATAAATTCCGACAACAATATATGCCTGTCATTCGATTGAGTAGTTTGTGTGGCTAGCCACTTTCAGTGCTTAAAATATAGGGTATTAGGGGGAGGAGGAGAGTTGGACCACATACCACAAAGTGTGCAACGGTTTCGTTTAGTTTCGCATCGTTTCGCACTGCTGCACGTGGAGTTCATTATCGCTAATAATATGCAAGCGCCCCAAAAAGTCGCTCCGATACGTATACGTAACGATATACATATATGTATATATACGCATACGTAATGTAAATATATGCGCCCATTAGCTCAAACGGTTACGCTGGCTGCGTTCTCCGGCTGGTCAGTTGTATTGTTGCAGCTCCATCCCACCATTATTACATTACAAATTTAAATTGTTCGCATGCCGCTGTGCCACAAAGAAAAACAAAACCATTCATAGACAAGATAGAACGTTGCAGTCGGACGTAACCGACAGCGAAATACTATTATACCTTAATTTGTGAACAGTTGAGAAATACTTATGGACGTTTGGGCGTTTATCGGTTTTTTTTTTTGGGGGGGGGGGGGGAATGGGCGTGGCAAAAACAATTTTTGAGTTCGATCTTAAGAATATACCTTCTAAGTTTGGTAACTGTAGCTCTTAAGTTGCGGGAGATACAGGCATTTATCGTTTTTTGTGGGCGGGAGTGGGCGTGGTCCAAAATTTTTTTTTCCATATTTATGAAGGTTGTTACTAGCAATATACGTTTAAAATTTGATGACTTAAGTTTTCAAATTGCGTGAGATATATGGGCTTATCGATTTACACCAACAGGTGTATCGGTTTAGGTAGGTGGAGTGGGCGTGGCCATCCAATGTTTTTGTATCGATCTTTGGGTGAGTTACCACTAACACACCTTCAAAATTATGCGACTATATCTTGCAAATTACGGCAGATATGCGCATTTTAAATTAATAAGGACGAAGTTCCTGGGGGCGGCGGTTGTAGGCGTGGTCCCAAAATTTATATGTCAATCTTTGGAGGAGGTTACCAGCAAATTACCTTCCAAGTTTGGTTACTCTATCATTAAAATGTTCGGAGATATACGGAATTATCGATTTACAATCAGAATTGTCGATTATTGGCGCAGGTGTGGGCGTGGCACCACAAATTTGTTATCGGTTCTTAAAGGTGACTACCAGTAATATACCTACCAAATTTGACGTCCCCGTCTTCAAAACTGCGGAAGATATAACCATTTGAAAATTTTATGGGTGGGGGTGATGGGGGCGTCGGAGGTGGGCGATCTTTCAAGGACCGCCAACAACCTACAAATCAAAATTGGTGACTATATTCATTAAATTGTAAGAGATATGGGGATTTATCGATTTGCTAAAATCGAATTTATCGATTTGCTAGCTCCCTAGTGGACGTAGATCTAAACCCAAGACACTTTAACTTTTGAGGGTACTTTATCTCTATGGGTGTCGAAGGAACGCGCGTTCATACGGACGGACAGACAGCATGACGGACATTGCACAAAACCAATATACTATTATACCTTTTTGGAATAATAGTATAAAAAGTAAATACAGAAAAGAAAAAATGTTCTTGCATATTATTTATGGGTCGCCTCCGCACTTAAAAATGTTCAACACGTAAAAAGCGTTGCACATACAGTGTCTCAAAGCTCATTTCGAAAAGTGTCAAATTATTCTTTTTTTTTTTTTTAAATTCCAAGGACCGATAGCAGGTACATTTATTAACCACCGAAATTAATATATGACCCTAATAAACTTGGTAGGTCGGGTTTTGTAAAAAAGTATCTCTAGTCATGGTCATTTCGAATAGTTACATTATGGACATCTCGGTGCCATAAAACCCGGATTTTTTACCTAAAGTGGAATAATTTCGGTATAAATGGGCCAATCCTCCTTAGTCAGTTTAGTTTTTTTCTGCAACAAGCCAACAAGGACCATGGGCAAACGGACTACCATTGATCGACGGGAAATCATCCTGGCACACTTAAAATGGAATATTCATATCGCCAAATAGCTAAGATGGTCAATCTAAGCCCATTAACTGTATTCTACATTATTTGGAGTTTTGTCGACGAAAATTGAATGGAGGGCGAGGGCGGAATGTCACCAAACAAGATTTTCACCGAGCAAAACGAGCGGCGGATCATCAGGAAAATAAGGGGAAATCTGAAGCTATCGGCTTAAAAACTGACTCAATAGGTGCAGGATGAAATAAGAAAAAAGTTCAGTGTGGGAACTGTGCTTCAAGCTCTAAGCAACTATGACTTGAAGGCCCGAGAACCACGAAAAAAGAAATTAATAAGCGCAAAAAATAAAGGCACTAGGGTGAAGTTCGCCAAAACCCACTTGGACAAGGATTTGGAGATCTGGAACACGATCATATTTGCAGATGAGGCCAAATTAAAAATTTTTGGCTCGGACGGGCGACAACCCAATACTGAGCTGGATCACAAACACTTACAGGCAACAGTCAAGCACGGCGGAGGGAGTGTCATGGTATGGGCATCTATCTCGGCAGCCGGTGTCGGATATTTGGTAATTATTGAAACAAGAATGAACAAGTATGTGTATTTTGATATACTAAGGTGCCGAGAAGCTAGAATCCGACATACTTTCCGGATCTACCAGGAAAAAGACCCCAAGCATAAGTCCGGAATAGTACAGTCCTGGCTTATCTGTAACTGTCCCCACATCATAATTCCACCGACCCAGTCACCAGATTTAAATGTTATTGAAAATTTGTAGACTTTGCTGGAAAATAACATTCAGAATCACAACATTCCCAACAAACATGATCTCAAAAATGCTCTGCTGGAGGAAAGGAGCAAGATCAGCCCAGAAACAACGCGGAAGCTGGTATCTTCCATGAATAATAGGTTAAGGGAAGTTGTTAAGGCTAAAGGATATAACACTAAGTATTAACATCCTTATTTAGGCTTTTATACGCCAAATATGAAACTTTTTTTAAGACTGCTCGAATTCAGCTTCGATATGTATTTTGGCTATGTATTCAGTTTTTGACTAATTTCAATTAATTAATTAATATTTTAATAAGAACTAAAGGTTATTTTTCAAATGTGATATAATATTAAACAAAATTATCATTTAAGTATTTTGCGTTTTCTTTCTTGTTTAAACTATATAGCAATTTAAATTTTTTTCTTCACACTGCTCGAAATGAGCTTCGAGACACTGTAAATATGTATACACCTTTTTTTTGGGTTCGGTGCACGTCTTGCACCCCAGAAAGACCCCAAAATACTTATAATGGAAGGCGAGTAGTAGATGCAACGGTGGAATTAGTGAGACAAATAGAGAAAAGATATATAGAGCAGAGTTTTCCATTTCTTTATTGGGGTAATGGCATTACCCCCAACGATATGCATATTGTAAATATATGGTAAGGTACAAAAATCTTTGCCAATGTCTCCAAATGTTTCTCAGCTTTACATCAGACCTAAATTATATTTCCGAACATTAATTCTTGCTGTCAATCAAGTCTCCTGCATATTTATGAAATGATTTTCAGTTTTCTGTTGATTTTTTGACCTGCAAAGCGGAATTTTGAAGAAATTGAAATCAAGCGACAATATTGAAGATTTTATGGAAATTGTATAAATTCAACACGTGCTTAAACATTTTATACCCTAAACAGCAACAATGTTGCCAATTGATATTTATAATTTTATTTCGGTAATGCTTGCCCTCCCATTTTTTAAACAATTTAAAGAAAATAAAAAAAACCCTCAGATTTTCTGCGGTATTCTTGAATAGTTTGAGTGTCAGTGAGAATGCCTCATGTCTTACCTTTCGCAACATGTCATCCAGCGAATCCACATCGAATCCGGCATAGTTATTGTTGAACTGACTGGAGCAATTAGACGAGGTGCTTGTGTAGCGCTTGCGTCGTCCCAAGGCTGGCGAGTTGACCAGCGAGCTGGGCCCACTGGAGCTGACATAGCCCAGCTGGGCGGCAGCCATTAAGGGGTAGACCGTATGATGTGCAGCCAAATGTGACACATGGCCCATGGTCAGATGGTGATGCGACGAGGCAGACGGCAAACTGCAGCAGACAGCCAGACAAGCCCCGGGGGGGGGCGAGGCGCCCGATATTGTTTGTTGTTGCTGTTGTTGATGACGCATCGAGGCGAGTGACGAGGGTGGCGTTGTGTGGTGCAGCTGCAGCGAGTGATGATGATGGTGCAACGCATGCGATTGCGAGCCATGATGCAGATGGTGATGTTGCACATAGCCCTTGGCGGGCGAACTGTTGCCCGATGAGCTGTTCGAGCTGCCTGCTGTCTCCGATAAGATTGCATTTGAGCTGGAGGAGCCGGAGGCGGAGGCAGAGCCGGTGCCGGAACCGTTGCCAGTTGCAGCAGCAGCAGCCGCAGCGGACGTGGCACATACTTCTTTGCCTTGTGTGGCGCCGCTTGTTGTGCTACTGAGCTCACCATTTGACGTTTGGCTGCTCAACTCCATGCTCTGGCGTTGCAAATGCCGCGGATGGCACTGATGCGGATGTGAATGCGAATGATGCATCTCCGTCGGCGATACATCGACCAGCATCAGCGTCGTACCCGCAACATCCATGTAGGGCTCCACTTTGAGATCGTGTGTGTGCGTGTGTTTATTTTTTCTAATAAATGCTGTCTCTCTCTTTCTCTGGTCACACTGGCTGCCACTTAGGCGTTTCCATTAGTGATTAGGGCAGCATTTTGTTTATGTATTTATTTCATTTTGTTATCACTCATTGAACACACAACGCCTTAAATAATGAAATACTTAATTTGAATACAAAATTGTGTGTGTGGGTGTTTGTCTATGCGGGCGTGGCAAACAACTTGTTGCATTCGGTTGCCCTTTCTATCTCTCTCTATCCCCCTCTCTTCGTAGGTGCGCTTGCCTGTCTGTCTGGCTGTAAATTTATCTTGCCGGCTCGTCTGTTTGCATTTTAATTGCATGCCGCATGCTTTTATGCGTCACCCACATGATTAATGGTTACCCGGGGAACTCAGCTGCAGTGCGGAAGAGCATAAGGCAGATGTTTTTGTGGATTGGGGGGGGGGGGGGGATCCCGGCTTATGGTTGGGTTTTGTAGCTAACCACAAATGCCCTGCAGTAACTGAAACTGAAAACTGATTGTTGTCATTTGCAGTTTGCCATTTGATGGGCGAAAATCGAAACGACAAGCGCCATAAAGTAGACAACACAATAAACACATAAATACATACATACATACATACATACATACATACATACATGCATATATACAATATAAACGAAATATTCGTGACACCTTGATGACAGGATATCCTGTTGTAACGTAGCTAACCTATCTTGGTTATTAAGTGGTGAAGTCTGAAGTCAGCTCTAAATATTTTTCAAATCAATTATTTGAAATAATTTATTTGACGTACAAACCTTAGACAATCACTTGCGCAAAAAATATTTGCGTAAAAGGCTGTCTAAGGCATGTAGTACAAACAAATTTCTTAGTGGCCTTCTAGGCATTGCTTGAATTAATTATGACTACATCTTTCTCTACCTTTTGATTTATTTGAAATAGTTAAAGAAAGTGATTAAATTATTAAATCGATTTTTGGCCTCGATCGAAAACTTAAGAACTGTATTAATAAGTTGACAGTATTGCTGCTAACTTAAGCCAATTTAAATCGATTCTTGGTAAACGGAACAAATTAATCGACTGCACATGTTGTCCTGTTACTTGGCTTATAAAACACAAACAAGTTCAATGATATCTATAAGAGAAATTCATAGGTTTGCGACAAAGTTTGATGCAGACAAATCTTAATCTGAAATGTTTGGAAAATATTTTTCACGTAGGAATGTACAAAATTTCCAATAAATCACTGAAGCAGATTAGCTGCAGATTATAAATTGTTGAGTATGAAATATTATTATGCTGGCTGTGAATTGCATGCAACACATTTATAAAGTTACATTGTATTTTAAACGTGACATGGATATCTCGACTTCGTATGAAAGCTATATGATATAGAGGTCTGTTCCGGTCAACTTCGTCAGACAAGTTTATGCGCTATCCTTAAAGTTGAACGAGCTTAACTTATTTTAAATAAATTTGTTGCAAAATGTGAGGACAGAGGGACACGGCTATATAGAGTGGGCTAAAAATGCCGATTAACAATATGTATACTTTATGTTGTCAGCGACGTCCCAACAATTTTATCATGAGTAATACCATCTACCCGACATGAAAAAGCTTAGCATACTTTGCAGCGAAACTGTGACGGAATATGCAAATAAAAAAGCAACATGAGTTGTTGTTATTTACCATACTGGCAATCGCTTGACTTGAATGACCAGAGGTAGAAGCGGGCGTTGTGTGCAATTTACAACAAATAGCAATGAATTTTAAAGCATAAATAACTCAATTTTCAGCATTAGCCACTGACTGGTGGCACTGATGTTGCGGCTGCTTCAGCTGCATGCAATCAATAAATTAGCAAAGGGCTGAAGTTAAATGAAGAACAGCTGTCTGACTGGAGCTGGAAACAGTTGTTGTTGTTACAAGTTTGAATATGGTATATAGATAATAACGTTGGGGTCCTGCTGCTTACAATTAGTATGGGACGTAGAAGATTATTGCGCTTATGTGTTGTGCCTGATTTAATATGCCCGGATGTGCGGAGCCTGGCAGGGGTGCACTGGAGGAATGGGCTGTGGATGGCGTCTAGTATATCGAGATCTAATTTCAACTTGCAGCAGAGCAAGAGTCGAGTAATTCAACACAGGAGCAGCATCAGCAACAGCAGCGGGATCAGGAGCTGGAGCAGCAAGGAGTAGCAGCAGTAGACAGTGGAGGACACCAAAGTGCCAGGCGACATGTTTGCCGGGCAGCCGGACATGTTGCCCCATGCCCAGTATGTGGCAGATGTTGTTGTTGTTTTTGTTGCTGTTGCTGTGAGTGAGAGTTGAAGTTTTGTATCGTCCATTTAACAATGTACGATGATGATACACATACACAGACAGACAGTGTACTACGGGGGGTAGTGTCAAGACTCATACACAGAAAAAAATATCCTTCACACACATTTCAACATAATTTACTTTGACTTAAATAACAAATTACAATTCTTCTAATGTAATAAAATAATTTTTACAATAATACGCATATAAAATATAAGCAAAAACTTAAAATTAGAAAAGCGCATGAAAAAAGAAAATTACTAAATCAAGTCGAACAAACTATATTTTTGAAGTGTGTAGAAAAATGTGCATTTCTACCATGTGTGTGTGGTTGAGTGTGTATGTGTGTGTGTGGTTGTGAGTGGCAGACATTGGCCAGCAGTTGCTGCCGCTGTTCTTGCTAGGACAAGCCCGTTTGGAATCTATATGACCAGGCCATAATTCACTAGAGATAATATACATATGTCTGGCTGGCTGAATGCCTGCCTGCTTAAAGCAGGAGCCTTATATACACTACGAATAGCCAGTAGCGTTATGCAATTGCCCTGCGAGCACGCACAACAAGAACAACAACTAAAACAGCAACATATGCAACAACAACAGGAACACACGCATATTAATGACACGCTGCCTGACTTGCAACTTGAACGAAAAGGCTCTTAAAGCTGTGCAACGTGTGGAATGCAATCTTTTTTGTAAATGTCACACTATGTTCATACTATTATACCAAAAAGGTATAATAGTATATTCGTTTTGTTCAATGTCCGTCATGCTGTCCGTCTGCCCGTCTGTATGAACGCGCGTTTCTCCGACACCCATAGAGATAGAGACTTGAAACTTGGTACGTATATTGGAAAGTACCCTCAAAAGTTAAAGTGTCTTGGGTTTGGTCCTACGTCCACCAGGGAGCTAGAAAACCGCGAACATCGATTTTAGCAAATCGACAAATCCACATATCTCTCACAATTTAATGGATACAGTCACAAATTTTGGATGGTAGGTTGTTGGCGAGGTCCTTGAAAGATCGGCATGTGCCACGCCCACATCCGACGCCCCCATCACCCCCGCTCCAAAAAATTTCAATGGCTATATCTTCCGCAGTTTTTAAGTAGGGAACGTCAAATTTGGTAGGTATATTACTGGTAGTCGCCTTTAAGAACCGGTAAATTTGTGGTGCCACGCCCACACCTGCGCCTAAAATCGACAATTCCGATTGTAAATCGATAACTCCGTATATCTCCGAAAATTTTAAAGATAGAGTAACCAAACTTGGAAGGTAATTTGCTGGTAACCTCATCCAAGGATTTGCATACGGCGCTTATCTGCCATAATTTTCAAGCTGGTAACTGGTAACTCCTCCAAAGATCGATCCAAAAATTTGATGGCCACACCCACTCCACCTACCCAAACCGATACACCTGTTGGTGTAAATCGATAAGCCCATATATCTCACGCAATTTGAAAACTTAAGTCACCAAATTTTAAAGGTATATTGCTAGTAACAACCTTCATAAATGTGGAACACAAATTTTGGACCACGCCCACTCCCGCCCACAAGAAACGATAAATGCCTGTATCTCCCGCAATTTAAGAGCTACAGTTACCAAACTTAGAAGGTATATTACGAAGATCGAACTCCAACATTTTTTGGGCCACGCTCACTCCTTCCCCGAAAGCCCATAAGCCCCCATATCCCCCGCAATTCAAGTTAGTTAATTACCAAACTGGGTAGGAAGATTAATAAGAAACTTCTCTATAATTTTTTTGGGCAACGCCTACTCCCGCCCCTAAAGTCTCGAAAAGCCCATATCTCCGGAATTTAAGAGTGAAAGTAGCTTATACAATTTTTTGTGTCTTTTCTTCCCGTGTAATTCTGCTCACCGTCTTTAAAAGCCACGCTCACTTATATGCAAATCCTATACACATTTATTGGAGAATTAACGGAATACGTTCCCATTCAAAAAAGCAAACTTGGACAGTATTTCTTGACTGCACACAAATAATGGTATAATAGTATTTCGCTGTCGGTTACGTCCGACGTTGCAAAGTTCAAGCTATTTTTTTTTTTTTTGAGAATACGGATTTGGAATTTGCTGCCACCTTGAAATTATTGCTGTTGGACTTACAAAAAAAAGAATACTACGCTTTGTTGATATTTTCTGCATTTAGAATGCTCATCAAATATTTGTGGCAAGTATACACACACAAATCATCATAACACACACCAATTTTTTTGGCAGTGGAATTCATAAAATATGCTCGTGTATTTTCTCGACTGCCCCAAAAATTCTGCTACAAAAATGAAAAACGAAGTATAGCATCCATCTTCAGACTACCAAAGAATCAATGCTCTCCAATACTGGCAAGATATACAAGTTTTATAGTTTGACCAAAATAGATTTATCTTCTAAATTAAAAATAAATTTGTGGCAAAAAATGCAGAATTCATACATAAAATCAGATATTTTGGATAGTATTTTAACCTTAGGCACATTTAAAAAACAATAATACTTCGAGTCATTAACATTTCTCATGACAGTTAAATTCTTTTTCGATATCTCACATTTTTTATTTACCCGATTGTTGCGAAACTACAATTTACAGATATGCATTTAGGCAGACTCTTAGCAAACTTCTGCCTAAGCTATATTTAAATAAAAACAATAGTAGTGCTCGCGGGTACACAAATATATTATTGGATCGCACTAATATGCGATGCAATTACACATTTCGCGTTCAAATTTTAATACCCCACTCAAGAGCAGACGGCAATTAAAATAAAGAGAATCAAAAAAAAAAAAAAAAAAAAAACAATAATAACACCAGCAAATACAATTCGATGGTAAAAAAAAAAAAAACTGCTGGCTGGGTATACATGTCATATACATATATTTATAATATATTTATTTGATTTATATTATATCTGTTTGGCACTTAAAAAAAGCAAGCTCGAAAATGGCGCCAGTGCGTCTGCTATTCTGTTGGCCTTGGCAACAGCTAAGATGACGCACAGACCCCCCCTCTCTCTCTCTCTCTCCCTTTCTCTCTCTCTCTCTCACTCTCTCTCTCTCCCGCACTTTCATAAAGTTGCTGTCAAGATATTATGAATTCTATTATATTCAGCTTTGAAGTAGTCAACAATTGCTTTTCAACATAACAGAAACCATTTTAATTTATTTACATATATATGTGTATTTAAAATATAGTTGAGTTTTATACCTTAGCGGCAAGCAATACAACACGGAAAAAAACCCACAGGAACACACTTGAAAAAAATAAAGTAAATATAAATTGTTGTCGCCTTTCACTTTTCCGCGCAAATCAGACAATATGTCGCAGCTGCACTTTTTGATTGCTTCGTGATTGTTTACTTTGGTCTGAATTCGAAAGAGTGTAGAAATTGTCGAGCTGAAGCGCCAACCGCACTGAAAAATGACGAGCGAGGCCGTGTGAAAGCTCGAGTTACGCGTTACACAGCCAAACACAAACTGATTACCGTGTGCCGTGCCATGGTTGTGATTTACCGACAACCAACAACCGACAAGCGTCCCAGTCAGTGCCGGAGTCAGTAGCACAACAAGGAAACGACACACGAACTAAACGAAACACACACACACACACACACATGCGCACACGCCACAGCTGTACTTACTGCGTATGTGTGTGTGTGTGTTGAAAGAGTATCGCTCATAGCGTGGTGAGCGAAATTTCCCCGAATTTCAACCACTTGGCAGGGATAAGTGAAATACTGGGTTTTGTCGTGATATTAAATGTGAAATCCAGCTGGCTTCATTTCAATGTATTACAAAATCATTAACCAATGCTGTATTTGGATTGAAAAAAAGGATTCATGAGAAATCAGTAACTACAGTTTGCATTTACATAAAGCCAAGTAAGCTGTAAGTGAATTTAGTACCATTTTATACGACACTGGTTGAAATAATTAAAATTTACTTACAAAACTACAATTCAGCTTTTGTGTCAACAAATCAAAGCAATTTAGGCACGTCGAAAATTGCATACCCTTGCAGACGGAAGGCAATCCGCTGACATTTAAATCTTAGCCTAGATTACGACATTTTATTTATTTTTTGTTTTATATTTTAAATGTTTATTATTATATCTGAGCCCAAAACATAAATTATCTTTTATCCGATTGTTTTTATGGCAGCTATAATAGTGATATAGTGATCCGCTCCGATTGGCCTAGATCTACGAAGTGTATTCGGACGCATACATGTCAAGTTAATCTGTTAACGATAAATTATTATAAATCATTGAAATTATTATTAAAGCTTGAAAGCTTGAAGATAAACAGCTTTAATATTATTATTGTTTACAAAATATTTTTGAGAGTACAAAAACCTTGCTTTAGACTATGTACTATTATATACAACAAGATAGGGAAATAACAGCTTTTAGGTATAATAGCCATCATATCGGAATTTAGCTGCTCAATTAATTGTTTTTATGAATAAACAAAAAATAGAAATCAACCGACTCACATAGAAACCAGTTTTATAATATTATAGTCCGATGTTGATAATGCTTGCGAAAACGAGGCAAGCATGGATGATAAATAAAATAAGTACCGACCGTAGCAAAACTTTATGTAGACAGTAGCTATAAAGCTGATCACCAGACAGAGTAAAAGAAAATCGCAGTTCTTAGATCAACTCAAAAGTTTAATTAATTATGGATTTATATCGTTGCTTTAAGCAATTGTATATTATTTTTCTAATATTCTGGCTGAATCATGGCGAAAAAGAAACTGGGAACTGCTCAAAGGAAACAACAATTTAAGCTAAATTTCCCAGCTATTTTCTGGGATATACCGAGCCAGAGGACATTTTGGCCTTGGTGTGGTGAACAAATGCTGAGTTAGTGTTGCAGCTGCCCATATTTTACATATTGGCATGTATATGTGGGTTTAGTATTATTTCGTTTGCTGATTGTGTATTTATGAATGTCAAACTTAGCCTAAAAGAGGCAACGTACGACGTAAACATTAGTTACGTCGTCCGCAAATTTTAATGACTTGGACCTGCAGTTGGACGACCTGTTTGCTGCCAAAATATGTTCGCTTTTGAATTTGAAATGATGACGATGCTGGAACATGGCGCATAATGAGCAATATATCAATGTGGCATTGTGGAAGTAGCGTGCCTCCTGCTGCTGACTCAAGGCGGATGACAACATGTCATGTCAGCGGTGACGGGTTGGCAGCTAAGCGACAATTGATATTGATTTTTGTTCTGACCTTTGACCCCAATAACAATGTTGTTATTGGCTAGTCAATTAACGAGGCACAGCGACAATTCTGGACTTAAGTCTCGTCAACAATGGATCACCATCAAGAACATCATCAAGCAGAGACCATTTTAATTATAGAACCACCAGTTAGCCGCATATAGCCCAAATCCACACCTGCTGCACATTCACACACCCCCACACGCACACACACGTACACAATTGTCAGCAGTGTAGCATGATGTGCAACCGTGTGCCGCAAATGTCACAGAGCCCGGCTGGTGGGCCGGTCTATGCCACCAATGGCAATTCCCAAACTTAATGCTAAATTGTTTTTTTTTTTTTTTTTTGAGGATTAGGGTCTCGCAACGACGCTTGACGTCAACTTGTTGAGCAATTAAGCCAGGCAGCCAAAACAGGCAAAGAGCCCCGCTGCCGACTCTGTGAATTTATGTAAACTTCAAATGAATGTATTATGCATACTGTGGGACACTGTCAGGCGCTAAAGTAGAAAAAAAAACATTAAGAATAATATTTGCGATGTTGAAAATGTAATTAAATATGTGATTATTTTCAGATATGAAAAAATATGAAAAATTTAATTCTGTTGCCACGGGCATGTTGCTGACACATATGTAATTATGTAATTATGAAGTTTCTTAGACTCTATTTTGCCAAAGTCTTATGGGCATTAAGTTGCTGTCTTTGTTCAGACAGTGATCTATGTGTCTGCCGTAAACGTATTTATCGTCATTATATAAGGTATATATACCAAGAGAAAATTGGTGTTGGGGACTAGTAAACCGATAATCGGAAATCGATAAAACCACAATTTAAGAACAATAGTCTCTAAATTTGGTTGGTAAATTGTTGACGAAGTCCTTCAGGAGTCGCCATCGCACTACTTTTCTAGCCCTTCTGTCGTAAGAAAAATTTGGAAACCGCCATATTTTCCACAGGTTTTCAGCTAGAGCCACGAAATTAAGAAGATAATTAGCGAAAATTATAATATCTTAGTCAAAAAACATATTTACATCTAATATATAAATACATTCATATTAATATTTATATATGCATGTATATCTATATCGCTTGTTGTCAATATTGTTTCATCCGATTATTGACGCCTGACGAGTTGCAGTTAGTTGTTATGGCTATTTTTAACAAACGCCAACTAGCTAATATCCTTTTTAATCCCGTTGCCATAATACATACACGTCCATCTCCGCCCTGGTTCCTACCCCACCTCCCCACTTAAGACCTCAGAAAGTGTGTAGACGTAAGTATTATTGGTGTCTGCTGTTTGCCTTTTGTAGTTATTACTTTCGAGCTTTTTATACTATTATACAAAAAAGGTATAATAGTATATGGGTTTTGTTCAATGTCCGTCATGCTGTGCATCCGTCTGTCCGTCCGTCCGCCTATCCGTCCGTCCGTCTGTCCGTCTGTGTGAACGCGCGTTCCTCCTACACCCATAGAGATAGAGACTTGAAATTTGGAACGTATACTGGAAAGTACCCTAAAAAGTTAAAGTGTCTTGGGTTTGGACTAGGGAGCTAGAAAACCGCGAAAATCCACATATCTCTCACAATTTAATGGATACAGTCAACAATTTTGATTAGTAGGTTGTTGGCGAGATCCTTGAAAGATCGGCATGTGCCACGCCCACCTCCGACGCCCCCATCACCCCCGCCACAAAATTTTTCAAATGGCTATATCTTCCGCAGTTTTTGAGTAGGGAACGTCAAATTTGGTAGGTATATTACTGGTAGTCGCCTTTAAGAACCGGTAACAAATTTGTGGTGCCACGCCCACACCTGCGCCAATAATCGACAATTCCGATTGTAAATCGATAACTCCGTATATCTCAGAAAATTTTAAAGATAGAGTAACCAAATTTTGAAGGTAATTTGCTGGTAACCTCATCCAAGGATTGGTATACCAATTTTTTGACCACGCCCACAACCGCCGCCCCCAGGAACTTCGTCCCTAGAAATTTAAAATGCGCATATCTGCCGTAATTTGCAAGCTAGAGTCGCAAAAATTTGATGGCCACGCCCACTCCACCTACCTAAACCGATACACCTGTTGGTGTAAATGGATAAGCCCATATATCTCACACAATTTGAAAACTTAAGTCACCAAATTTTAAAGGTATATTGCTAGTAACACCCTTCATAAATGTGGAAAACAAAACCACGCCCACTCCCGCCCACAAAAAACGATAAGTGCCTGTATCTCCCGCAATTTAAGAGCTACAGTTACCAAACTTAGAAGGTATATTATTAAGATCGAACTCCAAAAATTTTTTGGGCCACGCCCACTTCAGCCACCAAAACCGATAAATGCCCATATCCCGCGCAATTCAAGTTAGTTAGTTACCAAACTGGGTAGGAAGATTATTAGGAAACTTCTCTATAATTTTTTTGGGCAACGCCTACTCCCGCCCCTAAAGTCTCGAATTAACAGAATGTGTTCCCATTCAAAAAGGCAAACTTGGACAGTATTTCTTGACTGCACACAAATTATGTTATAATAGTATTTCGCTATCGGTTACGTCCGACTGCAACGTTCTACCTTGTTGTTGTTGTTAGGTTTATGCCTTCACGTAGTTCTACATAAATTTGAGACGAATATGTACTTTGCTGGCTGCGAAGCACTCTTTCTGCCTCGCCTCTCCATCCAGCTATTTTCTTTGTTGTCGAGCAATCCGCTTAATATAATTTTTCGGCAGCGCTTTGAGTCTCACGCCAGCGTTGTCTTCTCAGCTGATCCTGGCAATGGCGCAAATTGCAGCTGGCATAACGGCTCTTGTCCATGAGTATGAATTACCGTTTCCGTATACATATGTGTGTTCAAATGTTTCGTAATGCATATTAGTGTGTTTAAGGCTGCGTGTGTGCGTATGTGTAATTGTGTGTGAGAGAGTTGTGTGTATTTCGCAGTTACACGAGACAACGTAAACGGCTTAAATACGCAGCCAAAAGCCGCTTAACTCTCAACTTTTGTGCGGTGGTTTGTGTGGAGTACGTAGTAGAGTGGATGTTATGATGGAAAGCGGGGAAATCGGGGGACAAGTTGCAAACCATTCTTGGCTTTAATTGCAGACACAAGTTAGGAACTAGTTTACCCAGCAACCGTTCATAATCATGTTTTATGCTTCGACTACACCACAGAGCACAGTAAAAGCAACGTATTCGATTCTGGCCAACTGCTAAACTAAACAGCCGTTTCACTTTGGCTTCAGTCAACACAATAATAAGCGAACGCAGTCTCGCTCACCCTTTTCAAAGTCGACAACTCGCTTAAGCCATGATCAAATAAAATATTGTCAAGATCTTACAAGCTGCATACATTCCAGCGACGTCAAATTGGATCGAAAACGAAATATTATTGAATCTTGGATCGACTTCCAGAAGTTCTAATCGAGATTAAAGAATTTAATTGAAATGAAACTAACAAGCTGTACTAACGTCCCATTTAATTACCTAGGGATAATCAGCCTTGAAAATTTTAGTTAGGCTATATTTAAATATTATTATAAATATTTTGTATATGAACAACAAAAATTCAGTCAGTAATATTCTCATTATCCTTATGACAGCATTTTGGTTGGATAATCAGAACAAAATCCGCCAGCTTGCTGCACATTTAAATGTTGTTGTCAAAATTCATACATAAATGCGTACACACATACATATATGTATATATGTATATAATATATACATGCTTAAATCAGGCATGGCTAACACGCTCAAATCAAATCAACTCACTTTCAGTTTCTCAAAGAAAACTGGACGGATGACATAAGCAAGATAAGAAAAAAAAGGACAATAGTCAGAAAAAAATGTGAAAAAAAGGAAACAGCGACGGCAAAACAATTTTGCATTGAAATATTTATTTAAATCTTATATTCTGCTCCGGCAGACGTCAAATGGGTGTCTACATTCATTTGTTGGTATGTTCAAATGAATGGGTATAATTTGTTCGAGTTTGCAAGCCGAATCTTGTATTGAAAGTGTTCAAGCTCGTTTTGAAAAATTTTATGTTTTATTTATTTATTTATTTGGATTCTTGTTTCAAATACTGTCCAAAATATCAATACTTATGGAAAAAAAAGTCAGCTACAAAGGCAGCTAGTAAATAATATTCTGATATGCATTATTTTTATGCAGACGCTTTAAGTCTTAAGAATATATTATAAACAAATTTATACAAAAATAATTAAAAATTAGGAGCAGGGTATTTGTCAGTATTGCATTCATACTTTATTTCTTTATATTCCACTTTTGTTTTATTATTATGATGCCTTCGTTTTGCTGGTTGTTCTTCATTGTTTTGTTTGTTTTTGTATTTTATACGTTTGTGTGCTAAATATTCACAGCTTTTGTTGGATTACATTTTGCTTAGGCATGATCCAAGTAAAACCATTCATAGCCAGTGTTTTTAAACAACTGAGAGTAATGCTACTATTTTCGAGCTGGGGTCGCTGCCTTTTGGCTGTGGAAATAAAATAATTATAAGCTGGAAAACGACCTGCTCTGTTCTTCAGTTCCGTAGAGGACGGCAGCTGAGCGGTTGGCTTTAATCTTTTCAGCAATTGGCGCATACTTTATTTGCGAGCAGTGACGCAGCAGGTGGAGGTAATGGGATGGGGGGATGGGTGAGCCTAGGGCATCGCTATGTGCTGTATGAGGCATTGTCACGCATAATTAAAATTAAATGCGCTTTTGGGAATAATTCAAATGAATAAACGAGCGTGGCCAATATGTGTGCGCTGCATACACAATATGAGTTGTCCTTGTCTTGCATAGACGGTGCTATAACCCTCTGCACTCCCTTCCCTTACCCCAGCACGCACACATGCACACATGCACTCACACACAACGCTGGCCATACGATTCTGTTCTGTCTCTGTCCAAAAGGAGCGGCCTTAGACACAAAACTTTAGAACTTTTTGGCATTGTTGTGGGCGTGGGCATCAAAATGGGCGAGTCCAAAGAGCGAACGAACTGGCAAAGACATAGCTTAATTTATTATGCGACTGATGGCCATTAATTTTGCAGGCCACAGTCGCTTGGCAGTTAGTTTGCCTCCAATGTTTGTCGCCTGCCTAGCAAGTTGCCAGACAGGCGACGCTGAATAGTAGGCAGCACATGTTGCTCCCAACATATGTATGTCTCAGTGTGTATGTGTGGCTAAGCGTGCCTGATTGAGTGTGTGTGCATATTTAAAAGTTTTCACAAGCAAAATCCCCTCATATCACACACACACACACACACACACTCACACAGACACACACACACACACACTCACACACACACACACAGAACTCTCAAACTCGAATGTACATGAGAATATGCCACGAGAAGACGGAAGAAAACAGGCAGAGAAGAGAGCAGCTCCTAACTCATTGACGCTCAAAAGAATGCAATGCACACTAGTACTTAATTATACGCAAACGCTATATGGATGGCACATCAACACACATAATCCTCCCCTCATTTCTCCACCAAATCCCCCACACACATCCCGCACTCAAACGACCCCATTTCAGTCGAGCCTCGCCTAATTGCTTAAATACTTGGGAAAATGTTGCGTTTGTGTCACTGCGCATTGACAGCATTGATGCGCAATTTATGCTCTGACACGAAGCTGTCCAAAATTTTTGATTAAGGCTGCAAAAGTGTCCTCAAGTTATTTCCAATTAGTTCGAATAAACAGTTCTGTTCAGCGTAGGTTTTCAATTCTTTGAATAGTTTTGTTTTTAGTTATTTTTGTTCACATTGTAAAAGAAAAAAGTTTGCAGATTTTCAACATCAAAAAGATTGCGTAGTTCATTAAGGTATATCACATTTGTAGTATTCTGAAATACCTGTACTCTTTTTCGAGCACCCAACTTGCCCAGTTAGATTAAATGAAGAATAAAACCTATAACAGTTTATATTAAATACAGTGCAATAAACACAGCTGTAAGAAAAGCATTGATTAGATTATGTCGAGAACTCTGTATCGACATATCAATACATTACAACTTTTTTAAAATAATAGAACACATGAGACACAGCCTTCCGGCTGAGCTGCAAATGCGCCATAACATTTTCAATTTCCCATTGCATAGTGCGCATAAGCAAGGGCAACGCCTCCTGCAATGCAAACTGAACACATTGACTGCGTGTGTCTGACTGTGTGTGTGTGTTTGTGTTCATTTGTGTGGAAATCAGCGCATTGTACGCCATATAGGCGCCTATCTGTCTCGCAGGCGGATGCGGCATTGTTGCACACAGGCGTTGCCCATTTGAAAAGCAATGCGCAGCAGTCAACGACCAAACGCAGCCAGCAATCAAATGAGAGTTCTGTCAGATGCGACTGTTGCACCGGGGTACGTGTGCCCATTATTGTTGATGATAGTCTATACCCCATAAGCTGTTACTATAGGTATTTGCACGCAGGCATCAGCAGGCTATATACAAATATATATGTTTTAAAAATAAAACTAGATAAATATAAACTTAGATAATCGTAAGATTTATAAACTAATCGTCTCATATGTAAAATATACCCTTATGATTTTTAGACTGATCTGCTCAGAAGATAAATCCTTTTCGACCTAATTGAAAAACTGCACCGCTAAACACGGGCACAGACGTTATTCAGTTGTTGTTAATCTTGCTCTTCTTTTTTTGAAGCTGTTAAGCTTTATTTAAGTACCAATTTTCTCGCTGCTTTCCTTAGCTGCTATTTTTTGTTTTACTTATTCAGTTTAACTTTTCTTGTTTTTTTCTGGTACAGGGAATCTTAAAGTCGAGCAATAATTTTCTGGCATGCATTTTTCACTCTATCCGGATGACCACAAACTTTTGTCAAGATTCGGCATTTTCGGCGGGCTTTGGAGGACCAATTGGGGAAATTGAAATGGGCATGCAATGCCTCTAAGCGCGGCTTTCAACGCGTTAACGCGCTGAACACACACACACACATCTACATGCACATCACTTATGGCTTATGGCACTAATGTGGCCACTTTGGCTGCTGCCGGTTGTGTCCAATGTGCAATCACCAACAACTGGGCTGCTGGCTTTTGTGGATTTATGAGGCCCATTTATGGCCATGGCGGTCCCATAAAATACAGCCAACAAACGAGAGAGGCGGAGATAGAAAGTGGAGGGATAGACAGAGAGAAAGATACAGAAGGAGAAAGATGAGAGAGAGTAGGATAGGAAGAAAAAGTGCGCTTTAGAAGTTATAAGACGAAACCATTGGCAATTGACGTGCCAAATTTCATAACAATTTGCGCACACGAATTGAAGAACAACCAATGCCACTTGAGTGGTCCAAAACGTCGCTTGGCAATGCCCAGCCACGTCTTAAAATCGTTGCCTTAACACTAGAAAGCCGTTGAAAGACAAACCCGCAGCACAGCACATAAGAGGACTTCAACTCTTAACAAGCTTCCGAACTTCTGTGAAAATTTGCGAAAACAATAAAATAGGAGTGTGGACAGTGTGTAAACTGACTTCTTGAATATGTAAGGGAATAAAATTTAATTTTCCTCATTTAAGAAGATTGACAACGCAGCATAGGCAGAACGGATTTATTTGCCAGTGAAAAGTTCTACATGTTTTTGTGAAACTTGGCAACGTTGCCAACTAATTACCAAAGTGTTCATTAATACTGCCAACTTGGAAGTAGAAAATATTTACAATTTTGTAATAATTATAAGACCAGTAAAGTTTAGCTACAGTGCAGTTGCGATTATCTGAAATTTAATATTTGATAAGATTAAAAGAGAAGGTATAAATTTGAGCATAAGTAAAGATAAAAGCGATCACTAATAAGAATATCGAAATATGTCAATGAGTATGGAAAGCCATGTAGTAGAATCAAACTGTAATCAACCGCATTTTACTTAGTGTTAAAACTGAAACTTGGCATCCGTAAACACTTTGGTGTATACGACATACACGATATTGTGTTCGCAGCTCCGTAAAACTTTTTTCACTCTGTGTTCTTTTCGGCACATTTCTTCGCCTGGTTTGCCAGTTGTTTGGCTAGAGTTTGAGTTTTGAGCTTGTTGTTCGCTCACTGCTTGGTAATAAACTTGAATTTTATTGTCGGACAAGAATGTTGCAATATACTTGGCCATAATTTCCCGTCTTACACATTGTTGCCAAAAACATTCCGAACCCCAGCCGATTCTGTGGTTTTAGCTTAACGCCTCTTTTGATTGCTGTTTTGGGTCCTCGATACCTACCAACCTACCTTGCTCCCTCCACATCTCCATCATCGTCATCTACAGTTTCTCTTTTTCTTCCGCTGTGATGAAATTTTGCTTTGATATTATAAATAGTGTGCGACAAGAGCAGTTTTGGGTCAACTGAAAAAGTTGCACTTATGGCCACTCCAAAAATATATCTATGCAAATTCAAGTTTTTAAATGAACTTTGACAAAAACAAATAAATTGAAATACAAAATAAATGTTGAAATAATAACTATAATGCCCGGGCGCCCTGCTGATAGCTTGGCAATTTGCTGGATCTAATTTAAAATTTATGATGACAAAAAAATGCTGCTCTTCAACGACTGGCTACTGCTATTGCGGCAAAGAGTGGCAAGGTAAAAGTCAGCAAAAACAAGATAGAACGTTGCAGTCAGACGTAACCGACAGCGAAATACTATTATACCATAATTTGTGTGCAGTCATGATATACTGTCCAAGTTTGCCTTTTTGAATGTGAACACATTCTGTTAATTCTCTACTAATAAATATGTATATGACTAGCATATAAGTGAGCGTGGCTTTTAAAGACGGTGAGCAGAATTACACGGGGAGAGCAGACACAAAAAATTGTATAAGCTACTTTCACTCTTAAATTCCGGAGATATTGGCTTTTCGAGACTTTAGGGGCGGGAGTAGGCGTTGCCCAAAAAAATTATAGAGAAGTTTCTTATTAATCTTCCTACCCAGTTTGGTAATTAACTAACTTGAATTGCGGGGGATATGGGCGCTTATCGGGTTTGCGTGCTGAAGTGGGCGTGGCCAAAATTTTTTTTTTCACATTTATGAAGGGTGTCGCTAGCAATATACCTTTAAAATTTGGTGACTTCAATTTTCAAATTGCGTGAGTTATATGGGCTTATCGATTAACACCAACAGGTGTATGGGTTTAGGAAGGTGGAGAGGGCGTGGCCAACCAATTTTTATAGCGATCTTTGGGGAAGTTACCAGTAACATACCTTCAAAATTTTGCGACTCTAGCTTGCAAATTACGGCAGATATGCGCATTTTAAATTTATAGAGACGAAGTTCCTGGGGGCGGCGGTTATGGGCGTGGTCCAAAAACTTATATGCCAATCCTTGGAGGAGGTTACCAGCAACTGACCTTCCAATTTTGGTTACTCTATCCTGACAATTTTCGGAGATAAGCGGAGTTATCGATTTAAAATCGGAATTGTCTTTTATAGCCGCACACACAAATTTGTTATCGGTTCTTAAAGGCGACTACCAGTAATATACCTACCAGATTTGATGTTCGGAGAATCATACAGATGGACAGACGGGCGGACGGACGGACAGCATGACGGACATTAAACAAAACCAATATACAATTATACCTTTTTGGTATAATAGAATAAATATTTGGAAGCGACTTAAGGCAAAAGCATAAAACAAACATAAAATATTCATTGCATACTTTTAGTCATTCGAGTTGATGTATTTCTTATTTCATTTCCGTTGTGCGTTTTGTTATCCTGTTTGGATATGTTTACTTTGAATACCCTTTAGCAGCAAGGCTTCAATGATTTGAGCTCAACTTTTTAACATTCTCATTATTGTAAAAGTTAATATATGTATAAATTATATTTCAAATTTTAGGTTTCTATCTTTATAATATTTAAAATGTACATATAGTTGTTACAGCGAGTATAAGATATCCTAGAAAATTGTTGTATACACTTGATTCGGTAAGGAAACTACTGCTTAATCGGATTCGACTATCAGGATTACAAAATTTAAGGTAATTTTTCATAATTGAGTACAAATTTCTTTCGAACCTATCTCTAGTACCTTAGACCTGTACAGACAGGGCAACTATTATTCGAGCAGCACTTGTTTGGTGCTTGTGTTCTTATTTGATATGCACTAAGTACTTATACTTATTTTTTTTTTACGGCTGCTTTCGCAAAATTTGCTGTCAATTAAATATTGAAAAGAAGTCATAAAATCTCTCTGATTTTTGGGATAAGCGAATATTCCGTTTTCAGTGTTGAGATTATTTTTTCCCAATTTCTTTCATTAAAAACATCATGCGAGAACGCACAAAGTAAACAAAGCATTCAAGACTCGCACTAACATGGCTAAAATAAACAATAGCCTGCAAAACTTGACATTCCACAGTAATAGGCGTAGATACACACATACATACACAATTTGAATAGTGTGCGACTGCTAGTGTAATGAAAATCAGAATGCAGTGCGCTTTGCATGAATAGGTTTTTAAGAGGTCATTTCGGGATATTCGTTTAATTTTCAGACTGGTCAAACATGGAGAGACGATTTGCTGAAAAGTCAAGCCATTAGTCATTATTTATTTAGTTTAGTTGTGCTTCAAATTGTAAAGAAACACATTGCCCAAAAACAAATCAACTAATAACAGCTATAAGCTTCAGTAGCATTTGAAGCCTTAATCTTTATTAGGACACGACACTAGAATTCAAAATTAAGAAACTGTTGATGTTAAAGAAAAATCAGAGCTGGCATATAGTTATACAAGTAAGAATGTTATATTCGAGTGAGCTCAACTACGATATAACCCGAACCAAGCTGTTAAATATACTCTAGTTTTATTACAAAATTTGCCTATGAAAATGTTGCACACTCAAATATAAGAATGGGTAAAATATACTGAAGAGTTTAAACAGAAAAAAACTAAGATGGCGCATATACATATTCACAAACCCAAACTGGCTATCACTTTTTGCACCATTCAAACTTTTTATACCCTTAACCCATTAAAAATGTGTGAAAAAGGGTATAATGGTTTTGTGCAAATGTATGTAACAGGCAGAAGGAAGCATCTCCGACCCCATAAAGTATATATATTCTTGATCAGGATCAACAGCCGAGTCGATATAGCCCTGTCTGTCTGTCCGTCCGTCCGTCTGTAGGAACACGCGGATCTCAGATACTATAAGAGCTAGCGACTTCAAATATAAGTTCTCGGGTACCAGGCGCAGATCAAGTTTGCTTTATTTTATCGATAACTGCCTGTTTCTGAATTATCGATACATTTAGATTTCCGACAGCAACAAATTCCACAATTTAAGAGGCAGAGGCTTCTAATTTATACACAATATGCATATACATATTATTGATCAATTGCCAAAATTCATTAAGATCGGATAAAAAACACCAAAGTTATGGTCAAAAATATATTTTCATATTGATTTTCTTGCTGTCAGCAGCCGGAAGCATTTTCAGTATGCATATAAATAGGCGAGCGCATTGTAAGAGATGGCATGATAATCGACACTGTTTCGTGTACGTAAGTAGCCATTCAATTCGGGCATTTGAGTGCAAATCATCTTAAAGGGAAATTTGCCAAGAAAACTAGAATATATTTAACAACTGGGTTAAGTGTATATCGTAGTCGAGTTAACTCGACTACAGCATCTTACTTGCTTAGGTGTAAATGTGTAAAAATAAAAACATAAAAAGAAAGGTGTTACTTTCAATTGATTTCGATCATTGTTATTATTTTCGAAAAAATAAATCGGAAGTATAATTGTAAATTCTTTTATTTAGACAGATACCATTTTATTCGTGTAATAGGGTTAAATAAAACCTCATTTTATTTATAATGACACGCATATTTTAAAAACTATGATATGATACTAAAGCAACTCGACAAGATGCGGGGCGATCAGGATACACTATATGTATATACACAAATGGGCAATTGGCTGATGTGAAACGCTGAACTCATGCATAATTCATGGGACGAAAACCATTGAAGTGTAATTAATTTATGTCATGACTCATGACTACATACGATATATACTGTGCCCTGTGTCATCTGTGTGGAGAACTGAAAGCAATATTCAGTCAGTCACATACACAGACACACATTTGCAACAGCTCGCTTTAGTATCACATTTTAATAATTCATATAGTTTTTGCATGAATGCGCCGGTAGATGGCGCTGCCAATAAGCCTAATGACTATGCTGTGGAGCATCATCGCTTCGAGGTCTCGCTCTGCCATGTTGGCCAAATGCCTAATGACTTAATTAGCCTAATCATAAAAGGACTTGCGCACACACACGCACACGTGAATATGGAGGATGTCAATAGACAGATTCACTATTTCCTCTACAAATTAGTCAGAGGGTGGGTCTGTCTCCTCATGTTGCTTATAGATTACTTTTTGGCCTGATAATTGTAAGGGGCCGTCATAAAAATGTTTTAACCATGGGCCCCATAAATCATCATTAAGCACATGATGTGCATTAGTTTTTATCTGTGCGTGTGCATGCGTTTAAGTATGTGTGTGTAATTAATGTGTCTGTGCGTCACTTTGTCTCCGTTGTTTTTTTTTTACTTTGTTACTTATCGTCCTCTTCTTAATTCTCACTTATTAACTCATTTACGCTAATCAACAAGTCCCACAGCGTCGTCGAATTCAGTAGCCATAGTTCTTTATGAACACAATAAAAAACTGCTACTGTGAACTGTGAACCGGTTCAACTTTATGTCTAGTTTTTGGCTTGTCCATTTAAATCACTATAAGCTCAAGAAAAGAAGGAACTTTGAACCTGTTCAATCTTGTTTTTATACTCCGATACCAATCCGATACCAATCCCCAAATATTTAAAAATACAGTCACAAAATGTTTTGTAGTTCGTTGGCGATGTCCTTCAAAGATATATTTTTCGCAGTTTTTGAGTTAGATAAAGTTTTTAAAATTGAGTAGGTATATTACTTTTAGCTGCCTTGAAAAACCGATAAAGCCGAAAATGGAGCGGCATATACATTTTCCGACCACGCCCACACCCGCCGCCATCAGGAACTTCGGCCCTAGAAATCTGAAATGAGCATATCTTCCACAATTTGTAAGATAGTCACAAAATGTTGAACGTATGTTACTAATAAGACATCGATAAAAAATTAGTTGGCCACGCTCACCCCATTTTCTCTAATCCTCTAAGCCACGCCCACTTATGCCCCAAAAATCTCACAAGGCCCATATCACCCATAATTAAAGAGCTACAGCTACCAATCTTTAAAGAAACGTTGCTCGCAAACTTTTCAACCATTTTATTTCGGCCACGCCCACTCTCGCCTCTGAATATTAATAAATGTGTACATTTACCGAAATTTTAAAGACAAACATGTTGGGTAGA
Organism: Drosophila infuscata; assembly: GCA_035042205.1. Taxonomy (NCBI): domain Eukaryota; kingdom Metazoa; phylum Arthropoda; class Insecta; order Diptera; family Drosophilidae; genus Drosophila; species Drosophila infuscata. Next base: position 1,580,230 of record JAWNLR010000839.1, read on the forward strand.
TTACTAAGAATCTTCTTAAAATATCGATATTTCTTGGCTTCATCAACCCTGCCCTTTCCTTCCTGTTATCAGATGGTATTACCTATGGTATTAAAGAATTTCGCAGTCGACTACGCCCGACTGCAACGTCCTTGGTTTGGAGTTGTTTTAGTTCGATCTTACCTTTTCGCGCAACATATCCCGAATACGACCCGCTTGATTCTTAGAGCGGTGTAACTCCAATTGCAGCTCCAAACAGCGCTCCTGCCAGTTGATCTGCACCAGAGCAAATCGAAAAATGGGAAAGTGATTATTAAATCAGCCACTTTTATTGGTTGAAGAGCTGCGTTGAACCCACCTCTGGCAATGCCTCTCCATAGTTGTTTACCAGATGCACATCCAGATGCTCAGTCAGAGTGGAGAAGTGCGGCCAGGGCGCATCCGGAGCATCCAAAGCGGCGAGCATAGGATTCAGCGGTGGCGGCGCTTGAGGGGCGGCAGCGGAAGCGGAAGCAGCTGTGGTATCCGTCTGCAGATCATTGGCAGACGGCTTTGCTGGTATGGGTGGGGGGCGTGGCTGGCTTCGGGGCATGAGGCGTGGACTATTTGGCGTCGAGGCGATAACCAGACGTGCCTCGTGCAGCTGAGCGGCACGCGTCAACGGCATATGGCCGCTAAACGAGGTGGCTCGCTTCGCCAGGAGCGGCGAGGGGTGCAGTGATTGTGAGCCAGATCCGGAACCAGAACCAGAACCGGTGCCCGACTGACGTCCAGGCAGCGAAGACGGCTGCTGCTTCTGATGGTATTGAAATTGATTCTGCTGAAAATAATGCGTGGAATGCTGTGGAAAGGTGTGCATGTAACTGACGCCATCCTGCGGCCGCAGAAAGTAGTTGTTGGTGTGTGTGTAGTAAGGCGTCTGAGTGCCGGCCACGCCCACCGCTTGGGAGGGCGTGGCACGGCCGGATGTCGCCGCCGAAGCGCTTGCCGTCGGCAATGGCGATAACGAGGCAGAATGACGACGCTGCTCTGCTGCAGCTGCCGCTTGATAATTCTGCAACTGCAACTGATGATGTTGCTGCTGCTGCTGTTGTCGTTGTTGTTGTAAACTGGTAAGCGTATCAAAAATTTTCGATAAGCGACCCAAAGCCACTTCGTCAGACATTTAAGGGACTGGCGGCACCTGTAAGATACAAATTAATACGGCTAAGATAAGTCAAGTGTATTTTAATCGATTGTACCAAAGAGAATTAATAATAATATAATATTAATATTATATATTAAATTATACTCAATTCTCTTTGCAAACCAATTTAATATATTTAATTCTATTTAGATTGATACTAACTGCGTATTGATTGAAATATGCAATTCTGAGAATCCGTAAAAATATATTCAAAATGCAGTTTATTTATATTTTAAATAATCAATCCTAAGGCAAACAAGTCCAACATCATTCATAAATCAATATACATATATCACATAGGAGTAAAGAACAAATTACCCTGTCTGGATTGCTGCCAACTGAAACGTTTTCGTTTTGGTTAGGCTAAGAAAATATATTTTGTGTCACCTAAAATACGAACAGGCTGAAAATGATACTGACAGAAAATTCTCGATGTATGTACTAATAGTTATGTGGAAGGTGGTATGCCTAGATTAAAGAGTATGGGGGATGCGTATAGTAAATATCAATATTCAGCAATATCGCATTTGTTTGAATAAGCTTAGATCAGCTGATGAAGCTTATGGTGCCTTAGAAAGCTTTTGATCGCGGATTTGCACCCTTCAGCTTTTGAATGCAAGCCTGCGCCCTTTCAAAATTGTGACCCATTACCGGGATTTTGGCGGTGCAGTGTGTCAAGTGTTAGTGGTGGTGCAAAGTGTGAGTGTGTGTGCAAAAATAAAAATAAATAAAAAAAAAGGTGCATGCTGACGATAACCAGGCCTGCCCTACAAATACGGCATGCAATTAATAGACACCGCACCACAATACATTATCGACCACGGCACTGGCCACTGATGCCCTTTCTCTACACCAACATCACAACCGCTACGACAACAGCAACAATTCTCCACAACAACGACAAGAGCTACAACAATAACAACAAGAGCTACAACAACAACAACATATCTCCACAATAACAACAAGAGCTACAACAACACAGAAGAACAACAACAACAACCGGATCAACAACAACAACACAGTAGAACAACAACAACAACAACCGGAACAACAACAACAACAACAGGAACAACAACAACAAGAAGAGCCAGGAAAAAACACAACAAAACAACCCCTGTGCTTAGTAACCACATGGCGGTTGGAAAACTGTAGTATAGAATATTAATATGAAATGAATTTTAGTTTTAAGTTACATTAAACACATTACTTGTACAATATTTTCTAGTGAGCGCTTAACCATCATGTTGCAGCTATAAAATTCCATTTCATCTACAGTCATCAACGTCAAAAGGCCTGCTGACATCGATGGACTCCTAAGGATAAATTAGTAGTGAGGACGGTCATAGCCGGATACATCCGCATCATGAGATGCAAATCTTGGTAACAGCGCCCTAGGGTTTATAGTACAGGTCATTTCAATCCCCATATATACATATAGATTCTAATTTGTATCATTAACTAAATGTAAGGATAATGTTAAGCATAGAAAATAAGCCATGAAATACCCTATATGTATACATCCACCTAAAACTATCGAAATTATATGAAGAAGTCAATATGAACTAATTGTTCTTATTTAAAGGCATCTTAGGTTTCAGCACCGCACGCTTTTCTTTGGGTAGGATACTAAATTGCTATTGGTCCTAAAAGGTTGGGTGGGTAGAGATGGAGCACAATGCCATATTAGTTCTCGAAATGTAGATAGGGTATAAACATGTCAGTCCGTTTCCATGTTGTATGTGTCATTTTCCGTTTCCCGTCCTCCCGTCTCTGTCTACAATAATATTATTGTAACACCGTTTGTTGAGGCAGCACCAGACCCACGCCACCTCTTCCTGAGCACGGCCGTCCAAGAAGTAGACAGAGTGTGCCAGCCGAAACAACATCGTAAGTGTTCGTTACAAGAGTCCAATCCATCAAAACTGCAATGACCCAGTGACGTATTCGGGATAATAAGCTCGCTGAGACACCACGGATGTTGTTTTCAATGGCGTCCAGAGTTTTGGCACAACTGATCTGACGTATTCCCAAAGAACATACTTAAACGATGTTCATGATCAAATGACGGCACCGATAAAATAGTTATTGCATTTTATCCATAAGCTAATAATATACCAGTGTGATATCAAAGTTCGAATATTCGAATTGTTAGACTTGTATAAATAATATACACTCGTGAGCTTGAGTTGTAAATTCAGACTGCCTTGCTCTGACGAGCAAGGCCTTATTTTATTGAAAATATCTTAAAACTAAATACATCTGTTTCCTTATCTAACGCAGTCGCTTGTAAGACGACCACAGTGTAATTTCATCCCTCGCTATCCTTTGGGATATTCTACGAATAGCGTTATTAGACCTCAAGTACCTATCCTTGAGTGTGCTGCCTGAGCCCGTTAGCTGATACCCAGAGCAACACATGTTCATACTTGAACATTCTCCGGGGGGGCAGTAAATGTAATGTTGATCAACTCTCTATTTTGTATACATCTTATTCTTAGGTAAACTACAAGACCTACAATCAACACCGTCACTAAAATCAATGAGGCGTGTCCACTTGCCGTAAAGAAATGCAAGTCACCCAAGTGAACTTTGTGGTCGTTGAGATATTGTATTTTCTTCTGCAGTTTCTGAAGTTCCTTTGTATTGTTGATTGTAAGCGATCCAATTTGCCCATGCACGTCCATATTTTCTGGTGCGCTTATAAGTGGCCTGCCCACTAGGAAATGTCCAGCGGTGAGTACATCCTCCGTCTCGTTCTCATTTCCCATTGAGATCAAAGGCCGGGAGTTCAGCACTGCCTCTATACGACATAGCAGCGTAGAGAACTCCTCATATGTGCAGCTATTGTTTCCAAGTATACGCTTTAAATGGTATTTCATGGATTTTACGCCAGCTTCCCACAATCCACCCATGTGGGGGCTCCCCGGGGGAATAAAATGCCAGGTTATGCCGTCTTGCTTTATCACCGCCTGGTGCGGCAGATAGTATTTGCCTTTGCCTGTTGTGTGTACTGGCATCATATGCCCGAGCTGCAGGCACTCTTTCATGAAGTTCTTGTATTCCTGGTAGAGCATTTGGTTCTTCTTAAATTTTTTCTCCATCTTGTCAATTGTGTGTCCCAGCTCGGAGGACAGCAGGTACGGCTCCTGGGCAATAAGCCAAGCCTCGGCAACGCCAGCATCTCTGGCAACCTGATAGACCTCTAGGATCAGCTGATGGTTCTCCCATCGCTCCTCCCAGCGCAAGAATAGCGCATTGCGGCTGTTGTTCAGCGACTTCAGGCGATCCTTGATTTCAGCGGATGCGTAATGATTGCGAGTTAGCAGTTCCTTGCCCAAGGATATGCAGGCGCTGAAGTTATCCTCGCGCGTATCGATCTCGGCCTTCAGGCTCTGATGGTTGCTCATCAGCAGCTCGACGTCGGAGACTTCACGCGGCTTCTCCGAGGTGTTCATCTGGCGCACCAGATCCTCCATCCAGATGGTGAGTGTGCCTTCCATGTTGAAGAGGCGGAACAGATCACCAGTGTCGATCAGCTTCTGTTTGCGTGCATCGCACATTGCCTGCAGATTGTCCCAAGCATGAAGGACCTTCTGTTCCCGATTGGTAATCTCCTTGGCTTTCTCGCCGGCATAGGCGTCCTGCAGCTTGGCGGACTCCGCTTGTATTTGTTGCACCTGCGAATACAGCGTGGTCAGATCCTGCTGGAAATTGTAATGCTTGCGCTGTAGCGTCGACACTGATCCAGCGTCGCATCCCAGCTCATCGGAGACCCCGTGCTGCTTCTCCAGAATGCGGCCAAGCACATCCTTGCAGTCATAGAAGAATTTGTGCAGATCATGCGAGGCGGCCAGCATTTGGGTGCGTGTCTCAATCAGCTCGAGCAGATCTTGCCTGGGATCCTCTTGAGTCGTTGTAGATGGTAGATCCGACAATTCTATATCGATGAACCCTTTCAAGCATTCCGCTTTGAACATTAGCTCATCAATATCATCTGAACATGTCCATGATTTGTCTTCCATTTCCAACGTCATTATTATTTTCTCGATCATTCTCATACGGATGTCCAGCCTATTCTTAGTTTTTTGCAGCTCCATTCTTGCTGGATTAGCCAACCATTTTTGGGCGATTCCCATTTCTTCCCGTAGACCGGATAGGCGCTTCTCTAATTTCTCCAAAATAGGCCTCGTCGAACGATCCGTTTGATAAGCCTTCAGTAGATTGATTTGTTTCTCCGACATCATCACTTTTTTCACTTGTTTTTTTTTTTTGAAGAACGCTCACAATTCGAACTTTGAACGCGGCGCGAAATTCAGTTTATACAGATTACGTATAGTGTAAAACTGTATTTCCAGATTCGACGATTAGTTTCGATCTCTGGACACGGCGCGGAATTCAATTTATACAGATTACGTATAGTGTAAAACTGTACTTCCAGATTCGACGATTAGTTTCGATCTCTGGCCTCCGGCTCGAAGGACCAAAATGTATAAATAATATACACTCGTGAGCTTGAGTTGTAAATTCAGACTGCCTTGCTCTGACGAGCAAGGCCTTATTTTATTGAAAATATCTTAAAACTAAATACATCTGTTTCCTTATCTAACGCAGTCGCTTGTAAGACGACCACAGTGTAATTTCATCCCTCGCTATCCTTTGGGATATTCTACGAATAGCGTTATTAGACCTCAAGTACCTATCCTTGAGTGTGCTGCCTGAGCCCGTTAGCTGATACCCAGAGCAACACATGTTCATACTTGAACAGACTATTAATACATAATTGAAGATTACACATTGCTGATGAAGTTTATTACAGATGGAGATCTCTTAACAACATCGCTTTACTCTGTTATGTAGCTTTCATAGGAATAATGTGAGGGATTTGTTTCATTTTAATAAACATGTAGATGACAGCAATTATCTACCAAATATTCTATATATTATTAAAATGAAATAGTTAAAAAAAAAATAGGCGGCCAAAAGCACTGTCATGAGCAACCATAGCATGAGCAACCATAATAGTAAAATGGATCAGGAAATTACGAACGAAAAATTAAAAGCTAAGCGCTAAGTGAACTACAACTAGCCATCAGCTAACTAACAACAACTTTATTATTATTTTTATTAATCTTTTTATGACTGTCTAAAATGTTCAAAATGCAGGGCTTTGAAACAAACGGGTTTGATTTTGAGGTGAAGAACGCCATTTCAATCGTTCAACGAAGAAAGAGTTTGGTCTTTCATATTTTGTGCGGTTTTTGTCCCAGCCCCAAGAAATGTCAGAAAATTGTCTGGACCAAAAAACGACGCAACACAGGCAACTACGAACGGCAGACGGTTAATGGCTGTTGGCCTTTGACCGATGGCTTTCGGAGCATATGCAGGTTACAACAACAACAACAACAACGGCAAATACAGCAAGTCTATGCATTTGTCGACATTGCTTTACTGTGAATTTTTGTGGCTAAAAGCCTTTTGCCTCAGCTTGAAACTGCTACAGTTACAGCTGCTGTTGTTGTCGATGGTTGGTACAGTATGAACTCCATCGGATGAGAAGAGTGCACCACAACTCTTGGCACATTCGTAAGAATTAAATTAAATTTTGTGCTGATTACCAAGACGGCATAAGAGACGACAAGGCTAACAAGGACAGCAACTGGCAGTTGCCCATTAAATTGGAATTGAAGTTGAGGGTTCTTAGTTTTAGTCATCGACTGCCTCCTCAAATATTTCTGCGTATGTGATTTGCTCTCTCTCTCTATTGTCATTTCTCTTCTTGTCTGTCTGTGCTTGCCTGCACTTGATTCAACAAAGTTTGATTAAAATCAAGTTGACTGAAATTCAAATTCCGTTCTTGATTTGACAAAATGTACACTTGGAGCGTAATTTTCAAATTCTGCTCTGCTCTGTTCAACTGCACTTTATAGCTAATTGTTTCAAATTGGAGTACTGATAGGCTCATTGAGTGCAGCTGGTCAGTTGACGTCTTTAACGGTACACATTTTAAAATTGAAGCTGAACCAAAGATAAATTATGTTTAGAGAACAATGTTAAAATATCGTTTAACTGTCTTATATTATGCAACTTACTTTGCAACGAACAATATCAATATCAGATCACTAAATCATATAACAATACGTAAGCTCCTCTAAGTAATCAAGTAAAAATGCTGCAGTCGAGTGAGCCCGACTTCGATATACCATTAACCCAGCTGATAAATATATTCTAATATTGTTGACAAATTTTCTCATTATTCATTATTTTTCAAAAATTCCAAAGAACACTTATTAACCACCAAAATTAACATATATCCCTAAAATGTTGCTCTGCTGGAGGAAAGAGCAAGATCAGCCCAACAACTACCCGGAAGCTGGTATCTTCCATGAATAACAGGTTAAATGAAGTTGTTAAGGCTAAAGAATATCATACTAAGTATTAATATCCTTATTTCAAATTTGATACGCCAAATATTAAAATTTTTTCAAGACTGCTTCAAATCGGCTGGTACATCTTGGACCGCCCACTCTCTCTAAGTACGTCTTGTCACTCCTACTATGGAACATAACAGTTAATGGACTGTTGCGGGACAGGGAGGGGGTGGCTGCCGGACTGTCGCGTATGCAGATGACATTGCGGTTAACATCTGGGGCAAGTACCCTCACATGTCACCAAACATTGTCCGTTGGCTATACATATAAATCATTAGACCAATCCATTAATATGTGGATAAAGTATGGTAGCCTTGCCTAAATAAGCAATCCACTCAGAAAAAGTTTAACAAGGTTAAGCGCATGGCTGATCTCTGCATCTTGGTGGCTCTTTGCACCACCCTAAATCAGACATTAGACGCCTTCCGAGATATTCCATGTCTGGAAACACACGGCGTAGAACATGGAACACTGAGGGCCATAATATTGAGAGAATCCATAGTCTGGAAGACTCAGATGAAGGGCCATGTCTCTATTCATGCTTCGATTAATATTCAGCTATCCTTTAGTCTCCCTGAACACGGTAGTGTTTTTCAGGCAGAAGTATTAGCTATAAGTGAAGCACTTAAATCCCTAAAGAGGTCTATAATATGATGAGCTAAAAAGGGTTACGTATCCTCTGACTACTAAGAAAACAGACGCAGGTCGAATGACAAAAGGTAAAATGCCAAACCCGGCCCAACCTAAACAGAAAACTCAGTAATTACCTGTTTAATCGCATAAACCACTGGCGTTCAGTGGGCATTCATACCAACAGACCCCAAGCGCCTTATAGGGATTTCTGCAGAAGCAACAGAGAAAAGGAGGAGGAAGAATCTTCCGCATACTTTTTCTGCTCCTGTTTTGCACTGGCCACGAAAAGATAAAACAGAAATCATAGTAAATTGGTTTTGTCTGTCTGTATGAAAGTAGCTTTTTTCGACACCCTTAGAGATGGAGACTTCAAACTTAGAACATGTACTTGCCTGTCCTCCCAATAGATAAAGTGCTAAGATTGGAGTGCTACGTACACTAGGGACGCCCACGCTTAACTCCGCCCCCAAAATCTCGGAAAACTTCGAAGAAGGGTTACTATCATATATATACCTCAATCTGCAAGGCAAACTTGGACAGTATTTCTTGGCTACACACAACTTATGGTATCTAAGTATTTCGCAGTCGGCAAATGCAACGTTCTCTCTTGTTTATATTTGAATTATGGTTTATCAAAATAGTTTATTAAAATTACAAATTATTTAAAAAAAAAAACTTTTAAAATTATACCAAAAACACAATGGCAATTTAACGGTGTGCAACGGTCAACTATTTCTAGGTCTCACATAAGTATGAAAACAGTGGTAATAGAGATACAAAGAGACAGAGAGAGAGAGAGAGAGAGAGAGAGAGAGAGAGAGAGAGAAATTATTAAAATTTTGTTGAAAAATATTGTTTGCAATTGCAGTTTGATAATGCGACAAGTTTGGCAACAATGCACAACAGCCGAAGGTTGATATCGGTGCATAGTGCATATTTATCATTTAGCGAACAAGTTGAATAAACTCATTATCCCTGACAGCACTTTAAAGCTTTAACATCATAAGCTGCTTAGCAATATGTAAGACACAAAATACAATTACTAAGTATTTTGCGATAACATGTTTGTGACTTGGGTTAATATGGAATTACACACAAATTTACACTTAGAGAGACAAGAAGTGGACTGGATAAGCGCAGTTCATTTTGCGACTTCAGCGTTTTCTGTCTGCTCTTGGGCTTTACGGTATGCAACCACTCGCTAATCCACAACCACACACACACACAAGTGCACATGAAAACTCACTCAAATAGTTAGCAAACTAGTTTAGTTGCAATGAAGTGCGGCATGTCGCATGTTGTTACAGCATGAAAACCAAAAGCAAATTTGAGAACCCCAAAGCACCACACCCCTGGACGACAATTAAGTTTCTCCGCTCAGAGCTTTGACAATATTAGTCAACGTAGTTATGCATTATCTACATGTATCTACAGGTACTGCAACGTGCAACATGTACATAATAGGCAAAACTCTTGCCTTTGAGTTAGAAGCAGATGTGAACACAGTTACAATCAAAGTTGCTAGCCAAATAGAAATTTTATGGCATTATATAGTAAATCAACTGTTGGAGCGAAGTTTCCCCGCGTCAAGGAATGCCTGCATAAGAAAGTAAGACTGAGTCCCACCATCGTTGTGTACTCAATCAGCGTTTATTCAAGACTGCTACTTTGCAGTAAGGGTAGCCATTAATGAGAGACTTAACATAAGTATCGATGCACGATTGCTGTTCAAGTATGAGCATGTGTTGCTCTGGGTATCAGCTAACGGGCTCATGCAGCACACTCAAGGTTAGGTACCTAAGGCCGGGTCACGCTATTCTTGGAATATCCCTAAGATAACGGGCTCAGGCAGCACACTCAAGGATAGGTACTTGAGGCCTAATAACGCTATTCGTGGAATATCCCAAGGGATAGCGAGGGATGAAATTACACTGTGGTCGTCTTACAAGCGACTGCGTTAGATAAGGAAACATATGTATTTAGTTTTAAGATATTTTCAATAAAATAAGGTCTTGCTCGTCAGAGCAGGGCAGTCTGAATTTACAACTCAAGCTCACGAGTGTATATTATTTATACATTTTGGTCCTTCGAAACCGTGTCCAGAGATCGAAACTAATCGTCGAATCTGGAAGTACAGTTTTACACTATACGTAATCTGTATAAATTGAATTTCGCGCCGGGTCCAGAGATCGAAATTAATCGTCGAATCTGGAAATACAGTTTTACACTATACGTAATCTGTATAAACTGAATTTCGCGCCGCGTTTAAAGTTCGAATTTGTTCGGCGAAGCTAAAAATGTGAGCGTTCTTAAAAAAAAAAAAACAAATGAAAAAAGTGATGATGATGTCAGACAAACAAATCGATCTACTGAAGGCTCAAGCCAAACTCAGGGAGCAAGTGCAAAAACTGATCAACCAAAGTGCAAGCCCTACCTCGTTCGAGAAGATTTTGGCCGAGTTTTGGTCAAATAACTCGAAACTAGTGAAGATCGGATGGATTGACCACGAATATTTCAATAACAAAATATTCGAGTCAACTATGGCTGAAGTCACAGCATACAAAAGTAAGGAGACGCGAGTGAAACCTAAGGAGAAAATGGTTTTAACTACAACGGAACCCTCAACATCGCAGAAAGCTGTGGAGGAGGAAATATTGAAGTCATCCGACAAGGTGGCTTATCAAACGGATCGTTCTGCAAGGCCTATTTTGGAGAAATTAGAGATGCGCCTATCCGGTCTACGGGAAGAAATGGAAATCGCCCAAAAATGGTTGGCTAATCCAGCAAGAAAGGAGCTGCAAAAAATTAAGTATATGCTGGACGTCCGTATGAGAATGATCGAGAAAATTATAAAGACGTTGGAAGTGGAAGACAAATCATGGACAATGCGGAATGCTTGAAAGGGGACATCGATATAGAATTGTCGGATCTACCATCTACAAGGACTCAAGAGTATCCCAGGCAAGAAGCTCCAAAGGTTGACATACCTAATTTTAATGGAAATGCCAAGGAATGGCCAAACGTTTTTGGCCTATTTACCGAAATAATACACGATCGAGAAGACATCAGCGACACAATAAAGCTGAATCACTTAAGATCATTCCTGAAAGGAGAAGGATCCAAAATGGTAAGCCATTTATTTATTGGCTCAGCGGCGAACTACCAAGAGGCATGGGATCTGATGTGTAAGCGCTACGAAAATAATAGAAAGATTTTCGCTAGATAGAAAGATTTTCGGCTGAACACGTTATTGGAATTGGAACCATTAAGATGCGATTCAGAGGAAAGGATTCGCAAATTCCTAGATGTAGCAACGGAAAGTATCTATATCATAAAGGAAAAATCGAAAATTGGCAATTCCGCAGATGTTATCTTCGCCCAAATCCTTCTTCGACGATTTTCGATAGAGGCTCTGCAGCAGTACGAGCAACACGTTAAAACAAAAAACAGAGAGATTCAATCTCTACAGGACGTACGGGAGTTTATCAATCAGCTATACCATGCGGTGGATTCTGTACAGAAAAACGTTGATAAAGAAACAGAGAACTTGCCGATTTTGTGCGGTAAGCGGGCACGACATAAACAGATGTCAAAAATTTAATGCAGCAAATTTAAACAAACAAAAGAAGTTTGTAAAAATGCAACATTTATGCTTTCGTTGCTTGGGGACTCATGCTATGGCGGAATGCGGAAAGGACTGGAGATGCCAGCAATGTAACAAGCATCATAATACCTTGTTACATGAAGAAACAAAAAAGGAGAGTGTGAACTGGCTTAAACAAAATAAAGGACAGGAAACACTGTTGGCCACTGCTGTTGTCAACATAAGAAGTGCCAATGGAAACTACGAGCAACTTCGAGCATTGGTGGATGGAGGATCACAGCGCACCTTGATATCAGAAGAAGCAGCGCAGCTTTTAAGGCTGAATAAAAACAGGGAGAAAGTGGAAATACAGGGCATAGTTTCAAACGGTGTGGAACTGGCAAAACACAGTATGACACTTGAGATAAAACCTCGATTTTCAAGTAGTTTCAAGGAGAAAACTACAGCGCTAGTACTTCCCAAATTACAAAGAGCACTCCCCAGCAAGAGGATTGATATGGATATCAATACAGAATGGAAGAATTGCACTTTAGCTGATCCAAATGTTAACATGCCTAGAGTTGTCATGGTCATTGGTGTGGATTTATTTCCCTTAATAATGATGGGTCAAGTCAGAACTATAAATGGAGCGCTTGGACAAAAAACACGACTCGGATGGATAGTTTCCGGAAATATTGCCCGAGCACCGCCAAAGAAAATCATGACAGCGACCACAACTGTAAACATTGATGATCTGGAGCGCTTCTGGGAACTAGAAAAAGAAGACATCGATGTAACCGAGGTAAATCTGAATTGAATTGAATTGGGAGACTCTCGTAAGCAAGCAGTACCAAGACTACTGCAAATGGAGAAAAAATTTAAAAAGAACCAAATGCTCTACCAGGAATACAAGAACTTCATGAAAGAGTACCTGCAGCTCGGGCATATGATGTCAGTACACCCAACAGGCAAAGGCAAATACTATCTGCCGCACCAGGCGGTTTGTTTTTGATGCATCAGCAAAGGCCACATGTGGTCGTAGCCTGAACGACGCAATGTCAATCGGTCCCAAAATTCAAAGGGACATTTTCGACATTCTATCCAGCTGGCGCATGTGGCGATATGTGATGACAGCAGATGTGGAAAAAATGTATCGTCAAATCAAAATAACGCCAATTGATCAGGAGTATCAATATATAGTTTGGAGAGAAAATCCAAAGGAGTCAATCAAAGAATTTAAATTGACGACCGTAACGTATGGGACATCAGCCGCACCATATCTAGCAGTGCGTTCATTGCATCATTTGGCGGACTTGTACTGCAAAGATGATGAAAAGCTAACGTACATTATAAAAAAGGATTTCTACATGGATGATTTAATGACTGCAGCCAACACGATAGAAGACTGCACTGCAATCCAACAGAAGATAAGAGCTGTCTTGAACAAAGGAGGAATGCATCTACGCAAATGGGTCTCCAACGATAAGAAGATAATTGCATCCATACCAAACACAAATAAGTCGGAAAAAATCGCAATAACAAACGACGAGTCAATAAAAACATTGGGATTGCTTTGGGACCCAGCCAGAGACGATTTTACATTCAGCGTAAAAGTGCCGCACTTGGGTCATATTTCAAAGCGTTCGGAGCTTTCTCAACTAGCAAGGATATTTGACCCATTAGGATGGCTAATTCCGGTGACTTTACAAGGAAAATGCTTCACGCAGGAACTATGGAAAATGTCCCTTAATTGGGACGCAGAACTGGAAAAGGGCTTGGCAGACATTTGGCGCAACTTTGCAAATGAACTACCAGCCTTAGCAAGTATACGGATTCCGCGGTGGATTGGAAGCAAGGGTCCCACAGCTATTGAGCTTCATGGATTTTGTGACGCCTCAGAGAAAGCATATGCTGCCGTAGTATATGCAAAAATAGGTAGTCAAGTCACCTTGCTTGCATCAAGAAGCAAGGTTAGTCCATTAAAAAACAAGAAAACCATCCCCAAGTTAGAGCTATGTGCAGCTCAACTTCTGGCAAAACTATTGTTTCGAATCTCATCCACCATGAACTGCCGAAGTCAAATCAACGCATGGAGCGACTCGCAAATTACAATTGCATGGATCACAAATAAGCGCAGTAAGGACAAATTTGTGAAAACAAGGGTAGACGACATTACGAGCCATCTACCATTAGTAAAATGGAACTACGTAAAGTCAGAAGAGAATCCAGCAGACGTCGCTTCAAGAGGAGGCACACCAGAAAAACTGGAACATCATTCTACATGGTAGCATGGGCCACAGTGGCTAACTCAGCCAGCCAGTGAGTGGTCAGTACAAGAAGAAGAGATCTTGATAGTGGCAGCAACGTTGAATGAAGACGATTCACTGACAAAATTGCTGTCTAAATATTCGAGTTTGTCGAAATTGGAAAGCGTAATCGTTAATATTTTACGATTTATAGCAAAGCTTCGGGCAAAAATCACGCAATCATCGTTCACAGACATCAATCTTTGGAGTAAGGCAAAATCAACAATTATAAAGCTTCAGCAGCAACTAGACTTCGGAAAAGAGATTCATCAACTGCAGAACAAAAAACAATTGAAGGCTAAAAGCAAGCTACTACCACTCTACCCGTTTCTGGACGATGAAGGAATTCTGAGAGTTGGTGGTCGACTACAAAACTCCGCCTTACCATTCGGAATAAAACATCCCATCATCATAGGAAAATCCCATCTAGCTTGGCTACTGATCGATAAGGCCCACAGAATGACCCTACACGGAGGAATCAAGTTAATGAAAAACTTCATACAAAGGGAATACTGGATATTTGGTTGTCGCAACCTGATAAGAAAACATTTCCGAGCATGTGTCACATGCATTAGATACAGACAAGAGTCAACTAACCAAATCATGGGAAACCTGCCCACTTATAGAGTGATCGGAGAGTTTCCATTTTATGCAACGGGCATATACTATGCGGGACCATTCCAAATTAGATGCTCAAAAGGTCGAGGGCAAAAAGCTTATAAAGGATACGTCTGCATCTTTATTTGTATGGCTACACAAGCAATCCATTTGGAGCTGGTCAGCGACTTGACCACGATAAATTTCTGGAAACTCTACATCGACTTTTTGCGAGACGGGGCAAAAGCAAACACCTATACTCCGATAATGGAACAAATTTCGTTGGAGCAGCAAGGAAACTAGATGTTGATTTGTAAGCCGCTATTTTGAGCAATACAAAATTAGCACCAATTTTGCAAAAAGACGGCATAACCTGGCATTTTATTCCCCCGGGGAGCCCCCACATGGGTGGATTGTGGGAAGCTGGCGTAAAATCCCTGAAATACCATTTAAAGCGTATACTTGGAAGCAATAGCTGCACATATGAGAAGTTCTCTACGCTGCTATGTCGTATAGAGGCAGTCCCGGCCTTTGATCTCAATGGGAAATGAGAACGAGACGGAGGATGTACTCACCGCTGGACATTTCCTAGTGGGCAGGCCACTTATAAGCGCACCAGAAAATATGGACGTGCATCGGCAAATTGGATCGCTAGTCAGATGGAGATACATTTAGCGAATGACGGCAGAATTTTGGAAAAAATGGAAAGAAGACTATTTGGTGTCGCTGCAAAAAAGAACAAAATGGCAAAGCGATAAAGAAAACCTTAAAGAGGGTCAAGTGGTACTGATCAAACAGGAAAATACCCATCCAGGAAAATGGCCAATGGGAAAGATCCTAAACACCGCCAAAGGAGAAGACAATAAAGCCAGAGTTGTCATGATTAAAACAAGCAACGGCGAGATAAAACGGTCCATTAATAAAATTTGTCCGTTACCAACACAAGAGGAAGAACAAAAGCCTCTACGAAGAAGCGCATGGAGTAACATGACTGCAGCAACCATGTTAACTCTACTAATGATGTTCCACGTGACAACTGGAGTCATAATTTCTAATCAAAATGGCTCAAAAATACAAATAATAGAAAACGAATCAGCAACATTTCTGGAAAAGATTGGAAAAGTGGAAGTAACATCATCAAGCTGGGACTTCCTATTCTACTTCAATCTACAAGCCTATTTGGAGGTATCACGGCAAGCTCCCGCAATACTGGAAAAGGCTAAAGGATTGTGTCCCAAGTTTATGGAATCTGAACAACAATGCCTATCAATGACAGCGAGAGTCAGACGACAATTGGACGCAATAGAAGAAAATAATAATCTTATAATGGAACCTTCGTATCAAAGAAAGAAGCGATATTGTGAGACTATCTTTGTATGCCCTAACGGATGGTTCGATGTTGCATCAAAAGTTATATCAATGGTTAACATGAAGACCTTAAAGACGAACCAAGAAAACTTAAAAAGCTATATGGAGAATCAGACTTCAGTGATCAACGCAACATTCAACTTAGTGAAAACAACGACAGAAAAAGTAAACGAAAACTTTAATGATATGACTATGAGATTGAATGATATTACTGAATCAATCAAATTCCAATATCTAATGCATCGGGAGGTAATTAAGTTCTTGCTACTCATTCTCCAACTGAAGGATTGGACAGACGAAGCGGAATCAATTCAAGAAAAAATAATTAATTTGTTCATGGATTTAAATCAGGGAAGATTGAATCCTATATTAATCAAGCCATCTCAAATGATGAAGGAGATTAATAAAGTACAGGACGTAATGCCACGCAACCATGTATTACCTGGGAAAACTGCTGGGCATAAACTTCAGACAGCTTACAAACTTCTGGCGGCGCACGGAATCTTCAAGGATGATATGATCGTAATTAAGGCTAAAATTCCATTGTACTTGAATCAGGAGTCGGCCATTTTTAAGATTATTCCGATACCGTTCATCGGCAATAATCAAAAAATGATTCCAGCGGTAGCAGCGAATTACATGATCTACAATACGGCGTTAAACACATTTCATTTAATGTCTAACGCCGTCCTGAACAAGTGCCGTTGGGAAAACGAGGGAACAAGAGTCTGCCAAGGAATCTGGGCATGGACAGATGCAGAAGAGAACTTCTGTGAGACAACTCCAATGAGGCCTCACTCAAAAATGCTTTGCTCAATGGATGAATACAAGGAGCAATCCTTTTGGATAAAACTGGGTGCCCACAATCACTGGTTGTTCAAAACGTTTGAGAATACTTCGGGTCAGATCCAATGCAGTGACTCGCATCATCAACTAGTCCGACTACCGAAGGTTGGCATCCTGGACCTCACTGAAGGATGCTCTGTAAGATTTAAGGGAGTAACCCTACAGGCCCCTCAGAGTCTCCACATATCAGCTAAAGTAAACTACTCGACACACTTCATAAAGGAAGCAGATGATGAAACGCCCTTCGAGTGGACACCAATTGGCTCGCTTACAATCAATAATACAAAGGAACTTAAGAAACTGCAGGAGAAAATACAATATCTCAACGACCACAAAGTTCACTTGGGTGACTTGCATTTCTTTACTGCAAGTGGACACGCCTCATTGATTTTAGTGACGGTGTTAATTGTAGGTCTTGTAGTTTACCTAAGAATAAGATGTGTACAAAATAGAGAGTTGATCAACATTACATTTACTGCCCCCCCGGAGAATGTTCAAGTATGAACATGTGTTGCTCTGGGTATCAGCTAACGGGCTCATGCAGCACACTCAAGGTTAGGTACCTAAGGCCGGGTAACGCTATTCTTGGAATATCCCTAAGATAACGGGCTCAGGCAGCACACTCAAGGATAGGTACTAGAGGCCTAATAACGCTATTCGTAGAATATCCCAAGGGATAGCGAGGGATGAAAGTACACTGTGGTCGTCTTACAAGCGACTGCGTTAGATAAGGAAACATATGTATTTAGTTTTAAGATATTTTCAATAAAATAAGGTCTTGCTCGTCAGAGCAGTGCAGTCTGAATTTACAACTCAAGCTCACGAGTGTATATTATTTATACAATTGCATTGAATTTACATTCAATTTCATCATTTTTCAACATCAACTTATAAAGTTGTACCTATTAAAATATATTAAGTATTAATAAAAATGCAATTCTGATTTTGTTTGAATTAAACAAAATGAAATCAACTTGATGGCAAATTACCACCACTTATTTTTACATAAAGCAATGCGACTTGTAATTATAGACCACACACATAAGCTCACACCCACTATCACCATCATCATTCGTTGTAAATTAATTTTGTTTGACTAGCTGGACATCATAGTATATAATGCTCATATTGCAAGCTACAAATTGCAATCTGTAAAACTAATACAACATCAGATGTCATACATACTAAAAGCATTTGCTAGTATACATTTGTATATATGTACATATTATATACACTGAAAACCCAACATTCATTGTCAGAGCTATGTATGTTTAATTTGTATATGCTGTTTTTGTGAAGTTACATTATAAATTAACTTGTACGTTTTTTTCGGGTTCCCACATAATTGAGTTTTTATAATAGTATGCACATTTAATTTAATCAATAAGCTTATTTTAAGTCTTATTAGATTTTTTTTTTTTTTTTGCTCTGAAAGATTTTCATCCTCACATTCAAAACTTTAGTTGTTTTACAAATTGAATGTATCTTTCAGGCAAAAGTTATATTAGAATAGTGCAACAAATATGTATGAAAGTCTTTTTTTTCAATGTATGTAAATGTATTTTACTTACATACATTGTCTGTGAGCGCACCTTGTTTGCCCCATGACGATACTTCACCCTGTTTGTGGCACTTAAAATATTTAATAAACGTTGCAGCATCGTTCGCATGCCAATAATTTTACAATGCGGCACTTCCAACTTACCCCCAACCACGCAAGCTGCCACACCTTGCCTACCCTCTCGCTCACTCCATCGCTACCTATTGCCCTTTATGACTGTCTCTCTATCACTTAAGCACTTTGTGCTTCTTTCACCCGCACTTTTACTTTTGGCCTGCATGCACACACACCTAGTCCCGGCGGTATCACCGTTAAGTATTACTCCGCCGGAGTGGGTTGCCTTATCTCAGATCCTTCTCCTTCTCTCCAATGTGACAAAGTTTCAGTCATGTACCGCACCAAGGATTCTGATCGGGGCACTGACATTGTAATGTCCCTGCAGTTCACGCAATGGTACATCACGTGCTCTGTATCCTCCTTCCGTGATGAGCAGGTCGGGTACTCTAGGTTAACCTCGTGAATGAACATGTGGCGATAGCTCTTGTAAGAAAATGGGTTAGAAAGTAATCTAACTCAATTGTTTTCTCTGGATCCACTTCTCAATGTTTGGGATAAGCCGTCCACCGTCCGTTGCTGACTGCTTCCTATTTCGATTACCATCCGAGACTGCGGCCAAGCCTGAGAACACTTGGAGAGCGCTCAGCCAGTGGGGGCAGACAGTTTTCTGCGCAGTGCTTTTCTGCTGGCAATTGCTGATGCCCATATTGTCGCCGCGTACAGCTGGACAGCTCGTACTAATAGGAGGCGCCTTCCAGGCTTGGGTAGCATTCGTGACAGTGCACCCTGTAGTCTGCACCCTGCTTTCCGGTTAACGTACTCTACGTGGGCCTGTTGGCGAGTTGTTGACTTTCACTTTTATGTATTTAATCGCCTAGCGGCTTGTGATAAGTACTGCCTCGGTTTTATGTCCAGCGAGTTTCAGATTCGCATATTTCTTCCACTTGGCTATTTTTTGTACAATAGCAATCGCTTCCGCCTCCACTTGCTTTATCTCCTTAGCTACAACTACTAGCGCCAGATCGTCTGCAATCCCAATTAGCCTGCATCCTTGCGGTAGGTGTAGCCCAAGCACATTACGTTCCACAGGATTGGTCCTAGGTACGCCAGCCGTTACGATGTTGATCCTGGGTTCCTTTTCCGTGTCGTACTCCAAAATTTCCCACCAATAGTAGCTTAAATATGCGGAATCTTCATTCCAATGCATCATAACAGTGTAAGAAACACCGTTATAAAATGCATAAGCAAGGTCCTGTTAACCATGGTACAGTTTTTAACACCATAAGCTCGAGCGCTTTTAATCGAATTTCGCAGAGTGTACTTACAACTCCATACATCTGAACATTGGGAAGTATTTTTTATTAAATTTACAACTATTTCATTCGAAATCAATACATGCTTATTTTTGGTTACCATTCAGTATTTTGCTACTGTTTTACATACAGTTTTAATCAGAAAATGGATAGGATATTGGGAAAAATTCATATTTTCTAACTTCCTTTGCAAAAAATGTATGTTATTATTGACTTTTAACGATTTTTTTATTCACTATTAAATGGATTTCTCTAAACTATTTAACATTAAAATAAACAAGATTCATTCATTTAAATAATTGTGAAATTTTAAAAACCAAAATTATCCATTCTTTGGAGTGTCCAGAAAGTGTTTGGACAATATTTCATATGGGATTTTGTACATTTTAGCCACCAGATTGGGGAAAATGGCATATTATCAAGCATACTGAAAGGTAATCTATAAAATTTGGAGCAGATCCATTAGGGGATAGCTTAAGGAACAAAACGGTGTCAATGATTTACACATAATGAGCCACCTGCTCAATTCTGCTCATCTGTCTGGGCATGCAAAATTCTTTGTTGCTCGACGGGCACAGCTTGCAAATTACGGCAGATATGCGCATTTAAAATTTCTAAAGACGAAGTTTTTGGGGGCGGCGGTTGTGGGCGTGGTCAAAAAATTGGTATACCAATCCTTGGATGAGGTTACCAGCGAATTACCTTCCAAGTTTGGTTACTCTATCTATAAAATTTTCAGAGATATACGAAGTTATCGTTTTACAATCGGAATTGTCGATTATAGGTGCAGGTGGGACCACCAATTTGTTATCGGTTCTTAAAGGCGACTACCAGTAATATACCTACCAAATTTGACGTTCCCTACTTAAAAACTGCGGAAGATATAACCATTTGACAATTTTAGGGGCGGGGGTGATGGGGGCGTGGCACATGCCGATCTTTCAAGGACCTCGCCATCAACCTACCAACCTAAATAGGTGACTGTATCCATTAAATTAAGAGAGATATGTGGAATTTATTGATATCGGAAATCTAAATGTATCGATAATTCAGAAACTGAGGCAGTTATCGATAAGATAAAGCAAACTTGATCTGCGCCTGGTATTCGAGATCTTATATTCCAAATTTGAAGTCTGTAGCTCTTATAGTCTCTGAGATCCGCGTGTTCATACAGACGGACAGAGCTATATCGACTCGACTATTGATCCTGATCAAGAATATATATACTTTATAGGGTTGGAGATGCTTCCTTCTGCCTGTTACATACATTTGCACAAAACCATTATACCCTTTTTACCCATTTTTAATGGGTTCAGGGTATAAAAAACGGAAAATGTTTAAATGCCAATTTATTTCATATTATATCACGTTTAAAAAAAAATTTAGTTTTTATAAAAATATTAAATAATTCATTAAAATTAGTCAAAAACTGAAAACATATCCAAAATACAAAAATAAGCCTAAATAAGGATGTTAATACCACAAATTTTTAATAACACTTAAATCTGGAGACTGGGTCGGTGGAATTACCATGTGGGGGCTGTTCCAGGCGCACAGTTTCCACTCTGCACTTTTTCCCCATTTCATCCTGCACCTGTTGAATCAGTTTTGGAGCCGTTAGCCTAGGATTTACCCTTAATTTCCTGGAGAACCTCCGCTCGGCCTGCTCGGTGAAAATCTTGTTTGTTGCCATTATGTGAAAGGACAGAATGTCCTTGCCCTCTATCCGATTTTCGTCGACAAAGCGCCGATTGATGTAGCATACAATTGACTTGACCCTTTCAGCTATTTGGCGATGTGAATATCCGATTTTGTACCCCGTTTGCCTATAGTCCTTGTTGGCTAGTTGCACCCGAAATGCAGCATATAAGTAAACTGACTGCGGAGGATTGGTCTACTAATACCGAAAATATACAACCTGATGTAAAAAATCTGGGTTTTATGTCACCCAGGTGTCCATAATGTAACTGGTCGAAATAACGCGTGACCATTAATTTAGGTACTTTTTTCGGATTATGTAAAACGGGTGGGGATATCCCAGTTTATTATGGTCATATATTCATTTTGGTGGTTAATATACATATGTACCTGCCATTAGTCTTTGGAATTTTTTAAAAATAATGTATAATTAGTTTATGGTAGGCAATTAAAATTATTGCTTCGATACTGGTCGAAATAAGCTTGAGCCACTGCAGATGCTCTCCCTATGGGATCATGCGCCTTTTGCTGCCACAGCAGAAGCACATGCAACCCACAGCAACAATCACATGCACAGCTACCGCCTGCCGGCACATGCCCATTTAGATTACAACATGCTAAAATAAACAAAAGACAACACTAACAAAACGAATGACAAACAATAGTTTGCAAGTTGTCTGTATTGTTTGCTGTAAAGCAATAACAACATAAGTCTGTTAAGTGCTAACAGCGGCGCAGCAGCGGCTTTTAATGTAACTGAACTACTAAACGCAGAGAGCAGCAGCAGAGATAGAGAGAGAGAGAGAGAGAGATAGAGAGAGAGAGAGAGAGATAGAGAGAGAGAGATATAGAGAGAGAGAGAGACTGGGTGAGAGAGCGCCGCTGAGCGAATGGTGGAGCAGCGCAGTCATTGCATGTAATGTGTGACTGTTCTTTTTGTTTATTTTTTTCTTTTTTCTAAATGAGCATTTGACGTTGACGTTTTGACTGCTGTTGCTGTTGCTCTTACTGCAACTGCTGCAGCCAGTTGGTTTGTTTGTTGTTTGTTGTTTGTTGTTTTTGCAGTCCATTGACTTTTTCAGTTTGCTCAGTTTCTTTGTTGCTGTTGGCGTTTTGCGCAGTTGTCACAGTTACTGCCTCTGTTGTTGTTGCTGCTTTTGTTATTGTTATTTGTACGGCCATTATGTTGTATAGATTTTTCTTCTTCTTAGTTTTGCATGGCTTACGAGTACTTTATATTTTTCATCCGCATACATAAGCCCTTTTTTTTTATTAGTGATAAAGCTTTAATCGGTGAGCTGTTGACCGACACTCAGGCTGACTGCTAAGCAGACACACACACATACGCATATACACACAAACATGCATTTGCATTTATGTACAGTGGTTCAAAGCGAGCGGTAAGCAGCGACCATCAAAAAATGTAAAGTGCTATAAAGTTTAAGCAATGAAACAATTTCAAAATGTTTAAATGCCAATTTGTTTAATGTTATATCACATTTGAAAAGGAACTTTAGTTTTTATTAAAATATTAATTAATTAATTAAAATTAGTCAAGAACTATAAACATATCCAAAAAAAAATCAATGTATCGGTAAACAGTCTTAAGAAAAGTTAAATATTTGGCGTATAAAAGCTTAAATAAGGATGTTAATACTTAGTATGATATCCTTTAGCCTTAACAATTTCGCTTAACCTATTTTTCATGGAAGATACCAGCTTCCGGGTAGTTTCTGGGCTGATCTTGCTCCACTCCTCCAGCAGAGCATTTTTGAGACCTTGTTTGCTGGATATGTTGTGATTCCGGATGTTATTTTCCAGCAGAGACCACAAATTTTCAACAACATTTAAATCTGAAGACTTGGCCGGTGGAATTACCACGTGGGTGCAGTTCCAGATAAGCCAGGACTGTACTATTCCGCACTTATGCTTGGGGTCGTTGTCCTGTTAGAACCGGAAAGGTCGTCGGATTCCTAGCTTTTCGGCACTTTAGAGTAAATTTTTCTTTAGTATATCAAAGTACACATACTTGTCCATTGTTGTTTCAATAATCACCAAATTTCCGACACCGGCTGCCGAGATAGATGCCCATACCAAAACATTTCTTCCGCCGTGCTTGACTGTTGCCTTTAAGTGTTTGGGATCCAGCTCAGTATTGGACTGTCGCCACACATAATTCCATCCGTTCTGGCAAAAAATGTTGAATTTGTACTCATATTCAAATATGACTGTGTTCCAGAACTCCAAATCCTTGTCCAAGTGGATTTTGACGAACGTCATCCTAGACCCTCTGTTTTTTGCTCATGTAAATTTATTTTTCCGTGGTACTTGGGCCTTCAAGTCATGGTTGCGCAGAACTTGGAGCACAGTTCCCTTACTGAACTTTTTTCCTTATTTCTTCCTGCACCTATTGAGTCAGTTTTTGAGCCGATAGCTTAAGATTTCCCCTTGAAATCTTGATGATCCTTGGCTCGTCCTGCTCGGTGAAAATCGAGTTTGGTGCAATTCCGCCCTTGTCCTCTGTCCAATTTTCGTCCACGAAACTCCAAATGACGTGGTGTTTAAATTGACCATTTTAGCTATTTAGCGATTTGAATATCCGATTTTTAAGTGTTCCAGGATGAGTTTACTTTGCTCAATGGTAGTCCATTTACCCATGGTCCTTGTTGGCTTATTGCACCCGAAATGCAGGAAAAAAATAAACTGGCTACGGAGGATTGGTCTATTTATACCGAAAAAATTCAACTTTAGGTAAAAAAAATTCGGGTTTTATGGCACCCAGGTGTCCATAATGTAACTGTTTCCCGAGGGTTTGATAAAAAAAACTTAGGTACTTCTTACATAACCCGACCTAACGGGTGTGGAAATTCCCGTTTATTAGGGTCATATATTCATTTTGGTGGTTAATATATATACCTGACATCGGTCTTTGGAATTTTTGAAAAATAATGAATAATGAGTCTGCCATAAACAATTGAAATTTGTTCTTGTCGCTGCTTACCGCCCGCTTTGAACCACTGTATGTACATTGATATCAGCAAAGCTTCTGACCGTCTGCTTGCTATTGCAGTTATAATATAAAGTAATATAGTCCTATAATATAAACAAAATGTACTACTTAGATAGGAAACTCATGGCCCCTACATGAAGGATTTTTGAAAAGCTATATTTGATAAATAAAATTGAAAAAATAACAACACACAACTGTATCTTACCCATAACAATCACCTGTCTGCATCACAAAAGCATGTCCCAAATATATACATATGTATGTACATAGTACATTTATATAAATACATACAATATCAGTTTTCAACACTCTGCCATAGCTAAAATTGTCACTGCATCACTTTGAAATTAGGTATATAACTAATTTGATATAATAATTTGATAATTTGAATTGCAAACATAAAATTACAATAGATTTAATAAATGGTCTATCTATTATTCGAAGGAGTGGGGAAACCATACAATGTAATAAATATTTTATATATGTATATACTTAGTTGTATTAAAAATACTACATTTATATACAAGAGCATTAGCGAGTAATGAAATTTATTAAGTTTAGTACAGGGAATTTTATAGCCAACCCCTTTTCACGTGGAAAGGCTTTATATATTAATATTGGTGTTGTATTTGTATAAAGATATTTATATTATGATAGCGAAGGTATATAGTATATTGAGTTTGTGCAATGTCCGTCATGCTGTCTGTCCGTCTGTATGAACGCGCGTTTCTCCGAAACCCTTAGAGATAGAGACTTGAAACTTGGAACATATACTGGAAAGTACCTTCAAAAGTTTAAGTGTCCTACGTCCATTAGGGAGCTAGAAAATAGATTAATTCGATTTTCGCAAATCTCTAAAGCCATATATCTCTCACAATTGTATGGGTACAGTCACCAATTTTGGTTGGTAGGTTGTTGGTGGTGTCCTTCAAAGATCGGCATGTGCCACACCCACCTCCGACGCCCCCAGCTCCCCCGCCCCTAAAATTTGTAATTAGCTATATCTTCCGCGTTTTTGAGTTGGGAACTGGTAGTCGCCTTTAAGAACCGATAACAAATTTGTGTTGCCACGCAAACACCTGCGCCCATAATCGACAATACCGATATTTCGGAGAGTGTAATTCGATAACTCCGTGTATCTCCCACAATTTTAAAGATAGAGTAACCCAAAGAAGGTAATTTGCTGGTAACCTTCTCCAAGGATTGACATATAATATTTTGGACCACGTCCACAACTGCCGACCTTAGGAACTTCGTCCCTAGAAATGTACAATGCATATCTTCCATAATTTGTAAGCTAGAGTCACCAAATTTTAAAAGTATGTTACTGGTAACTCCCCCAAGAGATCGATACAAAATTTAATGGCCACGCCCACTCCGCCTACCTAAACCGATACACCTGTTGCTGAAAATCGATAAGACCATATATAACACGCAATTTGAAAGCATAAGTCACCATATCTGAAAGGTATATTGCTAGTAACATTCTTCAAAGATCTGGGAATAAATTTTAAACCACACCCACTCCCACCCCAAAACACCGATAAATGGCCATATATCCGCAATTGAAGAGCTATGGCTACCAAACTTGAAAGGTATGTATATTACTAAAAGCGAACTCCAAATGAGTGGCATAACCACCCCCAAAACACCGATAAATGCCCATATCTCCCACAATTTAAGAGCTATAGTTACCAAAATTGGAAGGAAAATTATTAGGAACCTTCTCTTTAATTTGTTTTAACCAAGCCCACTTCCGTCCCCAAAATCCCGAAAGTTTCATATCTTTTGTAATTTAAGATCTACAGCCAAACTTCGAGGAAGGGTTACTATCATATATCTACCTCAATCTGAAAGGCAAACTTGGACTGTATTGTCTGGCTGCACACAAATTATGGTATCATAGTATTTCGCTGTCAGTTACGGCCGACGGCAACGTTCTCTCTTGTCGTACTTTGGGACAGAACGCTCTCTCTCTCTCTCTCTCTCTCTCTCTCTCTCTCTCTCTCTGTCTCTCTCTCTCTCACAGACACACACACACACACACTCACACACAATGCATGAATGCATATCAGATATTGTCCAAAGTTCGTTGTGTGCCGTTTACAAATAAATGTAAGTTAAGGAGTGGGCGGGAATTGTCGGAAAATTGCAAGTCAGTCATCAGCAGCTAATGACCGATTAAAACAGACCTATTATTATTGTCATGCATGAGCACAACAGTAAAGACTTGCTCGAGTAGGAATACTATGTGAAGTGAGCAGCGGTTTTCTCTTTTTTGTTTATCACACTTGTCGAGGAAGTTATTATTATTATTTTGCGCTGACATGTAGAGTCGCCATTGCCATATTCGTCTTTACTCCATTTTTTTTTTTACCACTATATCATATAGCTGTCATTATTAAATATTACCATTTCTGATACAGTTATATTGCACATAATTGTTTCTTATACATTTTCAGCCGGCCGTAAAAATCATGACATATAAATATAATATAATAATCGTACCTGTCGAAATTATAATACACTGAATAATGGCATACACCTATTTTAAAATAGCGAAGAAAATTGAATGAAAACGTGGTAAACATTTCTACAATTTTGAGTATGTAATTATAACGTAAGTTACTGCGAAAAATTGGCATGGCATTTGCAATCGTTGGCCTAGTTTAGTGCGGTGCCTTGAACTCACCTACTCATCTTTCTCCTCCTCTTTAATTCTTTCTCCCTCGCTCTTTCGTTCTCCTGCTAGCTGTTTGTCTTTGTCTTGCCACAAGTTAAATGACTTTAATTAAATGCAAGTCGTAAAGTCAAATGTGTGGCACTGCCGCACAGTCGCATTCTCAGGCTGCGGGCCTTACAATTTAATTAAAGCGAATGCGAATCATAAATATTATAACACCAGCGCAGCATCTGTGAGCCCCAATTGTCAAATAACAGGCCGTGCAAATTCGTGCTCCCAACCAAAATTCCAACGTCAACCTGATGCGGTCATAGACACGGTTATCATAAAGCGCGTCAACTAGACTTCAGCTTACTGCTAACCGCTAACAGTTCAGCTAGAAAAGGGTTTTGTTCCTGTTCCTGTATCAGTTTGAAAATCCTATGCCCCGAGGTGCATAGACATATCTGTATTTTCTTGATATATGCAGATAGTTCTTATTATACATTGAATTCTTTAACAAAATAGGTATAACGATGTTGGGCAAAAGTATGTAACCGGCAGAAGGAAGAATTTCCGAATCCATAAAGTATATTCTAGATCAGGATCTCGCATACAAAGAAACATAAAGTTTGTTTTATTATTTCGTTAAATCGATACAAATCGATTTCCGATAGGAAAAAAAAGACAATTGTGATTATAGCCTTTTGATTTATGTGTAATTTATCTAGAACACGTGCAAATCTAGTTTATTTAATTTTATTGATAACTGACCGCGAATACCGATACAAATCAATTTTTCATAGCAATAAAAAACACAACCGTAATGGTACAGCGTTCCAGTTAATATATAATAAGTCCAAACACATTATATATCAACATTAAGTTCGGATACGAAACGCCGATATTTATTTTTAACATTTTTTGAGAATCACATCAGTCACAAGTCTGCTAGAGTATTTCATCTTCTGCAGTCGTTTTTCTAATACATATGTGTTTATACATGTATGTATGTGCCTAATTTATGTGTATGTTTTTTTTTTGTATGCATGTATATATTTATTACTATGTGTGTATGTATTTTGGAGCCTTGCCAACTTGTGTTGGCTCTAAGCAGCAAACTGCAAACTGGTCCAAGCGAAGGTCGTTGCTTGTTTTTATACTATTATACCAAAATGGTATAATAGTATATTGGTTTTGTGCAATGTCCGTCATGCTGTCTGTCCGTCTGACCGTCTGTATGAACGCGCGTTCCTCCGACACCCTTTGAGATAGAGACTTGAAACTTGGAACGTATATTGGAAAGTACCCTCAAAAGTTAAAGTGTCTTGGGTTTGGACCTAGGTCCACTAGGGAGCTAGAAAATCGATAAATTCGATTTTAGCAAATCGATAAATCCCCATATCTCTTACAATTTAATGAATACAGTCACCAATTTTGGTTGGTAGGTTGTTGGCGATGTCCTTGAAAGATCGGCATATGCCACGCCCACCTCCGACGCCCCCTTCACACCCACCCCTAAAATTTTCAAATGGCTATATCTTCCGCAGTTCTTGAGTAGGGAACTTCAAATTTGGTAGGTATATTACTGGTAGTCGCCTTTAAGAACCGATAACAAATTTGTGGGGCCACGCCCACACCTGCGCCTATAATCGACAATTCCGATTATTAATCGATAACTCCGTATATCTCCGAACATTTTAAAGATAGAGTAACCAAACTTGGAAGGTAATTTGCTGGTAACCTCCTTTAAAGATTGGCATACCAATTTTTGGACCACGCCCACACCCGCCGCCCCCAGGAACTTCGTCCCTAGAAATTTGAAATGCGCATATCTGCCGTAATTTGCAAGCTAGAGTCGCAAAATTTTGCAGGTATGTTACTGGTAACTCCCCCAAAGATCGATAAAAAAATTGGATGGCCACGCCCACTCCACCTACCTGAACCGATACACCCATAAACCCATATATCTCACGCAATTTGAAAACTTAAGTCACCAAATTTTAAAGGTATATTGCTAGTAACACCCTTCATAAATGTGGAAAAAAAATTTTGGACCACGCCCACTCCCGCCCACAAAAAACGATAAATGCCTGTATCTCCCGCAATTTAAGAGCTACAGTTTCCAAACTTAGAAGGTATATTACTAAGACCGAACTCCAAAATTTTTTTGGGTCACGCCCACTCCCGCCCCCAAAACCGATAAACGCCCATATCCCCCGCAATTCAAGTATTTCGTAACTGTACACAAATTAAGGTATAATAGTATTCCGCTGTCGGTTACGTCCGACTGCAACGTTCTATCTTGTTTTCTCTGGATTGGATTGGGCTGGACTGAGCTGGATTCGCTTTGGATTTGGATTCGGAGTTGGTTAGGTGGTCTGGCTATGGCCAGCGACATGTCTCTCAATTAGTTGCTTATTTTTGCTATTTTGCTGGCACTTTGTTGTTGCTGTGGTTATCGTCTCATTAGAGGTAACGCTTTTTGAGCGGGTGGCCAAGATTTTCTTAACAGCAAAACCGGTTTTATTATATTTTTTTAAGTGCCACAAAATCTTGATATGACTTTTATTTAAGCTCGCCACACTTGAGTTGACTGCACGTTCAGAATATTCAGCAGGGTGTTCTAGCTAAAAATCTAGTTATTCATAAAAGCTTTAATAGAATGATTGCTTTTAATATATGCTTTGAAGTATCATTTTGTACATCGGTTCACTTTGGTATTTAAGCTTTGATATGCTTAACTGACTTTACTATTCTTTTGGCATGACTTCTACAAACTAGTAAGTTGATATTGATCTAGTGTTCGATGATTTTCTCTTTTATATTTATTCATTTGCTTTCAACTTAATTCAGTCATTGTTTGAGCTAACTTATATACCATATATTGTCTAATCTCGATACAGAAAATATTTGTTACATGGAATCGAAAATAAGTAAAAAAAAAGAAAAGAGTTTGTAAAGATGCGTTAAGAAGCGAAAACCACAAACTACGTGATAAAGTAGACCTGCTTTTCGAGCAACGATTAGGAGAAACTGGGAAGAGAAATTTTATTTTAGCTCTTCAACGCAAAGCAATCGTGGTACCTATTTGAAGATTGAACAACAAACATTACACTTAGCATAATATAAGGATTAGTTAGTGTGTACTAAAATCAGTAACAAACAACAAGAGAGAACGTTGCAGTCCATAATGATATGATACCATAATTCGTGTGCAGCCAAGAAATGCTGTCCAAATTTGCCTTTCAGATTGAGGTAAATATAAGATAATAACCTTTCTTCGAAGTTTGGCTGTGGCTCTTAAATTATGGAAAATATGAAATTTTCGAAATTAAAAAGAGTGTTGCTAATAATCTTCCTTCCAAGTTTGGTAACTGTAGCTATTAAAGTGCGGGAGATATGGATATTTATCGGTTTTTGGGTGCGGGAGTGGTCACTCTATCTTTAAAATTGTGGGAGATATACGGATTTATCGATTTACACTTTCCGAAATATCGGTATTGTTTATTAGGTGTGGGCGTGTCAACACAAATTTGTTATCGGTTTTTAAAGGCGACAACCAGTAATATACCTACCAAATTTGACGTTCCCAACTCAATAAGTTCGGAAGATATAGCCATTTAAAAGTTTTTGAGCGGGGAGGCTGGGGGCGTCAGATGTGGGCGTGCCATGTGCCGATCCGTGGAGGACATCGCCAGCACCTACCAACCAAAATTGGTGACTGTATTCAGAAAATTTACATGCTTGACTGTTGCCTTTAAGTGTTTGGGATTAAGCTCAGTATTGAACTGTCGCCACACATAATTCCGTTTGTCCGGGCCAAAAATGTTGAATTTGTACTCATATTCAAATATGACTGTGTTCAAAAACTCCAAATCCTTGCCCAAGTGGATTTTGACGAGCGTCATCCTAGACCCTCTATTTTTTGCGCTTATAAATTGCTATTTCTGTGGTACTCGGGCCATTAAGTCATAGTTGTGCAAATCCTGCAGCACAGTATCCACACTGCACTTGTTTCCCATTTCATCCTGCATCTGATAAGTCAGTTTTGGAGCCGATAGCTTAAGTTTTTCCCTTATTTTCCTGATGATCCTTGGCTCGTCCTGCTTGGTGAAAATCTTGTTTGATGCTATTTCGCCCTCGCCCTCCATCCAATTTTCGTCGACGAAATTCCAAATGATGTAGAATACACTTGAGGTATTTCGATTGATCATTTCAGCTTTTTTTCGATGCGAATATTAAATTTCTAGTATTCCAGATTTTCCGCTGATCAATGGTAGTCCGTTTGCTCATAGTCCATGTTGGCTGGTTGCACCAGAGATGCAGCATAAAGGTAAACTGACTACGGAGGATTGGTCTATTAAAACCGAAAATATTCAACCTGACGAAAAAATCCTTGTTTTATGGCACCCATGTGCCCATAATGTAACTGTGTCCATTAATTTGTATTTTTTCGGAGTATGTAAAGCGGGTTGGGAAATCCCAGTTTATTATGGTCATATATTAATTTTGGTGGCTAATATATGTACCTGCCATAGTTCTTTGGAATTTTCAAAAAATAATGTATAATTCGTTTATGGCAGGCATGTCCCAAACACATGCAAGACGTATTAGGAATCAATTATTAAACAGCAAATTCATAAAAATTCAATGAAATCGTCCAAATTTTTTAAATATATAACATGGTTTATCATTGAAAATTTATTTTATCTTTTTATTTAATTTAAGTCAAAAATACATACATAACAAATACTTTCATTTGTACATAAAATAATAACTGACTTCAACTACAAATAATAATCTATTACCAAAATTAAAAAACTTCGTGTTACATGAAATAAGTTTATGTAAATATACATAATTTTTTTTTCAATGGTCTCCACCTAAAGTCGATGAAGAACTGGTAACTGGCAGATCACTGTCATAATTTTTTTATACCCTTAACCCATTAAAAATGGTTTATTGGTTTCGCGCAAATGTATGTAAAAGGCAGAAGGAAGCACGCGGATCTCAGAGACTATAAGAGCTAGCGACTTCAAATTTGGAATATAAGTTTTCGTGTATCAGACGCAGATCAAGTTTGCTTTATTTTATCGATAACTGCCTCAGTTTATGAATTATCGATACATTTCGATTTCCGATAGCAATAAATTAAACAATTTAAGAGGCAGAGGCTTCTAATTTATACATAATATGCATATACATATTATGCCAAAATTGCATTAAGATCGGAAATTAAAAACCAAAGTTATAGTCGAAAATATATTTTCATTTTGATATTTTTGCTGTCAGCAAGCATTTTCTGTATGCATAAATAGGCGAGCGCATGTGTGAGGAAGAAATGGCATGATAATCGACGCTAGCGTCAATATATTTGTGTGTATTCTGCAGAGCTCCGATAACTACTGTTTCGTGTACGTACATATGTATGTCTGTATGTATATATTAAATACAGGTGTCTGTAGCCAGCCATTTCTGGTCAGTTCAAGCTTGTGAGTAAAAATACTCTGTAAGAAATGCACTTGCAGAACTGGTAACATTTTTACTTGTTTAGTAGCCTTTAAAATTGTGGCGTTTATTGCTATAGCAAATGGAAATGTATCGATATTCATGAATAAGAAGTAGTTGTCGATAAAATAAAGCAAACCAAATTTGCGAAGGGTATACGAGAACCGATATTTAAAATTACAGGAGTAGCTCTTATATTCTCTGAGATCCGGGTGTTCTTTCAGACGAACAGACGGACATGGCTATATCGTCTTGGCTGTTCAAATAATATTTGGTATACACTAAAGTTATGTACATACAGTGTCTCTCATAGGATTTTGAACGGTGTCTAGCAAAAAATTTAAAGTGCTATAAAGCTTAAACAAGGAAACAAATTAAAAATGTTTAAATGCCAATTTGTTTAATGTTATATCACATTTGAAAAACAAACTTTAGTTTTTATTAAAATATTAATTAATTAATCAAAATTAGTCAAAAACTGATACATAACCAAAATTCATGTCTAAAACTTTTTGAACAGTTACTTTATGGACACCTGGGTGCCCTAAAACCCGGATTTTTTTCGTCAGGTTGAATATTTTCGGTTTTAATAGACTAATCCTCCATAGTCAGTTTAGTTTTTTCCTGCAATTCGGATGCAACAAGCCAACAAGGACCATGGGCAAACTGACTACCATTGAGCAAAGGAAACTCGTCCTGGAACACTTAAAAATCGGATATTCATATCGCCAAATAGCTAAAATGGTCAATCTAAACACCTCAACTGTATTCCACATCATTTGGAGTTTCGTGGACAAAAATTGGACAGAGGACAAGGGCGGAATTGCACCAAACCCGATTTACACCGAGCAGGACGAGCCAAGGATCATCAAGATTTCAAGGGGAAATCTTAAGCTATGGGCTCAAAAACTGACTCAATAGGTGCAGGATGAAATAAGGAAAAAGTTCAGTATGGGAACTGTGCTCCAAGTTCTGCGCAACCATGACTTTAAGGCCCAAGTATCACGGAAAGAGAAATTTATATAAGCAAAAAATACAGGGTATAGGATGACGTTCGCCAAAATCCACTTATGCAAGGATTTGGAGTTCTGGAACACAGTCATATTTGAATATGAGTCCAAATTCAACATTTTTTGCCAGGACGAATGGAATTATATGTGGCGACAACCCAATACTGAGGTGGACCCCAAACAATTGAAGGCAACAGTCAAGCACGGCGGAGGAAGTGTCCTGGTATGGTCATCTATCTGGGCAGCCGGTGTCGGAAATTTGGTGTTCATTGAAACAACAATGGACAAGTATGTGTGCCTCGAAATATTAAAGGAAAATTTACTCCAAAGTGCCGATAGGCGAGGAATCCGACGTACTTTCCGGTTCTACCAGGAAAACGACCTCAATCATAAGTGCGGAATAGTACAGTCCTGACTTATCTGGAACTGCCTCGTGATAATTCCACCGGCCCAGTCTCCAGATTTAAATGTTATTGAAAATTTATGTGCTCTGCTGGAAAATAACATCCGGAAACACAACATACCCAGCGAACAAGATCTCAAAAATGCTCTCCTGGATGAGTGGACCAGGATCAGCCCAGAAACTACCCGGAAACTGGTATCTTCCATGAAAAATAGGTTAAGCGAAGTTGTTAAGGCTAAAGGATATCATACTAAGTATTAACATCCCTTTTTAAGCTTTTATACGCCAAATATGTAACTTTTTTTAAGACTGTTCAAAAAGTTTTAGACATGAATTTTGGTTATGTTTTCAGTTTTTGACTAATTTTAATTAATTAATTAATATTTTAATAAAAACTAAAATTCCCTTTCAAATGTGATATAACATTAAACAAATTGACATTTAAACATTTTGAATTTGTTTCCTTGTTTAAACTTTATAGCACTTTAAATTTTTTGCTAGACACCGTTCAAAACCCTATGAGAGACACTGTATATCATTTAAAGTTGCTTATTACTAAAGGAAAACTAAGATCGAGAATTTGCTATAAACACTCGGTATAAAGAAATAATAATAATAATAATAATAATAATGATTACATTTTATTGAAAGATAACTAAGATTTGCAATTTTGTATTTATGTATGTACTCGGTATGTTCTTAGTATGTTCCATATTTGGTATCTCGTTTCATGCCACACAGCGTTAAAACCGATGTGCACATTTTTTAAAAGCTGTCATTTAGCTGACTAACAAAAAATATGGAGCAATCATAATTCTTGGCTTTTACCGTGGAACACAACAACAAGGGCAATCGGGGACAAAAAGAACAAACGTGGAAATGCTCATTAAAATTAAGAAATGACAATAGCAAAAAAGGAAAGAAGAAGAAAGCGACAACTGTGTTCACTGTTTTGAGGGGGATGGTGGAATTGGAGGAAGGGTGTGTTGGTTAAAATAAAGAAAAACCAGGTCGAAGTGCAGGAAATGTCGGCGTTGACAAGAAAATGCACTCGCTTTGCCAAAAGAATATACACTTGACACACACACACATAAGTACACAAATACACACACGCACACACGCAACTGTCATTAGCATACAGTACATATAGGGAGATTTCCCATAAGTGGAGCTTGCATCTTTCCCCTCAACAAGAAAACACACAGTGTGAATGGGTGTTTTATATTGTACCCGAATAGGCACGGTTGATCCACAAGGACTCGACCCAGGGCTGGGCAAAAAGTTCAAAGTTCAAGCACCAAATAGGGCCACACACCCATTCACTAAAGCACACACACACATTCTTACACACCGTAAACAGTTACATTCAGGACATAGAAATAAATAAATAAAAAATATGTACAAAAATAAATAATCGAAAAAAAAAGAATTATAATATAATAATAATTTAATTTGGCTGATATAATATACAGTGCATCGAAGCATAATTCGAGCAGTGCCTAGGAAAAAATTGAATTACCTGCCATAAACTCATTATTCAATATTTTTCAAAAATTCCAAAGACCCATGGCAGGTACATTTTTTAACCACAAAAATGAATATATGACCCTAATAAACTGTGGTTTTCACCTGCTAGGTAGGGTTATGCAAAAAAGTACCTCTTTTTATGGTCGAAGCATGTTTCGAACAGTTACATTATACATGTTCAAAAATGAAATGAAATGAAAATAAGATATATATGTAAACATATTCTAGAATAAACACTAGCTTAAGCCATAGCAAGAACTCAGGCGACAGCTGCATCCACTTGAGTTTAAGATAAGTAAAAATAGATTGAATTGTATCTGTAAGAAAACAACCCTTGTATGGGTCAACTGTACACTGCATTTTTGTGCAGCAAGTAGAATTAAGACCAATATTGTTAGCTATATAAGGCTAGGATTTTAAGCAATAAAGACAGTTCGAATTTACAACTCGTCTCACCAGGACGGCCTTACAAACCGTTCAACCTTTGAGTTCGAATTTACAACTCGTCTCAACAGGACGGCCTTACAAACCGTTCAACATACAAGTTGAATATTTTCGGTAAAAATAGACCAACCTTTTAAGTCAGTTTAGTTTTTTCCCGCATTTGGGCTGTAACCTGCCAACAAGGACAATGGGCAAACTGACTACCATTGATCAGTGGAAACTCATCCTGGAACACTTCAAAATTGGATATTCACTTCGAAAAATAGCTAAAATGGTTAATCTAAACACCTCAACTGTATTCTACATCATTAGGAGTTTCGTCGACGAAAATCGGACAGAGGACAAGGGCGGAATGGCACCAAACCCGATTTTCATCAAGCAGGACGAGCCGAGGATCATCAGGAAAACAAGGGGAAATTTTAAGCTATCGGCTCAAAAACTGATTCAATAGGTGCAGGATGAAATAAGGAAAAAGTTCAGTATGGGAACTGTGCTCTTAGTTCTGCGCAACCATGACTTAAATGCCCGACAACAACGGAAAAAGAAATTTGTAAGAGCAAAAATATAAGGTCTAGGATGACGTTCGTCAAAATCCACTTAGGCAAGGACTTGGAGTTCTGGAACACAGTCATATTTGAATTCGAGTACAAATTAAACATTTTGGGCTCGGACGGACGGAATTATGTGTGGCGACACTCCAATACTGATCTGAGCCCCAAAAACATAAAGGCAACAGTCAAGCACTGCTGAGGAAGTGTCCTGGTATGGGCATCTCTCTCGACAGCCCGCTACGGAAATTTTGTGATTATTGAAACAATAATGGACAATAATGTGTACTTTGATATACTAAAGGAAAATTTACTCCAAAGTACCGCGAAGCTCGAATCCGAAGTACTTTCCGGATCTACCAGGACAAAAACCCCTATCATAAGGGCGGAATAGTACAGTCCTGGCTTAGATCGAACTGCCCCCACATGATAATTCCAACGGCCCAGTCTCCAGCCATAAATGCTATTAAAAATTTGTGGGCTCAGTTGAAAAATAACATCAGGAATCACAACATATCCTGCAAACAGGATCTCAAGACTGCTCTGCTGGAGGAGTGGAACAAGATCAGTCCAGAAACTACCCGGAAGCTGGTATCTTCCATGAATAATAGGTTAAGGAAAGTTGTTAAGGCTAAAGAATATCATACTAAGTATTAAAATCCTTATTTAAGCTTTCATACGCGAAATATTTCACTTTTTTTAAAACTGCTCGAATTAAGCTTCAAAATTTATTTTGGATATGTTTTCAGTTTTTGACTTATTTTAATTAATTAATTAATATTTTAATAAAAACTAAATTTCCTTTTCAAATGTGATATAACATTAAACAAATTGGCATTTAAGCATTTTGCGTTTTTTTTCTTTGTTTAAACTTTATAGCACTTTCAATTTTTTTCTAGGCACTGCTCGAATTGTGCTTCGAGGCACTGTATATATATATTGACCATCAAGGGCGAAAATTATTAGCTAAACATGATAATTATTACACGATAAAAATTAAATCTGAATCGACTCTACAAATAACTTAAAAATTAATGAAAACCTATTGAAAATGGTTATAATGAAGTTGTGAAAAGTATTGCAAGAAGCAAAAGGTAAAATCTCCGAAACCATTAAATACATATACACTCCGCGAAATTTTATTAAAGGCAGTTGATTTTTTCGTTTTAAAATTGAAAATAAAATTTGAAAAATTTTCCACAATAGTTCCACAAATACACGGCAAATATAAAATAAATTAAATTTGTAAAATAAACATAACATTTTGATACTTTAATACAGAAGATAATTTTGAATATTTATTTTTGTGCAATGTCCGTCATGCTGTTTGTCCGTCCGTCCGTCTGTATGAACGCAACTTTTTTCGGCACCCTTAGAGATAGAGACTTGAAACTTAGAAAATATACTTGCCTGTCCTCCGAATAGATAAAGAGTTAAAATTGCAGTGCTACGTACATTAGGGAGCTAGAAAATCAATAAAGCTAAGGTCCGATAAGAAACTTGGGTAGCCACGCCCACACCGGCGCATAGACACATCCAGAAACAAATTCAATTTTTTTTTCTTCTCGCGCTTTGCATAACACATTGAGCCAATAATCACAACACTTAACAGATGCCACAACAAATATCTACACACCCACCCACACGCAAACACACAGAGATTCTGTAGGTGAGTAGCTGCTTAAGCTTCTTGAAGCCGTAAATTCACCATTTGTAGGGCTGCTGCAAGTGATGTTTTTTGAAGCGGATGGAGCGGTGGAGGAAGGGGATGCGGGTATTGGCGTGGCAAGCTGCAATGCAACACAATTTGAATGATGTGTGCTCGTTATATGCCCAGTCATTTAATCAATTATGCAAGAAACGACGTCGACAGCGACAGCAAGCGATGTATCCGTAAAATGTTTTGGCCACGACTACAGTTGCCACAGTATTTCTTTATGCAGCTACTACATCCAACCACCCCCATTCATCACCCTTTATAACCCCCTACCACACCTCTCCACATCATATTCATCCCTTGACTCGCTGTTTGGCTGTTAACTTTGGTTAGTTTCTTGCGTGCTTTTGGGGCACACAACGTCGAGCCAGAGGCACGTTGCACGTTTACCTTTTCTTGTATAAATAATTAATTAAATGAACAACATTTTTACCCCTCACGATGCAGCTACTATATACATACGACGACTAAAGGGGGGAAGGGCGGAGGGTTGCTTTCAATCGTAGTTGGACGCTTACAGGCTGTTCATTAGGCAGGTTAGGAAACCACTTCGTTTACCTGAATAGCTATTTGAAAGGCGATGCATGAATTTTTGAATGAATGCGAATATATGAATGAACGCGAATGGTGAAGTGAATTTCGAGTTTCTCATTCCCACTATAATTGTTGGTGTCAAGTAGTAAATAAAATCACAAAATTCAAAAGTTCAAACTGTTAAATTTTAAATAAACAAGCCAATCAATCAGTTGAACCATCCGTAAGCCCATCAGCTAGTTGCCGCTTAAACGATACGAAAGTGGTTCGTGAGTGAGTTCCGTTTTACATTGTCGTGACAGAATTTTAAGTGAAATAATTTCGACAAAAAACACAAAATATGATTTAGACTAAAAAATTACCCAAGTGAGCTGCGAAAGTTAAAAAAAGAAACAATCATTCAATGTTGCAAGCTTAGTTTTAAATTAACTAATTCTGCATAAATATTATACACGCAAGCATGAGTTGTAAATTCACGCTGGTCTGCTCTGACGAGCAAGACTTTATTTTTTTTTTAAATCTTAAAACTAAATACACTTGTTTCTTATCTACCGCAGTCGCTTGTAAGACGAGCACACTGTAATTTAATCTCCCGCAATCTTTTGGAAAATTCTAAGAATAGCGTGACCCGGCCTCAAGTACCTAACATTGAGTGTGCCACATGAGTTCGCTAGCTGTTACCCAGAGCATCATATGTTAATCCTTGAACAAATTCCGATTTTCAATTATTACCAATAGACATTTTTCTATCAATAGCTACATGTATATGTATATAATTATGCTAGCTTATGGTGCAGTTTTAAGTTATTAAAATTGCTTAAAATTGGTTCTGAAATGATCGAACTTATTCAGCGCGATTTCAACTCACTAAAACAGATATTTCTTTGCTTTAATATTTTAAGTCCGCTTCAGAGCTTAGTTGCCTTGGATACAGTACCCCGAAAATTACTTGAGCTAGTTCGCAAAGTGGTTGTTAAGAATTAAAGATTTCTCAAAATCTGAAACGTTTTGCATTTAGTCAGCCCCAATAGCCTCGGCCCAGAAGAGCACACAGCTGCACTTGACACCCAAACGCAACTAGAATTTGCCTGCATTGTATGTCATTGCGTGGTTTCATTGTGTGGCTTGCACCACTTGCCCCACTGGCCTAACTTGCCCCAATTGCCAAAGGGCAAGCCATGCATGGTGCCTGCTCTTCAAGTGGCGCTCTTAAAGCTGGCCGCGTGTTCAAATTTGGGTAAGTTGGGCATCATCACCGCCCAAGCCAGTGAATATAAGTTCTAGTGGAATATAAGTTCTCGTGTACCAGGCGCAGATCAAGTTTGCTTTATTTTATCAATAACTGCCTCAGTTTCTGCATTATCGATACATTTCGATTTCCGATTGCAATAAATTCCAAAAAAATTCCATTTAAGAGGCAGAGGCTTCTAATTTATACGTATGCATATGCATATTATTGATCAATTGCCAAAACTTCATTAAGATCGGATATGAAACACCAAAGTTATAGTCGAAAATATATTTTTATTTTGATCTTAATGCTGTCATTAGCCGCAAGCATTTTCTGTATGCATAAATAGGCGAGCGCATGTGTGAGAAAGAGATGGCATGATAATCGACGCGATCGTCAATATATTTGTGTGAATTCTGCAGAGCCCCGATAGCTACAATGTATGTATGTACGCATATATATGCACGTGTTTGTAGCCAGTCAGTTCGGGTCAGTTCCAGCTTGTGAGTAAAAATACTCTGTAAAAGTGCAAATCATCTTAATGGAAAATTGGCCAATAAAACTAGAATATATTTAACAGCTTGATTAAGGGTATATCGTAGTCGAGCCAACTCGACTACAGCATCTTACTTATTATTACATGTTCTTACACCGTCTTCAGATAATTCATTATATCTTTCCCATTTGGATATTATACTTGCTGTCTTTGCAAAGCCCTCTGATTGTGACTTTCTTGTAGTTCTTGATGATTTTATTTCCATTGAAACTTCATGGACTTCTATTCCTGACTCAAATGCCTTGTCATCTACGACTCAAAGTGGGTTTCTCGAGGGTTTATTTGGGATATCTTAGTGTCAAATCAATGCTATCCCAAATTCATTAAATAAAATGATTGGTCTTATTTTTGTTATGGATCCCTCCTTTTTCTGTTTTCATTTCTGAATTCATGTTATATCCTAAGTATTCCTATTACCCAACTTTGGAGTACAAGCTATCAGGGAGAGTTTGTCAGTTTTGGAAAACCGATTTTGTTAAATTAACTCGACTCTTACTGCAGACAGGGGCGGAAATTGATCAATTAAAAAATTTAAAGTCAAGAATGTTTAAGAAACTGGCTCTTTCTTGGATTACGCTCGTTACTTGATTCCACGATCTAATTTCTCAGTTATAAATAGTAAATGTTATAAGGGTTACCTTAGAAACTGTAGTTTACAATTTCAGCGGGATCCTAAACGTTTGTATGATTTCATAAATATGCATTCAAATCGTGGTTCAACAACACTTCTTTCGTCTGTATTTTTACAAAAAAAAAGACTGCACCCTTAGATCAGGCCATCACCGATCTATTTGCCAAATTTTTCAATCTACTATAGTTCCCATAATCATAATTTGGTTTTGCCATATCCGTACCTAGTTAGTCGCTCTAATTGCATTTTTAGACCTTTGATAACTGAGAGCTCATTATTTAGTGATCTAAAAGCCATTAAGCCGGTATATTTACCGGGACCTGATGGTGTACCTGGCTGTGAGCTTATGTACTGTGCTGATGGTTTTCTGAAGCCTTTGCTTAAACTATTTGAACTTTCCGTGTAGTGATGCTCTTTTCCCAATATTTTGAAAGAATCATTTATTACTCTTCTCCTTAAAAAACGAAACAAAGCGAATGTTCAAAATTATAGAGGTATTTCTAAGATTTTTAAGAAATTAACTTCAAAATCTATGTAGATCCTTGATTTGGCCCTGCCAACATGATTTCATGAAATACAGATCTACAACCACTAACTTATTAGAATTCATCTCTTTTGTTATCAATGGTTAGTACCTCAACGTCCAAATAAAAAAGGAATTATGGTCAGAAATTTCCAACACGGAGATGTACAGGTAGTTATATAAGTGTAATTGAAAGGTGCAATTTTTTTTTAAGGCTCACAGGTACTAAAGGTCTACCAAAAAACCATTATACCCCTTTAAGCCATTTTTAATGTTAATGCTATTTTATGTTAAGGGTATGAAAATGAAAGAAGATTAAACACAAACACTTTTACGCTTGAGTCGATTATCTTGCAGATGATAGAAATGAGATTAATATGAGAATATATTTGTATACCCTTAGCACATTAAAAATGGGCTCTGGGTTATAGCAATAAATTCCACAATTTCAGAGGCAGAGGATTTCTTATCCGATCTTGATGAAATCTGGATAGTTGACATTTTATGTATGAATAATTTATTGCCATCAGAAATCAAAATTTTTGGATATTCGAGAAAAAATAGCGTAAGCTTGATCTATGGCAGGTATACGAGAACCTAGATTCCAGCTCTTATAGTCTATGATGTGCTTACACAGACGGACATGACTATATCAACTCGGCTGTTGATCCTGACCAAGAATATATATACTTTATGCGGTCGGCGATGCTTTTTTCTGCCTGTTACATACATTTACACAAAACCTTTATTCCCATTTTAACCATTTTTAATGGGTATAAAAACTGTAGTCAATAAAGTAGTAGTACTTAGTAGTACAACCATATCTCATATTAATGTTATATCTAATGCACCCCAAAGTTAT
The DNA here is from genome assembly GCA_035042205.1 of Drosophila infuscata. Lineage (NCBI taxonomy): Eukaryota > Metazoa > Arthropoda > Insecta > Diptera > Drosophilidae > Drosophila > Drosophila infuscata. The sequence goes on from JAWNLR010000839.1 coordinate 1,622,954, forward strand.
ATGTTTTTTTTAAATATTTAAAAAACGGAATATAAAAAACTCATTTAACACATCGTTATTGATAAATGGAATCTATGTCTATGTCTATGTCTATGTCTATGTCTATGTCTATGTCTATGTCTATGTCTATGTCTATGTCTATGTCTATGTCTATGTCTATGTCTATGTCTATGTCTATGTCTATGTCTATGTCTATGTCTATGTCTATGTCTATGTCTATGTCTATGTCTATGTCTATGTCTATGTCTATGTCTATGTCTATGTCTATGTCTATGTCTATGTCTATGTCTATGTCTATGTCTATGTCTATGTCTATGTCTATGTCTATGTCTATGTCTATGTCTATGTCTATGTCTATGTCTATGTCTATGTCTATGTCTATGTCTATGTCTATGTCTATGTCTATGTCTATGTCTATGTCTATGTCTATGTCTATGTCTATGTCTATGTCTATGTCTATGTCTATGTCTATGTCTATGTCTATGTCTATGTCTATGTCTATGTCTATGTCTATGTCTATGTCTATGTCTATGTCTATGTCTATGTCTATGTCTATGTCTATGTCTATGTCTATGTCTATGTCTATGTCTATGTCTATGTCTATGTCTATGTCTATGTCTATGTCTATGTCTATGTCTATGTCTATGTCTATGTCTATGTCTATGTCTATGTCTATGTCTATGTCTATGTCTATGTCTATGTCTATGTCTATGTCTATGTCTATGTCTATGTCTATGTCTATGTCTATGTCTATGTCTATGTCTATGTCTATGTCTATGTCTATGTCTATGTCTATGTCTATGTCTATGTCTATGTCTACGTCTATGTCTATGTCTATGTCTATGTCTATGTCTATGTCTATGTCTATATATACTATATTTTCGTATTCCCACAAGAAAATCAATGGAGTTGTTTACATGTGGCTATCTTCTGTCTCTCTCTCTCTTTTGATTGTCTTTCGCTAGAATTGTGAACTTTTACTGCTTTATTCTTTTTAGGCAGTTGCTTTCGGTTTTCGTCAATTTTTTTCTAGAGGTGCGCCAAGGTTGGTGGCGATGACATTGAGGACAAATGATTCAAGTCTCCGTATTCGTACCTATTTATGTCCGCCCACATACAGTGGCTTGCAGCCCAGCGTCCTGCAACAAATTTAAAGTGCTATAAAGCTTAAACAAGGAAACAAATTCAAAATGTTTAAATTCCACTTTGTTTAATGTTTATTACATTTGAAAAATAACCTTTAGTTTTTACTAAAATATTAATTAATTAATTAAAATTAGTCAAAATCTGCAAACATATCCAAAAACGTTTTCCAGCCGATTTTGAAGAGTCTTAAAAAAAGTTACATATTTGGCGTATAAAAACTTAAATAGGGATGTTAATACTTAGTATGATATCCTTTAGCCTTAACAACTTCCCTTAAACTATTATTAATGGAAGATACCAGCTTCTGGGTAGTTTCTGGGCTGATCTTGTTCCACTCCTCCAGCAGAGCAGTCTTGAGATCCTGTTTGCTGGATATGCTGTGATTCCGGAAGTTATTTTCCAGCAGAGCCCACAAATTTTCAATAACATTCAAATCTGGAGACTATTCTGGACTTATACTTGGGATCGTTGTCCTGGTAGAGCCGGAAAGTACGTTGAATTCCTGAATTCGGCACCTTGGAGTATTTTATCCTTTAGTATGTCGAAGTACACATATTTGTCCATTGTTATTTCAAATTTCCGACAGCGGCTGCCGAGATAGATGTCCATACCATGACACTTTCTCCACCATGCCTGACTGTTGCCTTTAAGTGTTTGGGATTCAGCTCACAATCTCCACATATATTTCCATCCGTCTTAGCAAAAAATGTTGAATATGTCCTCATATTCAAATATAACTGTGTTCCAGAACTCCAAATCCTTGCGCAAGTGGTTTTTGGCGAACATCATCCTAGACCCTCTATTTTTCGCTTTTATAAATTGCGTTTTCCATGGTAATCGAGCTCATGGTTGGGCAGAATCTGGAGCACAGTTTCCACACTGAACTTTTTTCTTATTTCATCCTGCACTTATTGAGTCAGTCTTTGAGCCGATAACTTACGATTTTTTTCCTGATGATCCTCCGGTCCTGTTCGGTGAAAATCTTGTTTGATGCCATTCCGCCTTTGCCCTCCATTCAATTTTCGTCGACGAAAATGTAAATGATGTGGAATATAGTTGAGGTGTTTGGATTGACAATTTTAGCTAATTGGCGATATGAATATCCGATTTTTGAGTGTTCCAGGATGATTTTACGTTGATCAATGGTAGTCCGTTTGCCCATAGTCCTTGTTGGCAGTTTGCACCCGATGTGCAGGATATAACTAAACTGACTATGAAGGATTTGTCTATTTATACCGAAAAAAATGCAACTTTAGGTAAAAAAAAATTCGGGTTTTATGGCACCCAGGTACCCATAAAGTAACTGCACAAAAAAGGCTGGAACCATAAATAGCGGTACTTTTTTACATAACCCCACCTAGCGGGTGGGGAAATCCCAGTTTATAAGGGTCATATATTAATTTTTGTGGTTACTATATGTACCTGCCATGGGTCTTTGCAATTATTAATAATAATGAATATTGAGTTTATGGCAGGCAGTAAAAATTGCTAGGCACTGGTCGAAATAAGCTTGTCATCACTGCATATCGGCAGGTCTTTTCGGTTTTCGTATCGATCACATCACCGTTGGGGCAACGAAGAAGATCTTAACGACGGAAAATAATTACTCACCTCCAACTCTCTCTTTCGCTCTCTTTGCAGAAACAACGAAGTCAGTAGAGAGACCAAGTCATTGAATGGCCCACTACATTGCCGGCACAGCAGTAGCCGTATAAAGAAATATAACAGTATGCACACACAATAAGCTGTAGAAAATGTACTAATCGGCCGCAGGGGAATTTCTGTGCATTTATCAAACAGCAACGCACCACGACCGCGGCGCAGTCAGCGCACGTGAGACACGTGAGAGCGCCAAGCCGCGCAGTCAAAAATAAAAAAATTATATTTATATATATATAATTTGAAAAACACTTTTAGCTGCGTTTGTTGTTGTTGTTATTATTTTTGCGGTAAACGTAGTTGAAAGGCGTCTCTCTTTCGCTCTCTCTCTCTCTTGCTCACTCTTTGGCTATCCCGTTTTATCCCCACAGCGCACACAAAAAACTGTAAATTTTGTTTTTGCTTTAGTTTTGCCGTTTGTTTTATATTAACTGGTCTTAAATTAGTTTTTGAATTACGATTGCAACACTTGTGAACTGGCAAACAGCTGTCGATGCCGCTTCTTACATATGTAAGTGTTGTTGTTGTGCTGCAGCAGTTGTTGTTCTTGTTGCTAGAGACGCGCGCAGGAAATATTGTTAGCTTTATTTCACAAGGCACTGCACAATAAAAAAAAATGAAACACACCCACAAAAGAAATATAAACTATATATTTTTAAATTATATTTATTTTTATTCATATGAACAGAGAATTAACAAAAATTGAATAAATAGGCAAAACGACAACGAAGACAATGAGCGACGCGACCGCGACACGGACCCAACTCGACGGCTAGTGGAAAACTGCTCTTTCCCAATAAGAAAGAGAGTGTATAATGTGTCGAGGCAATGTAGCCAGGCTGCGTCGACGTCGCAGCTGTCGCGCGCGCTGCTCATGTTGCTGTTGTTGTTGTTAGTTGCGCGTTCTATGCTTTTGTTGTCGTTATACGTTTATTTTTTTTGCACAAAAAAAACTGTGCGAGAGAGCGATGGCGTCGTCGCTCTCAAGTTTGCTCAACAGTTGTTTGTGTTTACAGCGCGCTGTTAGGCATCACAACTGTAGGAATTTCCAATAACATAAGCCAAATAAATACAAACTGTTGAAATGTTGTGCTGTTATTCCCTTAGGTACTTTTTTTAAGCTCAACGAATTATAATTATACCCTGAACCCATTGAAAATGGGTCAAAAGGGTATAATGGTTTTGTGCAAATGTATGTAACAGGCAGAAGGAAGCATCTCCGACCCCATAAAGTATATATATTCTTGATCAGGATCAATAGCCGAGTCGATATAGCCCTGTACGTCTGTCCGTCTGTATGAACACGCGGATCTCAGAGACTACAAGAGCTAGACACTTCAAATTTGGAATATAAGATCTCGTATACCAGGCGCAGATCAAGTTTGCGTTATTTTTATCGATAACTGCCTCAGTTTCTGAATTATCGATTCATTTAGATTTCCGATAGCAATAAATTCCACATATTTCTCACAATTTAATGGATACAGTCACCAATTTTGGTTGGTAGGTTGTTGGCGAGGTCCTTGAAAGATCGGCATGTGCCACGCCCCCATCACCGCCGCCCCTAAAATTTTCAAATGGTTATATCTTCCGCAGTTTTTGAGTAGGGAACTTAAAATTTGGTAGGTATATTACTGGAAGTCGCCTTTAAGAACCGATAACAATGATAGAGTAACCAAACTTGGAAGGTAATTTGCTGGTAACCTCCTTCAAAGATTGGCATACCAATTTTTGGACCACGCCTACATCCGCCGCCCCCAGGAACTTCGGCCTTAGAAATTTAAAATGCGCATATCTGCCGTAATTTGCAAGCTATAGTCACAAAATCTTGCAGGTATGTTACTGTTAACTCCCCCAAAGATCGGTAAAAAAAAATTGGATGGTCACGTCCACTCCACCTACCTAAGCCGATACACCTGTTGGTGTAAATCGATAACCCCATATATCTCAGGCAATTTGAAAACTTAAGTCACCAAATTTTAAAGGTATATTGCTAGTAACACACTTCATAAATGTGGAAAACAAAATTTGGACCACGCCCACTCCCGCCCACAAAAAACGATAAATGCCTGTATCTCCCGCAATTTAAGAGCTACAGTTATCAAACGTAGAAGGTATATTACTAAGATCGAACTCCAAAATATTTTGGGCCACGCCCACTCCCGCCAACAAAAAACGATAAATGCCTCTATCTCCGGCAATTCAAGAGCGACAGTTACCAAACATAGAAGGTATATTACTAAGATCGGGCCACGCCCACTCCAGGACTACCATATACCCTGAACCAAGCTTCAAATGCATTATAGGTTTATCGGTTTTGGGGGCTGGAGTGGGCGTGGCCCGATCTTAGTAACTATGGCTGAAGTCACAGCATACAAAAGTAAGGAGACGCGAGTGAAACCTAAGGAGCAGGTGGTTTTAACTACAACAGAACCCTCAACATCGCAGAAAGCTGTGGAGGAGGAAATATTGAAGTCATCCGACGAAGGGGCTTATCAAACGGATCGTTCGGCGAGGCCAAAACATCATATTTTGGACAAATTAGAGATGCGCCTATCCGGTCTACGGGAAGAAATGGAAATCGCCCAAAAATGGTTGGCTAATCCAGCAAGAAAGGAGCTGCAAAAAATTAAGTATATGCTGGACGTCCGTATGAGAACTATCGAGAAAATTATAAAGACGTTGGAAATGGAAGACAGATCATGGACATGTTCAGATGACATTGATGATTTAATGTTCAATGCGGAATGCTTGAAAGGGGACATCGATATAGAATTGTCGGATCTACCATCTACAACGACTCAAGAGTATCCCAGGCAAGAAGCTCCAAAGGTTGACATACCTCATTTTAATGGAAATGCCATGGAATGGCCAAACGTTTTTGGCCTATTTACCGAAATAATACAGTATCTATATCATAAAGGAAAAATCGAAAATTGGCAATTCCGCAGATGTTATCTTCGCCCAAATCCTTCTTCGACAATTTTCTATAGAGGCTCTGCAGCAGTACGAGCAACACGTTAAAACAAAAAACAGAGAGATCCAATCTCTACAGGACGTACGGGAGTTTATCAATCAGCTATACCATGCGGTGGATTCTGTACAGAAAAACGTTGATAAAGAAACAGAGAACTTGCCGATTTTGTGCGGTAAGCGGGCACGACATAAACAGATGTCAAAAATTTAAAGCAGCAAATTTAAACAAACAAAAGAAGTTTGTAAAAATGCAACATTTATGCTTTCGTTGCTTGGGGTCTCATGCTATGGCGGAATGCGGAAAGGACTGGAGATGCCAGCAATGTAACAAGCATCATAATACCTTGTTACATGAAGAAACAAAAAAGGAGAGTGTGAACTGGCTTAAACAAAATAAAGGACAGGAAACACTGTTGGCCACTGCTGTTGTCAACATAAGAAGTGCCAATGGAAACTACGAGCAACTTCGAGCATTGGTGGATGGAGGATCACAGCGCACCTTGATATCAGAAGAAGCAGCGCAGCTTTTAAGGCTGAATAAAAACAGGGAGAAAGTGGAAATACAGGGCATAGTTTCAAACGGTGTGGAACTGGCAAAACACAGTATGACACTTGAGATAAAACCTCGATTTTCAGGTAGTTTCAAAGAGAAAACTACAGCGCTAGTACTTCCCAAATTACAAAGAGCACTCCCCAGCAAGAGGATTGATATGGATATCAATACAGAATGGAAGAATTGCACTTTAGCTGATCCAAATGTTAACATGCCTAGAGTTGTCATGGTCATTGGTGTGGATTTATTTCCCTTAATAATTATGGGTCAAGTCACGACTCGGATGGATAGTTTCCGGAAATATTGCCCGAGCACCGCCAAAGAAAATCATGACAGCGACCACAACTGTAAACATTGATGATCTGGAGCGCTTCTGGGATCTAGAAAAAGAAGACATCGATGTAACCGAGGTAAATCTGAATTGAATTGAATTGGGAGACTCTCGTAAGCAAGCAGTACCAAGACTACTGCAAATGGAGAAAAAATTTAAAAAGAACCAAATGCTCTACCAGGAATACAAGAACTTCATGAAAGAGTACCTGCAGCTCGAGCATATGATGTCAGTACACCCAACAGGCAAAGGCAAATACTATCTGCCGCACCAGGCGGTTTGTTTTTGATGCATCAGCAAAGGCCACATGTGGTCGTAGCCTGAACGACGCAATGTCAATCGGTCCCAAAATTCAAAGGGACATTTTCGACATTCTATCCAGCTGGCGCATGTGGCGATATGTGATGACAGCAGATGTGGAAAAAATGTATCGTCAAATCAAAATAACGCCAATTGATCAGGAGTATCAATATATAGTTTGGAGAGAAAATCCAAAGGAGTCAATCAAAGAATTTAAATTGACGACCGTAACGTATGGGACATCAGCCGCACCATATCTAGCAGTGCGTTCATTGCATCATTTGGCGGACTTGTACTGCAAAGATGATGAAAAGCTAACGTACATTATAAAAAAGGATTTCTACATGGATGATTTAATGACTGCAGCCAACACGATAGAAGACTGCACTGCAATCCAACAGAAGATAAGAGCTGTCTTGAACAAAGGAGGAATGCATCTACGCAAATGGGTCTCCAACGATAAGAAGATAATTGCATCCATACCAAACACAAATAAGTCGGAAAAAATCGCAATAACAAAGGACGAGTCAATAAAAACATTGGGATTGCTTTGGGACCCAGCCAGAGACGATTTTACATTCAGCGTAAAAGTGCCGCACTTGGGTCATATTTCAAAGCGTTCGGAGCTTTCTCAACTAGCAAGGATATTTGACCCATTAGGATAGCTAACTCCGGTGACTTTACAAGGAAAATGCTTCATGCAGGAACTATGGAAAATGTCCCTCAATTGGGACGCAGAACTGGAAAAGGGCTTGGCAGACATTTGGCGCAACTTTGCAAATGAACTACCAGCCTTAGCAAGTATACGGATTCCGCGGTGGATTGGAAGCAAGGGTCCCACAGCTATTGAGCTTCATGGATTTTGTGACGCCTCAGAGAAAGCATATGCTGCCGTAGTATACGCAAAAATAGGTAGTCAAGTCACCTTGCTTGCATCAAGAAGCAAGGTTAGTCCATTAAAAAACAAGAAAACCATCCCCAAGTTAGAGCTATGTGCAGCTCAACTTCTGGCAAAACTATTGTTTCGAATCTCATCCACCATGAACTGCCGAGGTCAAATCAACGCATGGAGCGACTCGCAAATTACAATTGCATGGATCACAAATAAGCGCAGTAAGGACAAATTTGTGAAAACAAGGGTAGACGACATTACGAGCCATCTACCATTAGTAAAATGGAACTACGTAAAGTCAGAAGAGAATCCAGCAGACGTCGCTTCAAGAGGAGGCACACCAGAAAAACTGGAACATCATTCTACATGGTAGCATGGGCCACAGTGGCTAACTCAGCCAGCCAGTGAGTGGCCAGTACAAGAAGAAGAGATCTTGATAGTGGCAGCAACGTTGAATGAAGACAATTCACTGACAAAATTGCTGTCTAAATATTCGTTAATATTTTACGATTTATAGCAAAGCTTCGGGCAAAAATCACGCAATCATCGTTCACAGACATCAATCTTTGGAGTAAGGCAAAATCAACAATTATAAAGCTTCAGCAGCAACTAGACTCCGGAAAAGAGATTCATCAACTGCAGAACAAACAAGATAGAACGTTGCAGTCGGACGTAACCGACAGCGGAATACTATTATACCTTAATTTGTGTACAGTTACGAAATACTTAAATTGCGGGGGATATGGGCGTTTATCGGTTTTGGGGGCGGGAGTGGGCGTGACCCAAAAAAATTTTGGAGTTCGGTCTTAGTAATATACCTTCTAAGTTTGGAAACTGTATCTCTTAAATTGCGGGAGATACAGGCATTTATCGTTTTTTGTGGGCGGGAGTGGGCGTGGTCCAAAATTTTTTTTCCACATTTATGAAGGGTGTTACTAGCAATATACCTTTAAAATTTGGTGACTTAAGTTTTTAAATTGCGTGAGATATATGGGTTTATCGATTTACACCAACAGGTGTATCGGTTCAGGTAGGTGGAGTGGGCGTGGCCATCCAATTTTTTTATCGATCTTTGGGGGAGTTACCAGTAACATACCTGCAAAATTGTGCGACTCTAGCTTGCAAATTACGGCAGATATGCGCATTTTAAATTTCTAGGGACGAAGTTCCTGGGGGCGGCGGATGTGGGCGTGGTCCAAAAATTGGTATGCCAATCTTTGAAGGAGGTTACCAGCAAATTACCATCCAAGTTTGGTTACTCTATCTTTAAAATGTTCGGAGATATACGGAGTTATCGATTAATAATCGGAATTGTCGATTATAGGCGCAGGTGTGGGCGTGGCACCACAAATTTATTATCGATTCTTAGAGGCGACTACCAGTAATATACCTACCAAATTTGACGTTCCCTACTCAAAAACTGCGGAAGATATAGCCATTTGAAAATTTTAGGGGCGGGGGTGAAGGGGGCGTCGGAGGTGGGCGTGGCATATGCCGATCTTTCAAGGACCTCGCCAACAACCTACCCACCAAAATTGGTGACTGTATTCATTAAATTGTAAGAGATATGGGGATTTATCGATTTGCTAAAATCGAATTTATCGATTTGCTAAAATCGAATTTATCGATTTTCTAGCTCCCTGGTGGACGTAGGTCCAAAGACAACTTAACTTTTGAGGGTACTTTTTAGTATACGTTCCAAGTTTCAAGTCTCTATCTCAAAGGGTGTCGGAGGAACGCGCGTTCATACGGACGGACAGACGGACAGACAGCATGACGGACATTGCACAAAACCAATATACTATTATACCATTTTGGTATAATATTATAAAAACAATTGAAGGCTAAAAGCAAGCTACTACCACTCTACCCGTTTCTGGACGATGAAGGAATTCTGAGAGTTGGTGGTCGACTACAAAACTCCGCCTTACCATTCGGAATAAAACATCCCATCATCATAGGAAAATCCCATCTAGCTTGGCTACTGATCGATAAGGCCCACAGAATGACCCTACACGGAGGAATCAAGTTAATGAAAAACTTCATACAAAGGGAATACTGGATATTTGGTTGTCGCAACCTGATAAGAAAACATTTCCGAGCATGTGTCACATGCATTAGATACAGACAAGAGTCAACTAACCAAATCATGGGAAACCTGCCCACTTATAGAGTGATCGGAGAGTTTCCATTTTATGCAACGGGCATATACTATGCGGGACCATTCCAAATTAGATGCTCAAAAGGTCGAGGGCAAAAAGCTTATAAAGGATACGTCTGCATCTTTATTTGTATGGCTACACAAGCAATCCATTTGGAGCTGGTCAGCGACTTGTAACGGACACTTACAATGTTGTTTCGGCTGGCACACTCTGTCTACTTTTTTGGACGGCCGTGCTCAGGGAAAGGTGGCGTGGGTCTGGTGCTGCCTCAACAAACGGTGCTACAATAATAATATCGTAGACAGAGACGGGAGGACGGGAGACGGAAGATGACTCATACAATATGGAAACGGACTGATATGTTTATACCCTATCTATATTTGGAGAACTAAGATGTCATTGTTCTCCATCTGTACCCACCCAACCTTGTAGGATCAATCGCAATTTGGCATCCTACCCAAAGAAAAGCCTGCGGTGCTGAAACCTAAGGTGCCTTTAAATAAGAACAGTTAGTTCATGTTGATCTCTTTAATCAATTAATTCAAATAAGGGACAATTCATGGTTATGGGAATTAATGCTAAGATTTCATACTTATTATAGAAACTTAAAATATATGTGCATTTCATATGCCATAAAAAAAGAAGGACAAAATTCCTAGGGCGCTCTATTGTTGATTATTGCATCCTATGATGCTAATACATCCGGCTATGCCGTACTCACTACCGTAATATCCTTAATGATCCATCGATGTCAGCAGGCCTGTCGACGTGGATGATCTGTAGGCGATGATAATCAAAATTAAGGATGCAACAATTCGTAACAAAGCGCTCACTAGAAAAGATGATACAAATTTATAAGTATGGAATTTATTATAACTTAAGATTAAAATTCATTTTTATACTAATACTACATTACAGCTTTTAAGCTGTTAACCCCCTGTTCTTAAAACAAATAACCGTAGTTATTGTTTTTTTTCTAGTTGTTGTTGTTGTTGCTGTTTCTGTTGTTGTTCCTGTTGTTGTTGTTGTAGCCGTTGTTGTTGTTGCAGTTGCCCTGGGCTGTTGTGGGTGTTGTTCTGCTTCTTCTGTGTTGCTGTTGTGGTTCTTGCGGTTGTTGTTGTTGTAGCCGTTGCCCTGCAGTTGCCCTGGGCAAGAGGGGGCACCGCTCCTCTACTTCGAATCCGACTTATTTTATTATTTAATTTTTTCCTATGGCCGAACACAAAAGATATACCTTTTCAAAGCCTACTCACAATCACTAAAATCCAGAATATACTCACAATAAAATACATGAGCCGAAGAAGGGACATCGGTGGTCAGTGCCGTGGTCGAAAGTGTATTGTGGTGCGGTGTTAATTTTGGTGTGGTGTGCTTGCAGTATTTGCAGGTTAGGTCAGGGTATCGGCAAGTCGGTATGCACTTTTTATTTATTTATTTAATTTTTATTTTATTTTGTTTACCATGCCTTGCCGATAAACCCAAAACTTTTAACCGCACTGCCTTCAATTTAATTTTTTATATTGTTGCACACACGCACACTTGGCACCACTTATAACTTCGACACACTGCACTGCCAAAATTCCGGAAATGGGTCGCAACCTTCATGAAATCCCCCTGGGGTCGGGTGGGGCCGGTCTTCAGTGTGATTCTCCACACGATATCGCACTGAAAACTGTCCAACAGCTCCGGATGTTTTCGGATTTAAATTTTCGTCCACGTGCAAATATTTTCACTGGGGTGAAAATAAAATGTGGCACGGATTCCTTTTAGTGCTTCTGCATCGATCGCCGCATGCAGAAGAATGAATTGCATGCGCAAGCGCAGCTGATTTGCAAGTTCAAGGGCGCATGCTTGCATTTGAAAGCTCAAGGGCACATGCTTGCATTTGAAAGCTCAAGGGCATTCAAAAGCTGAAGGGTGCAAATCCGTGATCAAAAGCTTTCTAAAGCATCATAAGCTTCATCAGCTGATCTAATTTCACTCAAACAATTGCAATATTGCTGCTTGTTTATTTTTACTATTCGCGTCCCCCACACCACAGGTCTGATCTTCTTCTATTAGAGAAAGATAAGAGCTGAAAAAAATTCAACAGGATGCGAATAGGATGTGCTGGCTACCAAATGTCTTTTGCATGGAAATTTCCTAACTCCTTTCCATTCATATCTTCTAGGAGGTAAATCGATCGTCCCAACTTTTTCTTGATTCGAGCCGTAGTACCGATAGGAGCTAGCTTAGAGCAAAAATTATCTGCAGCCTTGCTCAACGAAAAATTTCTTTTGATCACTTCTTGACCTACTTCGAATGCTCGTGTCTGCGATCGTAAATTATACGAGCGTTGGTTCCTCTCATAAGCCTTTTTGAGATGTTTCTCTACGTCGGCTCTGAATTTCTGAAATTCTTCAGCCCTGGGCAACCTAGTTGTGCTGTCTTTCAGCAATTCCAAATTTCTCAATAACTTATAGTCTTTGCCATGAGAAATCATGTGTTGTCCAAAGACTATAAAATAAGGGGAATTACCAATGGATTGATGGATTGAATTGCGAAGAGAGCTGTTAATGCTACTTAAGAAGGTGTCCCATTCGCGCTGATCCTTCCGAATATATGCTCTCAGAGCTGCATTAATCGAGCGATTCACCCTTTCGGCAGCGTTTGATTGTGGCGCATAGGCTCCAGTAAATACATGTCGAATGCCAAAATTTAAGAGTAAATCGTCAAAGACACGGCTTTTAAATTGAGTACCGTTGTCACTCACGATTACCTCTGGTACTCCAAAACATGAAAATATATGCTCCTTCAGATACTCGATAATCACATTAGAGGTGAACTTTTTAACGGGCTTCAGAAAGGTGAATTTTGAAAAATGATCTAAAATTATAAAAATTCCAATATGACCTTTTTTCGTTCGAGGAAACGGACCAATGAAGTCTAAATACAACCGCTGAAAAGGTCTTTCGCTTGTGATTCGAACACCCATTGGAGGTTTCAGTACTCGGTTCGGATATTTGGTCGTCTTGCACGTATCACAATCATTAATGTAATTACGCACATCAACAACCATCCCAGGCCAGTACAAATGACGTCGAATTCTCTCCAGGCATTTCGCCGTACCACAGTGTGCAGAAGATGGTTGGTCATGGGCTGAAATTATGACGCTACTTCGCAAAGACTCAGGAACTAACAATTTCCACGAATCATCAGCTTGCTCGGGATAGTTGTCAGAGAAATCTTTGCGGTGATAAATGTAACCATCAACTACCTGGTAATCTGGCATCAACGATACCTTGAATTTGTCTCGCAATGCACAGTATTCTGCTGACTGAAATGCTTCGGACTGCAGATCCAATTCTGGGAGGGTTTCCACATCTATGTTCGCCACCTCGAGTTCAGACTCAAACGAACGAGATAAAGCATCAGCTACCACATTTTGGCTTCCTTTGCGGTGTTCAACACTGAAGCCGTACCCTTGGAGACTTATTGCCCATCGTGCTAGTCTACCACTAAGGTCGGATTGGTCCATCAACCATCGAAGACTTGCGTGATCGGTGACGACAGTGAAACGATGACCGTCAATGTACATGCGAAATTTTTTTATACCCAGAACCACAGCCAAGCACTCCAACTCCGTAACAGTATAGTTACGCTGCGCTTTGTTCAGTTTTTTCGACATGTACGCTATTGGGCGTTCATGGCCGGATTCGTCGCACTGAGCAAGAACCGCACCTACTGCATATGAAGAAGCGTCACACTGTACTATGAACGGCTTATCATATTGTGGATGGACCAGACATGGAGCTGAGCACAATGCACTCTTAATCTTCTCGAATGCAGCTTGAGATTGCTCGTTCCAAGTGAACAACTTTTTACCTAGAAGTTCGGTAAGCGGAAAAATTATAGACGAGTAGCTGGAAATAAAACGCTGGTACCATCCAGTCATTCCCAAGAATCGTCTGAGCTGCTTTTGAGTTCTCGGAATCGGAAACTCCTTAACAGCACGGACCTTGTCGGGATTAACCTGAAGTGTTCCCTCGCCTACTATGTATCCCAGATACTCCACCTTCTTAAGACAAAACTGGCTCTTCTGAACGTTTATTGTAAGGCCAGCTTTTCGCAATTGTGTAGAAACTTCTGACAGATGTAAGAGATGTGATTCAAAACTTTCGGACAGTACCAGCAAATCATCAAGGTACACCAGTACGTGTGATTTCAGCTGATATGGAATCACCAAGTCCATCAAACGACTCATTGTTTGTGGGGCATTTGTCAATCCAAAAGGCATTCTTTTAAACTGATAAAGTGGTCTATTTGGGACTGTAAACGCTGTTTTAGCACGGGATTCCTTATCTAAGCAGATTTGCCAAAAGGCATCCTTGAGGTCAATTTTCGAAATGCAGTACACCGGCGGAAGACGACTCAGCAGCCCAGCCATAATTGGAATAGGATAAGCATCCCTTACTGTGACTGCATTGAGTTTACGAGCGTCGAGACAAAAGCGCACCTTGCCCGGTTTTATGTGTAATGTAATAGGAGATGACCAAGGGGAACTTGGAGCTTCCTCTATTACATTCATTTCGATCATCCGGTCAATTTCCTTGCATAAGAGTTCTTCCTTTGCAGGAGAAAGAGGATAAAATCTTTGCTTGATGGGTTTCGCCTCGGCAGTATCGATAGTATGTTCGATTAACGTTGTTATGCCAAGTCCATTAGTTTCAAAGGACGGAAAGAATTCCACCACAGCTTTTAGCTTAGACTTCTGGAATGAAGATAGTTCCAATTTCGTGGAATTCTCTTCAAGCTTTTCAGTTTCTATCGACAAAACATTAACATTGCCAAGAGATGATATCGATATACCAAATTTCTTCCAAAAATCCATGCCACAAATAACATCTGTTTTAATGGAGGAAACTATAAGAAATTCAAAATCCTCTTGGGTTGAATTATAAATCAGGGGTATGGTAATTGTACCAGCAACAGGCTGTGTCTGGCCATCGGCCGTACGAACAACGCCTTTCATTTTGTCAATATTGAAATTTTCTGACAAAATTCGCTTGGCAAGATATCCGCCAATAACACTTTTGTTAGCCCCGCTATCTAATAACGCTAGGTAATCTTGACCAAAAATGTCTATGCTGATAAAAGGCCGAATATCATTGCTTTTATTGACAATAGAGTTAATTAAACATCTATTTAGTGCTCGCTTGCGTTGCCAAAATTTTCGCATACGCCGAGATGATCGAGATCTACACGCAAGTAATTCGTCTGCGTTAAATATTTCAGACCTACGATTCTCGTACTCTTTAACTCGCACATGATATGGCTTAAATCGTAGGAGCTTGGGTACTTCCGGGATTAAAGGTGATTCGTCTGGTAAATGTATAGATCTGGTGATTTGAATATTTTGTGGGTCCGAGACTAATAACGGATATCCCCTTTCGGAACACAGCGGACATCCTTTGTCGAGTTTCCCGATTTGGGATTACATTTTTGACAGTTGGGCTTATATGTATCTGGTGTGCCACAACCGTAACAAAAAATCCGACGAGGTTTCAGACAATCCTGGTATCTGTGACCCTGTTCCTCACAGTTCCAACATTTAAATTTTTCGGAGGATCGAACTACACAGATTTCATCCGTGACATTGTTTTCCTCATCCGAGTCCACTACCGGAATTTGTTCGTGAAGAACAGTGTTGACAAATCGTCGGTTCGCGCTTACACGAGGTTGTTCCCTTGAACTAAGACTACGAAAGAAATCTTCATGTTTATGACATTCCTTTCGAAGACTTGCTAAATCACGAGTTTCGACGTGCAACATCTCGTGCTTCAGTTCCGTTTTAAGATTATGCCTGACCTCCATCGTTAAGTCGGGGTCTGACATAGGCTCACGTAAAGAATCTGCAATTGACAGAATTGCATCTAAGAAATCATCGAAGCTTTCGTTGTTGCCTTGCTTGCGACGACGAATTGCATCTTTGATGTCGCGATCGGTTCGCTGATCCTTATATCTTTCTTGCAAGCGGTTACACAGTTCAACCCAATTCAAGTGAGTTACGCTTCTATGAACACGCCAGTAAAAAGATAGGGCTGGTCCGGTGAAAAGGAGATGAGCAAACTGAACTAGTTGATGGAAATTTCCATTCAAACATTGAGAGGTTAAACAGTTCACTCTATATATAAAATCTTCAATTGACATGTCATTAGCTAATCCGCTAAACTTGATACGCCAATTGGAAATAGCATTCAAGATTCGTTCGGGATGTTCAACTACTCCATCATTTAGGTTTGCACTAGCGTAAGAATTTCCAGGTCTCTGATTACTGCTATTTCGACTATTACTGGAATTACTTAAACGTGGACGGGGTGGAACTATGTCATTCTCCCAATCAAGATTACCTTCGTCATGAGTTTCCCGAGGTTGGGTAGACAATGACAAACTTCGAACGGCTGCACTTAACTGCTCAGTCATCGCTGCAGTCATGTTGGCTTTAAAGCTATCCAAGGAATTCGCGATCAACTGTTGGATACGCTCTTCCGAGATAATATCAGACTCCGAGATAACTTTAGGTCGGGGCAGATCACGTTTTGTGTTTAAATTTGGATTTGGTCGGACGTTGGTGTTAGGCCTATTACGCACGGTCGATCTGGTGCTTACCCCAGTTTTAGGAACAGCTCCAGAACTTGCTTGCGTGGCATTAGATTTATCCTTACCAGATGGGGTCTTGTTATCAGTCGCTGTGCTAACTCTAATTTGCATCATGATTTTGGAGCAGTATTGCCTACACACAGGACATGTTTCGTTGCTGACCAACCATTCTAAAAGACACCATCTGTGAAACTTGTGATTACAGGGTGTTTCTACGAATTCACTCTCTGACTTAGTATCATTACAAATAATACATGTGCCAGAATCACTAGGAGTGGCAGATCTTACGTCTTCTAAGCTACGTCTGACGGCCATAGTAAGATATAATGTCGGTTATTTAGGTTTTGAAGCGGAAATGTGAGATATGTATATATAAAGATACAAATATTTCTATATTGAAATCAACTCTGAATAGTTAATAAGGACTTATCCAAAGGTGTGGCACCGCAGGTTTAATTGACAGGCGTATAAACATATCAGAAACGTAAACAGAATTTACTATAAAAATATATAAGTGTACATATTACCCAATTTAAAGAGGAACAGACCGAAAAACTCCAGTCTGAGCAAATCTCAATTCAAATCAGGAATATAAATTACGATTTTAATATCGATTGCTTGGTGTAGAACCAACTGAAATCAGAACTAAAATTCCAACGCAATTCGAAATTAAACAAATGAATTAATTATATATCTAGAAAATTTCTTTCATTAGAAAGAGACTCTAGAGATAAACTCTACTTTCTGGAACTGCTTCATTTACTGGTCTGGGTCCGACAATAATCAGAACTCCAGCATTTCCAAGTAAATAGAAGGTACCATTCGGATTTAATTGAAAAGATTATTTTGGGTGGAGTATGGTTTCAAGAAAAGGAAAGGTAACTTGGGAAGAGTGGGGTGTAAACATTAACTAAGGATAATAGGGATTATCCTAGTAATGATACATACAACGCTACAACCAATCGTTCGGGCTTTGTTCGGAAACGATCCATCGGTCGTTCGCTCTGGCGGTCGGGCTCGTTGGCTTTGGCGGGCCCCACGTTGGCTTTGTCGGGCCCCACGTTGGCTTTGGCGGTCGGTCGGGCCCCACGTTGGGCGCCAATTATTATGTAACGGACACTTACAATGTTGTTTCGGCTGGCACACTCTGTCTACTTTTTTGGACGGCCGTGCTCAGGGAAAGGTGGCGTGGGTCTGGTGCTGCCTCAACAAACGGTGCTACAATAATAATATCGTAGACAGAGACGGGAGGACGGGAGACGGAAGATGACTCATACAATATGGAAACGGACTGATATGTTTATACCCTATCTATATTTGGAGAACTAAGATGTCATTGTTCTCCATCTGTACCCACCCAACCTTGTAGGATCAATCGCAATTTGGCATCCTACCCAAAGAAAAGCCTGCGGTGCTGAAACCTAAGGTGCCTTTAAATAAGAACAGTTAGTTCATGTTGATCTCTTTAATCAATTAATTCAAATAAGGGACAATTCATGGTTATGGGAATTAATGCTAAGATTTCATACTTATTATAGAAACTTAAAATATATGTGCATTTCATATGCCATAAAAAAAGAAGGACAAAATTCCTAGGGCGCTCTATTGTTGATTATTGCATCCTATGATGCTAATACATCCGGCTATGCCGTACTCACTACCGTAATATCCTTAATGATCCATCGATGTCAGCAGGCCTGTCGACGTGGATGATCTGTAGGCGATGATAATCAAAATTAAGGATGCAACAATTCGTAACAAAGCGCTCACTAGAAAAGATGATACAAATTTATAAGTATGGAATTTATTATAACTTAAGATTAAAATTCATTTTTATACTAATACTACATTACAGCTTTTAAGCTGTTAACCCCCTGTTCTTAAAACAAATAACCGTAGTTATTGTTTTTTTTCTAGTTGTTGTTGTTGTTGCTGTTTCTGTTGTTGTTCCTGTTGTTGTTGTTGTAGCCGTTGTTGTTGTTGCAGTTGCCCTGGGCTGTTGTGGGTGTTGTTCTGCTTCTTCTGTGTTGCTGTTGTGGTTCTTGCGGTTGTTGTTGTTGTAGCCGTTGCCCTGCAGTTGCCCTGGGCAAGAGGGGGCACCGCTCCTCTACTTCGAATCCGACTTATTTTATTATTTAATTTTTTCCTATGGCCGAACACAAAAGATATACCTTTTCAAAGCCTACTCACAATCACTAAAATCCAGAATATACTCACAATAAAATACATGAGCCGAAGAAGGGACATCGGTGGTCAGTGCCGTGGTCGAAAGTGTATTGTGGTGCGGTGTTAATTTTGGTGTGGTGTGCTTGCAGTATTTGCAGGTTAGGTCAGGGTATCGGCAAGTCGGTATGCACTTTTTATTTATTTATTTAATTTTTATTTTATTTTGTTTACCATGCCTTGCCGATAAACCCAAAACTTTTAACCGCACTGCCTTCAATTTAATTTTTTATATTGTTGCACACACGCACACTTGGCACCACTTATAACTTCGACACACTGCACTGCCAAAACTCCGGAAATGGGTCGCAACCTTCATGAAATCCCCCTGGGGTCGGGTGGGGCCGGTCTTCAGTGTGATTCTCCACACGATATCGCACTGAAAACTGTCCAACAGCTCCGGATGTTTTCGGATTTAAATTTTCGTCCACGTGCAAATATTTTCACTGGGGTGAAAATAAAATGTGGCACGGATTCCTTTTAGTGCTTCTGCATCGATCGCCGCATGCAGAAGAATGAATTGCATGCGCAAGCGCAGCTGATTTGCAAGTTCAAGGGCGCATGCTTGCATTTGAAAGCTCAAGGGCACATGCTTGCATTTGAAAGCTCAAGGGCATTCAAAAGCTGAAGGGTGCAAATCCGTGATCAAAAGCTTTCTAAAGCATCATAAGCTTCATCAGCTGATCTAATTTCACTCAAACAATTGCAATATTGCTGCTTGTTTATTTTTACTATTCGCGTCCCCCACAGACTTGACCGCGGATAAATTTCTGGAAACTCTACATCGATTTTTTGCGAGACGGGGCAGAAGCAAACACCTATACTCCGATAATGGAACAAATTTCGTTGGAGCAGCAAGGAAACTAGATGTTGATTTGTAAGCCGCTATTTTGAGCAATACAAAATTAGCACCAATTTTGCAAAAAGACGGCATAACCTGGCATTTTATTCCCCCGGGGAGCCCTCACATGGGTGGATTGTGGGAAGCTGGCGTAAAATCCATGAAATACCATTTAAAGCGTATACTTGGAAACAATAGCTGCACATATGAGGAGTTCTCTACGCTGCTATGTCGTATAGAGGCAGTGCTGAACTCCCGGCCTTTGATCTCAATGGGAAATGAGAACGAGACGGAGGATGTACTCACCGCTGGACATTTCCTAGTGGGCAGGCCACTTATAAGCGCACCAGAAAATATGGACGTGCATGGGCAAATTGGATCGCTAGACAGATGGAGATACATTCAGCGAATGACGGCAGAATTTTGGAAAAAATGGAAAGAAGACTATTTGGTGTCGCTGCAAAAAAGAACAAAATGGCAAAGCGATAAAGAAAACCTTAAAGAGGGTCAAGTGGTACTGATCAAACAGGAAAATACCCATCCATTTACTGCCCCCCCGGAAAATGTTCAAGTATGCACATGGTTTGCTCTGGGTATCAGCTTGCGGGCTCATGCAGCACACTCAAAGTTAGGTACCTAAGGCCGGGTCACGCTATTCTTGGAGTATCCCTAAGATAACGGGCTCAGGCAGCACACTCAAGGATAGGTGCTTGCGGCCTAATAACGCTTTTCGTAGAAGGAGAAGAAGAAGAAAAAGAAAGAGACATATCATTATCTTTTATTAAACAAAAGAAAGATAGAATCAAAGTGAATGTGAGTTATTCCAAAAGCTTATCCAAAACAATCAAAACAAAAAAAAAAGGGAAGAAGCAAGAAAGAAAGAAAACGAGAAAGATTATTATTGTTATTATTAGGTTGAGGGTGCGTGCTTTGCGACTTGAAAGGTCTATTGTGCCCCCTTCTGGGCTTAAAGCTCCTCCATCAAACCAAGCTCCTGCACAAATGCTAGAATCTTTATTGGGTTGAGGGCTACTATGTCATTGCTCATCATGACATGCATCCCTAGGATGTTGCTTCACTTCCTTGCTAAGGCGACACACTCTGCTAGGAAGTGCATTTAGGATTCCTCCTCGCCTTCACAGACCCTGCAGCGTCCGCTACTAATTATACTTAGCATGGCTAGGTGTCTTCTTAGTCTACAGTGTCCCGTCAATACACCGGTGAGTATTCTAAGATTGTTTTTACTCATGGCTATAATCTGCTTAAATCGCTTCTGATTATAGCCACCCAAAAGACATTTGGCTTGTCGGAGTCCGCGTGCCTCTGCCCAGCTCCGCTGCCTCCTCTGTCTTTCTTCGCTTCTAAGCTCCTGCCGTATCGTGTGCCTTCCGATGCCACAATACGGTTCAGTTCACCCATCTCATGGTGAGCCTATTGGTTGTCCCGAGCCGGTCAAGTCTGGAACGTGCTTCTAGGACCACTTTTGAGGTGATTTTTGTCCCACTAATTGCGTTTATCGCTGCTTGGCTGTCGGATAAGATGGATATATCCGTATTCCGATAGTTGCGCACCAGGTTAAGATCCGCACACCTTCCTATCGCACAAACTTCAGCTTGAAATATATCAAAGGGCCCACCACTCCTAGGCATGTACCCTGTTTGGTGAGTGATCCGCGGTGAAAAGCTGCTACATGGGTTTTACTACCATTGTGTATAGCCATACATAATCTTTGGTGATGTGCCCCATGACTTTCAGGCTATACACCGACACGTGTAGAGCGCTCTAGAGCACTTCGAAACCGTGTTTTGTACATGGGTGCCAAAGTTTAGCTTGATGTCAAATGTGACCCTTAGGTACTTGACTTCCCTACTTGTTTCTAATAGGCACCCTGAGAGCGGTATTTGTTTCATCCTCTGCAGCTTATACCTAGTCTAGTAAAGGGGACGATGACTGTTTTTGTAGGGCTTAGGTAGAGTCCAACTTCCATACACCAGTCATTCGTTATTTTTAACCCTGTCTGGACTATATCGCAGAGTGTCTCCTCGAATTTGCCTCGCGCTATTATGACAATATCATCGGCATAGCCTTGACATTGAATACCTCTGGTGGTAAGTCTGTTGAGCAGTTCGTCTACTAACAGACTCCAGAGTAGCGGAGACAGTACACCTCCTTAGGGGGAGCCTTTGGTGGTTAAGACTGTTACCTTGCTATAATGCGTTGATGCGGTGGATTGTCTGGACCCCAATAGTGCCAGTATCCACCTACTGGTAGTGGAGTACAGGCCCCTTTGTGCGATGGTGGCCTTAATCGCATCGAGTGACGTGTTGTGAAAAGCACCTTCTTTGTCCAAAAAGGCGCACAGTGCTATCTCCTTATTTTCAACTGTTGAGCTTAACATGCTCTTCAGCTGATAAAGTGCCGTGTCCGTAAACCTGTCCGCTCTAAAAGCATGCTGCTTTCTTCCCTGCCTTGGGGATGAAGACCTACCTAGCACTTCTCCAAACGCTCGGTATGTAACCGAGGGCAATGCTACCTAGCAGTATCTTCTTGATGCGGGAGAGGAGTAAGTCCTTACCGATCTGTAAAAATACTGGCGATATCCCGTCAATGCCTGGAGATTTGTAGGGCTGGAAAGAACCAACTGCCCATTTCAATCTTTCAGCTGTGACTGTCAGTTTGGCATATATCTGCTCTCTCTCACGATATCGTCTTCCCGATAGGGTATACTACATCGGAAATACGTTTCGAAGAGGTAGTCTTTGCATATTGTTGCTCGTAAAGGAGTTGTCTATACGCTTCAATGCTAAGTTAGCATCAGGTGATCGCTTGGATATTGCTCTGTAGAGCCTCGCGCTTTCGCTTGTACTGACTATGCTTTCACAGAAGTTCCTGTAATTTAGCCGTTTGGCCTTCCTAATCTCCCTGTTGTAGGAGGTCAGACTTTCACGGTACCTTTCCCATTCTCAGTCTCTTTTTGCTTTGTTGAAGAGGCGACGTGTGGTTAGACGTAGCCTTTCCAGACTCTCGTTCCACAAGGGAGCATCCTTTACCATGCGCTTTTTCCCTAACGGGAAACTATCTGTAAAAGCATCTGTTATGCTGTTATTTAAATTCCCTACAGCCCTCTCTAGCTCTAGTGGGGTTCTGGGTATACCAGATGTCCCGTTGGAAAGGTTGAGCTCTAGGGAAGACTTGAATCTCTCCCACTATCACCATAGAGGCAGTGTTACCAGTGGCCTGAACCACTATCGAAACACAATCTCTAGTGAGAAATTCTGAAAAGATAGTAAAATTAATACTTTTCCTCACCATAATACATGCTCTAGGGGCTAGATTTCTTTGATCCCAGATTACCTTTGATTCGGATATATAAAGGCCTTTAATGACATTATACACCCATGGCTCCTGTACCAGGGCTAGCCGAAGATGTTAGGTTAGGTTAGGTAAGACGGCTGCGACCTGAAAAGGTCAGCACACATAGACCAATTTAATGATCCCTGGTGATGCCGTGGATCTACGTCCTGCTCCGGGGAAAACCCATGGGAAAAATTTGGATCAGTTAAACCAACCGGTCGCATTTATGTATTTTGCGATCTTGGTTGGTCTGATATGCGCCAGCTGCGGTAAGCTGGATAGGAAGTGGCTTCCTAAGAAGGAGGACCGTCTTTTTGCTAGAGCTGGGCAGAGACAGAGGAAGTGTTCCGGAGATTCCACTTCCTCCTCGTCTCTGCAGCTCCTGCAGAAATCATTGAAAGGGATATTGAACCTGCCGGCGTGAGAGCCCGCTAGCCAGTGACCTGTAATTGCCCGGATCACGGCCGAACAATCACTGCGGTTTAGAAGGCACAGTTCTTTACTGCGCTTGCTGTTGTAGTTTGGCCATGTTTGGCGAGCTATACGACTGCAGTTGGCGTTGCGCCATTTATCATTTGATCTGCATCTAGTGGACTCTTTTATCCTGAGCTTGCAGGTAGCTAGGGGCATGCTTACACCTTCCTTTTCAGTGAGGAGGGGTAGCAGAGTACCTTTCCTAGCTAGTTCATCAGCTATGCAGTTGCCTTCAATGTTGCTGTGCCCTGGCACCCATATTAGGCTGATAGCATGCTGCTCTGCCATCTCTTGAAGAGATTTGCGGCAGCATGCTACTGTTGTCGAATTCATTGACATTGCACCCAGGGATTTGATCGCCGCTTGGCTGTCAACATAGATGTTAACGTTCGAGGAGCTAATTTTTTACCTTTTCAGGCAATTTAGTGCCTCTTGTATGGCTTTAACTTCAGCTTGGAACACACTGCAGTGTGCCGGAAGGCTGAAGGATAGCCGAGTGGTAAGCTGGGAGGAGTAGACGCGCCCGCCTACCTGATTGTCGAGTTTGGACCCGTCTGTATAGAATTCTACGGTCGCTGAAGGACCAGGGGTTCCGTGTGCCTATTCTTTCCTTTGTGGGAAGATGGTAGTAAATGGTGTCTTGAGTTGGACTACTGGTGTGCGGTAGTCTGTTCTGATGGGTATGTCGTATCTCCCAATCAGAATGGAGGCATGGCCATTGTTTTGGTTATTCCACGATGTGGATTCCCTAAGTCTAACAGCTGTGAGAGTTGCCTGTTCAAGGCCTTCTACTTCTAAGCTTTGAATATCTAGGATGGCATCAAGTGTCTCATTTGGAGTGGAGCGAAGCGCTCCCGAGATACACAGTTCGGCCATCCGCTGAACCTTATTTAGTATCTTCATAGTGGTTTGCTTTTTAAGGCAAGGCCACCAAACTATAACCCCATATAAAAGAATGGGCCTAATAATTGATAGGTACATCCATCGGACAATATTAGGGGTCATACCCCATCTGAGTCTTATGGATTTCCTACAGGTGAAAAGGGCTACTGTTGCTTTCTGAGCCCTTGTCTGGGTGTTTAGATTCCAGTCCAATTTCCTGTCCAGTGTCAAACTTTGGCACTGGGTTTGAAGGAAAGGGCCGTATTATTTAGTCTTGGAGGGACAAGGGGAGGAATTTTATATTTCCTTGTGAAAAGCACAAGTTCGGTTTTCGTGGGGTTGACACTTAAACCGCAACTATTTGCCCAAGATGACAAGGTCTTTAATTTGCTTGTCATCAAGTCACATAAAGTTTGAGGGTACTTTCCTCTGAAGATGACTGCTACGTCATCCACATAGGCGACCGTCTGACAGCCACCCCCCTCCATGTCACGCAGCAGTTTATTTACTGTTAGGTTCCATAGGAGAGGTGATAGGACTCCCCCTTGGAGCGTTCCTCTACTGACGTATCTAGAAAGGGTAGACGATCCAAGTGTAGATGTCACAATCCTGCGTGTAAGCATTTGATTGATCAATCCCACTAAACCGGGGTCGACCTCCAGACCCGTCAGTGCTTCAGTTATCGCCTCTGGGATGACGTTGTTAAAAGCACCTTCGATATCAAGGAAAGCTATTAAGGTGAATTCTTTTGAGAATAAAGATGATTCTATTTGTTAGACCACAGAATGAAGGGCAGTATCCGTGGATCTACCCTTCCTGTATGCGTGTTGTGAACCAGAGATTAAGTTCGGGTCTATAAAACTGTTTAGGTACAGACTAATAAGCCTTTCCAGAGTTTTAAGCAGAAAGGATGTTAGACTGATGGGTCTGAAATCCTTTGCATTAGTATGGGATGGTTTCCCTGCCTTGGGGATGAAGGTGATCTTTGATTTAAGCCAAGAAGGAGGAATTTGTCCAGTCTTGAAAACTTCACCAAAGATCGTGTGTAGCCAGTTAATGGCTAAATCGCCCGCTTTTTGTAGTTGAGCCGGGCATATATTATCGGGACCTGGGGATTTTAGCGGTTTGAAGCTATTAATCGCCCATCGTATATTTTCTTTGCTGAGGATAAGTGTCATTGAAACAACAGCACCTGACCCAGAGCAATCATTGGTTAAGGGTTGCTTAGAGCACCCTGGAAAATGGGTCCTAAGGAGGATATCTAAGGAGTCTTCACTTGAGTCAGACCAAGAGTTGTCGTCTCTCTTGAGATAACCCAAGATGGGATTTGTTTTGGATAGAACCTTCCTGAGCCTTGCGGCTTCGCTGGTTGAGTCTATCTCCGTACAGAATTCTCTCCATGATCTTCTTTTTGCCTGTCTGATGGCTTTTTTATATTCCGCCAGACTAGACTTATAGATAGACCAGTATGACTCTTCATTGCGCGCTTTTGCTGCGTTGAAAAGGGATCTGCAACTCTTCCGGAGGACACTGAGTTGAGATGACCACCATGGGGGCTTTTTCCAAGACGTGGGCCTTGTAATGGGGCACGCTACTCTAAGGGCTTTATTACATGCCCTGGTGAAGGTATCTGTAAGCTTATACAGGTTGTCTACAGAATTCTGACCTGTCAGCGGACTTTTGGGCAGAATGCGATTAAGTACGCGATTATACTTATCCCAGTTAGTTTTCCTTCTATTGAGGAAGTTAACTGGTTTGGAGGAGTTGAGAAGCATCCTGAACTCGATGTACCTATGGTCGGAGAAGGAGTGGTCTTCTGAGACCCTCCATCCCGTCACCCGGTCACTGAGAAAGTTTGAGACTAAGGTGAGGTCTAAGACCTCTTTCCTGTTCTTAATAATAAAGGTTGGGTCATTGCCTACATTACTAATCTCTAAATTCGAGCTTAAAATGAAGGACAAGAGTGACTCACCCCTTGGGTTTATATCAGTGCTCCCCCACTGTGTGTGGTGAGCGTTGGCGTCGCAGCCTATGATCAGGCCTATTTTCTTCGTCTCACACTCCTGGACAAGGGATTTGACCTTGTCATCGGGTGGCTGGTCCGGGCTGTCGTGAGCCATGTAGGACGACAGTAGCCTTATTGGGGCCGTGGATAGCTCCAGGCTTACTGCCGTGTTGTCGCAGTTGCTGAAATTGTTGAGCAGAAATATATTTAGATGTTTCTTAGCTAAAATGCAGGTTCCTGTTTTACCTTCGGTCTGAGCTCTGATGAGCTTATAATCCCTGTTGCTTAGTCCGCAAACCCTATCTCCAACCATCCAGGGCTCTTGGACCAACGCAACATCGACTTCGCCTTTAGATAGGCGAAGCGTGAGGGCAGCAGTGCTGCTTTACAGTGGTGAAGGTTTATTTGTAGAAGTCTTAGAGACATCTACAGCATTTACCCCCACCACCGTTATATCGCAGTCATCATCGTCAGACAAGGACAACTCATCCTGGTCGATTTCTCGACATAGTGCCTCGAGGCCTCGTGTCAGTGTAGAGTCGTCTGAGGTGTAGCCGGTTGATTCAACGTCAACCTCTGGCACCACCATGGGGGGTTCCTTTCCGACTGGTTTGTCGGTGGACTCACTGCATCCGACTTATACACCTTGATAATGATCGATGATAAGTCTAAATTCAGCCGCCCTTTTGCAGCCTCAATTGGCGCTAGTGATTCCTTATTTAGGAGCATCACTGCCTGCCTCTTAAGGCCTTGCGTTTCTTCTACCTTTACTATCCTCCAGTCGTGGGTGGGTAGCGATGGGTTGCAGATTTGCAACATCTCGAGCACATCCTCTGGCTTCACGTTTACTGGTAGCCAGACCCGTGCTCTCGGTCTACTCGGGACCTCACTCCAGTCAACAGCGACCAGGTTGGCCCCTTCATACACCTCTCCAACGCTTGCTACTGCCGCCTTATATATTTTGACGGAGTGCTCGTTTTGACAGGCTATAACTTTGATGTTACCCTGGTACCACCCCGCATCTACGCAGTTTGGCGGTGGTCCTGGGGCATCGCGTATTTGCTTTAGGCAGCAGGTCATCAAGGCCCCCTCTACCACAGCCCATTGATTCCTAGGAATCCTTCCCTCCGGGTTGCCTTTGTCGAGAATCCCTATGAGGATTCTTTCCTTGGCAATCTCGGCGAAGGAACGCCCTGGTTGGACCCTGGCTCTCTTGGCCACTGGTCCTGGTGTTTCTTGGGAGCGCTGCCTTTTTGTTTGGCTCTGCGCTGGTTTCGTAATATTTATGTCGAAGGCAGGTAGTATTCTATTTGCCCACTCCACCTTGTTCAGCCATTCTGCTGATGGTGGAGTTGTGCCCTTATACGCACTCTGTCTTCTTAAAATGTTGGCTGCTGCTTTTTTACGCTCAGCGTACGAGATTTTTGAAGCCTGGGTACTGGTGGAGGGTAGTTCTTCCTCCACGCCAGCTCCTCTTTGAGATTTGGCTGCACTGATGGCGTGCCTCACCTCATTGGAACTGTGCGTGTTGGTCGCACTACCCGCCACTCCTGCCCCTCCGGCAAGACCGACCGGCTTGTTTGCCTTGTCTGGTCTAAGATTGCTTTGGCCAGGCTTAGGTGCCACTGCCGCCGCTTTGGTTGGATTTCTCCATTCCGGTTTTGGGAGAGTTCCGGACTCTGAAATTTTTTGCTTGTTCGGTTCCATAGTTTGGTCCCACGAGTTGCGGAGAAAGGAAGGTCCGCCTGCACAGAGATCCGCGATGTGCAGGTAAGGCTAGTTAATATCGGAGGTCGCCAGGTATCCGATATGCTCCGTAAGCGACTGGGCTATTTTTCGGGCCCCCAGCCAGGCTGACTTTCGGCACGGGTCGCATACACCTTAGTCCGGCCCTACCTCAACCATGATGAGCTCCTTAGCCAATAACATGCCTATATGAAGAGCAGGTCAGAGGTTTAGGTAGCAGATCTTGGCTAGCATCAGTCTGTTCAGACCACTGAGATGCTATTTCCAGTCGGCACCCTCGTGGAGGGTTCAGTTGAGGAAATTTTGCCAACCGAAGATGTTGTTTGGTGAACATTCTTGCCAGCACAGCCGAGGCTGCTTTGGTATGGTGAATGTTCACCTGAGCTTGCCTGGTATCGATGATCTTAGTCATCGACTAGAGGATGGGCTCCAGTTGCCATGGTGTTAGTCATTGCGACGTCAACAACTGCCGCATCTTCTTGCAGCTCCTCCGCCAACTCTTGTGAGGACATTGCTATTTCCCACTTTGCACGTGAGGGGCATGCCCTTCCACGAGCGCAGCTTCGGCGCGACGGTTCTCAACCAGGCTGAGTCTTCGTTGGAGCACTCAATGATCAGGAATCCAACCTGAAAATGAATGCCCGCGAACGAGACAGCACAGACACCACTCCGTGACTGATCATGACCTGGGGGTGTTCCACAGGTAACACGGCCACCTTTACCATCTTCGCCATATCCGCATATGACGAGCGAGGTACGGAGGATGCTGGAGGGTTAGTCCTCATAACCGCGCGTGACGTGCTTGGACGTGTGTCCAAGCCTTCTGGGGCCTTGTTGACCGGTATTCCCACTGCTGCTGGTTTCTGAGCCTTGGGATTTTCTGCCTGCGGACACGCCCTTTTAGGGATGGCCGTCGGTGGCGTGAGGGTGCTACTACGCTTCTTTGTAGCTGGTATCGGTGCCACAGCTACCTTCCTTGGCTCCTTCGCCTTCTTTAAGGCCTCCTCGGGAGCAATTCCTTGTTGTAGGTACCGGAGGTACCATTTGACCCGTGAACCGCAGAGATTCCGAAAGTTTGGGTCATCCAGCCCACCTGGTTTACCCTTCGGTGGCAGGAATTCCTTTATTCTCATCGGGAGTTGTCCGCCCTGCCTAGCAGCAGAATTTGGTGCAAGGTGTGGTGGTCGGGATGGTCCAACCACATTCCTGCGTCCTAGCTGTGCCTGCGGCGCTCTTCCGTTTGGTGCTGGAGCTGCACGGGGTGGAGTCTGGTCTACCCCCCAGAGCCATAACTTTGCCAGTTAGTGACTCGATTCTCCGTACGATTCGTCGTACCCGCTGTTTGTGCGGGACTGCTTATTTACGAAAATTCTCGTGTTATTCGCAGCTAACCTCCCAATGGGAGGCCGTTCGCTACCCGCCTGGTGGCCTAAGCTCAGCCCCGTCCGAAACATCCCACAAGTTCTTACGCCCAAGAAATAAGAAAGATACACAGACAAGAAATAATTAAGACTTAGTTTTATTGCTTAAAAGGGCCAACAGTAACGAAAGGGGATACAGAGACATAGACTCATTATTTTATTTTATTAGATAATAGAGAAAGAGAATCAAAGCTTGAGTTCCAGAAGCTCTGCTCTATACCAACTGAACACAAAGATAGAGAACATGTTTCTTTACACTGCGTATAACATTTATAATTGTAATCCCGAAAATGAGAGAACGGTGGAAAAAGAGAGGGAGAGAGAGAACCTTATGTGTTGGTCGCCTCGCTTGTTCAGCCTTGGGTGCCTCCCCGACAAGGGCTTGGCTCCGGTGTCCTGTGGCAATGTCGTCTGGCATGACAACAATTAAAGGCATTCCAATGTGTCTGGACTATTGCAGACTGACGAAAAATTTCAAAAATTGCAATTCACAAAAATTCACAGGAATGCACAATTTCAGAAGTACAGATGTATGTATGTATGCATGCAGGTGACCGTTTGTATGTATTTGTATGTTCCTTTCGTCAGCAGGCCCCATTATGTTTAAGCAGGTTTGTCGCCCTTCATTCCCCCGCCTTCTAGGTCCCCGACATTTTGTCAACCGTCTGCTCAACAGTTGCACCTACTCGTAGCACCTTGCCACGCCCGCAGCGCAAGCCGCCCACTCTAAAGCCGACAACAGAACCTTCTCAGTGCCTCAAGTTTGTGATTGCATTAAGCAAATATCCCCTGGTCCTTGCAATCAATTTAATTGTTTTATTTGTGAATAATACAATCAATTTCCAAGCATTGCCAATCACTTCAAGCTCAGCATTATGAGACTTTTAGCTTTGAAAAGTCATGTCAATAATAAAGAACTCAAGCTAACAGCTTTTAATTAACTGTGATTTTAAATTACATACATTGTCTTAATTAAGACATTGATTGTATTAGAGACAAGTTTTATCTGTAAACATGAGCAAATCTTCGTATTAAATTACAAAAAACAATTTTATATAATGAAAATGTATTTTTTAAATTAAATTATTTTTAAATAATTCATTTAACTATTTTTATATTTGTCGACCATAAATAAGAAAGATCGTTGCACTCGGGCGTAACCGACTGTGAATAGTTTGATACCATAAGTTGTGTAAAGCCAAGTCCAAGTTTGCCTTTCAAATTGCGGTAGATATAAGATAGTAATCATCCTTCGAAGTTTGGCAACTGCAGCTCTTAAATTAGGGATGATATGAGTTTTTCGAGATTTTGGGGAAGGGAGTGGGCGTGGTTGAAAATAATTAATACCATGTTTCCTAATAATCTTCCTTTCAAGTTTGGTAACTGTAGCTCTTCAACTGCGGGAGATTTGACTATTTATCGGGGTTTGGAAGTGGGAGTGGGCGTGGTCAAAAATGTTCTTTCCAGATTTTTCCAGGGTGTTACTAGCAATATACTAGCAAAATTTCGAGATT
Organism: Drosophila infuscata; assembly: GCA_035042205.1. NCBI lineage: Eukaryota > Metazoa > Arthropoda > Insecta > Diptera > Drosophilidae > Drosophila > Drosophila infuscata. The sequence continues at coordinate 1,654,072 of JAWNLR010000839.1, forward strand.
TGTGGTCTTATCGATTTACACTTACAGGTGTATCGGTCTAGGTATGCGGAGTGGGGGTGGTCATCCAATTTTGCATCGATATCTTAGGGAGTTACCAGTTATATACTTTCAAAATTTGGTGGCTCTAGCTTACAAATTATGGAAGATATCGTGTCCAACTCAAAAACTGCGAAAGATATAGCCAATTATAAGTTTTTTGAGCAGGGGCTGGGAGCGTCGGACGTGGTCATTTGCCGATCTTTGAAGAACATCACCAACAACCTGCCAACCAAATTTGGTGACTGTAGCTATAAAATTGTTGGAGATATGTGGCTTTATCGATTTTATCGATTTGCTAGCTCCCTAGTGGACGAAGGACTCCAATCTGAACACTTTATCTGTTCAGAGTACTTTCAAGTATATGTTTCAAGTCTCTAAGAGTTTTTAAAAAATTGCGTTTACTTGCGGACAGACGGACACGGCTATATCGACTCGGCTGCTAATCTTGATCATGAATATATATACTTTATTGGGTCGGAGATGCTTCCTTCTGCCTGTTACATACATTTCCACAAAATTATTGTACCTTTTTTACCCATTTTTAATGGGTTAAGGGTATACAAAAAGATGCTTCAAACTTGCATCTGACTCTGACAAGGCAAATAGAGTGGCGTCGACCGATAAATTTCGAGTGAAGCCAAATAACGTTCTCACTCACAGAAGGAGAGGCACCTGCATAGAATTCGCTGATGCATCAGCATCCATCAAAGCACCCTCAAATCATCAACGAGGACACTCATTGAAGGTGGCTTCAGCAATGAAGTGTTTCATGGACCATGCCGTTTTGGTCAGTGATTATACGTGCCTACGCTACGAAGAGCGATGTCCATGCTCGACAGAGTGAGAGTATAAACGACTAGAAAATGTCCATTCGTAATTTTTTGCATGTTTAACATAATTTTTTGCATGTTTAACATAAGTAACGCTCATAACAAATTTATTGTTTTATTCATAATCTCCGACCGAAATCGATATTCATACGAGACAAAAAAATAATAAAAATAATAATAATTGTCCTAAAAACATATTATTTTATTGTGTTAGATTATGATGAATCTATATTTAAAAATTCAGATATCTCAATTTTAGAGGTAAATACTAACTAATACTAACTATAGCCACAGATATTGAACCACATGCCTGACACCAGAATATATACCAGAAAATTGTAATTTTGTCAGAAATTTTCTATTGCTTTAGCCACAACCTAAGTCTGGCTGTGAACTTTTCTACTTTTTTAGTTAGCAATTAAATAATAATTTTTCGAAAAAAAGAAAATATAATAAGATCCTCTTTGAAGTAGATTATCAGATAAGCTTTGCTACTGATCGTTGTTTTTATAATCTCTGTCGAAACTTACGAAATTATTTCGTAAAACTGGCTCAATAATGGTTTTCTGCTGTTTTCATAGATTCAGTTGTGACTGACTTCCAATGCTAATATAGTTCAACCCTGTAAAAAAAAGATAAGCAATCCTATATAGTAGCATATTGTGATTTTAGTTTTAAATTAGCAAGATGCCAAATTTTTAAAACAGGCTTGTACACGGCATCCTGCTATATTCTGCCAGGCAGCTCTACTCCATACTCACACTCACGCACACAGTTACAGGCTTTGTTGAAAATGTATACAGAGACAACGGCACGAGTAGGGCATTCAAGGATGTCGAGGACGACAAAGCCAATAAATTTTGTGGCACTGGATTGGCCAACGAGCTGCACTGAGATCCACTTATTTAGCCGGAATATCCACTCGCTGAGCCACTACATACAACACCTGCCCCGCCCACTTCCCTACAGGCACACACACACATATTTTGATGCACAATGCAGCTACCTGTTTGCCCATCCCACAGTATATCTAGCCATGTCCTCATTTTCCCAGGTGTCTATTTTAGTTGCTTTTAACATTGCTATGGCCACAACGTCTTACCAACTTTTAAGGATAATGTGCCTTGTGCTTTGCCCTGGCTTGCATGGATAAGTTGCCCAAGATGTGGTCAATCAGTTATCCTAGACATATATATACAGTTCCTGTGATTTTGTAAGCCATAAGTATAATTCAACAAAATCATTATCAGTTTGTGTATTCTCTCACTTAACATAGCTCTTAACAAAATATTTGAATGAATTTAATCAGTTTAAATAAAAATCTTAGATATGCAATCTTTATTTTAGTTGTTATTCAATTATATAAGCAGGATATGGGTTAATATTAGTGATGAATTACAAATACTTTACAAGCTTTCCGAAATATTTGTAAATCAAATATTAGTAGAGAAAATAGATTGTCTTCTGTTTGGGGACTAAAAACAGGCTGTGAATGAAAATTTATGAGTCGACCTATTAGAAGTAATCCGAGTGAGGCAATGCATGCCAAACTAATGTATGCCAAACAACAGCACCTTAGTACTAAATGTGATCAGTTCGCATACACAGAGACTGGCGCGTAAAAGTTATAAGAACAACAACACCAATTGAATGTGCCACTTAAATTGGCTTACAGCTCAAGAGTGGTTGGTGTTATGAGAGGGCGAACGTAGGGGTAGCGGAAAGGTTTTGCTGTTGCGCAACTAAACTATAAAACATAAGAAAAATTCATGGAGAATGATAAGCATTAAATAGGCTAAAGCTTTGGTCAACTGAAATAATTTGAAGCACTGCCATTTTATCCAATTATTCAATTAGTTCCGAAAGTTTCTCCTTTACAACTTTAAAATCATTATATTGAATTTTTGGACCGATGCTTAACTTATTCGGAATCAGAGCTTCTCCACTTAGTCAAAGAATATTTTTTGTTTTATAAATTCTAGGCTATGGTATGTCGGGAACATACGAGGGTGGTTTGATGAGTACCTGACCTACATAAGAAAAACGAAAATTTTTGGATAAATTATTTTTTATTTTTCAATATAATCCCCTTTCAGCTCTACACATTTATTCCAGCGATGCTCCAACTTTTTTATCCCCTCTAAAAAATATGATTTCTGTAGATCCGCAAAATACGTCTCCGTAGTGGCAATAACCTCCTCGTTCGACCGAAATTTCTGCCCAGCGATTGACTTTTTCAAATTTGGGAACAAGAAAAAGTCGCAAGGGGCCAAATCCGGAGAATAAGGTGGATGGAGCAGCAGTTCGTAGCGTAATTCGACCAATTTGGCCTGGGCGACGCCGGAGGTGTGAGCGGGAGCATTATCATGGTGGAAGAGCACTTTCTTCTTCACCAAATGGGGCCGTTTCTTCTTCAACTCGGCGTCAAATCTTCCCAATAGTTCGGCATAGTAGAGCCCTGTAATCGTTCTTCCCTTCTCTAGGTAATCTATGAGGATAATACCTTTCGAATCCCAGAAAACCGTGGCCATCACCTTTCCGGTCGATGGAACAGTTTTCGCCTTCTTCGGGGCAGATTCGCCAGGTGAAGTCCACTGTTTCGACTGTTCTTTGGTCTCTGGTGTGTACCAGTGAATCCATGTTTCGTCAACAGTCACGAATCGACGCAAAAATTCCTTCGGATTACGCTTTAACAGCGCCAAACCATGCTCCGAAGTGGTCACGCGGTTGCGCTTATTGTCTGGTGTGAGCAAACGCGGCACCCATCGCGCCAATAGCTTTCTCATACCCAATATTTCATGTAGGACATGAAACACTCGTTCTGTTGAGATGCCTACTGTCTCAGCTAACTCGCGCACCTTCAACCGGCGGTCTGACAATACCAGATCATGTATTTTCTTCACTTTATCCTCCGTGGTTGCTGTTTTCGGGCCACCTGGTCGTGGCTCATCAAAAACGGACGTGCGACCACGTTGAAACTCACTAAACCAATTTTTGACGGTGGTCATCGAAGGAGCAGAGTCACCGTACACAGTATCCAAGCGTTCTTTGATTTCACTGCGTGATTTCCCCTCCAAAAAGAAGAATCGAATCACCGACCGATATTGCTCTTTTTCCATTTTTCTAAAATGCGTGGACACGACTGCTTTGACACGTGGTGAAAACAAAACTAAAAGTCCGATTTGACTGAAATTTTCACTGTGGCTGTTTAGGTTTATGTACTATACGATAGTCACGTCATATTGCAATAGTGGCGCCATCTGGCGTCAAGGTCAGGTACTCATCAAACCACCCTCGTAAGATAGATTATTCCAAGCATTTGTATAAAGGTGGGATAACGGTGCTCCCGTTTCCTGTTGTCCCTGTTTGACTTGTGTGTGTGCGTTTGAGGCACTTGGGAGCGAATGTTGTACACACACAAGCACACAGTCATGTTGCCAATGCGCGCTACGTGTATTATACTTATTACAAATGAAAACCACGGCGAATGTAACACCTGTGCCAATGCGTTGACAACAACGACAAAAACAAAAACAGCAACATTTGAGGAAATCAGCCATTCAAGATGGAATTGTGGATGGCAAACTATTGCTGTGACATTGGAGTAACTTTCGCACTGTGGAGATACACAGCACTTTTTGTGAAAAAAGTACAAGCTCATCCAATAATATGAATTATCTTGTAATAGGAAGAACCGGTTCTTTGGTGCGACAAACATTACATTGCATTGTAGACTGCAACTTATCTGCTGACATTTAAATTTTAGCTCGCAATTCAAAATAATATTATGTTTTTGTACATTTTAAATAAATTTAAAGAAATTTGTTTCATGAATGGCTGTGAGTTAAATATACTACATATTGTAACATAAAAGTGCAATTAGTTTTGAAAAATTATGTAGAGACTACAAAAAACAAAAAGTCCTTAATCGGAAATATGTGTATTTGGTCATACTGTGCGTTTTGTACATAAACGTCAGCTCGAATTGGGCAAGGGAACGTGAGATATGTACTGTTGAGTGTTGCAACGAAAATTAATCAGAGTTTCAATCAAACATAAAATAACCCCTGAGATTTGAAATGACAGCACCGTGCAGTGGGCACGTCAACAAAAATGTGTAAAGTGCCACATGACAATCCTGATAAACGGTTGACAACTGTCGTATTACAAACAAACTCGTCCATCGCTGGTTGCAACAAGAGCATTTTGTTGTTTTTCATTTATCTGATACACAAAATATCAAAATGGAATGAAGAGGCTGATACCACATTAAATGAATTTCTGTTGCGTTTTTTTTTTTTTATTTACAAATCCACCATTTGACTGATTTTGTATATTGGGAACCATAAATTAATATATAATTAGACTTTGAGTTTATATAAAAACGAGAGAGAACGTTGCAGTCGGACGTATCAGACAGTGAAATACTATGATACCATAAGTTGTTTGCAGCCAAGAAATACTGTCCAGGTTTGCCTTTCAGATTCAGGTTGATATAACATAGTAAACCTTCTTCGAAGTTTGGCAACTGTAGCTCTTAAATTACGGAAGATATGAGCTATTTGAGATTTTGGGGGCGGCAGTGGGCGTGGTTGAAAAAAATTAAAGAAAAGGTTCCTAATAATCTTCCTTCTAAGTTTGATAACTGTAGCTCTTATATTGCGGGAGATATGGGCATTTATCGGCCTTTGTGGGACTGGAGTAGGCGTGGTCCAAAAATTGTTTTTTCTAGATTTTTGAAGGGTGTTACTAGCAATATACCTTTCAAATTTTGTGTCTTAAGCTCTCAAATTGTGTGGTCTAATCGATTTTCACTTACAGGTATATCGGTTTAGGTAGGCGGAGTGGGCGTGGCCATTCAATTTATTATCGATCTCTTAGGGGAGTTACCAGTAACATACTTTCAAAATGTGGTGACTCTAGCTTACAAACTATTGAAGATATGCGCATTACAAATTTGTAGGGCCGAAATTCCTGGCGCCACGGATGTGTGCGTGGTCGAAAAAATTATATTGCCTATCCTTGTGGAAGATTTCCAGTAAGTTACCTTCCAAGTTTGGTTACTCCATCTTTAGAATTGTGGGAGATATACAGATTCATCAATGTACACATTCCGAAATATCGGCATTGTCGATTATGGGCGCATGTGGGGACGTGGCAGTACAAATTTATTATCGGTCCTTAAAGGCGACTACCGGTAATATACCTACCAAATTTGACGTTCCCAACTCAAAAACTGCGGAAGACAGCCATTTAAAAATTGCAGGGGCGGGCCGGCTGTGGCGTCGGAGGTGGGCGTGGCATATGCCGATCTTTGAAAGACATCGCCAACAACCTACCAACCAAAATTGGTGACTGTATCCATAAAATTGGGGGGATATGTGGCTTTATCGATTTGCGAATATCGATCTTATCGATTTTCTAGCTCCCTTGTGGACGTAGGACACCAATCTTGACACTTTATTTTTTGAGGGTACTTTCATCCAAACGGACTTGGAAGGTAACGTGCTGGTAAAACTCCTCCAAGGATCGGCATATAATTTTTTAGGCCACACCCACTCCGATAAATGCCCATATCTCCCGAAATTTAAGAGCTATAGTTACCAAAATTGGAAAGAAAATTATTAGGAACCATCTCTTATATTTTTTTTTTTAAACCACGCCCTCTACCGCCACCAAATCTCGAAAAGCTCATATCTTCTGTAATTTAAGAGCTACAGTTGCCAAACTTCGAAGAATGGTAACCATCTTATATCTACCTCAATCTGATAGGCAAACTTGGACAGTATTTTTTGGCTGCACACAACTTTTGGTATCATAGCATTTCGCTGTCTGTTACGTCCGACTGCAACGTTCTCTCTAGGTTTATTTTCAGAATGATTTTTTTCTGACTGTGGAGATTTCTTTGTAGCCTGTGAATTTCAGTTTTCGTAATGCTCCAAAATTAGCATAGCATCACTGTGCAGATAATGTTATATTCAGTGGAAGACGCTTCCCTTATATACCTTTATGATATATGTATACTATTTATATGGATACAAATGGAGAATCCTTACCGATGTAATTTATTTTCCATTTTGTTACTTGTGATGCAGTCGGACAACTTTAAGAATTTTGAATTTTAAATTATTTGAGATTGTAAGGATTGTGCCGACGATATGTCGAAGAATGTTCTGGCGCATTTTTAAAAAAGATGATCCTTAAATCTGTTGCAATTGACTTAGCTTTATAGCACATAGACACGGTAATTTTTCAGGCAATTACGCCAGAGAAGGGCGGGCAACAACCATCTAGCATCACACACTCTCACACACTATCGCACACATGATAAATTTCACCTGCAAGTAAAATATTATTCAAAAATCAGTTACGTCCTGCATTGAAAATGCCGACGCCTTGCGTTGTGAAAATTTATTAGACCAGGCTGTTGAAAGGGCAACCCTTGCATTACTCCCCATACCCCTCCACCAGCGAGCACTTAAGAAATTCGAAGTAGTATATTTTTACATATGTACATATACAGTGAGCAAAGTCTTATTTCGCACAGTGCCTAGCAACAATTTCAATTGCCTGCCATAAAGTAATTATGTAATATTTTTCAAAAATGCCAAAGACCCATGGCAGGTACATTTATTAACCACCAAAATAAATATATGACCCTAATCAACTGTGGTTTTTCCACCTGCTATGTAGGGTTATGTAAGAAAGTACCTCTATTTTTGGCAAAGGGTTATTTCGCACAGTTACATTATGGACACCTGGGTGCCATAAAATCCGGATTTTTTTACCTAAAGTTGAATTATTTCGGTATAAATAGACCAATCCTTTGTAGTCAGTTAAGTTTTTTCCTGCATATCGGATGCAAAAAGCCAACAAGGACCATGGGCAAACGGACTACCATTGATCAACGGAAACTCATCCTGGAACACTTCAAAATTTGATATTCACTTCGAAAAATAGCTAAAATGGTCAATCTAAGCACCTCAACTGTATTCTATATCATTTGGAGTTTCGTTGACGAAAATCGGACAGAGGACAGAGGCGGAATGGCACCAAACCCGATTTTCACCGAGCAGGACGAGCCCAGGATCATCAGGAAAACCAGGGGAAATCTTAAGCTATCGGCTCAAAAACTGACTCAATAGGTGCAGGATGAAATAAGGAGAAAGTTAAGTACAGGAACTGTGCTCCAAGTTCTGCGCAACCATGACTTAGATGCCCGAGAACAACGGAAAATGAAATTTGTAAAAGTAAAAATATAGGGTATAGGAGGACGTTCGCCAAAATCCACTTGGACAAGGATTTGGAGTTCTGGAACACAGTCATATTTGAATATGAGTACAAATTCAACATTTTTTGCCAGGTCTGACGAAATTATGTGTGGCGACACTCCAATACAGAGCTGAGTCCCAAAAACATAAAGGCAAAAGTCAAGCATTGTGAAGGAAGTGCCATGGTATGGGCATCTATCTCGACAGCCCGCGACGGAAATTTTGTGTTCATTGAAACAACAATGGACAGGAATGTGTACTTCAATATACTAAAAGAAAATTTACTCCAAAGTGCCGAGAAACTGGGAATCCCTCGTACTTTCCGGATCTACCAGGACAAAAACCCCAAGCATAAGGCCGGAATAGTACAGTCCTGGCTTAGATCGAACTGCCCCCACATGATAATTCCACCGGCCCAGTCTTCAGACTTAAATTTTAATAAAAATTTGTGGGCTCTGCTGGAAAATAACTTCCGGAAACACAACATATCCTGCAAACAGGATTCCAAAATGCTCTGCTGGAGGAGTGGAGCAGGATCAGTCCAGAAACTACCCGGAAGCTGGTATCTTCCATGAATAATAGGTTAAGCGAAGTTGTTAAGGCTAAAGGATATCATACTAAGTTTTAACATCCTTATTTAAACTTTTACACGCCAAATATGTAACTTTTTTTAAGACTGTGCGAAATAAGACGTTGCATGAATTTTGAATATGTTTTTAGTTTTTGACTAATTTTAATTAATTAATTAATATTTTAATAAAAACTAAAGTTTCTTTTTCAAATGTGATATAACATTAAACAAATTGGCATTTAAACATTTTGAATTTATTTCCTTGTTTAAACTTTATATCACTTTAAAAGTTTTGCTAGGAACTGTGCGAAATAAGACTTTGCTCACTGTATAAGAAATGGAAAACCTTTCTCATTCCATTGGCTTTAGAACACTGCATTAAGAAAATCGCTAGAAACTCAGCTTAACATCATCTGCTGCTGGTCGAATGGAAATGAATTTATGGCTGCTCTGTTACCAATGAGTAAATGTGCACGTGTGTGGATGTGGATGTGTATGGCGATGTGCGTCGCGTGGGCGTGTCATTAGCAGCGTTGAAGAGGGCCCAAAAGAAAAGAAGAAACGGTAAATGTTTTATTGCATGTGTTTGCCGTGAGTTATGTTCGCGCGTTCCTCCGACACCCTTAGAGATAGAGACTTGAATCTTGGAACGTATACTGGAAAGTACCCTCAAAAGTTAAAGTGTCTTGGGTTTGGACCTACGTCCACTACGGAGCTAGAAAATCGCGAAAATCGATTTTAGCAAATCGATAAATCCACATATCTCTCACAATTTAATGGATAGAGTCGCCAATTTTGGTTGGTAGGAAGTTGGCGAGGTCCTTGAAAGATCGGCATGTGCCACGCCCACCTACGACGCCCCCATCACCCCCGTCCCTAAAATTTTCAAATGGCTATATCTTCCGCAGTTTTTGAGTAGGGAACGTAAAATTTGGTAGGTATATTACTGGAAGTCGCTTTTAATAACCGGTAATAAATTTGTGGTGCCACGACCACACCTGCGCCTATAATCGACAATTCCGATTGTAAATCGATAACTCCGTACATCTCCGAAAATTTTAAAGATAGAGTAACCAAAGTTGGAAGGTAATTTGCTGGTAACCTCCTCCAGGGATTGACATACCAATTTTTGGACCACGCCTACATCCGCCGCCCCAGGAACTTCGTCCCTAGAAATTTAAAATGCGCATATCTGCCGTAATTTGCAAGCTAGAGTCGCAAAATTTTGCAGGTATGTTACTGGTAACTCCCCCAAAGATCGATAAAAAAAATTGAATGGCCACGCCCACTCCACCTACCTAAACCGATACACCTGTTGGTGTAAATCGATAACCCCATATATCTCACGCAATTTGAAAACTTAAGTCACCAAACGCCTACTCCCGCCTCTAAAATCTCGAAAAGCCCATATCTTCGGAATTTAAGAGTGAAAGTAGCTTATACCATTTTTTGTGTCTGCTCTCTCCGTGTTATTCAGCTTACCGTCTTTAAAAGCCACGCTCACTTATATGCCAGTCATATACATATTTATTAGTAGAGAATTAACAGAATGTGTTCACATTCAAAAAGGCAAACTTGGACAGTATTTCATGACTGCACACAAATTATGGTATAATAGTATTTTACTGTCGGTTACGACGGCAACGTTCTCTCTTGTTATAAAATGTGGTAGGATTTAATGAGTCTGTCCAAGGGATAATGTAACATATTAATATCATTATCATGGTAGGGTGGGTACAGAAGAGGGACAATGATCACCTATGTTCCCTCTAATAAGACTAGTTTCTCAGGTAGTTTGTAGGATGTGGCGGCATCACCAATATTGTATTAATTTATCTCAGTAACACAAGTGTTACTTATTTTGTAAGCGCGCGCTATTTAAATGTGGCTAAGTAATTATGTATGGCTTGAGGGAGAAAGAATAAAAAATATATTTGCATATTTTGCTGTGCACAAGCTCAGATGAACACCATCTAGAAGAGTTACTGAAGTATGCAAGAATTGATCTTAGACAGATATAGGGTATACTTTGACTCTATACTTTAACTGCTGCTAACATTCTTATTTATTTTCTGTGTCTGAGCTGTGTCGTATTATTTATAAGCATTTTATATCCGTCTCCTTTTAGCTCTCCCAACCATAATATTGTTTTTAGGACATAACACAAAAAAATAGCAAGTAAGATGCTGTAGTCGAGTTGGCTCGACAACGATATACCCTTAACCAAGTTGTTAAATATATTCTAGTTTTATTGACAAATTTCCCTTTAAGATGATTTGCACTCAAATGTTCAGTTTTGCAAGTGCATTTCTTACAAAATATTTTTACTCACAAGCCCGAACTGACCCGAACTAGCTGGCTACAAACACGTCCATATACGGGGCTCAGGAAAATACATACAAATATATTGACGCTAGCGTTGATTATCATGCCATCTCTTTCTCACACATGCACGTGTTACTAGCAATATTCCTTTCATATTGCGCCAGATATATCGATATCGACTTACACTGACATACTTTAAAAATATCGGTATTCGCGGATAAGGGCGCATGTGTAAGAGTGATCACAAAAATTTGTTACCGATTCTTAAAACTGACCCACCAAATTTGATGTCTCCAACTCAAAAACTGCGGATGTCTTCCGTAGTCTTTTAATAGTTTTAGGGGTTGGGGCTGGGACATTTGCCAATCTTTGAAGGGATTCTATTCAAAGCACATACAAGTATATGTTACAAGTTGCATGTGTCTATCTCCAAGGGTGTCGGAAAAAGTTGCGATCATACAGACAGCATGAAAACCAATATACTATTATACCTTCGGTATCATAGTATAATTAGACCAAAATCAAAGGGAAATATTATACAAAAATATAATATTTGAAATGCTATGAAAGACAGAGTTAAGCGCACAATAAAACTGCCACATACACACACCAACACATACCCGCAGCTGGCATAAACCACAGACATTGTGGCACGCCCACAAGGCCATGCGCATTCATATATCACAAATATGCTAAATCAGCATATTTGCAAGTTTATTTACAAGGACATTTATAAAAATTTACGGCCCTGCCATAAATTGCCGCCGCAGGGCAGGTTTGAGATTTATGCCTCGCCGATTATATCAAAAGGAATACTCATACACCCACACAGACACTCCTGTGTATTCATATTCGTTTATCGTTTACCAGCCATTTCTCACATAATTCTAAACAAGGCCCAGCAGAGATTGTTGCAAACAACTTGAGACGGGTCAAGCCACGGGTGGTAAAGGAAGAGTTAAGGGCTGTCGCTGCAGCTAATGCTTAGTCTGAAGCTGAATATGTGACACAATTTAGATAGGTTTAAGCAGGCATACCTTATCTCAACTATCTTGTCAGGTAAATTATTAAAGTTATAAGACATATAAAATTATTAAAATATTACCCACCATTAATTCGTACATCGAGCATTTCATATCATTTCACTATATCATTTTCACTATCTGTTAGAAACCTGTTCTTAATTTATATGATGCGTATTGTAATAAAATGTGTAGTCACAGACAAACATAAAACGTTTTAATTCTTTCTCGCATATTTAAAGCGTTGGCTTTTTCGCAATCTTTCATTGGCAATAAGTTGAACCATATTGGACTAAAAATGTTTCTAAAATCATCGAAAAAACATCGATTTAAAATAATTGTAGCAAATTAGTTTAGCAAAATATTTTATTTGTTCTTGTGTGAGTAACTGAAACTTTATATAAATTTAAATTTTTGCTGAAGTCGGCATGTAGGTCGAATATGACCGTATAAACCAAAAATAGGATGAAATAAGATGCATTTTAATTTTAATTTGTATACCTACGCCTCTTTCAATCAATCATACCTTTTTTGACCGGAAATAATCTGCTGAATTCGCAATCAGAGTTTGATGATTTGCAGCAACAATCTGCATTATCTATGAAATTTGTTAGATTCTTAAGTTCATCCAGCTCCAATGGAGCGCTGCTTAGTTTTTCAGTTAACTTTGAAGCGACTTTTTCATAAAGTTAATGCCTAGCACTTGTCACTTGCCCGTAAGCCATTTATCATTCAAGTCATGTTCATGTTCGCTGCCAGCGAGTGTTTTTGCAGCTGCGGCGTTGCACAGCATGTTATAAAGCAATGGTGCCCTGTGGCATTACACAAATATCATTGACGTTAATCCTTTTCTACATCATCAAACAATTTCACCAAATAAATCTAAAGTGTTTTGTTTTTGTCACACAATTTTCAAGTTCTGCTCGTCATTCGTGGCGCTGACTTATGCGACCGGTGAGTGTTGCCAACATGTCTGCAACATTTCCAAACTGCAACTCCAACTCCGATTTTAGCTGCACGCTTCGTCTGTTTTTAAGCGCTGTAGCATTTTATTTATTTTTCCTGACTACTTTTTCTCTCATTGTGCTTCTTTTTTGTGCTTTCGCGCTGACTGGTGCTCGCTGATTGACTTCCCTAGCAGCAGTCAGAAGACGTCCAAAAGTTACCCAATGTGCCACACTTACCCACGTCCTGCGCAACAGCATGTTTGCTTTGCTACATTTCTCATTTAATGCTTTGGCAATGACGTGTACTCGTTGGCACTGGTGGTGATTGAAATGTTTGTTTTAGGATCCACTGTGCGAGTGGGAACCGACTAAAGTCCTTAACATCCGCATTTCAACCACACAGCTGCAGCTGCTGTTGCTGTCGTATTCTGTTAAATGAATCTTAAATAAATTTGAAGAATTAGTTAGAATAATCAACCCAATACAACTTACCTAGAAGCGTAATACCCTGTACTTAAACAAAATAGGCATGGTTATGGTAATTTGTACAACATGATGTCTTGGGTTACAATATCCGTATTTATACCCTTAACCCATTGAAAATGGGTAAAAAGGAATATAAGTTCTCGTGTACCAGGCGTGGATCAAGTTTGCATTATTTTTTCGATAACTGCCTCAGTTTCTGAATTATCGATACATTTAGATTTCCGATATCAATAAATTCTACAATTCAAGAGGTAGAAGTATAGTATAATTTATACATAATATGCATATACATATTATTGAGCAATTGCCAAAATTTCATCAAGATCGGACAAGAAACACCAAAGTTATAGTCGAAAATATATTTTCATATTGATCTCATTTCTATCAGCAGCCGCAAGCATTTTCTGTATGCATATAAATAGGCGAGCGCATGTGTCAGAAAGAGATGGCATGATTATCGACGCTAGCGTCAAAATATTTGTGTGTATTCTGCAGAGCCCCGATAACTACTCTTTCGTGTACGTCTGTATGTGTGTATTTATATGCACGTGTAGCCCTTCAGTTCGGGCATTTGAGTAAAGGGAAATTTGCCAAGAAAACTAGAATATATTTAACAACTGGGTTAAGGGTATATCGTAGTCGAGTTAACTCGACTTCAGCATCTTACTTGTTTTTATTTGATCTTAATACAAATTGTAAAGTCGATCAATATTATGTCTGGGTACATTATACATTATTCGCACTAAGCAGACAATACAATTGTATTGCATTAGGCAAAATGCAGTATCTTTACATTTGGGTATTTATTGCTTTCGAAAAATTATTCTGATCGATATTCGAGAGCGGGAACTGTTATCGATATACTCAATAAATATGTGAGACCTTATATTCTAGAATTTGGTGTCTCTAACTCTTATAGTCTTAACAGGCCATGGTTTATTCGAATTGGGTGTTGAAGGTGATGCCAAATATATGTACATATACAGTGGCTCGAAGCGAGATTCGAGCAGTGCCTAGCAAAAAATTTAAAGTGCTATAAAGTTTAAACAAAGAAAAAAACGCAAAATGCTTAAATGCCAATTTGTTTAATGTTATATCACTTTTGAAAAGGAACTTTAGTTTTTATTAAAATATTAATTAATTAATTAAAATTCATAAAAAACTAAAAAAAAATCCAAAATAAATATCGAAGCAGAATTCGAGCAGTCTTAAAAAAAGTTAAATTTTTGGCAAACAAAAGCTTAAATAAGGATGATAATACTTAGTATGATATCCTTTAGCCTTAACAACTTGTCTTAACCTATTATTCATGGAAGATAACAGCTTCCGGGTAGTTTCTGGGCTGATCCTGCTCCACTCCTCCAGCAGAGCATTTTGGAGATCCTGTTTGCTGGATATGTTGTGGTTCCGGATATTATTTTCCAGCAGAGCCCACAAATTGTCAAGAACATTTAAATCTGGAGACTGGGGCGGTGGAATTATCACGTGGGGGCAGTTCAATCTAAGCCAGGACTGTACTATTCCGGCCTTATGCTTGGGATCGTTGTCCTGGTAGATACGGAAAGTACGTCGGTTTCCAGCTTCTCGGCACTTTGGAGTAAATTTTCCTTAAGTATATCGAAGTACACATTCCTGTCCATTGTTGTTTCAATGAACACAAAATTTCCGCAGCGGGCTGTCGAGATAGATGCCCATACCAGGACACTTCCTCCGCAGTGCTTGACTGTTGCCTTTCAGTTTTTGGGACTCAGATCAGTGTTGGAGTGTCGCCACACATAATTCCGTCCGTCCGAGCCAAAAATGTTTAATTTGTACTCATATTCAAATATGACTGTGTTCCAGAACTCCAAATCCTTGTCCAAGTGGATTTTGGCGAACCTCATCCTAGAGCCTCTATTTTTTGCGCTTGTAAATTGCGTTTTCCGTTGTACTTGGGCCTTCAAGTCATAGTTGCGCAAAATCTGGAGCACAGTTTCCATACTGAACTTTTTCCTTATTTCATCCTCCACCTATTGAGTCAGTTTTGGAGCCGATAGCTTAAGATTTCCCCTTGAAATCTTGATGATCCTTGGGTCGTCCTGCTCGGTGAAAATCGGGTTTGGTGCCATTCCGCCCTTGTCCTTTGTCCGATTTTCGTCGACGAAACTCCGAATGATGTTGAATACAGTTGAGGTGTTTAGATTGACCATTTTAGCTATTTATCGATGTGAATATCCAATTTGGAAGTGTTACAGGACGAGTTCCCGTTGCTCAATGGTAGCCCATTTGCCCATAGTCCTTGTTGGCTTGTTGCTTCCGAGATGCAGGATATAACTAAACTAACTTCGGAGGATTAGTCTATTTATACCGAAAAAATTCAACTTTAGGTAAAAAATCCGGGTTTTATGGCACCCAGGTGTCCATAATGTAACTGCTCGAAACCTGCTTCGACAAAAAAAAGAGGTACTATTTTTCATAACCCTACCTAGCAGGTGGAAAAACCACAGTTTATTAGGGTCATATATTCATTTTTGTGGTTAATAAATGTACTTGCCATGGGTCTTTGGAATTTTTGAAAAATATTGAATAATGAGTTTATGGCAGACAATTCAATTTTTTGCTAGGCACTGCTCGAATCTCGCTTCGAGCCACTGTATACTTAATAGGGTTTGAGCTGCATTGATCTACCTATTACAAATTTTTGAACAACTTCATTATACCATTTACCCATTTTGAATGGGTTCATGGTATAAGAAGGTTTAATGCAAGGCTTGACAAATAATTCAAAAAGAGAATAACTAAATTAATTTATTTAACGAGTTTAAGTAATAGTCTCTATACATTTGTATATTTGAAAAAACTTAATTGATATTTTCTAAATGCTATTTACATGCAAATGCTAATGTAAAAATATGTTCATTTATTAATATCCGATCATATTCGGTTTCTGCTAAATAGCGGATATAAGAACTGTAGCAAAACAAAACAAAACAAGTAAGAACGCTGTAGTCGAGTGAGTTCGACTACCATATACCCTGAACCAAGCTTTAAATGCATTATAGGTTTATCGGTTTTGGGGGCTGGAGTGGGCGTGGCCCGATCTTAGTAATATACCTTGTAAGTTTGGTAACTGTAGCTCTTGAATTGCGGGAGATACAGGCATTTTTCGTTTTTTGTGGGCGGGAGTGGGTGTGGTCCAAAATTTTTTTTACACATTTATGAAGGGTGTTACTAGCAATATACCTTTAAAAATTGGTGACTTAAGTTTTCAAATTGCGTGAGATATATAGGTTTATCGATTTACACCAACAGGTGTATCGGTTTAGGTAGGTGGAGTGGGCGTGGACATCCAATTTTTCTTATCGATCTTTGGGGGAGTTACCAGTAACATACCTGCAAAATTTTGCGACTCTAGCTTGCAAATTACGGCAGATATGCGCATTTTAAATTTCTAGGGACGAAGTTCCTGGGGCGGCGGATGTGGGCGTGGTCCAAAAATTGGTATGCCAATCCCTGGAGGAGGTTACCAGCAAAATACCTTCCAACTTTGGTTACTCTATCTTTTATATCTATCTTATTTTCGGAGATGTACGGAGTTATCGATTTACAATCGGAATTGTCGATTATAGGCGCAGGTGTGGGCGTGGCACCACAAATTTGTTATCGGTTGTTAAAGGCGACTACCAGTAATATACCTACCAAATTTGACGTTCCCTACTCAAAAACTGCGGAAGATATAATCATTTGAAAATTTTTGGGGCGGGGGTGATGGGGGCGTCGTAGGTGGGCGTGGCACATGCCGATCTTTCAAGGACCTCGCCAACAACCTACCAACCAAAATTAGTGACTGTATCCATTAAATTGTGAGAGATATCTGGAATTTACTGCTATCGGAAATCTAAATGTATCGATAATTCAGAAACTGAGGCAGTTATCGATAAAATAACGCAAACTTGATCTGCGCCTGGTACACGAGATCTTATATTCCAAATTTGAAGTCTCTAGCTCTTATAGTCTCTGAGATCCGCGTGTTCATACAGACGGACGGACAGACAGACGGACAGACGGACGGACAGACAGACGGACAAGGCTATATCGACTCGGCTATTGATCCTGATCAAGAATATATATACTTTATGTGGTCGGAGATGCTTCCTTCTGCCTGTAACATACATTTGCACAAAACCATTATACCCTTTTTACCCATTATTAATGGGTTCATGGTATAATTATATACATATCTCTGAAACTCGTCTCTTCACTTTACTTTATTCACACTCTTTCTCTTCAAGCTGATGATGGCACCATTGATATCGTTCGATATCGATATTCCATATAACATCAAGAGTTGCATGATGGTATTTTACAAAAGTTACATATGTTAAATTTTTAGTACTACGTCATTAATGGGCGCCATAAAAATTAGCTCTTATAAAACTATTTTCAGTATTCTAACATTGATTTGTTGTAGTCAATTCAATAAGTCACTTCGTGCTTGATACAAAATAAAATATTTCTGCATGCTGAAAATGAATTTGTTTATAATTCGCATACTTCCATTACACATTTTCAATTTGCTCGCTATCAATCAGCAATTAAGGATTGATTGCAACGAGTCCAGCATCTCAGCCCTGCATTTTGTACCTAATAAACGAAAATAGAATACATTTTTGTTAATTTCATGCTCCGGCGATGGGGCGACTGCTCATTAATAATGACTACTTGTGTTCGCTGCATTAAAACTAACATTCGAATTGATCATGCTGTGCGCTGCAGTTTTGTGGCGTGCACAATTGTGCTTGCAACAAAAGTCGCCAAGCGGCTCCAACGAATAAACCAATATACACGCAATAAATATACAGTGTCTGGCAGCTTATTTGAGACGGTGTTTAGCAAAAAATTTAAACACTGAAAAAAACGCAAAATGCTTAAATGCCAATTTTAAAAGGAAACTTTAGTTTCTATGAAAATATTAATTAATTAAAATTAGTCAAAAACTGAAAACATATCCAAAAACCGTGTTCCAGCTTATTTGAGACAGTCTTAAGAAAAGTTAAGTATTTGGCGAATAAAAGCTTAAATAAGGATGTTAATACTTAGTATGATATCTTTTAGCCTTAACAATTGCGCTTAACCTATTTTTCATGGAAGATACCAGCTTCCGGGTAGTTTCTGGACTGATTCTGCTCCACACCTCCAGCAGAGCATTTTGAAGATCCTTTTTGCAGGATATGTTGTGATTCCGGATGATATTTTCCAACTGAGCCCATAAATGTTCAATAACATTTAAATCTGGGCGGGTGGAATTATCATGTGGAGACAATTCGATCTAAGCCAGGACTGTACTATTCCGGCCTTACGCTTGGGGTCGTTGTCCTGGTAGAACCGGAAAGTACGTAGGATTCCCAGTTTCTCGGCACTTTGGAGTAAATTTTCTTTTAGTATATTGAAGTACACATTCCTGTCCATTGTTGTTTCAATGAATACAAATTTTCCGTCGCGGGCTGTCGAGATAGATGCCCATACCATGCCACTTTCTCCGCCATGCTTGACTGTTGCCTTTATGTGTTTGGGATTCAGCTGGGTTGTCGCCACACATAATTCCGTTTTCCGGGCCAAATATTTTGAATTTGTACTCATATTCAAATATGACTGTGTTCCAGAACTCAAATCCTTGCCCAAGTGGATTATGACGAACGCCATCCTAGACCCTATATTTTTTGCGCTTATAAATTGCTATTTCCGTGGTACTCGGGCCATGAAGTCATAATTGTGCAAAGCCTGGAGCACAGTATCCACACTGCACTTGTTTCCCATTTCATCCTGCATCTGTTAAGTCAGTTTTGGAGCCGATAGCTTAAGATTTCGCCTTATTTTCCTGATGATCCTCGGCTCGTCCTGTTTGGTGAAAATCTTGTTTGATGCTATTCCGCCCTCGCCATCCATCCAATTTTCGTCGACGAAACTCAAAGTATGTAGAATAGGTGTTTAGGTGCTTAGATTGACCTTTTTAACTATTTTTCGGTATGAATATGAGATTTCTAAGTGTACCAGGATGATTTTCCGTTGATCAATGGTAGTCCTTTTGCCCATACTCCTTGTTGGCTTATTGCACCCGAAATGCAGATTATAACTAAACTGACTTAGAAAGATTCGTTTATTTATACCGAAATTATTCAACTTTAGGCAAAAAATCAGGGTTTTATCGCACCCAAGTATCCATAACGTAACTGTTCCAAATAACCTGCTGCCATAAAAACAGCTACTTTTTCACATAACCCTAATTATCAGGTGGAAAAACCACAGTTAATAAGGGTCATATATATTTGTTTTGGGGGTTAATAAATGTACCTGTCATCGGTCTTTGAAATTTTTGAAAAATAATTAATAATGAGCTTATGGCAGGCAATTACAACTTCTGCTAGACACCGTGCCAAGTAAGCTGCAATGACAAGGTTTATCAGGGCAGAATAGAATCCGTACAGAAACAATTTCTACTATTTTCCCTTAGACATCTTAACTGGAATTCTAATTTTATCTTACCTTCTTATCTTTCAATTCTTCAATTTCTGATCGTAAAACAATTCTTGGTGTAATCTTTTTACTTAATCAGAATTAATCAGCAAAATTAATTTTACAGTTCTACCTATCTTTCTTCAAACTTGTAGTTCGAATTATGCTATCCTTAACCCATTTCGGATTTTATGTATAATTAAAAAATTGTACTGCTTTTATTGATTCTATTAAAACTGTTGTGTTAAGTCATCTATCTTCTACTCCGCGATCTTCGTTACAGTACATTATGCGGCGCGCCCCTCGGCCGGTTGGATGGGGGAGGGGTATTTCGCTGTCGGTTACGCCCTACTGCAACGTTCTCTCTTGTTTTTATTTTTTTTTTTTTTTTTTTTTTTTTTTTTTTGTTGATGCTTCTGTTGCTGCTGCTGTTTGTTGCATACTCATAAACGCTAAAAAGGAAGCAGCATTTGTGTGGCGCATGCCTTGCATTCATATTTCCCAGCGTACACACACATTCACTCACATGCAACTAAGAACATATTAGTAAATAAACAAATGCCGCATGCAACCAAGAGAACATGAATGGAATTTGTTGTACTAACAGAACGTTGAATGCACCCTCTTGCCTGCCTCTCTTAGGTGGCCGCTGGCGTTTTGGCAAAAACTTTCGCAGCCACATGTGGCAAACTTGGAGACGGTTTTGCAACAAACCCAAATCCGTTATAGCCTTTGCAGTTTTCGTGCATTCAAATTTGGCAACCTTACTGTTATTATATAATTTATTATTGTCCTTGTTGTTATGGTTGTTGACGCCGATGCCACGAAAACTGCATTTCAATGTTGAAGTCGCAGTTTCCGCTAGAGTCGTTGCAGTCACGCTTTTTGCAGCTTAAACTCAAGACGTGCGTGCCCCAAAAACCAAACAGCACAAATTCCCATTAGTTATTCGCCATTTGACTGCTCTTGCCATCTAAGGCAAACTGTTAACCCCTTAGCCTCCATTGCAAGCGAGCAGAACAAATAAAACACTTGCAACATTACCCAACCATCAACAGCTTTATGGGATAAATTTGAAGTGAACATATGGAGACTTCGCCTTTGACTATTCATATTTTCACAACTATCGCTGTGTGTGTCGGTGTGTGGGTGGGTGTGTATGCTGGCAAGTCTGTCTGTGTACGTGTTTGCATAACAAAGCTAACATTAAACAATAACATTTCGAACGCAACGTTGTCGACGCCAAAGCTGAAAGGCTTACTAACACTGACTGACCATATTAACTTTACCATGCCTTGCGTCACCACAGAGGCGGTTTATTTTGTTAAATAGCCAATTGTACTAAAAGGACCTACAAAATGATTAGGTCTTGTTTAATCAATTTTAATCGTAATGAAAGTTGGGACAAAAATTATTTTCTTAATGGCAAGACAAAAGTAGTATTTTGAGACACCGAAACATAAAGAAACATAAAATTCAGAATTCAATACATTTTCAATGTTCTTATTACCCTTTACAAGTTTTTAACACAGTTCAGCTTTGCAAGCAGGTTTGAATTCTGAATAAAGCTTTTGTCATCTAGTTTTTCTGCATATATTACATATATTTAGTAGTGAATGAGACGTACGAGTACAAAGTATCACATAGCCGACTACAGCACTCTTGCGTCTTTTGGATATAAATATTGCTAGAGCTTTAGCTCTATCCTAAGAGGTGGTATTATTCCTAAATTTTGTTTCCTTAATGACAAGAACTATAACGAAATTCGCCAGAAAAGTGATTTAGATGGCGAAGCTATAAAATACATAGATAGATAAAAATAAATATGATTAACTTTATTTTGATTTGTTGAGCTTAAGAAATTTGTTCACATCATTTAGCATATACACTAGAAATTTATTTAAACAATGTAAGAAGAAAATAGTTTCCATACACAGAAATAATTGTAAAGATATCGTGACTTTTTAAACCGTATTTATGCATCGGTGTTGTTAACAATTGGTTTGACGTTCTTATTATTTGCTCTATCGGTGAGCTTATATTATCTTATTTTTATTCCATGGCTTCTGCATTCCATTTGGAGCACTCACAACATTTTTCTACTCTCTCTAAGCCTTTCTTTCTTCCTCTCTCTCTCTCTCTCTCTCTCTGTTAGCACGCCCTCCTCTAGCCATACATTCAAATACATGCTGTGGCAGGCTGTGAATGAAGTTTAGCGCAACATTTTGATGCGTTTTTTTATCTGTCTGCTTAACTTGGCTATATACTGTATATGTACGTGTATGTGTGTGGGTGTGCGCGCCCTTGGGGTGTTAGCGTGTGTGGCCTAAGCGTAATATGATTTTTTTTGGCTTAGAATAGGGCGAAGCGTCTCTGCCAAACTAATTGCATATTTGCCAATTTACAAATAATACTAGTGTACAACTTACCAAGCAAAACCTAAAGAGAATAAGAGGGAAGAAGGACAGATAGAGAGAGAGAAAGAGAGGGATAGAGGGAGTGAGAGGTCTTAATGTAGCCATTTGTTGCAAAGTGATTTTTGTTCGAGTGCGAAGAATGTATAGTGCAACAGAAAAAAAAACAAAAAGTAAGAAGCTGCAAGTTGGCTCGACTACGATATACCCTTAGGTTAGGTTAGGTAAGACGGCTGCGACCTGAAAAGGTCAGCACACATAGACCAATTTAATGACCCCTAGTGATGCCGTGGATCTACGTCCTGCTCCGGGAAAAACCGATGGGAAAAATTTTGGATCAGTTAAACCAACCGGTCGCATTTATGTATTTTGCGATCTTGGTTGGTCTAATATGCGCCAGCTGCGTTAAGCCGGATAGGAAGTGATTTCCTAAGAAGGTGGACCGTCTTTTTGCTAGAGCTGGGCAGAGACAGAGGAAGTGCTCCGGAGATTCCACTTCCTCCTCGTCTCTGCAGCTCCTGCGGAAATCATTAAAAGGGATATTGAGCCTGCAGGCGTGAGAGCCCGCTAGCCAGTGACCTGTAATTGCCCGGATCACGGCCGAACAATCACTGCGGTTTAGAAGGCACAGTTCTTTACTGCGCTTGCTGTTGTAGTTTGGCCATGTTTGGCGAGCAATACGACTGCAGTTGGCGTTGCGCCATTTGTCGTTTGACCTGCATCTAGTGGACTCTTTTATCATGAGCTTGCAGGTAGCTAGGGGCAAGCTTACACCTTCCTTTCCAGTGAGGAGGGGTAGCAGAGTACCTTTCCTAGCTAGTTCATCAGCTATGCAATTGCCTTCAATGTTGCTGTGCCCTGGCACCCATATTAGGCTGATAGCATGCTGCTCTGCCATCTCTTGAAGAGATTTGCGGCAGCATGTTACTGTTGTCGAATTCATTGACATTGCACCCAGGGATTTGATCGCCGCTTGGCTGTCAACATAGATGTTAACGTTCGGGGAGCTAATTTTTTACCTTTTCAGGCAATTTAGTGCTTCCTGTATGGCTATAACTTACGCTTGGAACACACTGCAGTGTGCCGGAAGGCTGAAGGATAGACGAGTGGTAAGCTGGGAGGAGTAGACGCCCCCGCCTACCTGATTGTCGAGTTTAGACCCGTCTGTATAGAATTCTACGGTCGCTGATGGACCAGGGGTTCCGTGCGCCCATTCTTCCCTTTGTGGGAAGAGGGTGGTAAATGGTGCGTTGAGGTGGACTACTGGTGTGCAGTAGTCTGTTCCGATGGGTATTTCGTGTCTCCCCATCAGAATGGAGGCATGGCCTTTGTTTTGGTTATTCCACGATGTGGATTCCCTAAGTCTGACAGCTGTGAGAGTTGCCTGTTCGAGGCCTTCTACTTCTTAGCTTTGAATATCTAGGATGGCATCAAGTGTCTCATTAGGAGTGGAGCGAAGCGCTCCTGAGATGCATAGTTCGGCCATCCGTTGAACCTTGTTTAGTAGCTTTATAGGGGTTTGCTTTTTACGGCAAGGCCACCATACTATAACCCCATATAAGAGAATGGGCCTAATAATTGATAGGTACATCCATCGGACAATATTAGGGGTCATACCCCATCTGAGTCTTATGGATTTCCTACAGGTGAAAAGGGCTACTGTTGCTTTCTGAGCCCTTGTCTGGGTGTTTAGATTCCAGTCCAATTTCCTGTCCAGTGTCAAACTTTGGCACTGGGTTTGAAGGAAAGGGCCGTATTATTTAGTCTTGGAGGGACAAGGGGAGGAATTTTATATTTCCTTGTGAAAAGCACAAGTTCGGTTTTCGTGGGGTTGACACTTAAACCGCAACTATTTGCCCAAGATGACAAGGTCTTTAATTTGCTTGTCATCAAGTCACATAAAGTTTGAGGGTACTTTCCTCTGAAGATGGGGGCTTTTTCCTAGACGTGGGCCTTGTGATGGGGCACGCTACTCTGAGGGCTTTATCACATGCCCTGGTAAAGGTATCTGTAAGTTTATACAGGTTGGCTACAGAATTCTGATTTGTCAGCGGACTTTTGGGCAGAATGCGATTAAGTACACGATTATACTTATCCCAGTTAGTTTTCCTCCTATTAAGGAAGCTATCTGGTTTGGAGGAGTTGAGAAGGATCTTGAACTCGATGTACCTGTGGTCGGAGAAGGAGTGGTCTTCTGAGACCCTCCATCCCGTCACCCGGTCACTGAGGAAGTTTGAGACTAAGGTGAGGTCTAAGACCTCTTTCCTGTTCTTAATAACAAAGGTTGGGTCATTGCCTACATTACTAATCTCTAAATTCGAGCTTAAAATGAAAGACAAGAGTGACTCACCCCTTGGATTTATATCCGTGCTCCCCCACTGTGTGTGGTGAGCGTTGGCGTCGCAGCCTATGATCAGGCCTATTTTCTTCGTCTCACACTCCTGGACAAGGGATTTGACCTTGTCATCGGGTGGCTGGTCCGGGCTGTCGTGAGCCATGTAGGACGACAGTAGCCTTATTGGGGCCGTGGATAGCTCCAGGCTTACTGCCGTG
Source organism: Drosophila infuscata (assembly GCA_035042205.1). Lineage (NCBI taxonomy): Eukaryota > Metazoa > Arthropoda > Insecta > Diptera > Drosophilidae > Drosophila > Drosophila infuscata. Next base: position 1,679,022 of record JAWNLR010000839.1, read on the forward strand.
TTGTCGCAATTGCTGAAATTGTTGAGCAGAAATATGTTTATATGTTTCTTAGCTAAAATGCAGGTTCCTGTTTTACCTTCGGTCTGAGCTCTGATGAGCTTGTAATCCCTGTTGCTTAGTCCGCAAACCCTATCTCCAACCATCCAGGGCTCTTGGACCAACGCAACATCGACTTCGCTTTTTGATAGCCGAAGCGTGAGGGCAGCAGATGCTGCTTTACAGTGGTGAAGGTTAATTTGTAGAAGTCTTAGAGACATCTACAGCATTTACCCCCACCACCGTTATATCGCAGTCATCATCGTCAGACAAGGACAACTCATCCTGGTCGATTTCTCGACATAGTGCCTCGAGGCCTCGTGTCAGTGTAGAGTCGTCTGAGGTGTAGCCGGTTGATTCAACGTCAACCTCTGGCACCACCATGGGGGGTTCCTTTCCGACTGGTTTGTCGGTGGACTCACTGCATCCGACTTATACACCTTGATAATGATCGATGATAAGTCTAAATTCAGCCGCCCTTTTGCAGCCTCAATTGGCGCTAGTGATTCCTTATTTAGGAGCATCACTGCCTGCCTCTTAAGGCCTTGCGTTTCTTCTACCTTTACTATCCTCCAGTCGTGGGTGGGTAGCGATGGGTTGCAGATTTGCAACATCTCAAGCACATCCTCTGGCTTCATGTTTGCTGGTAGCCAGATCCGTGCTCTCGGTCTACTCGGGACCTCACTCCAGTCAACTGCGACTAGGTTGGCTCCTTCGTACACCTCTCCAACGCTTGCTACTGCCGCCTTATAGATTTTGACGGAGTGCTCGTTTTGACAGGCAATAACTTTGATGTCACCCTGGTACCACCCCGCGTCTTCGCAGACTGGCGGTGGTCCTGGGGCATCACGTATTTGTTTGAGGCAGCAGGTCGTCAAGGCCCCCTCTACCACTGCCCATTGATTCCTAGGAATCCTTCCCTCCGGGTTGCCTTTGTCGAGAATCCCTATGAGGATTCTTTCCTTGGCAATCTCGGCGAAGGAACGTCCTGGTTGGACCCTGGCTCTCTTGGCCACTGGACCTGGTGTCTCCTGAGAGCGCTGCCTTTTTGTTTGGCTCTGCGCTGGTTTGGTGATATTGATGTCGAAGGCAGGTAAGATTTTCTTTGCCCACTCCACCTTGTTGGCTGCCTTTTTGCGCTCAACGTACGAGGTTTTAGAAGCCTGGGTACTGGTGGAGGGTAGTTCTTCCTCTACCCCAGCTCCTCCTAGAGATTTAGCTGCACTGATGGCGTGCTTCACCTCATTGGAACTGTGCGTGTTGGTCGCACCACCCGCCACTCCTGCCCCTCCGGCAAGACCGACCGGCTTGATTGCCTTGTCAGATCTAAAGTTGCTTTGGCCAGGCTTAGGTGCCACTGCCGCCGCTTTGGTTGGATTTCTCCATTCCGGTTTTGGGAGAGTTCCGGACTCTGAAATTTTTTGTTTGTTTGTAATTGGATCCATAGTTTGGTCCCACGAGATGCGGAGAAAGGAAGGTCCGCCTGCACAGAGATCCGCGATGTGCAGGTAAGGCTAGTTAATATCGGAGGTCGCCAGGTATCCGATATGCTCCGTAAGCAACTGGGCTATTTTTCGGGCCCCCAGCCAGGCTGACTTTCGGCACGGGTTGCATACACCTTAGTCCGGCCCTACCTCAACCATGATAAGCTCCTTAGCCAATAACATGCCTATGTGAAGAGCAGGTCAGAGGTTTAGGTAGCAGATCTTAGCTAGCATCAGTCTTATTCAGACCACTGAAATGCTATTTCCAGTCGGCACCCTCGTGGAGGGTTCAGTTGAGGAAATTTTGCCGACCCTTAACCCAGTTGTAAAATATATTATAGTTTTATTGGCAGATTTCCCTTTAAGATGCTTTTCACTCAAATGTTCAGTTCTGCAAGTGCATTTCTTACAGAGTATTTTTACTCACACATACATACATACATACATACATACAGACAAAGTAGTTATCGGGGATCTGCAGAATACACACAAATATGTATATTGACGCTAGCGTTTGTTTGCTTAATGTTATATCACATTTGAAAAAGGAACTTTAGTTTTTATTTAAACATTAATTAATTAATTAAAATTAGTCAAAAACTGAAAACATATCCAAAATACATTTCCAAGCTTAGTTCGGGCAGTCTTAAAAAAAGTTACATATTTGGCGTATAAAAACTTAAATAAGGATGTTAATACTTAGCCTTAACAGCTTCGCTTAACCTATTTTTCATGGAAGATACCAGCTTCCGGGTAGTTTCTGGGCCGATCTTGCTCCACTCCTCCAGCAGAACATTTTTGAGATCTTGTTTGCTGGTTATCTTGTGATTCCGGATGTTATTTTCCAGCAGAGCCCATAAATTTTCAATAACATTTAAATCTGGAGACTGGGTCGGTGGAATTATCACGTGGGGGCAGTTCGATTTAGGCCAGGACTGTTCTATTCCGGCCTTATGCTTGGGGTCGTTGTCCTGGTAGAACCGGAAAGTACGTGGGATTCCCGGTTTCTCGGAACTTTGGAGTAAATTTTCTTTTAGTATATTGAAGTATACATTCCTGTCCATTGTTGTTTCAATAATCACAAAATTTCCGCCACCGGCTGCCGAGATACATGCCCATACCATTACACTTTCTCCGCCGTGCTTGACTGTTGCCTTTAAGTGTTTGGGATCCAGCTCAGTATTGAGTTGTCGCCACACATAATTCCATCCGTCCGGGTCAAAAATGTTGAATTTGTACTCATATTCAAATATGACTGTGTTTCAGAACTCCAAATCCTTGTCCAAGTGGATTTTGGCGAACCTCATCCTAGAGCCTGTATCTTTGGCGCTTGTAAATTGGGTTTTCCGTTGTACTTGGGCCTTCAAGTCATAGTTGCGCAAAATCTGGAGCACAGTTTCCATACTGAACTTTTTCCTTATTTCATCCTGCACCTATTGAGCCAGTTTTGGAGCCGATAGCTTAAGATTTCCCCTTGAAATCTTGATAATCCCCGGCTCGTCCTGCTCGATGAAAATCGGGTTTGGTGCCATTCCGCCCTTGTCCTCTGTCCGATTTTCGTCGACGAAACTCCAAATGATGCAAAATACAGTTGAGGTGTTTAGATTGACCATTTTAGCTATTTGGCGATATGAATATCCAATTTTTTAATTTTTCAGGACGAGTTCCCGTTGCTCAATGGTAGTCCGTTTGCCCATGGTCCTTGTTGGCTTGTTGCACCCGAATTGCATAAAAAAAACTAAATTGACTACGAAAAAATTCAACTTTAGGTAGAAAAATCCGGGTTTTATGGCACCCAAGTGTCCATAATGTAACTGCCCGAAATAACCTTTCAACCTAAATAGCGGTACTTTTTTACAGAGCCCAACCTAACGGGTGGGGAAATCCCAGTTTATTAGGGTCATATATTCATTTCGGTGGTCAATACATGTACCTGTCATGCGTCTTTGGAATTTTTGAAAAATAATGAATAATTATTTTATGGCAGGCAATACAAATTTTTGTTAGACGCTGCCCGAAATAAGCTTGGAATCAGTGTATATGCTTGTGAGTAAAAATACTCTGCAGAACTCAACGTTTAAGTGCAAATCATCTTAAAGGGAAATGTTTCAATAAAACTAGAATATATTTAACAACTTGGTAAAGAGTATATCGTAGTAGAGCCAACTCGACTTCAGCATCTGACTTGTTTTTAAGTAATTTTAGTAGAAGCTTTTCGAATAGTTGTGAGTAGTAAGCTGAGAGGTCATAGGTGATTCAGTTGAATTACTTTTATTACCAGAAAAATTGGTGAGCATTGTTGGATAAACGTTTACCAATTTCGGCATCAGTGTTATCGTCAGAGCTCTCATTAATCTAATACAAATTTCAGCAGTTATATAGTTATTAATTTGTGGAATGTATTGGAATGCTAAATTATTACTAAAATAGTGGAAAGCTGATTATATTATTTAACATAATATTCAATTATATAATATAATATGCAGCTCCTTCGGTATCATAGTATATTGGGCTTGTGAGATGTCCGTCATGCTGTCTGTCCGTCTGCATGAACGCGCGTTTCTCCAGCTCCCTTAGAGATAGAGACTTGAAACTTGGAGCATATACTGGAAAGTACCCTCAAAAGTTAAAGTGTCAAGGTTTTGGTCCTAAGTCCGCTAGGTAGCTAAATCCGCTAAATTCGATTTCGGCAAATCGATAAAGCCACATATGTATCTTTCACAATTTAATGGATACAGTCACCAATTTTAGTTGATAGGTTGTTGGCGAGGTCCTTATTATTTTTATTATTATTAGATTAGGGGGTGTGTGCACTGCGACCTGATAGGTCTATTGTGCCCCCTTTTGGGCTTAAAGCTCCTCCTTCAAACCAAGCTCTTGCACAAATGCTAGAATTTTTGTTGAGTTGAGGGCTACTATGTCATTGCTCATCATGACATTCATCCCTAGGATGTTGCTACTCTTCCTTGCTAAGGCGACACACTCTGCTAGGACGTGCATTGAGGATTCCTCCTCGCCTTCACAGAACCTGCAGAGTCCGCTACTAATTATACCCAGCTTGGCTAGGTGACTTCTTAGTCTACAGTGTCCCGTCAGTAGACCGGTGAGTATTCTAAGATTGTTTTTGCTCATGGCTATTATCTGCCTAAATCGCTTCTGATTATAGCCACATAGAAGACATTTGGCTTGTCGAAGTCCGCGTGCCTCTGCCCAGCGCCGTTGCCTCCTCTGTCTTTCTTCGCTTCTAAGCTCCTGCCGTATCGTATGCCTTCCAATGCCACAATACGGTTGAGGTCCTACTAGGGGTGTCTCCGCCCCCAATCTAGCTTGCCTGTCGGCCAGTTCGTTCCCTTACTATGTCCGCGTGGCCCGGGACCCATCTTAGGGTGAGCCTATTGGTTGCCCCGAGTCGGTCAAGTCTGGATCGTGCTTCTAGGACCTCTTTGGAAGTGATTTTCGTCCCACTAATAGCGTTTATCGCTGCTTGGCTGTCGGAAAGGATGGATATATCCGTATTCCGATAGTTGCGCACCAGGTTAATGTCCGCACACCTTCCTATCGCACACACTTCAGCTTGAAATATGCTGGTTTGCGTTCCTAGGGATTCATGATAAGATATCCGAGGGCCCACCACTCCTAGGCCTGTACTATGGTTGGTGAGTGATCCGTCGGTGTACAATTTTATGGTGTGCGGTTTCATAGGATGGATGTTTTCCAGTGACGTCCATTCCTTTTTGCTACTCATATGAACTTTGAAATTTCGCTCGAATATGTATTCGGCTGCCATTTCGTCCCTAGGTTGAACCAGTAAGGGAAGTTCATCTAAAAGTCGTTGGTCATCTTTTTGGCTAAGGATGTGATAGCCCCCAACTCCTTCCGCTGACATCCTTATAAGTGTGGCTTTCTGTTGGAGCCTTATTGTGTGGTGGAGTGGTGTTATCTCCATTAAGGCTTCCCAGGCCATTGTTGGGTGCGCATTGCACCTGTCATGCATACGCAGGCCAATCTCTGCAGTTTCTGCAGCTCTCTTTTCACGGTGATAAGCCGCGCTCTATCACCCCATGCTGTTACTCCATAAGTCAGCATGGGTCTTACTACCAAAGTGTATAGTCATCGCATAATCTTTGGTGATGTACCCCATGACTTTCCGGCTATACTCCCACACGTATAGAGCGCTCTTGAGCACTTCGATACCGTGTTTTGTACATGGGTGCCAAAGTTTAGCTTGCTGTCAAATGTGACCCCTAGATACTTAACTTCCCTACTTGTTTCTAATAGGCACCCTGAGAGCCGTATTTGTTTCATCCTCTGCAGCTTATACCGTCTAGTAAGGGGGACGATGACTGTTTTTGTAGCGGAGACAGTACACCTCCTTAGGGGGAGCCTTTGGTGGTTAAGACTGTTACCTTGCTATAATGCGTTGATGCGGTGGATTGTATGGACCCCAATAGTGCCAGTATCCACCTACTGGTAGTGGAGTCCAGGCCCCTTTGTGCGAGGGTGGCCTCAATTGCAGCGTGTAACGTATTGTCAAAGGCACCTTCTATGTCCAAGAAGGCGCACAGTGCTATCTCCTTATTTTCAACTGTTGAGCTTAGCATGCTCTTCAGCTGATAAAGTGCCGTGTCCGTAGACCTGCCTGCTCTATAAGCATGCTGCATTGTATGCAGCGGACTCTGCTTCAGCAGAGTGCTTCTAATGTTGTAGTCCACCAGCTTTTCCAATGTTTTCAGTAAAAACGATGTCAAGCTGATGGGTCTGAAGGATTTTGGGTTGGTGATGTCTTTTTTCCCTGCCTTGGCGATGAAGACTACCCTAGCACTGCTCCAAGCGCTCGGTATAAAACCGAGGGCAAGGCTACCTAGCAGTATATTCTTGATGCGGGAGAGGAGTAAGTCCTTACCGATCTGTAGGAATACTGGCGATATCCCTTCTAAGCCGGGAGATTTGTAGGGCTGGAAAGTGCCAATTGCCCATTTCAATCTCTCGGCTGCCCAGTCATCAGTCAACGGTCTATATCTGGTCCCTCTCACGATATCTTCTTCCCGATAGGGTATGCTACCTGGGAAGTGCGATTCGAAGAGGAGCTCTAGTCTTTGCATATTGTTGCTCGTAAAGGAATTGTCTTTACGTTTCAGTGCTAAGTTAGCATCAGGCGATCGCTTGGACATTGCTCTGTGGAGCCTGGCGCTTTCGCTATTACTAACTATGCTTTCACAGAAGCTGCTATAGTTCTGCCTTTTGGCCTTCCTAATCTCCTTGCTATAGGAGGTCAGACTTTCACGGTACCTCTCCCATTCTCCGTCTCTCTTTGCTTTGTTGAAGAGGCGACGTGTGGTTAAACGTAGCCTTTCCAGGCTCTCGTTCCACCAGGGAGCATCCTTTACCATGCGCTTTTTCCCTAACGGGCAACTGTCTATAGAAGCATCTGTTATGCTTTTATTTAAATTTCCTACAGCTCTCTCTAGTTCAAGTGGGGTTCTGAGTATACCAGATGTCCTGTTGGAGAGGTTGAGCTCTAGGGTGGACTTGAACCTTTCCCAGTCTGTCTTTCTAGGGTTCCTACTGAGGGTGCTGCTATCCGTATTTAGCTGTAGCTTAAATAGGATTATTTTATGGTCTGACATTGATTCCTCTGGTGACACATGCCAGTCCCTAAGGTGAGGTTTTAGGGACCGACTGACCAGGGTAATGTCTAGAACCTCCTCTCTAATCTTGTCACAAATGTCGGTGTAGATCCGATTCTAATTCTAGATTATTGTTAACAATAAAATCTACTCACCTTTCTTATTGATGTCGCTGCTGCCCCATATCGGGTGGTGCGCATTGGCATCGCATCCGATAATCATCGGCATCTTCTTGCAGTACTCCACCAGTCCCTCAATTTCTGGTGGTGGGCAGGCTCAATCTCCTGCTAAGTATGCAGACACAACAACCATAGAGGCAGTCACCGGTGGCCTGAACCACTATCGGAACACAGTCTCTTGTTAAGAATTCTGAAAGGATAGTGAAATTAGTACTTTTCCTCACCATGATACATGCTCTAGGGGCTAGATTTCTCTGGTCCCAGATTACCTTTGATTCGGATGTATAAAGGCCTTTAATGCCGTTATACACCCATGGCTCCTGTACCAGGACTAGCCCAAGATGTTCTTTGGTGAACATTCTAGCCAGCACCGCCGAGGCTGCTTTGGCGTGGTGAATGTTCACCTGGGCTATCCTGGTATCGATGATTTTAGTCATCGACTAGAGGATGGGCTCCAGTTGCCCTAGTGTCTGGGGCCTGGAGCTGCCCTCGTCACCGCTGCTCGTCATTGTGACGTCAGCAACTGCCGCATCCTCCTACAGCTCCTCCACTAACTCCTGTGAGGACATTACCACCTCATGTTCCCCCACCTCCTCTACGTGACAGAGCGTCACATCCGCCAGATCCTCGTCCTCAGCGAGGTCCTCCGACATGTCGGCGGGCTGTAGCGGGTGACTGCTCGGTACTGCCACGGGAGCAGAAGATGTGGAGGGGATGTCTTCCACATCTGCCTTCCTGTCCTTCGGTTCGGGTGGCTTGTTTGCCCCGACCTTCTTCTTGAGACCATTCACATGGATGGTCCCATACCGGAAGGAGAGTTTATGTCCTCTTTCCTCAATAGCCTTTTTGGATAGTTCATCTATCCCAATAACTAGGAGTGATCGTCCTCCTTCGTCCCTCCTGGATATTACCTTCCAGGCCTCGGTTTCTAGACTTGTCTGGTTCCTGAGCAGAGCCAGAATAAATTCCAAGGACCTGTCTAGGCTTCTTAGGCAGTATATGGTGATACTGTGGGGCGACGGTATTTCGTCTCCCACTTTGCATGTGAGGGGCACGCCCTTCCACGAGCGCAGCCTCGGTGGGACGGCTCTCAACCAGTTGGCTGAGTCTTCGTTGGAGCATTCAATGATCAGGAAACCAACCCGAAAATGAATGCCCGCGAACGAGACCGCCCATCCCGACTCAACATCTCGTCTAGGATTGTATCCTCCAGCACAGACATTTCTCCGTGACTAAGCATGACCTGGGGGTATTCCACAGGTAGCACGGCCACCTTCACTTTCTGCATATGACGATCGAGATCCGGTGGATGCTGGAGGGTTGGTCCTCATGGCCGCACGTGACGTGCTTGGACGTGTGTCCAAGCCTTCTGGGGCCTTGTTTGCCGGCGTTCCCATAGCTGCTGGCTTCTGCGCCTTGGGAGCTTCTGCCTGTGGGCATGCCCTTTTAGGGGTTGCCGTCGGTGGCGTGAGGGTGTTGCTACGCCTCTTAATGGCTGGTGTCGGTGTCACAGCTGCTTCTCTTGGCTCCTTCGCCTTCTTTAAGGCCTCATCGGGAGCAAGTCCTTGTTGGAGATACCGGAGGTACCATTTGACCCGTGAACCGCAAAGATTCCGCCGGTTGGGGTCATCCAACCCACCTGGTTCGCCTCTCGGTGGCAGGAATTGCTCCCTCTTCCTTGGTCGTTGTTCGCCCTGCCTAGCAGCAGCATTTGGTGCAGGGTGTGGTGGTTGGGATGGTCCGACCACATTCCTGCTTGCCTGCTGCGCTCTTCCGGTTGGCGCTGAAACAGCACGGGGTGGAGGCTGGTCTGCCACCCTTATGGTTCTTCGCCAGTTTATGCCACGATTCTCGATAATTCGATTCGGGGCTTGCTGTGCCTGTGGCACTCTCCTGTATAGTGCTGGAGTAGCACGGTGTGGAGGCTGGTCTACCACACTGAAGGATCTCCGACCGTTCAGGTCTTGATCCTCCATCTGTCTAGCGACAATCTCCACTGGGATGTCCTGCGGAATGTAAATTTTGCTTTTATCTTTTGACATATTATGTCCCACGAGCTGCGGAGAAGTACGCCCACTCCTGCCCCAAAACCGATAAATGCCCATATCCCCCGCAATTTAAGTGCTACAATTACTAAACTGAGTAGGAAGATTAATAGGAAACTTTTCTATAATTTGTTTGGGCAACGCCTACTCCCGCTCCCAAAACCTCGAAAAGCATTTAAGAGTGAAAGTAGCTTGTAACATTTTTTGTGTCTGCTCTCCCCGTGTAATTCTGCTCACCGTCTTTAAAATTCACGCCTACCTATGTGCAAATCATATACATATTTAGCAGTAGAGAATTAACAAAATGTGTTTCCATTCAAAAATGAATATATGACAAGTATAACATACAAGTATGTACATACATATATTACTATCGGGCAAATAAAATAAATATAATTAATATAAAAGGAATAAATAGTAAAACGTTATTTTCTTAAAAATATGTTTGTTATACATAAACATTATAAAGGTGTAAAGGGGTTCTACATTAGTTTACAGAACCTTTAAATGAAATGGTTTAAAATAAAGTAATTTCCTTGTTCCCCAATTAAAGTACATTAGTTTTTGCGTAAAAAAAGTAATGAAATCTAAGTAATATATAAGTTAACAACAGTTCTGCCAAACCCACATCCAAGACATCAGCAAATAAATTGTAAAGCTTTGCTGGCTCAGCGCAGCTAACCCAGCATATCTCACACCACCAGCGGAGGTCGTTAACACCAGACCCAGCTACACGCGCAGAACCAAACAGCGACATCAGCGCATTCGGCCAACAATAAGGTGCAACATCAGCGATCTTGGACAAAAGCGCATGCAGAAGCGCTATTACGAAAATCCAGCGCGGGAACCAAAGCGAAAGCCGACACCCGCAACAACAACAACGACTCTACAACACCGCAAAGTCAGCAGTATAGTAAAAACCAATGTATAATTATTTTAAGAATCTTTTTGTGAATTCAGTCCTAAAAAAGCACTAAGCTGAAACGGTTGAGTTTTTTTTATCTTTAAACCCAACACATCATTTTAATTTATATGTACATTTAAAGTTTCAAACAAATTTTAACTAGAACTTACATTCCAAATTTGAAGTCTCTAGCTCTTATAGTCTCTGAGATCCGCGTGTTCATACAGACGGACGGACGGACGGACAGGGCTATATCGACTCGGCTGTTGATCCTGATCAAGAATATATATACTTTATGGGGTCGGAGATGCTTCCTTCTGCCTGTTACATACATTTGCACAAAACCATTATACCCGATTTACCCATTTTTAATGGGTTAAGGGTATAAAAATTTAAATACTTTTATATTTAAAACAAATAAATTTGTTAAAAATATATGTTTTTTAAAAAAAAAAATACAATAATTAAATTAACAAAGTATATAAAAAACAAAGAAAAATATTAAGAAAGAAAACGTACTCTACAATTAGTTCACTGTCAAGACTTATAGAGTTCCGGCTATGGTGGCTATATACAGTTTGGTAAGTGCGCGCGCTGTAATTTGTATTAGTTATATTCGAAAATGCCCAGTCAATATGAATATTTGATTTAGTAGTTGATGTATTTAAATCGATAAGGGAATAATAATTTTGCGAAGTTAAAAAATGTTACATTTTACTACAAGAAGCAGAGAGAGCTCGCATGCTTAAGTTAAAATCCCCAAAATGACGGAATGGGTATTTAGAAAGGAAAAGTGGGTAAATAAGCTATTATGCCCTGATTCAAATTTGCGCAAAGGTTAAGATGGACTTTTCTATATTACTAAAACCCCCAAGGACTTGAATTTAAACACAGCATACTCATACTCATACTAGGACAGTATTTCTTGGCTGCACATAAATTATGGTATCATAGTATTTCGCTGTCGGTTACGTCCGACTGCAACGTTCTCTCTTGTTTTAACTTAAAAATGTTTCATTAGAATTAACAAAATATTATATACTCAAATTCAAACGCAAACGAAAAGGCAACACAGAAAATGCAGAAGCCGAGGACAACGAACGTAACTCCAAGGTCGGCAGCTTCCCAAATAATGCCCAAGAGCTTAGAGAGAGATAGAAGGAGAGAGAGACTATCATAATAATTATATTATTTTGGGACCCAAATGTGACAGCAACTCGCCTTTCACGCTTATTGTCCAGGGTCAAAAAACTGCTGCTGGTGCTGTCGCTGTTGCATGTCAATAATGTCAACAATGTTGTTTGTTGGTCCATAAATTAAAAACTCTTTTCAACTTCAACTTCACTCTTAGTCCCCTTCTCACTACTTCACTTGGGCAGCGGGTTCAGCGTTTTCAGGATCAGCTGGCGCCGTTGTTGAAGCCGGAATAACATCAATCGAAGACAAGAGAGAACGCTGCAGTCGGGCGTAACCAAAAATGTGTAGCTGTCCGAGTTTGCCTTTCAGATTGAGGTAGATGAATGATAGTAACCCTCCTTCAAAGTTTGGAAGCTCTCAAATTTTGGGAGATATGGGCGGATATATGCGTAATTAGGCGTGGTCCAAAATTTTTTTTTTTATTATTTTTGAATGGTGTTACTGCCAATATACCTTTCAAACTTAGAGAATTGCGTGAGATTTATGGCCTATCGATTTACGCAAACAGGTGTATCGGTAGGCGGAGTGGCGTGGCCATAATTTTTTAATTTTTTATCGATCTCATAGGGGAGTTACCAGTAACATACTTTTCAAATTTGGAAACTCTAGCTTACAAATTATGGAACAGATGCGCATTTCAGATTTCTAGGACCAAAGTTCCTGGGGGTGGCGGTTGTGGGCGTTGTCCAAAAAATTATATGCCGATCGTTGGAGGAGGCTACCAGCAAGTTACCTTCCGAGTTTGGTTTCTCTATTTTTATTCCATTTTATTTTATTTTATTTATTTATTAAATTGTGGGAGATATACGATTTTATCGATTTACACTTTCCGAACACAAATTTGTTAACGGTTCTTCAAGGCGACTTCTAGTAATATGCCTACTAGTAATATGTTCCCAACTCCAAAACTGCGCCATTTAAAAGTTTTAGGGCGGGGGATCTGGGGGCATCGGAGGTTGGCGTGGCATGTGCCGATCCTTGAAGGACATCTCCAACAACCTATCATATCGATTTGATCGATTTTCTGGCTCCCTAGTGGACGTAGAACTCCAATCTTAAAACTTTATTTATTGGAGCACTTTCAAGTATACATGTTTCTAGTTTCAAGTTTCTATCTCTAAGGGTGACGAAAGAAGTTGCGTTCATACGGGCAGACACCATGACGGACATTGCACAAAACCAATATATTATTATACCTTCAGTATCATAGAATAAAAAGAAGGCGCTTCTTGAGCACATTTCATGGCTCAAGTTTCGGGCTATTGTTGTTGTGTGTGTGCCCCTGCAATGAAAATGTTTGTTAATGTAATGTTTTTCACATTTTGTGCTTTCCAAAAGACTTACAATATCTTTGCTGTCGAATTCCAGTGAAACTAAATAAATATATAATGTAAATAATATACAATACATATTGCGTATTTCGAAAATATGCACTTGATGGCATTAAATGTTCATGACGAATCGTGTAACAAACACTTACGATGTTGTTTCGGCTGGCACACTCTGTCTACTTTATGGACTGCCGTGGAAAAGGTGGCGTGGGTCTGGTGCTGCCTCAACAAACGGTGTTACAATAATAATATCGTACACATTTGGAGAACTAAGGTGGCATTGTTCTCTATCTATGCCCACCCAACCTTGTAGGACCAATCATAATTTAGTATCCTACCCAAAGAAAAACCTGCGGTGCTGAAACCTAAGATGCCTTTAAATAAGAAAAATTAGTTCATATTGACTTCTTCATATAATTTCGATAGTTTTAGGTGGATGTATACATATAGGGTATTTCATGTCTTATTTGTTGTTGTTGTGATGTTGTTGTTGTTGTAGCGGATGAGATGTTATTGTTGTGGAGAAAGGGCATCAGTGGCCAGTGCCGTGGTCGATAGTGTATTGTGGTGCGGTGTTAATTTTGGTGTGGTGTGCTTGCAGTATTTTCAGGTTAGGTCAGGGTATCGGCAAGTCAGTATGCACCTTTTCTTTATTTAATTTTATTTTTGCACACACACTTTGCACCACCACTAACACTTGGCACACTGCACCGCCAAAATTCCGGTAATGGGTCGGAAATTTTCCTAAGTCCACCTAGGGTCGGGTGGGGCCGGTCATCAGTGTGATCTTCCGAATGATATCGCAATTAAAACTGTCCAACAGCTCCGGATGTTTTTGGATTTAAAATTTTGTTCGCGTGTAAATATTTTCACGGTGGTGAAAATAAATTTTTGCACAGATTCCTCTTAGTGCTTCTAGCACCAACCGCAGCATGCAGAAGAAAAACTGCATGCGCAAACGCAGCCGATTTGAAAGTTCAAGGGCGCATGCTTGCATTTGAGAGCCTGCATTCAAAAGCTGAAGGGAGCAAATCCGCGATCAAAAGCTTTCTAAAGCACCATAAGCTTCATCAGCTGATCTAAGCTTATTTAAACAAATGCAATATTACTGAATATTAATATTTACTATTCGCGTCCCCCACAGTCGGTCGTTAAGTCATAAAAAATGTGAACTCAATGAAATGTTTGCGCGACATATTGAATTAAATATCAATCATAAGAACAAAAGGCAAAAGTTGCTACGCAGCTGCAAGTCAACCTATACCCTCAAGCCCATCCCCAATCACCGCCCACTTATGTAACTGCTTCACTTGCTTCAAGTGGCATTATATGACGCTTTCGAGCAGCGACTCACAGGGGGACCAGTGACAACCAAGCTAAGTCTATATTATGCTTTTCTGAAAGGTAAATTCATTGTCTATAATATTATATAAAATATCAAGCAGTGAAAGTAATACTATCACACAAAATTATAATGAACAAAACTATTGTGGTTTGAGATGTAGTATAGTTAAGATAGTCATAATTTTAAATCAGTAGTCAAATTTAGATGGGATATTCTTTGACGAGGCTAACATCATATAAAAACTGTATAACTGGCTACCAACGTATTTATGACTTTTGCGAAATGTTCGAGGTAAGTGCGTCACGGTGCGACATAGTGACATCGTCAGCTGAACTTAATAGAGAATTTTGAGTAAGTTATTAACATTTACCGTTCGTCGTGAGCCGAGGCCCAAAACGATCAAAAGCTCAAGTACTGTCCAAGTCCATGCCAATCGCTTGTCTTTGCGTCTATCTGCAAATGAGATCAGCATAAATAAACAAACACAAATGCTTAAATAAATATATCCATAAACGTTTGTTTTTGTTTAGAAATATTCAAATAAATTATTAAATATTTTATTTAATATTCTTCTAAAATTAAAGCGTTTTTATATTATATTATTTTTATATTATTTGGACGTTGAAGTACTAACGAGCAGTACATTCAAGTGGCCCAACGATACCAAGCTCGGGCTTGTTAACGCGCGGACCTAGGCGAAAGCAGCCCCCTCAACACAACCGACCGAGGGGCGACCGCACTAGTTACTGATACGAAGATCGCGAATTGGAAGAAAGATGACACAACAAAACATTTTTAATTACATTAATAGGAGAATTGCAATTAATTAAAGGAAAAAGCATATTATAATTAGTACATAAAATTCTAAATGGATTATGTAAAGCATAATTCGAACTACAAGTTTGAAGAAAGATGGGTAGAAAGTTCCTTGTATTTCTGATCGGAACTGTACAATTTATTTGGCTAATTAACTCCGAAGAATCAATCTCACCATTTATAAGCTTGTGTAAAAAGATTACGCCAAGCATTGTTCTACGATCGGAAAGTGAAGGAAGATTTATTAATAGAAGTCTACTACGGTAGGAGGGTAAACTAAAATTAGTAGTCCAGTTTAGACGTCTAAGTGCAAATAAAAGAAATTGCTTTTGCACGGATTCTATTCTGTCCTGATGAACCTTGTAATTGGGTGACCATATACAAGACCCATATTCAAGAATAGGACGCACAAGAGACATATAAAGAGTTTTAGTGATATAGGGATCGTCAAATTCTTTTGACCAGCGCCTAATGAAACCTAGGACTCCAAGCGCCCGATTAGCAGTCGCAGAAATGTGCTTGTCAAACTTAAGCTTGGGATCTAAGAGGATACCCAAATCATCAACACATTCTATGCGTTCCAGTGGTTTGCCATTAAGGAAATAATTAAGTAAAATAGGCATACGCCTATAAAAGGACATGACTTTGCATTTATCACAATTAAGATTTAATAAATTAAAACGACACCAGGCTTCAAAACTATCTAAGTCAACTTGAAGCCTCTGTCCAGTAAGAGTAGTCAGTAGTTGGTAAACACAACTTAACGTCATCGGCGTACATCAGTACCCGAGAATAACTTATGACGGACGGAAGGTCATTTATAAATAAAGTAAATAACAAAGGACCAAGGTGACTTCCTTGTGGTACTCCGGAAGTAACCTGAACAGACTTTGAAACAAAACCTTTAAAGAAAACTCTCTGTGTTCTTGATAGTAAATATTTTGAGATCCAATTAATCAGATTATTTGGAAAACCCAGAAGATAAAGCTTGTGAATTAGCAAAGGGTGATTCACAGAATCAAAAGCCTTACTGAAATCAGTGTAAACAACCTCCGTTTGCCTTTTGTTCTGAAAACCTTTGATAACAAAAGAGGTGAATTCTAATAAGTTAGTGGTTGTAGATCTATATTTCATGAACCCATGTTGACAGGGTGAAATCAAAGATTTACAAAAATGTTGAAGTTGAGAAGTTATCAATTTCTCAAAAACTTTAGGAATGGCAGACAATTTAGAGATACCTCTATAATTTTGAACATTTGATTTGTTTCCCTTTTTAAGGAGAGGGATAATAAACGATTCTTTCCAAATATTAGGAAAAGAGCTTAACTCCACGGACAATTCAAAAAGTTTTAGCAAGGGCTTCAAAAGACCATCGGCACAGTACCTTAGCACACAGCCAGGTACTAAAGGTAGATTGAAAAAATTCCGCAAATAGATCGGCAATGGCCTGATCTGAGTCTGCAGTCTTTTTTTCAAAAAATACAGTAGAAGGAAGTGCTGTTGAACCACGCTTAGTGTTGACAAAATCATAGAAACGTTTAGGATCCCGCTGAAACTGTAAACTACAATTTCATAGGTAATCCTTATAACATTTGTCATTTATAACAGAGAAATTGGATCGTGCAATCAAATAACGAGAGTAATCCAAGGAATAGCCAGTTTCCCTGAATTTCTTGAACAATCTCGACTTTCGATTTTTTAAATTGATCAATTCCCGCGTAAACCACACAGGTTTATTAGACCTACATGGCTCACAATCAGGAACACACAAGTCAAACAAATCGTCCAGAGTTTTGTAAAAGATATTGATTGCTCCATCCATGTCCTCACAACTATAAAGCTGGGACCAGTCAGTCTGCAATAAGAGTCGAGTTAATTTGACAAAATCGGTTTTCCGAAACTGACGAACTCGCCCTGATAGCTTGTTATCCTGACTTGATACCTTAGTGGGCAAATCAAACAGCACTTCCCGAGTAGGGTGATAGGGATCTTCAGGATAGGACATGGGTTCGGAACGGGAAAGGCAGAAAAAGGAGGGATCCGTGACAAAAACAAGATCAAGCATCTTATCCAGCGAATTTGGGATAGCATTGATTTGACTCAAAGATATCCCAAACAAGCCATCGAGAAACTCACTCTGAGTCGCAAGCATCAAGACACTTGAGTCTGGACAAGAAGTCCATGTAGTTCCAGTGAGATTAAAATCACCAAGAACTACAAGAAAGTCACGATCAGAAAGTTTAGTAGAAACATCTAATATAGCATCTAAATGGGACAGATATATGGAGCTATCCGAACACGGTGGGATATAGGAACACGTAATAAAAATACCAACACCATTTACACACAGTTTAACAACAATGAACTCAATATCTATAGAATTATCTGTCATTACTAACTCAGAAGATAACTCAGCATCGATAGCAATAAGTACACCTCCGCCTCGACGGAGATTGCGATCTTTTCTATAGATAGTGAATCCATTAGTTAAAATTTCGGAACTTAAAATGTCGGGCTTTAACCAGGTTTCGGAAAAGGCAACGACATGATAAGGAAAAGAAATACGGTTTAAATATAAATTTGTAAGTTTACTACCCAAACCTCTTACATTTTGATAGCCAAATAAGAGAGAGCTGGTTAGTTTTTTGTGCTATCAGAAACGACAAGAGGTTTGTTCAAACTACCACTAGAAGAAGGAAGAACAATCGGAGACCGATTTTTCTTTTTCGCAGTATATTCCTTTACAACAACATGGTCCGGCCAGAATTTTTTGCAACAAATGTTACTGAAATATTCAGGCGAAACATTTATTTTAAAGGAAGAGATTTCCCGAATATAAGAAAATTGAAATTTTTCCACCTTTATGGGTGCTTTAATCTTAGCCTGAATATAGGACTTAACATCATCGGATGTGGTATCAGGGGAAAGCCTGGAAACAAATATTTGTTTATTAGGTGGAACACCTACTAGGGTCATGGGAGGAACCTTAGCAACAGCATGTGGTGGAGCTGTAACATTGGTCTTATGACCAGTTGGTTCAACTGATACATTAGCACCAGCATTTAGATTTGCATCCACGGTGCTAACGATCGCTGATTCCGCAATGTTTTCGGGAATGGAAGTCACAACATCAATGGGCATTATGTTGTGACTTCCATCACTTCTACTTTCGAGAGACGGGGAAGAAAGATTAATTAACTCAATGTTAGGTACAGACATTTTGGGCACTTGAGAGGGAACCGAAAGTTCATTTGGGCCCACAGACAGCCTAAAGTTTGCCCTTTTACGCTTTGGAGAATCATTCAAAAGTTTCATACCCTTGAAATCATTCTCCAAAGCCGAGAATCCATCGAAAAGTTTTTTAAACCTACCAAACAGATCTCCAAAGCCAATCTTCGTCTGCCTAATAAAGCCCATCATGTCCCTTTCGACATCCCTGCACTTATCACAGGTCCACTTTAAGCCTGATTTTGAATTAATCAGGTCAATGATACGGCCGTTCAGGCCAGCACATTTCTCGTGTGATACATTGTCACACAACCAGCAGCAAACAAAGCCCAACTTATTATTTGCACGAACCTGACAATTTTTATTGTAGCAGACACTCGACATTATTAAAAGGAGATTAGAAATAATTTATTATAAAATTCAAAAATATACTGCGCAAAACAAGAATAAAGATAAAAAATAAGTAAATAAATAAATATAAATATATATACATATATAAAGAGAAGAAAAGAACAGACACAATTCAACCTTTAGCACACCCAAGGGTTAATATAAAAGAGATGTAGCTATGTACTTACACACAACAACAACGCTTAACACAGAAAGTATAAAACGGCGCGGGCGCGACGACCAATGCGAGATACCAAACATTTAATAATTTTATACATTTACGTTAATATATTTTTGCATATATACTTTTTCGGTTTACTTTTAATGTTTGAAATGCTCTGTCTGCGCAGAAAAAACACTTAGAGCAAATTTTATGTAATTATTACAAGGTATATAGGGAAAAAATATTTTTTTAATCACTTAATCTAGTTTTAAATGTTGTTTAAAATCACGAAAAGTACAATATTTTTTTAAAAAAATGTTCTTGAAATTATGCATAGAATACTGTCACGAACACAAATTAAACATATATTTTATAATTTTAAATTTTTCAACATGAAACAACAATTTTCAAAATATTTTTTCATCAGCTTATACCTTTCAAATTGTTGGTTTTCTGCCAAAAACCAGTTGAATGCATTTGCTGACGGATTAGAACAATTAAATTATATTGAAGCTGCCTTGCCACTAATACGATCCGTGCAAGCCATAATTAAGATTTAACCGTACGCCCTGCTAGTATGTAAGGCATTCGCAGGTTAGTGAACCGGAAACATGTAGAGCAATGTCCACGGCGACGACGACGACTCTCAACTCTTGATTTCCTGTGCATATGCATGGCATGTAATTAATATTTTATTGCATACAATTAGGCACAGGGCAGAAATGTTATCAGCCGCGTAGCACGGAGCTGTTCAAGCCATGTACATACGTGATTCGAGCACGGTTCCAGTTCCCATTTCCCACCCCTGCCTGTTCCTGCCTGCCTTCTCCGCTCTTCAGTATTGAGGCACTAAGGGGTCTTGTAAGCTTTGCTCCGGCTGTTGCAGTTGTTATTAGTTATATCAGTGACAATTAGCCAAGATAATTTGTAATCTTATTAGGCACACACTCACACATAGAGCAAATGTCTATCAACGGTTACTGGCAGCTATTTACAAGCATGACTCACAACCGCTATGTGCGTGTGGCGGCTATAATTACATGGATTAAAATTATGGTCTAATATTGGGTTTTCTGGTGTTTGTGTGTGTGTGCGTGTGTTAATGCATATGTCTAATGCATTTGCAATTGAAATTTGACAAAATAAAAGAGTGCATAATCCTCTTAACTCTGTGGTACTTCCTGCGGTAGCAAACTGTTTTATTTAATAGTTTAGCATTATTAATTTTCAATCAGTCAAACAGGACACACATCACATTTTAAATGTGTTTAAGGAAATACTTATGTTGCTTGTCATCGACATGCAATAACACGCACAACCAATACACATCTTTGCCTAACCGATTTATTTGCTTTGTACATATTTTATAATTGAACAAGACTCAATTTTATTTAGACCTTATTGTAAATCATTGACTTTATTAACAAGAGCTTAATCAATTCTATTCTAATAGAAACTGCCATCCAAGCTCGACACTCTCATACCGATAAAATCTACATATTCAAAGATGCAACTTTGCTACAATGATTTCTGTGACAGCTTGTGGTCAAGGGCGGAAGGAAGTATTTTTTAAGAAATCATGCGTGCCACTGCATTTATTCTCAATTTCCTTCAAACCACTTTAATTAAATTTCCATTTAATTCAACTTATTCTTGTTTACATATTTGTATATATATTCCACAAAAGTAGGGAACAAATTTAAATATATGTATCTTTGTTTGAAATTTTGAATGTCCACGACCAGCGAAAGACATTTAAATAATAGCAAGTAAGAACGCTGTAGTCAAGTGAGCTCGACTACCATATACCCTGAACCAAGCTTTAAATACATTATAGGTTTATCGGTTTTGGGGGCTGGAGTGGGCGTGACCTAAAAAATTTTGGAGTATTATCTTAGTAATATACCTTCTAAGTTTGGTAACTGTAGTTCTTAAATTGCGGGAGATACAGGCATTTATCATTTTTTGTGGACGGGAGTGGGCGTGGTCAACATTTTTTTTCCCACATTTATGAAGGGTGTTTCTAGCAACATACATTAAAATTTGGTGACTTAAGTTGACAAATTGAGTAAGATATATCGGCAGGTGTACAGGTGTATCGGCTAAGGTAGCTGAAGTGGGCGTGGCCATCCAATTTTTTTATCGATCTTTGGGGGAATTACCAGTAACACACCTTCAAAATTTTGCGACTCTAGCTTGCAAATTACGGCAGATATGCTCACCTTAAATTTATAGGGACGAAGTTCCTGGGGGCGGCGGTTGTGGGCGTGGTCCAAAAATGTATAAGACATTCCTTGGAGGAGGTTACCAGCGATTTACCTTCCAAGTTTGGTTATTCTATCTTTCAAATTTTCGGAGATATACGGAGTTATCGTTTTACAATCGGAATTGTCGATTATAGGCGCAGGTGTGGGCGTGGCACCACCAATTTGTTAACGGTTCTTAAAGGCGACTACCAGTAATATACCTACCAAATTTGACGATCCCTACTCAACAACTGCGGAAGATATAGCCATTTGAAAATTTTAGAGGCGGGGTGATGGGGGCGTCGTAGGTGGGCGTGGCACATGCCTATCTTTCAAGGACCTCGCCAACAACCTACCAACCAAAATTGGTGACTGTATCCATTAAATTGCGAGAGATATGTGGAATTTAATGCTATCGGAAATCGAAATGTATCGATAATTCCGAATTTGAGACAGTTATCGATAAAATAAAGCAAACTTGATTTGCGCCTGGTACACGAGAACCTATATTTCAAATTTAATGTCTCTAGCTCTTATAGTCTCTGAGATCCGCGTGTTCATACAGACGTACGGACAGACGGATAGACAGACGGACAGGGCTATATCGACTCGGCTGTTGATCCTGATCAAGAATATATATACTTTATAGGGTCGGAGATACTTCCTTCTGCCTGTTACATACATTTGCACAAAACCATTATTCCCTTTTTACCCATTTTTACCCATTAACAAAGAAAAGAAACATCTTTAAGCAAATGTTATACAACTCAAATTCTATAATTTTGATAAACATTACCACCATTTGATCGAAATCCCAAATCATGAAGAGCTAGAAGATATGCCGAAAGGTGAATACAAAATATGTACAGTGGCTACAGCCAAATAGAAGCAGCGTCAAGCAAAAATTTCAATTGCCTGTCATGAACTCATTATTCATTATTTTTCAAAAATTCCAAAGACCCATGGCAGGTACATGTATTGACCACCGAAATGAATATATGACCCTAATAAACGGTAATTTCCAGACCCGTTAGGTCGGGTTATGCAAAAAAACTACCTACTTTATGGTATTTGAAGCAGTTACATTATATACAGTAAGGTTGCAAAAACCTGGGTTTTCCGCCTAAAGTTGAATATTTTCGGTAAGAATAGACCAATACTTCATAGTCAGTTTAGTTATTTTCGGCATCTCGAGTGGAACAAGCCTACAAGGACAATGGGCAAACGGACTAGCATTGAGCAAAGGAAACTCATCCTGAAACACTTAAAAATTGGATATTCATATCGCCAAATAGCTAAAATGGTCAATCTAAACACCTCAACTGTATTCTACATCATTTGGAGTTTCGTGGACGAAAATTGGACAGAGGACAAGGGCGGAATGGCACCAAACCCGATTTTCACCGAGCAGGACGAGCCGAGGATCATCAAGATTTCAAGGAGAAATCTAAAGCTATCGGCTCAAAAACTGACTCAATAGGTGCAGGATGAAATAAGGAAAAAGTTCTGTATGGAAACTGTGCTCCAAGTTCTGCGCAACCATGACTTTAAGGCCCGAGTACCACAGAAAATGAAATTTGTAAAAGCAAAAAATAGATGAATTAGGATGACGTTCGCCAAAATCCACTTGGGCAGGGATTTTGTGTTCTGGAACACAATCATATTTGAATATGAGTACAAATTCGAAATTTTTTGCCAGGACGGATGGAATTAAGTATGGCGATACTCCAATACTGAGCTAAATCCCAAACACATAAAGGCAATAGTCAAGCACGGCGGAAGAAATGTTTTGGTATGGGCATCTATCTCGGCAGCCGGTGTCGGAAATTTTGTGATTTTTGAAACAACAACGGACAAGAATGTGTACTTTGATATACCAAAGGAAAATTCACTCCAAAGTGCCGAGAAGCTAGGAATCCGACGTACTTTCCGGATCTACCTGGACACAGACCCCAAGCATAATTGCGGAATAGTACAGTCCTGGCTTAGATCGAACTGCCTCCACATGATAATTCCACCGGCCCAGTCTCCAGATTTAAATGTTCTTGAAAATTTGTGGGTTTTGCTGGAAAATAACATCCGGAATCACAAGATATCCAGCAAACAAGATCTCAAAAATGCTCTGCTGGAGGAGTGGAGCAAGATCAGTCTAGAAACTCCCCGGAAGCTGGTATCTTCCATTAATAATAGTTTAAAGGAAGTTGTTAAGGCTAAAGGATATCATACTAAGTATTAACATTCTTATTTAAGCTTTTATACCCCAAATATTTAACTTTTTTTAACACTGCTTCTAATTGGCCTGCACATATTTTTGGATATGTTTTCAGTTCTTGTCTAATTTTAATTAACTAATTAATATTTTAATAAAAACTAAAGTTTCTATTTTAAATGTCATATAACATTAAACAAATTGGCACTTAAACATTTTAAATTTGTTTCCTTATTTAAACTTTATAGCACTTTAAATTTTTTGCTTGACGCTGCTTCTAATTGGTTTGTAATCACTGTTTATATAAATACGTTCGATCGAAAAATGTTGTAATGTTTGCTTGCGCTTAGCACAGAATTTTTCGTACTTTACAATACAAACTTATCTCTCGAGTTAAAACAAGTAAGATGCTGTAGTCGAGTTAACTCGACTTCGATATACCTTTAACCCAGCTGTTAAATATATTCTAGTTTTCTTGGCAAATTTCCCTTTAAGATGATTTGCACTCAAATTCCCGAACTGAATGGCTACAAACACGTACATGCATACACACATACACGAAATAGTAGTTATCGGGGTTCTGCAGAATACACACAAATATATTGACGCTAGCGTCGATTATCATGCCATCTCTTTCTCACACATGCGCTCACCTATTTATATGCATACAGAAAATGCTTGCGGCTACTGATAGAAATAAGATCAATATGAGAATATATTTTCGACTATAACTTTGGAGATTCTTGTCCGATGTTAATGAAATTTCGGCAATTGATCAATAATATGTATATGCATATTATGTATAAAGTAGAAGTAGAAGTAGAAGTAGTAGAAGTAGTAGCCTCTGCCTCTTAAATTGTGAAATTTATTGCTATCGGAAATTGAAATCTATCGATAATTCAGAAACTAAGACAGTTATCGATAAAATGAATAAACTTGATCTGCGCCTGGTACACGACAGCTTATATTCCAAATATAATTATATTCTAGCTCTTATAGTCTCTGAGATCCGCATGTTCATACAGACGGACGGACAGACAGACGGACGGACAGACGGATAGTGCTATATCGACTCGGCTGTTGATGCTGATCAGGAATACTTTATGTGGTCGGAGATGCTTCCTTCTGCCTGTTACATACATTTGCACAAAACCATTATACCCTTTTTACCCATTTTTAATGGGTTAAGGGTATAAAAATGCAAAATACATCTATGTATGTATGCAGGTCATATATGCAAGAATGTATCCTTCTCAACGAGCCGGAAGCCTACTCGAGAGCCCTACTTATTAGCAGAATCCCATATGCGAAGTCTTCTGCTCAGGCTCACATACATACATACACGTTCATATCACATGCATTTATGTGTGTACATCTATTTAAAATAGCTCAGTGAAAAGAGATGTCGTCTTTTCACCGCTGGCTGGCAACGCCATGCCGAATCCACTGAGCCCCTGAGCAGGCAATCATTTGGTCCATAAAGCACACGATGCGCCCAAATGCCATGTGCAAAACGGAAGGAAACAGCTAGGGGAGGGGCTAGCGCTCATATAAAAGGAAGCGTTGACGTCGCGACAGGAAATCAGTTGAGGCACAGTACACAAGAACTGAACACACACACACACACACACTCCATTCCCATCCCTTGTAACGAACACTTACGATGTTGTTTCAGCTGGCACACTCTGTCTACTTTTTGGACTGCCGTGCTCAGGGAAAGGTGGCGTGGGTCTGGTGCTGCCTCAACAAACGGTGTTACAATATCGTAGACAGAGACGGGAGGACGGGAGACGGAAAATGTCCCATACAATATGGAAACGGACTGACATGTGTAACCCTATCTACCCTAACCCTAACTAAGATGGCATTGTTCTTCATCTCTACCCACCCAACCTTGTAGGACCAATAGCAAATTTAGTATCCTACCCAAAGAAAAGCCTGCGGTGCTGAAACCTAAGGTGCCTTTAAATAAGAACAATTAGTTCATATTGACTTCTTCATATAATTTCGATAGTTTTAGGTGGATGTATACATATAGGGTATTTCATGGCTTATTTTCTATGCTTAACATTATCCTTACATTTAGTTAATGTTAATATATGGGGATTGAAATGACCTGTACTATAAACCCTAGGGCGCTGTTACCAAGATTTGCATCTCATGATGCGGATGTATCCGGCTATGACCGTCCTCACTACTAATTTATCCTTAGGAGTCCATCGATGTCAGCAGGCCTGTTGACGTTGACGACTGTAGATGAAATGGAATTTTATAGCTGCAACATGGTGGTTAAGCGCTCACTAGAAAATATTTTACAAGTTTATAAGTAATGTGTTTAATGTAACTTAAAACTAAAATTCATTTTATGCTAATACTCTATACTACAGTTTCTTACTATCAACCGCCTTGTGGTTCTAAGCACAGGGGTTGTTTTGTTGTTTTTCCTGGTTCTTCTTGTTGTTGTTGTTGTTCTTATGTGCTGTTGTTGTAGCTCTTGTTGTTGTTGTTGTTGTAGCTCTTCTTGTTGTTGTGGAGATTTGTTGTTGTTGTAGCGGTTGTGATGTCGTTGTTGTTGTTGTTGTAGCGGTTGTGATGTTGTTGTGGAGAAAGGGCCAGTGCCGTGGTCGATAGTGTATTGTGGTGCGGTGTTAATTTTTGTGTGGTGTGCTTGCAGTATTTGCAGGTTAGGTCAGGGTATCGGCAGGTCCGTATGCACTTTTTTATTTTACATTTTTTTTCTTCTTCCTTTTCTTTTGTTTGCACTGCATGGCCGATCTTATATAATTATTTATTTTAATTCGTCACAAACACATACACGTTGCACCACTAAAATTACACTAATTGGTCGCAATTTTCACTAAATCCACCTGGGGTCGGGTGGGGCCGGTCTTCATTGTGATTTTCCAAATAATATTGCATTTAAAACTGTGTTTTTGTTCGCGTGCCAATATTTTCACGGGGGTGAAAATAAATTTTGGTACAAATTCCTCTTAGTGCTTCTGGCACCAACCGCAGCACGCAGAAGAATAAACTGCATGCGCAAACGCAGCCGATTTGAAAGTTCAAGGGCGCATGCTTGCATTTGAAAGCTCAAGGGCACAGGCCTGCATTCAAAAGCTGAAGGGTGCAAATCCGCGATCAAAAGCTTTCTAAAGCACCATAAGCTTCATCAGCTGATCTAAGCTTATTCAAACAAATGCGATATTGCTGAATATTGATATTTACTATTCGCGTCCCCCACACCCTTTGCCCCTCGCAATCATTTCTCTGTCGATGGCATGGTTTCGGTAATCGTATGTGTGTTTGTGTGTAATATTAAAATCATTGTGCATTGAACTTTAACCTTTTGACACACTAGCACAAATCCACACAACCACCCAATAGCAAATACTTGTCGAAAGTGTCATAAAGTATGTATGTATATGAAAACTATTGTTGGCCATAAAATTGATAAGAGCGACTCGCAAATGCCAATGCCAAAATGCCGTTCAGTGAATGTCACTTAGTCAGCAAATTAAATTTTAAATGCTATGTACTGACTGTGCAGTGTACAGCAAATAGCAGCGGTTCAACTTTGCCATGATGCAGTAACGTAAAACGTAAAACGTTATTACTTTATTTGCATTTTTCTCTGTCTGCCCAATTAAACTTCAATTGCCAGGTGTTGTTTTAATACCTCGAGTGAGCTAATACAGCTAACAAGGGTATTCTCTTTGGTTGCAACAGAGACAGATACAAATATAAAATATTAAGTCAGCAAGCTGAAATTATGAAATTAAGTGAAAAAAACATAAGCAATAAAAATAAATAAGCATCAAAAGTTGTGGAGACAAGCAAACTCGTATTTGCTATTTGTTTAAAATATGTACGTTTTTCACAATATATTTTAGCTATCAGTGAAAATATAGTGGCATTGAAAAATGAAAACGAATTAACACACTTAAATTCCTTTTGTATCGTCAATAATATTAAACAAGAGAGAACGTTGCAGTCGGAAGTAGCCGACAGCGAAATATTATTATACCATAATTTGTGTGCAGTCAAGAAATACTGTCCAAGTTTGCCTTTTTGAATGGGAACACATTCTAATGCTAAATATGTATTTTAAATACGGTGAGCAGAATTACACGGGGAGAGCAGACACAAAAAATTGTATAAGCTACTTTCACTCTTAAATTCCGGAGATATGGACTTTTCGAGATATTATGGGCGGGAGTAGGCGTTACCCAAAAAAATTATAGAGAAGTTTCCTAATAATCTTTCAACCCAGCTTAGTAACTGTAGGACTAAAATTGCGGGGGATATGGGCATTTATCGGTTTTGGAGGCGGGAGTGGGCGGGAGTCCGATCTTAGTAATATACCTTCTAAGTTTGGTAACTGTAGCTCTTAAATTGCGAGAGATATAGGCATTTATTGTAAAGCAATAATAAACAAGTAAGATGCTGTAGCCGAGTTAACTCGACTTCGATATACCTTTAACCCAGCTGTTAAATGTATTCTAGTTTTCTTGGCTAATTTCCCTTTAAGATGATTTGCACTCAAATGCCCGAACTGAATGGCTACAAACACGTGCATACACGTACATGCATACACACAAATATATTGACGCTAGCGTCGATTATCATGCCATCTCTTTCTCACACATGCGCTCGCCTATTTATATGTATACAGAAAATGCTTGCGGCTGCTGACGGAAATAAGATCAATATGAAAATATATTTTCTACTATAACCTTGGCGTTTCTTGTCCGATCTTAATGAAATTTCGGAAATTGATCAATAATATGTATTGTATAAATTGTGGAATTTACTGCTACCGGATATCGAAATGTATGGATAATTTAGAAACTGAGGCAGTTATCAATAAAATAAAGCAAACTTGATTTGCGCCTGGTACACGAGAGCTTATATTCTTTCTAGCTCTTATAGTCTCTGAGATCCGCGTGTACAGACGAACGGACAGACAGACAGACGGACGGACGGACAGACGGACAGGGCTATATCGACTCGGCTGTTCATCCTGATCAAGAATATATATACTTTATGGGGTTGGAGATGCTTCCTTCTGCCTGTTACATACATTTGCAGAACACCTTTATACCCTTTTTACCCATTTTTAATGGGTTAAGGGTATAAAAAAACGGTGAAAATGAAAAGGGTAGCTTATAGTTTCTCACATTCATGTCCTACATTGCTGTGTTGGTTTTTTGGGCGTAGTTTCTTAATTAAGCTTCTCTATGGACATGCAATGGCGAATGGATGAATTGAGTTGGGCCCCTGTTTAGAAGACAGCGAATTGGGCACTAAATTGATGATTTTAATCAAGCAGCGACTTTAATGACACTTTATGAGACCCATCCATGGTCTATAAAGTGAAGGATATGAGGATGCGTCATGGAAAGATGAAACTGTGCAAATCCTTATCCCAATAAATTAATCGAAACTGGTTAGCGGCCGAGAGATAAAAAACAACAAATGATAAGAGGGAAGAAAAAATACTTTGAAAAATGCAACAAGTCAATTTAAGTAAAGTTCCGCCAGGCTCCGCTGCCAGCAGCCATAACAAGTTAACCCTTTGTCAGCTTTGTGGGTTGGGGAGTGGTCTTTTTTTGGTTGTTGTTGGTGTTTAATTTCTTTTTGGTGTGCTTCAATTGCCATGAACTTTATGTGTTTGTACTCAGCGTGAATTTGAAGCTTATTAATCCACATGAAACGGATATTAAAAAGCATTAGGCAACCCTAAACTAACCCAGCAAATTAGATATATGGTTTCGAGTTCGGTTTCAACTAGACGTATGTAAGTATTGTTCATTTTGAGCAACGGCGAGAAGCGAGCTTGACAAGCTGTAGAATTATTACTTTAAGTTAATTGAATTTGTATTGTCATAGTTCAAAAGCTCTTAAAGTGACTTATCCATATAACAATGCGAGAAATTAGCTCTTTGTCTACTCATCGACTGTTTTGTGATCAACTCTAAAATATTTATTATTCACAGAGTTTATTACTAAAATGACAAATTTAAAAGTCAAAAAGTGATAAATTTATACATATGTAAAATTATTTATTCGAAAACACTCCAAATTCTATTCCAAGCACAAGACTATGATGAAGGGTTCGCACACTTTCATTCTTATTCAAATCCTTGCTCACGCCATCGCATATGTTAACCGTCAAAAACCATGACCTTCCACATTTTTCTTCCTTTTTTGCTATTAAGTAGAAAATTCCCCCTAACCGCAATAACATGCAACAGTGTAACAAAAAAATGTAGTGGTATGCGATAAGTGTATATCGATACGTAGCGAAAATGCAACAAAACGAAGAAATCCACTGTACTGAGCATAGTCAGCTCCAACAATTGCAAAACGAACAGCAGTGTGTATACTCTGACATTTGGTTGCTGACAGAAATCGAAACAAGTTTACGATCCGTCCGACAATTACATATCGTGCGGACCTCGCAGCTCTTTAACGGCACCAACGACGGCAGAAACGCAGCCTTAACCACCATCACCCTCACAAAATAGAAGCGGCAGCCAGCAGCAGAAGCAGCAATCGCCGCAGCTATTGCAGGAAGCGCATCCTGAAAAGGTGAAAGGAGAAACAAATGGATGATGATGTACCACGCTGATTGCCGACTCGATAGCACGCGAGGCATGGAACGAAAGATTCTATGGCATGCTCAAGTGCGTTGGCCACATTGTCGAGAAGCGTACGCATTACGAGCAGCATGGCCAGTTGGATGGCAGCATTGTACTAAACGGACAACATCTGCAGTTGGAACTCCGTGGTTTTCGGAATCACAGTTTTGGCACCGAGCGCTGCCTGAGCAACATTAATCGCTATGTGTATTTTGCATTGCTGCTGGACGATGGCCGCAGCATGGTTGTCGGCAATCTTAGCCAGCCCTCGTTCTTTCTATCCTCGCTCAAGGTGGGCTACGTTTTCACACCCGATGGCGTCTATCAGCCAATTACGGCTAGCAATTTCGAGTTGTATTCGTATGGGGAGAAGGGTACACCTCCACAGCATCAGAACTTCATAGTGGACACCGCGCAGCAGACGTATCTGGTGCAAATACGCGTTCAACACAGTGCAGTGCGGTATGTGGGCGGCGATTGGGAGTCCAAGGTCTACAATCAGTTTGTGGCCTGCACCGTTAATGGCATCAGTGGCCAGGGACATGCCGAATATCTCTATAGGCACAATAGAGGGCGGCCCCTGGCAATTGCCGACCAGGATCCGCAGTGGTATCAACATATTAAGCGCTATGAGCGTAGTCTAAGCAACATGGAGAATGTCAGCGATGAAGATTTTATATTCTAAGACTTAGCTTAGTGCAAACATATACAGTGTCTTGCAGCTCAGATCGACCATTGTCTAGCTAAAAATTGAAATTTAAAAATTGCTATAAAGTTTAAACAAGGAAAAAAATTCAAAATGTTTAAATGCCAATTTGTTTAATGTTATATCACATTTGAAAAAGAAACTTTAGTTCTTATTAAGTATTAATTAATTAATTAAAATTAGTCAAAAACTGAAAACATCTCCATAATACAGGTCAATGCTTATTTGAAGCAGTCTTAAAAAAAGTTAAATATATTGAAAATAATAGGTTAAATAAGGATAATAATACTTATTATGATATCCTTTAGCTTTAACAACATGGAAAATACCAGCTTCCAGGTAGTTTCTGGGCTGATCTTGCTCCAGTAGAGCATTTTTGAGATCTTGTTTGCTGGATATGTTGTGATTCCGGATGTTATTCTCCAGCAGAGCCCACAAATTTGTAATAAACTTTTAAGTCTTGAGACTGGGCCGGTGGAATTATCACGTTGTGGCCCCACGTTCTAGATAAGCAGGACTGTACTATTCCGGCCTTATGCTTGGGGTCGTTGTCCTTGTAGAACCGGAAAGTTCGTCGGATTCCTAGATTCTCGGCACTTTGGAATCAATTTTCTTTTAGTATACATTTAGTACACATTCTTGTCCAATGTTGTTTCAATAATCACACAATTTCCTACTCCGGCTGCCGAGATAGATGCCCATACGATGACATTTTCTCCGCCATGCGTGACTGTTGCATTTAGTTGTTTCGGATTCAGCTCAGTATTGGACTGTCGCCACACACATAATTCCGTCCGAGCCAAAAATTTTGAATTTGTGCTCCAGTACTCCCAATCCTTGCACAAGGAGGTTTTTGGTGATCAACATTGTTGAGCTATTGAGCTTTTTCAATAGCTATCGAATTTTTCCAAAGTCACATAAATAGAAACGCACCGAAATTTACTTTTCTATAAATTAAGTTTATTTGCCTTCGTGGCCAAAGTTAAAATAGTTACAATTGTTTATTATAAGCTCCGAGTTGAGCTTTACACTTTTAATTGTTCGAATTAATTTGTTGGCAAGCGGTGTCGAATACCGTGCCGCGACTTGAATTCTCGATTGACCAAATAGAACTAATTAGCTGCCGAATTGCAGCTGCTGCTTGCTCTCTTTATATTTCCAGTTGACGTCTTGAGAACAGCTACTCGGGGCGACTAACGTTTAGCTTGGTGACATCAGGCTCCGGATAAAGTGTGAGTGGCGCAGTGCCAAGGAAGTGCGCAGGAGTTAACACATCCAGATCTGCAGGGTGCTCTGAAAGTGGAAAAAGAGGTTGAGAGTTTATTATTGCCCCAATGTGGCAAACCAGTGTGCGAAGATCATCCAGGGGCAAAACCGAGGGTCCGACCGACCGATAGAAATGGTATTTTGCTGTCTTCACCGCCGCCTCCCAAAGTCCACCAAAGTGTGGTGAGCGAGGTGGGATGAATTCCCATTCGATGTCGTCAGAGACACAAAACTTTTGGACAGAGTCGATGTGCTTCTCGCTGAGGAAGAGTCGCTTGAGTTCAGCTAAGTCATTATTGGCTCCGAAGAAATTTGTCGCATTGTCCGACCATATGCGAACTGGTTTACATCTGGTAAGAATAAACCTCTTAAGTGCATTGAGAAAGGCTGCTGTTGACAAATCAGGAACCAGTTCGAGATGCACCGCCTTTGTTGCGAAGCAAATGAAGACCGAGATGTAGCATTTTACTGGTCCTTTGTTACGAATCTCGCTCTTGTAATAAAACGGTCCACAATAGTCCACTCCAGTGGCAGCGAAAGGATGCGAGCCACTAACACGATCGCGGGGAAGATCAGCCATGATTGTCTCAGCCAGGACCGGTTTTGCTCGAAAACACATAATGCATTTTGTTGTTACGCTGGAGACAGTCTTACGCCCACCAATAGGCCAATAGTGGAGCCGAATATAAGCAAGCAGAGAACGAGGTCCGGCATGCAGTTGACGCCTGTGAAAATGCATGATGATGACGCGTGTGACAGGATGATGTCCCGGAAGTATGATCGGATGCTGAGCATCGAAATCCAGGCTCGAGTGTTTTAGACGGCCACCAACACGAATAAGTCCAAACTCATCGATGAATGGGGTGAGCGAGGCAATAGAGCTGGATGATTTGATAGTCCGTCCGTCTTGAAGAGCCCTATACTCATCACTCAGATTCGCCATCTGGATGCTCCGCAAGAGTAGTTGAGTGCCCTTGTGTATCCAATCTACTGTTAGACTGGCCTGCCTGATGCGATTCCGAAATTTATATATATATCCGAAGACACGACGCAGGTTATGAAAGGAATTTGCAAACTTGCATCCTAAGCTGACATCAGAGCATCTAGAGATAGTAACTAGCACCTTTTGCCGCAGCTCAGGAAGCGTCCGGGCCGGTAAACATGATGCGGGCCAGTCGCACTCTCCTTTGGTTCAGAAATCGGGACCATGAGACCACAACGATGATTCTAAAAGGTCGCTTGGAAGTGCTCCTCTAGAAACAATGTCTGCCGGGTTGCATTCCGTCGGTACGTAGCGCCATTCCATTCCTGTCGTAAGCTCTTGTATTAAAGATATCCGATTAGCCGTGAACGTTTGGAAGCGCGAAGGCTCATCACGTATCCAGGATAAGACAACTGCCGAATCCGACCAACAATAGTATCTGCAGTTAAATAACTTCATTTGAGCTACTTCGCGAATAAGTTGAGATAGCAGTGCAGCAGCAGATAATTCCAGCTTTGGTACTGTGAGAGTTCGTAAAGGTGCCACACGAGACTTAGAGCACAACAAATGAGCTATGCGCCGTCCCTCTGTTATGGATACAACGTAAATGCATCCACCGTAAGCCTCAATGCTCGCATCACTAAAACCATGAACTTCGATGATGCCCTTTGGAACAACGACCAGTCGAGGGAGTTTTATTTGCTCTGTGTTGCAAATATCGGCACACAAGCTATTCCAAGAACAGTGCAAAGAAGCAGGAAGACTCTCATCCCAATCCAATTGCTCTCTCCAAATGTACTGCAAAAAGATCTTGGCCTTGGCTACCACGGGTCCGATAAGTCCAAGCGGGTCATAGAACCGAGCAATGGTAGACAGCACAGACCGTTTGCTAGGCTTTCCAGGCGATTTCATAGGCGAAAAGTTGAACAGAAGGCAGTCAGAGGCTGGATCTCACGCAAGTCCGAGAGTCTTCTTCTGACTGTTTGCTCCATAATATAAATTACTTCCTCGGCAGAGTCACCTCCAGTGATGAGATCATCTACATAAAAATCGCTCAAAATTACTTTAGATCCAGCAGGAAATGATCTTCTTTCATCAATAGCTAATTGCTGCATGGATCGAACCGCCAGAAAAGAAGCTGGCTTTGTGCCATACGTGACAGTATCCAGCTTGAAAACTTGAATTTCCTGATGAGGTGAATCACGCCATAAGATACATTGCAGATAGGAATCGGGTTCAGCCATCCTAACGCACCTGTACATTTTGCTAATGTCACCAGTCAGGGCTATTGGGAATGTCCTAAACTGCAACAGTGTAGCGAACAGCTTGCGTTGAATTGTTGGGCCTGCCATGAGGATTTCATTCAGGGAATAACCAGACGAAGACACGGCCTAACCATCAAAAACAACTCTAAGCTTAGTTGTTGAGCTATCTTCCTTAAGAACACAATGATGACGAAGATAATACTTGCAGCGACTTAGCATGTCCGACTCCACAAGAGACATGTGATTCAAATCCAGATACTCCTTGATAAATGCTGAATATTGCGACTTCAAACCAGGATGACGTTCTAATTTGCGTTCCAGGTTGCAAAAACGACGATATGCCTGCTGATACGAATCTCCAATTAGATCCACAGTATGCTTGACTGGAAGGCGAACCGAATATTCGCCAGTGTCCAAACGAGCAAAAGTTTGTTTAAAATGCGCTTCACAATCAAGTTCCTCCTTGGTAGATTCATTGACTAAACGGGAACACGATTCTACCTCCCAAAACCGACGAACGATTTCATCAAGCTTGTGATCTGGGCTAGGTTTTGGCATCATAACCGAGCTAGTGACCATCAATGAGGCAGGGCTCGCTGAAGAAGTTCCTCCTGTCACTATCCAGCCCAGTTGAGTTTTTTGAAGAATAGGCAAGCCAGGAGCGATTTTGATTTGACCGACACACAATAATTCAAAAAACAGGCCAGCTCCAATTAACAAATCAATTTTGTGCGCCTTGAAGAACTCTGGATCAGCCAAGCGAATATTTGAGGGTATATTCCAGAGCTCAGTGTCGACATCGTAACTAGGCTGATTTCCAGTTATAGATGGAGCTACGAGAACTGAGATGTCGGCAGAGTAGACAGATGCTCGCGATTGAAAACTTATATCGGCTGAATAGCCTTCTGAGGCAACAGTAGACTCCCCCAATCCTGAGATCAAAGTAGGTGAGCGATGCTTGCGCAGCTGGAGGTGTTGAGCTAAACGAGATGTGATGATGTGCACCTGCAATCCAGAATCCAGTAGCGCTCGGCAAGGGACTAAAACTCCAGTCCGACTTCTAATGTTGATTACAGCAGTTGCCAAGAGCACCACGTCTTGACTAAGATTTTGGGCTACAAGTGTTGCCAAAGGGTTTGCAGCAGGCGGTTGCGAAGCAAAGTTAACTTGAGAGCCGTCAATCTGATTCTCAAAATGCAGAAGCGTATGATGCTTGGCCTTGCAGCGGTTGCAGGTAGTGGAGCTGCACTCCTTTAGCCGATGACCTTTACACAGGCAATTAATGCAAAGGTTGAGCTTCTTTACCTCTCGCAGACGCAGTTGCGGAGACAGATTTCCAAAATGGGAACAGTTATAAATTAAGTGGCCAAAGGTCTCACAGAACACACATTTATTTGTGTTGGAGTTAGTAGCGACAAAGGCCTTTCTGCTAGTGTTAACGATTTTACTACTTTTTCCCACCTTAGAGCTAGGCGTATACGTTGCCATAGCGTGTTCCACATTTTCCAACCTTTGACATCGTCGATCCAGAAATGTCAAGAACTGCTCACAAGTAGGAATAGTATCCACCGGTGCTGTCTCCTCCCAACTGATCTGCCTTGTCCACTTTCTGCAGCAAACTGTGCACGATAATGAATCCCGCAATCTGCTCAACGTTGCCCAGGCTTTGTAGAGCGCGCATGTTGGAATTACCCGTATCCGAAAGGGTTCGAAGTTTTACCGCTGACGACGACTCGATGCAATCTAATCTCAAAATCTCCGTGATATGTGCTTGGAAAATGAGACGCTTGTTGTTAAACCGTTTTTTAAGGAGCTCCAATGCAACTGGATAGTTAGCGCTACTGATTTCCAACGAAGAAACACTATCCAAGGCTGATCCTTTCAGACACGACCGCAAGTGCTGAAACTTCTCCACATCCGAAAGTCCTGAGTCCGCATCAATGATTGAAGAGAACATAGCTATGAACTCTGCAAACTTTGTATATCCTCCACTAAACTCGGGCAGCTTGATCTCAGGCAACCGGATTCGGCTTTGAGACAACGTGTGATTGTCACCACAGGACTCTTGCCTCATAGTCGAGCACAACGGCGACGATAACTTTCGTTTGTTAAGTTCGCGTCGCAAGCTAGTTTCAACTAATATTGATAAGTCATCAAAACATGCCCGTAATTCACTCCCGATTTCAGCATAATCCAGCTCCTCCAACGCGTCATGCATATTGTTAAATGCCTGCTGAGCACTTTCCAACGCCTTGAGCCGAACAGCCAACTCTTCTTCGCTGAGATGCACAATTTGCTCCGGAGCGATAGCTTTGGCCATCCGTTTTACCTGCTCATCAATAGCTTTGGCCTTGGCTTTGTAAAACGGGGCAGTACGAGACTGAACGGCAGCAGAATTCTGCATTTTAATATTCCTTTAGGAATCACGGAATTTTTCACTACAACTTTAACACACCAGTTCAAACGACGCAATGTCAATTGGGGGCAAACACCTTGTTCATAAGCGCAAGCAAAACGAAACGGGACAAGCAATAACAATGCAGAAACGGCTGCTGCAATTGTTTAAGCAAACGCGATAAGCGAATCGACTGCGCAGGCGCCAATGTCAAGTTGAGGTCAATCACTTGAACCGAAAGTGAGCACAAAACGAACCGAGAATATCGACAACAATTATTAACTCTTTACTTTAAATAATTTGTATTTATTTAAACAAACAGAGCTAAATAAATCACGTCGGGGTCACCAATGTTGAGCTATTGAGCTTTTTCAATAGCTATCGAATTTTTCCAAAGTCACACAAATAAATAGAAACGCACCGACATTTGCTTTTCTATAAATTAAGTTTATTTGCCTTCGTGGCCAAAGTTAAAATAGTTACAATTGTTTATTATAAGCTCCGAGTTGAGCTTTACACTTTTAATTGTTCGAATTAATTTGTTGGCAAGCGGTGTCGAATACCGTGCCGCGACTTGAATTCTCGATTGACCAAATATAACTAATTAGCTGCCGAATTGCAGCTGCTGCTTGCGCTCAGCAAAAGCAAAGGGCAAGCAAAATGAAAACAAATGCAATAAAACGAAATGCCGATGAGCATATACTAAACAACAGTTATGATCGTTACGTTAATTTGCTCTTTATGCTGCGCAGAGCATAACTAATCAAAGAGATAAATATTAAGAGAGAAGCTGCTTTAATTATTGCTTGGCGCGGATACTTGCGTAACCAAACAAACATCCTGGTCCCATTATTTTTGCGGTTATAAAAGGCTTTTTCCGTGGTACTCGGGCATTGAAGTCATGGTTGCGCAGAACCCGACGCACAGTTTCCACACAGCACTTTTCCCCCAGTTCATCCTGCACCTGCTGAGTCCGTTTTGGAGCCGATAACTTACGATTTTCCCTTATTTTCCTGATGATCCTCCGCTCATCCTGCTCGGTGAAAATCTTGTTTGGTGCCTTTCTGCCCTTGTCCTCTATCCGATTTTCGTCGACGAAGCGCCGAATGATGTTGTTCACAGTTGAGAGGCTTAGATTGACCATTTCAGCTATTTTGCGAAGTGAATGTCCAATTTTGAAGTGTTCCAGGATGAGTTCCTGTTGCTCAATGGTAGTCCGTTTGCCCATTGTCCTTGTTGGAAGGTTGTAGCCCAAATGCGGAAAAAAACTAAACTGACTTATAAGGTTTGTCTATTTCTACCGAAAAAATTCAACTTTAGGAAAAAAATCCGGGTTTTATGGCACCCAGGTGTCCATAATGAAACTGTTCCAAATAGTTTGGTGGTACCTGCCATGGGTCTTTGGAATTTCTGAAAAATAATGCATAATGAGTTTATGGCAGGTAATTGGAATTTTTGCTAGACACTGTTCCAAATAAGGTGTTAGACACTCTAAGTGTAAAAAATTTAAAATTGTGTAAAAGCACTCGCGACACTCATAAATATTCATGCAAGAACTCTAACAAAATTTTATAATTTCAACTCATGCTGGCATCAAGTTTCTTACAAGCATCAGGTACAATCGTATCATGGTTGCAACTGAAACTTTGACAGACACAAGTCCAAAACATCCCTGTACTCGTGATTGCGTCTGAGATGATAGCGTGTCCAGATGTTTAAGAACGGTATGAATAAGAAAAAAAAGTTGTATCGCATTCCTATATTCCATTTTTCTTGAAGATATGTACATAAACGATAGTAATAAACATTTTGGAACTTCCAAATATTATTGTTTAACTTTGTTGACATGTTTTTTAAAACAAAAACAAGCCTGCGTAACGTAAAAAATCGGATTCCAATGTATTTAAGTCTTGTACTACGACAAATATAGATGAATGTTTCTCAATATATTGAGAAATATTAAATTTAGAGTGATATGAAATAGAATGGAACTTACTTATTGCCCATAGGAGCTGGCAAGCTAATATAAAATCTCAAAAATACAAAAATATTACAGTTGTATTTATTAAATATATTTTCTAAAGATATGTGCATCGTTCGCAAATCAAGCGTTTGTCATTTCTTTATTCCACTGTACTTTTTATTTATTTAGAAAATTTATTTAATTTTTACGGGGTGTTTTTATTAGTGTACACAGAACTATTATATATACTTTTTGTTATTTAATTTTATAATCATTACGATCTTAAGATTTTACAAATTAACACATTTTAAATAGAATATAAATTCAATTTCAATATGTGGCCTTTGAAATTGATAGCAGCTAATCTCAATAATATCAGTCGACGGAGCATATTTAATTACTATTTTGTAAACTTCAAAAATAAGTTATCCAAAAAAATAAACACTGTTTAGAAATAGATATCTGAAAAAAATATGTTTATAATTTTCAGTAATTCGTATTCGTAAATATATTAGTTATTTTAAAATCAAGAAATTTGTATAATTTTTAGTAGGATGCTTTTCTAGATTTAAATTAATGTATAACCCGCTTTCATCTCTAACGCATTCTTCAATACTCAAACAGTTGCCAAAAACGCTGCCTTCTCCCTGTTTTCTGGCAGCACATTGCCGTACGGTTCCGACAAGCAAGAAGCTATCTGCTATCTCATATTATCCATCCAGAAGTTGCCTGTTTGCTTGCCGATAATATTATTAGGTATTTGTATTTCTATTCTCATATTCGTGTTGAGTTTTCTTGCCTCCGTAACTTTTCCCCGGGCCATTGTCAAATTACGTATGAACATTGCAATACTCTCTTGTCACTGTATGTATGTGCGCCTGTGCCTGTGTGTGTTTTCTTTGGCAAAGTTATGCCGGTTTGAACTGACTGAAATTAAAAAATTCCCAAGGGCACCGTTTAACAATTGCGTGCATAGTGTTGGTATTCCCTTGAATCACAAATTTTGTGCAGCATCAGCATAAGGACGAATTTCCCAGAAGGTGCCCAATATTAAAAAAAAAACAAAATTATTTGTTTATTTAAATATAATACTAATTGTATATTTTTCTTGTTTATTGTATATCAACTAATCTTAATATATAAATTCATAAATTTTAATTCTTTATATTGAGTATTTATTAATTTTTCTTAAGAAATTTAGAAAGCTACTCAGGTTTTTTTTATCGAATCGCACATAATACAATTGCATCTGCATACCAGAAAATAAATTAAAGACATTTCGAATATTATGTTTGAAACTTTTTTGTATCCAAAGGGGCATGTTTTTATACCCATAACCCATTAAAAATAAGTAAAAAGGGTATAATGGTTTTATGCAAGTGTATGTAACAGGCAGAAGGAAGCATCTCCGACCCCATAATGTATATATACTCTTGATCAGGATCAGCAGCCGAGTCGATATAGCCATGTCCGTCTGTCCGTCCGTAGGTTTTTGTATATTAGGCGCAGAACAAGTTTCCTCCGTTTCTCGATTATCGATACATTTCGATTCGATAGCAATAAATTCTAACATTTTTAAGGCTGAGGATTCTAATTTACACATAATATGCATATGCATATTATTGATCAATAGCCCAAATTTCATAAAAACCGAAAAAGAAGCACCCCAGATATGTTCGAAAATTCTTATATTGATCTCATTTCTACAAGCAGCCAAAAGCATTTTCTGTATAAATAGGCGAGAGCATGTGTGAAAAAGAGATGGCACGAAGACCTGCTCACATTTGGGTGCGAAACTTTTTAAGGGGAAATTTACCAACATTATTAGAATATATTTAACAGGCTGGGTTCAGGGTATGTCGTTGTCGGGCTCACTCGACTACAGCATTTTTACTTGCTTTAATTGTGTGTGTATTTTTTAATTAATCGATAAAGTATATTAATCTGAAACTGTTATATGCCGGCTTGATGGTCCTAAGCGTTGAGTCTTTGCTTATCGCTTATCGTTGCAAATCGATTAAGACAGTCTGCCTCTGATGCTGGCCAAATATATATGTATATAGTGACATATCCAGATCATGCTGATCTTTCATGTCTACCCTCACACCACACTCAAGAATCACCATAGCTGAACAACGCCGCCAGAAATTCGAGCTAAAGGAAACGATCGAGACGCATAATAAATTCCTTGCGACGCACCAACCAAAAAAAAACCGCTGAGTCGCCGATCCCACGCTAAGCAACCAAAGCACCATCAGCAATTATGAATAAGATGACGAAATAGTCACGTACATGTTGAAAGAAGCGAGCGAGAGTTTTCCTTGTAAACAAAAACCTAGAATAAGCCGAGTATTAATTTGTACGCCGAGCAGCGCAGTTCTTAAGATTTAATTTCGAGTACACCGAACAGTGTAAACTTAAAATCTAATTAAACTAAGACTCAATTTTGTGAAGGAACAAGTTAATATCTCCAGTTGGAGAATACAGCCTTTGAAAAAGGAATTATATTTTTTTTATCAAAACTGTTGTCCAAAACATTTAATTGGCGCAGCCGGTAGGATACTTAAAAAAAAAAAAAAGAAATTTACAATTGCGAAACGTCGTGATCCATTAAAGGAAACGTACTAGTGTTACGCGTGAATTTCGAAAAGTATCCGCATAAGGACCCCGCGATCCGTGAAATCTTTTTTTCAAAAAGCAAAGTAAAAACATCGCGAAACGACGACGAGGAGAAATTTTTTTGTGAACAATTTTTTAATCTTGTGAACAATTTTTTTTTT
Organism: Drosophila infuscata; assembly: GCA_035042205.1. NCBI lineage: Eukaryota > Metazoa > Arthropoda > Insecta > Diptera > Drosophilidae > Drosophila > Drosophila infuscata. Next base: position 1,720,220 of record JAWNLR010000839.1, read on the forward strand.
TTTGAGAAAAACTACGACGAGGGAGAACTTTAAAATAATCATAAATAATAATAATAAATCAAACAACGGAAAATAAATTTGTGCGTGAAAAACAAAAATATTTGTGAAGAATAAAACAAGGAAAAAACAACAACTGTGAAAATTAACTATTGTGAACAACACAACAAATAATCGTAAATAAGAATTGTGCATATTGCAACAGACAAATAAAAAAACAAAAACAATATTTTAATAAACCAAAAAAAAAAAAAAAAAAAAAAAATCAACACAATGATGCAAGAGGGAATACTACGAGGGTGGTTTGATGAGTACCTGACCTACATAAGAAAAACGAAAATTTTTGGAAAAATTATTTTTTATTTTTCAATATAATCCCCTTTCAGCTCTACACATTTATTCCAGCGATGCTCCAACTTTTTTATCCCCTCTAAAAAATATGATTTCTGTAGATCCGCAAAATACGTCTCCGTAGTGGCAATAACCTCCTCGTTCGACCGAAATTTCTGCCCAGCGATTGACTTTTTCAAATTTGGGAACAAGAAAAAGTCGCAAGGGGCCAAATCCGGAGAATAAGGTGGATGGAGCAGCAGTTCGTAGCGTAATTCGACCAATTTGGCCTGGGCGACGCCGGAGGTGTGAGCGGGAGCGTTATCATGGTGGAAGAGCACTTTCTTCTTCACCAAATGGGGCCGTTTCTTCTTCAACTCGGCGTCAAATCTTCCCAATAGTTCGGCATAGTAGAGCCCTGTAATCGTTCTTCCCTTCTCTAGGTAATCTATGAGGATAATACCTTTCGAATCCCAGAAAACCGTGGCCATCACCTTTCCGGCCGATGGAACAGTTTTCGCCTTCTTCGGGGCAGATTCGCCAGGTGAAGTCCACTGTTTCGACTGTTCTTTGGTCTCTGGTGTGTACCAGTGAATCCATGTTTCGTCAACAGTCACGAATCGACGCAAAAATTCCTTCGGATTACGCTTTAACAGCGCCAAACCATGCTCCGAAGTGGTCACGCGGTTGCGCTTATTGTCTGGTGTGAGCAAACGCGGCACCCATCGCGCCGATAGCTTTCTCATACCCAATATTTCATGTAGGACATGAAACACTCGTTCTGTTGAGATGCCTACTGTCTCAGCTAACTCGCGCACCTTCAACCGGCGGTCTGACAATACCAGATCATGTATTTTCTTCACTTTATCCTCCGTGGTTGCTGTTTTCGGGCCACCTGGTCGTGGCTCATCAAAAACGGACGTGCGACCACGTTGAAACTCACTAAACCAATTTTTGACGGTGGTCATCGAAGGAGCAGAGTCACCGTACACAGTATCCAAGCGTTCTTTGATTTCACTGCGTGATTTCCCCTCCAAAAAGAAGAATCGAATCACCGACCGATATTGCTCTTTTTCCATTTTTCTAAAATGCGTGGACACGACTGCTTTGACACGTGGTGAAAACAAAACTAAAAGTCCGATTTGACTGAAATTTTCACTGTGGCTGTTTAGGTTTATGTACTATACGATAGTCACGTCATATTGCAATAGTGGCGCCATCTGGCGTCAAGGTCAGGTACTCATCAAACCACCCTCGTAAATCAGGCGCTTGGGCAGATCCGCCAGGTACCAAGCTTCGGAGGAGAAACAGACGAATTGGGAGCATTCATCGGAAGGATCGATTTCATCAAGGAGCTATTTCAAACAACGGACGCCAGGCAGACACTCATAATATACATTGCTATACAGATGCAGTTACATGGAGAGGCGCTAAGGACTTCGCTTCGACATCTACCAGGAGATTGGACAACACTTCGAAGGATATTAATCGCCACTTTCAAAACACAAACGCCATTTGATGAACTACTAAGAAAAGTATACAACACCTACTACGGAGGAAGCATTCGTAAGTTTCTCGAGGAACTCGAGCAGAAATCTTTTATAAACCTAAATAAATTAGTAATAGAAAATAATGCGAAAATAAAACTCTGTACTCCAACGCATTAAATAATACTATAAGAGACGTAATCCATAAGAGATTACCCGATAGACTATACATGCAGTTAGATATGATATAGCAACAGCAGAAAAACTTAAATCAGTAGTGCAGGAATTAGGTCTGTATGAAGACCGTACTCCTAAAAAACAAAGAAATGTAAACATACAATATAATAAAGGTAATAATAGAAATTACCAGAAACCCCAACAAAATTATAATTCAAATTATTATCAAAATCCAAGACCCCAACAAAATTACAACACAAACTATTATCAAAATCCAAGACCCCAACAAAATTATAATTCGAATTACAACCCAAATCCAAGAAATCAACAAAATAATAATTATAGAAATCAACAATCAAGCAATGATCAATTGTACAATGAGTTTCAACAAAAACTGAACCAAGGTAGAACGCAGAACCAACTTAATTATCAAGCAAATCAGAATATTAGCAGACCACCTAGCCAACCAATGAAAAGGCAGAGGCCAAGCAATAGTGGGCAGTCTAGAATGGAATGGACTGAAAATTTTCATCAAACAGCCTCGGACAGAAACACAGAACCCCATTCATAAATATAATTATGAATAATAAAAAATTACGATGCCTTGTAGATACAGGATCATCGGTTAACATAATGAACACAAATTTCTTGAACTATAATACTACAACCGAAAACATTACTTGCCAAACCATAAGGAATTAAATTTAAAAACAAGCATTTCATTAGGACCAAGCAAACTTTGTCCGACCGATCAAAAATTTTACATACATAATTTTTCAAAAAACTTTGATGTCCTCTTAGGCCGAACGTTCCTTAAGGATTGTAAATGTATGATCAACTATGCAGAAGAGTTTGTCGAACTAAGTAATTATAGATTTTTATTTAAATACGATATTGAAAATAAAGAGAATAATAAAGAAGATAATTATGAAAACCCATCAGAAATAAAAGATAAGCACATAATGTATGCATTGGACAATGAACTAATTGAAGGAAACCAATTTCGATTAGAACACCTAAACCAAGAGGAGAAATCCACATTTAAAAAGATCTTGTTTGAATTTAACGACATACAGTATAGAGAGAGTGACAATTTGACTTTCACTAATACAGTTAAACATGTTATCAACACAAAAGATGAGGACCCTTGTTATAGGAAACCGTATAGATACCCACAAAGTTATGACGAAGAAGTCAATAAGCAAATGAAAGAAATGATGCAACAGGGCATCATAAGACCATCTAATTCACCTTATTGTTCACCTATATGGGTAGTACCGAAAAAGGAAGATGCGTCAGGTCAGAAAAAATACAGAATAGTAGTAGATTATCGTAGTCTTAATGAAAAGACAAGTAGCGATAAATACCCAATACGGGTATTGGATGATGGGTATGGATGAAATATTAGACAAATTAGGAAAGTGTCAATATTTCACAACAATTGATTTGGCGAAGGGATTTCATCAGATTCAGATGGATGAAAAGTCAATTGCTAAAACGGCATTTTCTACAAAAGCAGGTCATTTCGAATACAGTCGAATGCCATTTGGTTTAAAAAACGCATCAGCAACTTTTCAACGTTGCATGAACAGCCTCTTTGGATATCTAATATATAAAAATTGTCTAGTATACATGGACGATATAATAGTGTATTCCACTTCATTGGAAGAACACGTATTGTCACTGGAAAAAGTCTTCAAAAAGCTCAGAGAAGCAAACTTGAAATTACAATTAGACAAATGCGAATTCATGAAGAAAGAAACTGAATTCTTAGGGCACATAATAACAACAGAGGGAATAAAACCAAATCCAATTAAAATAAAGGCAGTAAAAGAATTTCCAATTCCTAAAACCCTGAAGGAAATGAAGCGATTCTTAGGTTTGTGTGGATTTTATAGAAAGTTCATACCAAACTTCGCCAAAGTAGCAAAACCAATGACACTGAAACTCAAAAAAGGAGAAAAGATAAATGAAAAAGAAACCACGTATATAGAAGCCTTTGAAAAACTTAAATTGCTTATAATATCCGATCCAATATTAAGATATCCGGACTTTAATAAGAAATTTTCACTCACAACTGATGCCAGTAATTATGCTTTAGGAGCAGTGTTATCTCAAGAACATAAACCAATATGCTATGCCAGCAGAACATTGAACGAACACGAAATAAAATATTCAGCAATAGAAAAGGAGTTATTAGCTATAATATGGGCAACAAAAAACTTTAGATCATATTTATTCGGTAGAAAATTCGAAATACTCAGTGACCACAAACCCCTTATATGGTTAAACAATATAAAAGAACCCAATATGAAATTACAGAGATGGAAAATAAGGCTAAATGAATTTGATTACGATACGATTACGCTTCGGAGGAGAAACAGACGAATTGGGAGCATTCATCGGAAGGATCGATTTCATCAAGGAGCTATTTCAAACAACGGACGCCAGGCAGACACTCATAATATACATTGCTATACAGATGCAGTTACATGGAGAGGCGCTAAGGACTTCGCTTCGACATCTACCAGGAGATTGGACAACACTTCGAAGGATATTAATCGCCACTTTCAAAACACAAACGCCATTTGATGAACTACTAAGAAAAGTATACAACACCTACTACGGAGGAAGCATTCGTAAGTTTCTCGAGGAACTCGAGCAGAAATCTTTTATAAACCTAAATAAATTAGTAATAGAAAATAATGCGAAAATAAAACTCTGTACTCCAACGCATTAAATAATACTATAAGAGACGTAATCCATAAGAGATTACCCGATAGACTATACATGCAGTTAGATATGATATAGCAACAGCAGAAAAACTTAAATCAGTAGTGCAGGAATTAGGTCTGTATGAAGACCGTACTCCTAAAAAACAAAGAAATGTAAACATACAATATAATAAAGGTAATAATAGAAATTACCAGAAACCCCAACAAAATTATAATTCAAATTATTATCAAAATCCAAGACCCCAACAAAATTACAACACAAACTATTATCAAAATCCAAGACCCCAACAAAATTATAATTCGAATTACAACCCAAATCCAAGAAATCAACAAAATAATAATTATAGAAATCAACAATCAAGCAATGATCAATTGTACAATGAGTTTCAACAAAAACTGAACCAAGGTAGAACGCAGAACCAACTTAATTATCAAGCAAATCAGAATATTAGCAGACCACCTAGCCAACCAATGAAAAGGCAGAGGCCAAGCAATAGTGGGCAGTCTAGAATGGAATGGACTGAAAATTTTCATCAAACAGCCTCGGACAGAAACACAGAACCCCATTCATAAATATAATTATGAATAATAAAAAATTACGATGCCTTGTAGATACAGGATCATCGGTTAACATAATGAACACAAATTTCTTGAACTATAATACTACAACCGAAAACATTACTTGCCAAACCATAAGGAATTAAATTTAAAAACAAGCATTTCATTAGGACCAAGCAAACTTTGTCCGACCGATCAAAAATTTTACATACATAATTTTTCAAAAAACTTTGATGTCCTCTTAGGCCGAACGTTCCTTAAGGATTGTAAATGTATGATCAACTATGCAGAAGAGTTTGTCGAACTAAGTAATTATAGATTTTTATTTAAATACGATATTGAAAATAAAGAGAATAATAAAGAAGATAATTATGAAAACCCATCAGAAATAAAAGATAAGCACATAATGTATGCATTGGACAATGAACTAATTGAAGGAAACCAATTTCGATTAGAACACCTAAACCAAGAGGAGAAATCCACATTTAAAAAGATCTTGTTTGAATTTAACGACATACAGTATAGAGAGAGTGACAATTTGACTTTCACTAATACAGTTAAACATGTTATCAACACAAAAGATGAGGACCCTTGTTATAGGAAACCGTATAGATACCCACAAAGTTATGACGAAGAAGTCAATAAGCAAATGAAAGAAATGATGCAACAGGGCATCATAAGACCATCTAATTCACCTTATTGTTCACCTATATGGGTAGTACCGAAAAAGGAAGATGCGTCAGGTCAGAAAAAATACAGAATAGTAGTAGATTATCGTAGTCTTAATGAAAAGACAAGTAGCGATAAATACCCAATACGGGTATTGGATGATGGGTATGGATGAAATATTAGACAAATTAGGAAAGTGTCAATATTTCACAACAATTGATTTGGCGAAGGGATTTCATCAGATTCAGATGGATGAAAAGTCAATTGCTAAAACGGCATTTTCTACAAAAGCAGGTCATTTCGAATACAGTCGAATGCCATTTGGTTTAAAAAACGCATCAGCAACTTTTCAACGTTGCATGAACAGCCTCTTTGGATATCTAATATATAAAAATTGTCTAGTATACATGGACGATATAATAGTGTATTCCACTTCATTGGAAGAACACGTATTGTCACTGGAAAAAGTCTTCAAAAAGCTCAGAGAAGCAAACTTGAAATTACAATTAGACAAATGCGAATTCATGAAGAAAGAAACTGAATTCTTAGGGCACATAATAACAACAGAGGGAATAAAACCAAATCCAATTAAAATAAAGGCAGTAAAAGAATTTCCAATTCCTAAAACCCTGAAGGAAATGAAGCGATTCTTAGGTTTGTGTGGATTTTATAGAAAGTTCATACCAAACTTCGCCAAAGTAGCAAAACCAATGACACTGAAACTCAAAAAAGGAGAAAAGATAAATGAAAAAGAAACCACGTATATAGAAGCCTTTGAAAAACTTAAATTGCTTATAATATCCGATCCAATATTAAGATATCCGGACTTTAATAAGAAATTTTCACTCACAACTGATGCCAGTAATTATGCTTTAGGAGCAGTGTTATCTCAAGAACATAAACCAATATGCTATGCCAGCAGAACATTGAACGAACACGAAATAAAATATTCAGCAATAGAAAAGGAGTTATTAGCTATAATATGGGCAACAAAAAACTTTAGATCATATTTATTCGGTAGAAAATTCGAAATACTCAGTGACCACAAACCCCTTATATGGTTAAACAATATAAAAGAACCCAATATGAAATTACAGAGATGGAAAATAAGGCTAAATGAATTTGATTACGATATAAAATATATACCAGGTAAAGAGAACTATGTAGCAGATGCATTGTCAAGGATCAAAATCGAAGTAAATAACAAAGAGGAAAATTTTATGGGAAATACCCCCGATAGCGTAGAAGCAACAATACACAGTGCGAATGAAGACAATCAAAATTGCATCCAGAATACCGAGAGACCATTAAACTATTATAATCACCAAATAGAACTGATAAGAGGAAATAATGAAGAAATTAAGAAAATAAGCTATTATTACAAAACTAAAATAATAATAAATTACACAGTAATGACAACAGAAAAAGCGAAAGAAATTATAAAAGAATATCTATGTACAAAAAACAGCGTTGTATATCTTCCACACGAAAACGATTACGCAACATTCCAAAAAGCCTACATAGAAATAATAAAAAGAGATTGTCCGATTAAAACAATGAGAACTACCAAAAAACTAATAGATATCCACAACTATTCAGAACTAAAACAAATTATACTAAATGACCATACGAAACTTGTACATCCAGGAATAGAGAAAACCATAATAATGTTTAAGGAAAAATACTATTTTCCAGACTATCAAAAATTAATCCAAAATATAATTAACGAATGTGAAATATGCAATATCTCAAAAGTAGAACACAGGGACACTAAATTTAATTACGAAATAACACCAGAAGTTTTTAACCCAGGGAAAAATATGTCATAGATTTTTATATGATTAATAATAAACAATTTCTATCATGTATCATCATATATTCAAAATTCGCTACATTAATCGAAATAAATGGTAAAGATTGGTTGGAAGCAAAAAGAGCATTATTGAAAGTATTTAACGAAATGGGAAAACCCATAGAGATAAAAGCAGATAAAGATTCAGCATTCCTGAGCGCAGCATTGAAAATTTGGTTAGATTCAGAAAATGTTAAAATTAATATCACAACAAGCAAGAATGGAATATCAAACGTAGAGCGGTTCCATAAGACAATCAATGAAAAACTAAGAATAGTTTCTTCTGACACAAACGAAGAGAATAAATTAACAAAATTTCAAATAATAATCTACACATATAATCACAAAACAATACATAACACTACTGGTAGAATACCAGCAGATATCTTTATTTATGCCGGATCACCAGCATATAATACACAATTAAATAAAATCAAAAAGATTAATAAACTAAATGAAGAAAGGAAAACATATGAAATTGACACAAATTATAGGGAAATGCCACTCGTAAAATCAAAAATAACAAACCCATTTAAGAAAACAGGTGCCATAAAGCAACTAGACAGCAAGCACTTTGAAGAAACAAATAGAGGAAGAAAGATAATACATTATAAAACAAAATTCAAAAAGAAAAAGATAATAAATAAAAACAAATATAATAACAATTTCAGGTCAACTACGGAAGATTCATCTACCGGTCAACCTGCTAACCATGATAATATTGATGTTAACAATAATATTAAGTAATGCACAGAATATAGAAGTAAATCAAGTTAAAGCGCGAAACGGATATATGTTTTTTAAAACTGGTTCATTGAGTATACCCTCAGATTACGAATATCATTGCTTAACTGTAAACTTAACAAAAACAGAGATAACTGGGAAAAATCTAATAATTCAAACACAAGATTTTAGTGTATTACCTCAAATAGAGTACTTAGTAGAAAAGCTTAACAGAGAAATGAATGGAATTAAAATCATTAAAAGACAAAAAAGAGGACTGTTGAATATAGTAGGTAATGGTTATAAATATTTATTCGGAACACTAACGGAAGACGATAAAACAGAGCTTACCGAGAAAATAGAAGATTTAGAAGCCAACAGCGTGCAAATAAACGAATTAAATAAAGTAATAGAAGCAGTTAACCACGGGATAGAAATAATGAATAAAATGACAGAAATGAAAGAGCAAAACGAAAAATTTAATTTATTAATATTCAACCTACAACAATTTACAGAATATATCGAAGATATTGAAATGGGAATGCAACTAACTAGGTTGGGAATTTTTAACCCAAAACTATTAAAACATGATCATTTATTGAATTTTGATTCGGAAAAATTATTAAACATAAAAACTTCAACTTGGATAAAATTAGAATTAAATGAAATTATTATTATATCACATATACCTAAAACTTTAATGCAAGAAAATCTATATTCCATAATACCCTACCCCGATGAGGAAACTGAAAATATCAAAAATAAATATTATATGCATAAGAACAAGATATATTCAACAAATGAAAATAAAATTATAACAAATAAATGTATTAACGGCATATTGAAACAAACAAAAGTAGAATGTAAGTACATAAAAACAAGAAAGAACTATGAAATAAATTTCATAGAACCCAATGTAATTCTAACTTGGAATTTACCCAAAGTAACACTTGAACAAAATTGTATTCCACAAAAAATCGAAATCTCAGGAAATAATATTATAAAAGCAACAAATTGTAATGTACAATTAGAAGACATCCAAATTTCAAAAGTAATTTCAGATTTTACACAGACAATCTATATTAGTAATAATGTAACTAAAACTGAACCAATAGAATTGTTGCAAACTAAAGAATTAATAAGAAAACATGAAGAAACCAATAATACATTATTAACTATAAGCTTAACATCAGTAACTATACTGACAATAATAATAATAATAAGTTACTCTTTGTTAAAATATAAGAAAATACCAAAACAAATAATGATAAGATATAAGAAAAGTTCAACAACAGAAATACCTATCGAAAACGAAGATAAAACAGCCACAGAAAGCACCAATAACTTAAGCATATACCCTACATTGAACGCTTGAGGACAAGCTAAATTTTAAGGGCGGGGAAGTGACATATCCAGATCATGCTGATCTTTCATGTCTACCCTCACACCATACTCATACCACACTCAAGAATCACCATAGCTGGACAACGCCGCCAGAAATTCGAGCTAAAGGAAACGATCGAGACGCATAATAAATTCCTTGCGACGCACCAACCAAAAAAAAACCGCTGAGTCGCCGATCCCACGCTAAGCAACCAAAGCACCATCAGCAATTATGAATAAGATGACGAAATAGTCACGTACATGTTGAAAGAAGCGAGCGAGAGTTTTCCTTGTAAACAAAAACCTAGAATAAGCCGAGTATTAATTTGTACGCCGAGCAGCGCAGTTCTTAAGATTTAATTTCGAGTACACCGAACAGTGTAAACTTAAAATCTAATTAAACTAAGACTCAATTTTGTGAAGTAACAAGTTAATATCTCCAGTTGGAGAATACAGCCTTTGAAAAAGGAATTATATTTTTTTATCAAAACTGTTGTCCAAAACATTTCATTATATATATGTATGTATATGCCTTGTGGAGTTGGATATGTTAACGTTCTTACATTCATACATATACCGATTTTAAGCAAACTCAATAGGTGAGAGAACCGTGGAAGTCTTTTTGAGCTTTAAAGAAAAAAAGTCATCTATGATGTGTAAATTTCGAGAACATTTTAACAAATAAAAATTCAGGTTGTACATACAGTGTCTACCAGCTTACTGGGAACGGTGCCTGCCGCAAACTCGTTATTCAATATATTTCAAAAATTTCAAAGACCCATGGCAGGTACCACCAAATGAATATATGAGCCTAACAAATTGGGATTTCCAACCATATAGGTCGGGTTATGTAAAAAAGTACCTTATTTTATGATTCCAGACTATTTGTAACAGTTACATTATGGACACCTGGGACCCATGAAACCCGGATTTTCTACCTAAAGTTGAAAATTTTCGGTAGAAATAGACCAACCTTTTAGTTTTTTCTCGCATTTGGGCTGTAACCTGCCAACAAGAACAATGGCCAAATGGACTACCATTGAGCAACGGAAACTCATCCTGGAACACTTCCAAATTGGATATTCATATCGCCAAATAGCTAAAATGGTCACACTTTAAGTGTATTATACATCATTCGGAGTTTCGTCGACGAAAATCGGACAGAGGACAAAGGCGGAATGGCACCAAACCCGATTTTCACCGAGCAGGACGAGCGGAGGATCTTCAGAAAAATAAGGGGAAATATTAAGCTATCGTTTCAAAAACTTACCTAACAGGTGCCGGATGCAATGTGAAAAAGGTGCAGTGTGGAAACTGTGCTCCAAGTTCTGCCCAACCATGACTTCATGCGTCTCCCGAGTACCACGGAAAAAGCCTTTTATAACCGCAAAAATAATGGGACCAGGATGTCGATCACCAAAAACCCACTTGGGCAAGGATTGGGAGTACTGGAGTCCAAATTCAAAATTTTTGGCTTTGACGGAATTATGTGTGGCGACAGTCCTATACTGAGCTGAATCCCGAACATTTAAAGGCAACAGTCAAGCACGGCGGAGGAAGTGTCCTGGTATGGGCATCTATCTCGGCAGCCGGTGTCGGAAATTTGGTGTTCATTGAAACAACAATGGACAAGTATGTGTGCCTCGAAATATTAAAGGAAAATTTACTCCAAAGTGCCGATAGGCGAGGAATCCAACGTACTTTCCGGTTCTACCAGGACAACGACAACAAGCATAAGTCCGGAATAGTACAGGCCTGGCTTATCTGGAACTGCCCACACATTCCACATGCCCTGTCTTCAGATCTTAATGTTATTGAAAATTTGTGGGCTCTGCTTGAAAATAACATCCGGGATCACAGCATATCCAGCAAACAGGATCTCAAAAACGCTCTGCTGGATGATTGGAGCAAGATCAGTCCAGAAACTACCTGGAAGCTGGTAACTTCCATGAATAATAGGTTAATGGAAGTTGTAAAGGCTAAAGGATATCATACTAAGCATTAATATCCTTATTTAGCTTTTATACGCCAAATATGTTACTTTTTTAAGACTGTTCGAAATTATTTATGACATGTATTTTGGATATGTTTTCAGTTTCTGACTAATTTTAATTAATTAATTAATATTTTCATAAAAACTAAAGTTTCCTTTTAAAATGTGATATAACATTAAACAAATTGGCATTTAAGCATTTTGCGTTTTTTTCCTTGTTTAAACTTTATAGCGCCTTAAAATTTTTGCTAAACACCGTCCCAAATAAGCTTTCAGACACTGTACATATAATATGTATATGTGTAATAACGTTAATGGAGTGCATGTATAAATAAACAATAAATCAAGTTTTATAGTTACTCAGCACATATATAATGCGACAAATGAATATTTCTCAAACATTTTATTATAAGTCAATGACCAACTCGAAACTAATTCAAATCCTATTGCTCATCAGATCTGTATCGGCATAAGACAAGTAGATAAATAAATCTTCAGAGCTCAGGGAGTACTTCTTAATTATACCAAGTTCAAAATAATTGTTAATTACTTCACTTAAATTGTTACAATACAATTGAAATCGGGCCACTAAATAAATTTTAAGTTTGCGTAGAAGTTAATTGTATTACACATTGCAATACTGCCAAGCTTAGGACATCTTGTATATGGACCAAAACTATTAAACTAAAATTTGCTCTTATAGTAAATTTCTTTGCGCTATTTTTACACTTTGATGTCCGTCATGATGTCTATCCGTCTGTATGAAGGCAACTTTTTTCGACACCCATGCTTGTCTGTGCACCGAATAGATAGAGTGAAAAGATTGGAGCGCTTCGTCCACGCATATCTACCATAATTTGTAAGCTGGAGTCACAACATTTTGAAAGTATGTTACTGGTAATTCCCAGAAAAAAAAAATTGGGATGGCCACGCCTACTCCGCCTCCGATGACCGATACACCTGTTAGTGTAAATCGATAAGACTTTACATCTCACACAATTTTAAAGCTTAAGTCTTCAAATTTGAAAGGTATATTGCTAACAAAACCCTTCAAAAAACTGGAAAGAATTTTGCACCACGCCCACTCCTGCCCTTAAAACGGCTAAGTGACCATATCTCCCACAATTTAAGAGCTATAGTTACCAAATTTGGAAGGTGTATTACTAAGATCGAACTCCAACATTTTTTTTTGGCCACGCCCACTCCAAACCCGATAAATGCAAATATCTCTCGCGATTTAAGAGCTACAATTACCAAACTTAGAAGGTATATTACTATCCCTCCTCTAAAATTCCGAGAAGCCGTTACCAAACTTGGAAGGAATATTATCAGGAATCTTCTCTATATTTTTTTCAACAATTTCTATCTAAAGCCTACCGCAATCTAAAATGCAAACTTGGACAGTTTTTTTGGCTACACCAAACTTGTGGTATCAAAGCATTTCGCTGTCAGTTACGTCCGATTGAAACGTTCTCTCTTGTTTAAATTTGATATAAATATATAATCGCTGTCAGTTACGTCCGATTGAAACGTTCTCTCTTGTTTAAATTTGATATAAATATAGAAAAAAAAAAAACAAATAAATAAATATAGCAAAATTTGATAAAGTTACCTTATCATAAACAATTCTGTTAACGGTATGCCTATTTAACTTTGCCAGTACTCTAAAGATAAATACTATATATACTGATGTCTACAACAATCATCACGGTAAAAACCCCGAGAACTTGCCCAACCCTTACCATCATCTCCAGCTGCTATAGGATTCTATTTGTTTATTTTTGTATGTATCATAAAGTCAACCAATAGTATCTACTACAGAAAATGTCTGATTTAACCGATGCGTGGATTTTGCTCATTGTAATAGATACTATTGAATTTTTATAAGATAAGAGTAGATCTAACAATTTGTTCCTTTTGCATAAGCATTTCAATAAAATATATATAGAAATCAGTGGATAGTTCTTAATTACAGGTTTACAGGGCGCTCTAAGCTCACTAAGGAATTGCACTTCTAGGAAGACTTTACCATTACAATTACCAACTATGAGACTAACAACTACTGGTAACAGACTACCATAAAATTACGTGCTCCATCTCGCTATCTCATTCTAGCGCTCTCGCTTTTTATTCTCACTCATTTTCATTCTCATTTCAACTGTCTTCTGCTTTTGCACCTATGCTCTGTCTTGTATCATATTTGCTTTTGCTATTTTCATTTGAGTATAAGGTGTGTGCCATTAGTTTAAATGTTGTAAAGCATTATTCATAATAAAAAAAAAATATATATATATATATATATATATATATATATATGTATATTATATTTTTTATTATGAATAATGCTCTACAGTATATATCTATATAAATATATATATACATATGTATAATATATATATAATATATATGTATAATATAATAGAATGTATATAGATAAGGTAAGGTTTAGGTTGGGGTACAGGTACACGGAGCGTGAGAATTCGTGACGCTACCAACCGCTACTGCTGCTTTACGGGCTACGTCCGATTTGCAACCAAGCAATCAACAACTGCAAAGACGGCTGTAGCAGAACTAGTTTTCAGATATCTGTATTGATGTTGATTCGGGTCAGAAACTCGCCTTGCGAATCGGCCACAGCGCGTATTATCTCCAGCAACAGTTCGCGCGACAAACCGGCTATTTTGGGCAGCCTGGCCACTTTAGCAAAATCTTTTACAATCAATTTCAATGCATAATCCTTGATGTCATAGATTTTTGTTATATCGGACGCCTCCAGCGTCTGCAGCACATTCTCCGACGTAATGTTATGCTCCAAGGAGTATTTGCAGAATGCGTGCAACCGGTTGTTGGACAAAGCATAGAAACAGGGTGCCTGGAACAGGTACAGTGCATCCTGTGGTGGCATCTTTGTCTCTCCATAATATATATAGCGTAGAAGCGAATGGAAGGCCTCCAGTGAGGGTGAGATTTCGCCAATTTGTATCTGTGTGATTGGATTATATTAATTAATTATAACAATGGCCGATAGAAATTAACGGTTCTTACATTAACGGTATTATCCGGAGGCATGAACGAGCGGAACATGCCCTGGAAATATGTACAACGTGACGATAACACAGATTTGTGAGCTGGTATCACATGATCCTCCAGTATTAGACTTATATCGCAAAAATCTTTGCCCGTTGTCTCCAAGAACATGGACAAATCGTGCTCCAGCGTAGTGCCTACAACAGCAATATATTTTTGTGGATGTGAATATAAATATTTGTCTGACATTGTGCTTCTATTATTTTTCTAACTGTTTCAAGCCATCTTTGCATATTAGTGAAGATTGCCACAGGTCTCTATTTGAGAATTTATTATGAACTCAACAAATACATGTGTTTAAGTTATTCTAATTTGGTTTGGATTTCCATAGATATCGAATACATTCAAATTCATACTCACCAATATTCGATTCATAAGTAGTGTCTATCACCAGCTTGCTCGGATGCAAACGCTTACGTATTATCTCGACCAGCAGTGGCTTGTCTAAATCACTGAACTCACTGGACATGACCACTTCGGTAAAGTTCTCCTCCTTGATGATAAACTGCATGCAATGATCCTTGATTATTTTGATGCTGACGTAAATTGGCATAAAAGTAAATAAAACATAATACATAATAAGTAAGAATGCTGTATATATACACCCTGAGCCCAGCTTAAATATATTCTAATATTGTTAGAAAATGTCCCCTTAAAAAGTTTTGCAACCAAACGTGAGCAAAAATACATATGCAGATACATACATGCATACATACAGCGGCGTCAAGCTTATTTTGGACAGTGTCTAGCAAAAATTTTTATTGCTTGCCATAAAATAATTATACATTATTTTTCAAAAATTCCGAAGACCCATGGCAGGTACATGTATTGACCACCGAAATGAATATATGACCCTAATAAACTGGGATTTCCCCACCCGTTAGGTCGGGTTATGTAAAAAAGGACCGCTATTTAAGATGAAAGGTTATTTCGGACGGTTACATTATGGACACCTGGGTGCCATAAAACCCGGATTTTTCTACCTAAAGTTGAATTTTTTCGGTATAAATAGACCAATCCTTTGTAGTCAAATTAGTTATATCCTGCACCTCGGGCGCAACAAGCAAACAAGGACTATGGGCAAACGGACTACCATTGAGCAACGGGAAATCGTTCTGGAACACTTAAAAATTGGATATTCATATCGCCAAATAGCTAAAATGGTCAATCTAAGCTCCTCAACTGTATTCTACATCATTTGGAGTTTCGTCGACGAAAATCGGACAGAGGACAAAGGCGGAATGGCACCAAACCCGATTTTCATCAAGCAGGACGAGCCGGGGATCATCAAGATTTCAAGGGGAAATCTTAAGCTATCGGCTCAAAAACTGACTCAATAGGTGCAGGATGAAATAAGGAAAAAGTTCAGTGTGGAAACTGTGCTCCAAGTTCTGCACAACCATGACTTTAATGTCCGAGAACAATGGAAAAAGAAATTTGTAAAAGCAAAAATATATGGTCTAGGATGACGTTCGTCAAAATCCACTTGGACAAGGATTTGGAGTTCTGGAACACAGTCATATTTGAATATGAGTACAAATTCAACATTTTTTGCCAGGACGGATGGAATTATATGTGGCGACACTCCAATACTGAGCTGAGTCCCAAAAACTTAAAGGCAACAGTCAAGCACGGCGGAAGAAATGTTTTGGTATGGGCATCTATCTCGGCAGCCGGTGTCGGAAATTTGGTGATAATTGAAACAACAATGGACAGGAATGTGTACTTCGATATACAAAAGGTAAATTTACTCCAAAGTGCCGAGAGGCTGGAAACCGAAGTACTTTCCGGATCGACCAGGACAACGACCCCAAGCATAAGTACGGAATAGTACAGTCCTGGCTTATCTGGAACTGTCCCCACATCATAATTTCACCGGCCCAGCCTCCAAACTTAAATGTTATTGAAAATTTGTGGGCTCTGCTGGAAAATAACATCCGGAATCACAAGATATCCAGCAAACAAGATCTCAAAAATGTTCTGCTGGAGGAGTGGAGCTAGATCAGCCCAGAAACTACTCGGAAGCTGATATCTTCCATGAAAAATAGGTTAAGCGAAGTTGTTAAGGCTAAAGGATATCATACTAAGTATTAACATCCCTATTTAAGTTTTTATACGCCAAATATGTAACTTTTTTAAGACTGTCCGAACTAAGCTTGCAAATGTATTTTGGATATGTTTTCAGTTTTTGACTAATTTTAATTAATTAATTAATGTTTTTATAAAAACTAAAGTTCCTTTTTCAAATGTGATATACCATTAAACAAATTGGCATTTAAACATTTTGCGTTTTTTTCCTTGTTTAAACTTTATAGTACCTTAAAATTTTTGCTAGACACTGTCCTAAATAAGCTTGTCGTCACTGTACGTATGTATACGCAATCGTAGGTAACAGAGTTCTGCAAAATAAATCGAAAACAAGAGAGAATGTTGCAGTCGGACGTAACCGACAGCGAAATACTTTGACACCGTAAGTTGTGAGTGGCCTAGATATACCTATAGTACCCATAATCATCAGGTGGTTTTGCCATATCCTTATCCGGTCAGTCGCTCTAATTGCATTTTTGGACCTGTGATAACTGAGAGCTCTTTACTTAGGGACTTGAAGGGTATTAAGCCAGTATTTTTACCGGGACCTGATGGGGTACCTGGCTGTGTGCTAAGGTACTGTGCCGATGGTCTTTTGAAGTCTTTGCTAAAACTTTTTGAATTGTCCGTGGAGTTAAGCTCTTTTCCGAATATTTGGAAAGAATCGTTTATTATCCCTCTCCTTAAAAAGGGAAACAAATCAAATGTTCAAAATTATAGAGGTATCTCTAAATTGTCTGCCATTCCTAAAGTTTTTGAGAAATTGATAACTTCTCAACTTCAACATTTTTGTAGATCTTTGATTTCAGCCTGTCAACATGGGTTCATGAAATATAGATCTACAACCACTAACTTATTAGAATTCACCTCTTTTGTTATCAAAGGTTTTCAGAACAAAATGCAAACGGAGGTTGTTTACACTGATTTCAGTAAGGCTTTTGATTCTGTGAATCACCCTTTGCTAATTCACAAGCTTTATCTTCTGGGCTTTCCAAATAATCTGATTAATTGGATCTCAAAATATTTACTATCAAGAACACAGAGAGTTTTCTTTAGAGGTTTTATTTCAAAGTCTGTTCAGGTTACTTCCGGAGTACCACAAGGAAGTCACCTTGGTCCCTTGTTATTTACTTTATTTATAAATGACCTTCCGTCCGTTATAAGTTATTCTCGGGTACTGAT
Organism: Drosophila infuscata; assembly: GCA_035042205.1. NCBI lineage: Eukaryota > Metazoa > Arthropoda > Insecta > Diptera > Drosophilidae > Drosophila > Drosophila infuscata. The sequence continues at coordinate 1,738,481 of JAWNLR010000839.1, forward strand.
GTACGCCGATGACGTTAAGTTGTGTTTACCAACTACTGACTACTCTTACTGGACAGAGGCTTCAAGTTGACTTAGATAGTTTTGAAGCCTGGTGTCGTTTTAATTTATTAAATCTTAATTGTGAAAAATGCAAAGTCATGTCCTTTTATAGGCGAATGCCTATTTTAATCAATTATTTCCTTAATGGCAAACCACTGGAACGCATAGAATGTGTTGATGATTTGGGTATTCTTTTAGATCCCAAGCTTAAGTTTGACAAGCACATTTCTGCGACTGCTAATCGGGCTCTTGGTGTCCTAGGTTTCATTAAGCGCTGGTCAAAAGAATTTGACGATCCCTATATCACTAAAACTCTTTACATGTCTCTTGTGCGTCCTATTCTTGAATATGGGTCTTGTATATGGTCACCCAATAACAAGGTTCATCAGGACAGAATAGAATCCGTGCAAAAGCAATTTCTTTTATTTGCACTTAGACGTCTAAACTGGACTACTAATTTTAGTTTACCTTCCTACCGTAGTAGACTTCTATTAATAAGTCTTCCTTCACTTTCTGATCGTAGAACAATGCTTGGCGTAATCTTTTTACACAAGCTTATAAATGGTGAGATTGATTCTTCAGAGTTAATTAGCCAAATAAATTTTACAGTTCCGATCAGAAATACAAGGAACTTTCTACCCATCTTTCTTCAAACTTGTAGTTCGAATTATGCTTTACATAATCCATTTAGAATTTTATGTACTAATTATAATATGGTTTTCCCATTAATTAATTGCAATTCCCCTATTAATGTAATTAAAAATGTTTTGTTGAGTCATCTTTCTTCCAATTGGCGATCTTCGTATCAGTAACTCGTGCGGTCGCCCCTCGGTCGGTTGTGTTGGGGGTGGGGCTGCTTTCGCCTGTTAGTACTTCAACGTTAGTACTTCAACGTCCAAATATAAAATATAACTGTCTAAGTTTGCCTTTCAGATTGCGGTAGATATAAGATAGTAACCCTTCTTCAAAGTTTAGGAACTTTAGCACTTAAATTACGGAAAATTTACGCTTTTTGAAATTTTGAGGGAGGAAGTGGGCGTGGTTGAAAAAAATCATATAGAAAATTATATAGTCAACTGTAGCTCTTAAATTACGGATATGAGCTTTTCGAAATTTTGGGGGTGGGAGTTTGGTAACTGTAGCTATTCAATTGCGGGAGATATAGAATTCTCGGAATTTTGAGGGCGGATGTGAGCGTGGCCAAAACAAAATTTTGGAGTTTGATCTTAGTAATATACCTTACAAGTTTGGTAACTTTCGATCTCAAATTATGGAATATAAGCGCATTTATCGGATATACTCCGAGATTACCCGCAAGTTACCTTCCACTCTATCTTTAAAATTTTGGGAGATATACGGATTTCTCGATTTTCACTTTCCGAATAATCAGCATTGACAATTATGGGCTCAAGTGTGGGCGTGGCCACACAAATTTGTTACCGGTTCTTAAAGGCGATTTTCAGAAAAATACATACTAATTTGACGTTTCTAACTCGAAAACTGTGGAGTATATAGCCATTTAAAAGTTTTTGGGGCGAGGGAGGTGGGCATGGCATATGCCGATCTTTGATCTGAGGGTGTTGGAAAAAAATGCGTTCATACAGACGGACGGACGGACGGACAGGCATCATGACAGACATTGCACAGAACCAATATATTATGATACCTTCGGTATCAAAGTATAAAAATATTGACGCTCGTGTCGAATATCGTTACATCTCTTTCTAACACATGCGCTTCCTTTTTTATTTTATTTGTACAGAAAATCCTTGCGGCTGTTTATAGAAATGAGATCAATATAAGAATATATTTTCGACCATAACTGGAGTGCTTCTTATTCGATATTGATGATATTTAGGATATTGATCAATAATATGCATATGCATGTATTATTATGTATAATTTAGAATTATCTGCCTTTTAAATTGTATAATTTAATGCTATCGTTATAAAAATGTATTGCTAATCGAGAAATGGAGGCAGTTATCGATAAAATAAAGCAAACTTGATCTGCGCCTGTTATACGAGAACCTACATTCCGAATTTAAAGCCTCTAGCTCTTATTGTCTATGAGATCCGAGTGTTTATACAGTCGGTCGGAAGGACGGACGGACAGACGAACATGACTATATCGACTCGGCTGTTGATCCAGTTACATACATTTGCACAAAATCATTATACCCTTTGTACCCATTTTTAATTGGTTAAGGGTACTCGTATATAAATGTAAATTGAAAAATGGAAATGAGACAGAACTCACTTGTTTTTGTCTGCATTGTAAAGAGCCTCGAGTACATTTATTTTGTTGATCTTATAATCCAGGTACTGGATGCAGCCATGCGCTAGGCGCGGCATAGTGAACAGACCAGCCAATTGATAGATGTCCGTGATGAGAATAATTATGTTCTTGCTGTATGAGTCCTTCAGGTCAATGCGATCCGTATAGATATAATTAAGTATTATCTCAAATGCCTCGGGTGAGGCATGCGGCAGTCGCACCTCCAACATCGGCACACGATCCCCACCAACGCACGTATTCAAGGCCATCTTATCCACTTGCCCAACGCCATAGAGCTTCTCCATTTGCTGTTGACGCGCCTCGCGCGCAGACAATATCTTGTTGCGCAAATATTTGGAGCGTGCCGCTACGAAGGCAATGTGCGATAGAATGCGTAGCTCTTCGGCGCCCACCACAAACTGTATATCACAGAATTGCTTCTCGTGATAGAACTTGCCAAAGTCGTCGCGCAGCGTACACTTTGGATAGCTGGAGAACTGAAAGCGATACGTATCTCCGCGACGTACGCTATTGTCGACTGTGCCACCAAAGATGTACATCGCATCGCCAATGACGGCGGATGCATGGAATACGCGACCCGACGGCATATCTGAGTTCTGCTCCGCCTGAATGACGGACCAAACCTGTGAGTCAAGATCGTAACAGTGTAAATCATTTGGCAGCGTCGAGTCAGCTGAACCTCCAAAAATATATAGGAATCGATCGTGATGGACCATGGTGTGGCCATAGCGACGCGACGGTGGTGCCGATGTAGCTCCACGCAGCACCGGCTCATTGGAAATGCGGCGCCATGTGCGCGTCTTAAAGTGAAACTCAAACAGCGAATTTGTTATCTGCAGACCACTCTGGCCGGAGAACACATACATGGCGTCGCGTGCAACAGCAACGGGGAAATTGCAACAGGTGGGCGGACGATCGCCCTGCTGTTCCACCTCCTCCCATTGATGATTTTCGCCCGTTAAATTCAGCGTCCACATATCGTTCAGCCGAGCATTGCCATCGTAGCCGGCGTAAATCCACATCTTGTTGTCGTAAACCGCAGCGCCATGTGCCGAACGCGGCACTGGTTGCCTGCGTAAGGAGTGAACATTTTTGTTGTTGCTATCGGTGCTTATTTAATGCCTTCCCTTTCTATACATACCTGCCCGAGAATTTCCACTCCACCCACATGGCGCTAAGAAACTTGTACTCAAACAAATCATTCTTGTTGGTCAGATTCGAGTTGGAGTGTATGTCGCCCGTATAGCCTCCAAATATAAACATCGAACTGCCCGCCACAACAGCGGAATGATGATAGCGCGGCGCCGGAGGCGTTCCAGTTGCACATGCCCGTCCCCATGACTTGTCCTTGACACCAAACCGTATCAGATCGTTGAGCATGTTCTTGCCATTATCGCCGCCAAACACGAACATGGCATCCTTGTAGGCAACCACCGTGTGTTTACTGCGTCTGTACGATTGCAATTAAAAATGTAAGATAGCATAAGCGATTGATTTGTGCTTGGACAAACATATCAACTCGAGAAATAATAAAATACAAATACCGCCAAAAAAAAAGTCCATTACGCTGTCTTATATTTATTGATGATCGTAGATCTTTCCGAATACATATTTAGGAAACTAATACGATATGCATGTGTCATGGAAGAACGCGAAAGATACATGATAATCAGTTGGATTCCTTCAACATTGAAGTCCTAACTTGGCAAAAAAAAGAGGTCGACATTGAAGGAATAATATCGACTCGGCCTCTGATGTTAATAGTATTATTATTAAAGTCAAATGTACAAGCCAAAAGCTACAACACTGGCTTTACTTTGAATGTATATTGTTAATTGATACTTAAGGGCAACAATTTTAAATATATTTTTTTTTTCAACTGAAAAATACTGTGTAAATAATGTATTAAGTTGATCAACGATCAATAACACTTGACTAGAAATAGATTTGCACATACTTGGCGCCAACAAACTCAGCACATTCAAGCATGCGCGTCCACTGATGTGTTGCCGTATAGGAATTAAAGTCGACGTTTAGGGCATTGCAGCTGTAGCTACCCGGTGAGTTGTTCTTGCAATTGAAATTGCTGCTGTTGCAGCTGCCATCATAGGACGTAAGGCCGCTGGATGCCATGAGAGCAGAGGCAGAGGCAGAGGCAGTGGCAGTGCTGCAGCTGCTGTTGCTACCGCCGCGTGTACTACGCGTTGAACTCGATGTGGACATGCTCAGATTGTGGCGTATAAGCTGCACGTCAACGCAGGCAGCTGTCGATGCACTTTTGCGGCCGTTTGCCCTCTTGCAAGACTTCAAATCTTGCTGAAGGAATTCGTCTGTCTGATGATGCTGCTGCTGCTGTTGATGTGAGCTGCTGGCTACGCATGCAGGGCAAAAAACGGTTGCTGGTGTACTGTTCCCACTGCCACTCGCACTTGCAGTTCCGATTGCACTCGCTCTGTCAGTGCCACGGCCACACACAGCACTTAGGCCACCGAATATCGAGCTGGAACCCAGGCCGAAACTGGCTCGGCTAAATACTTCAACACTGTTGGTGCTTCGACTGCCACTCCCACTGCCACTCCCGCCACCCACGCCACCGGTTGAATTATCTTCCGCAAAACCATTCGTGTCGCCACCGAGTATGGACTTTAGCATTAAGGCATTACAGGTGTATAATCTCCTTCGTTGGCTTATCTTGAGTGAATGTAAATTGCAGGGCTGTTTGCCTTGCTTAACTATTCTGATGTTTGCTGTTTTCGAATCTCTTTTCACTACATCCGCAGGTCAACAATTAGCGGTGGCACCGTGCAAGACATTTGCAGCTGTATCGATATTTTTGCTAGCATAACAACAATTATAATATATCGGCAAGACCAGTTCCAGCAGGCTTGCCACATATCGTGAGGTTCTTATCATAATTTGAAAACTAAATATTTATTAATAAATCTTGCCTTAATATAAATATTTAATCAGTTAGTGCAAAAGAATGTTATTGAGCTAAAAGTATTTACTTGTAAATAAAGTGCAAAAGATGAAAGAGTTTTCCATATATAAATATGTAAATTTACATTTATTTATGAGATTTTAGCACTGTTTATATATATCAAATATATATCATATGTATGTATATCAAATATTTCGTTTTTGATACTTTTTAAGAAACGCAATAAAACAAGTTGATGGAAATGCAATTGAAAAGGGTTGAAACTTTATATGATGGCAAAGCAACTAATTTGTAATCGCACTATCGCGGAGATGTCTTGTGCTTACGATAAATGGGAGCAACCCTGGTTGGTAAATGGAACGCGTCGAAAGGCTACAAACAAAACATTAATAAGAAAAACTGATATAAATCAAAATAAGAAACTAAAAATTATAGTAAATTTATAGTCCTGCAGCAGTTTTGCACAACAAGTTATGGCAAGCAGCTCGCGGATAACAATATTGCCGCAATCGAAGGAGGCGCTGCTGAAGTCGTACAATGCGCGCCTCAAAGATGATGTGCGCAGCTTGTTGGAGAACTTTGAAGGTAACAAAACAAAAATAATAATGATGGCCTTAGAATAAGGCGCTAAGGCTACGCTCGGAATTGGCACGCTGATGACGCTTTCGTATTAAGCGATATAATAGTTCCATGCCCTCATGAAGGCCTCAGGTGGCGCTGATCCCGTGCACATTCCAGCACTGGTGGAGCTCGTGCAAACGCAGTCGCATGGCCAGATCGGCTGGTGTGACGGCATGTGTCAGATCCTGCTTGTTGGCGAGCATTAGTAAAACGCTGTTTTTTAGCTTCTTCAAACGCATCATCGAGTGCAGCTCGATCATTGCCTCGTGGAAGCACTCCTCATCGGATGAATCAACTACAAATATTACGGCAGCGGCATTATTATAATAATAGCGCCACATGGATTCTAGCCACCAATGTCCCAGACGGTCATACGCAGGCGCTTATACTTCATCATTTCAACATTGAATCCAACCGTCGGTATGTTGGTTAATGCAGGCCCAACTTAAACTGGTAGAGAGCTGTTGTCTTGCCGGCTCCATCCAATCCAATTATCAGCACACGGACCTTCCCCCTGGCAGCAAACCGATCAAACAAGTATGAAAATGATGTGCCCATCTTGTTGCACACAATTATTGTATATGCATAGAAATTACAAACGACCAACATCCACAGGCATTCTGACTCCAACTGTGGCCGACCACAATGCAATTAAGCCTACCAAAGCCTCTCTTTAAGCCTAAAGCCATTTGTTTACGAAGAGCGTAACTTTTTATAGTGAATCTCTTGTTCTACTCTCTACTCTAATGCAAAACTGACTGAATAGATTTGCCTATGCATTTGTTTACAGAGATACTGAAGCTAGCGCGTCGCGAGAGTCATAGTCAAATTTCGAAGATAACACAGTGCGAGCAGGATGCCCTTGAAATGCAAGTGCGATCGGCAAATATGGGTAAGCATGCATGAAACATCCATTTCGAATGACTTAAAAGTATTACAGGCAGAAGGTATTCTATACACATATTCTTAAGCTTAGATTTGTCTCTATGAAAAGTAGTCTCAATTTATATGGTAGTCTAATTTATAAATATATTCGTCATTTTACTATGAAAGTAATTTATGGTTGAGATCGAAACACTTCATGTTAAATTCCGCATCGAAACATACATTGTCTACCAGCCGGTTTGGAACAGTGTAAAGCAAAAAATTTTAAGTTCTATAAAGTTTAAACAAGGAAACAAATTCAAAATGTTTAAATGCCATTTTGCTTAATGTTATATCAAATTTGAAAAAAAAAACTTTAGTTTTTATTAAAATATTAATTAATTAAAATTAGTCAAAAACTGAAAACATCCAAAATACATGTCATAAATTATTTCGAAATCCTTAAAAAGTAACACATTTGGCGTATGAAAGCTAAATAAAGATGTTACAACTTTCATTAACCTATTATTCATGGAAGATACCAGCTTCCGGGTAGTTTCTAGACTGATCTTGCTCCACTCATCCAGCAGAGCATTTTTGAGATCCTGTTTGCTGGAAATGCTGTGATTTCGGTTGTTATTTTCCAGCAGAGCCCACAAATTTTCAATAACATTAAAATCTGAAGACTGGTCAGGTGGAATGTGTGGGCAGTTCCATTATTTCGCAGTCGGCTAATCCTGACTGCAACGTTTTCTTTTGGTTGTTTATATCCTTTCATATTATTGGCTAATATATACATACGTTTAATATATGTAGTTCAAGAATTTGTGTATTGATTACTATAAATCTGATAAATGTTTATTTAATTCAACAATAATAACCTTATGTCAATGTTTTTTAGTGCGAGCGGGTGAATCGTTGATGAAGCTGGTGGCAGACCTCAAGCAATACCTTATACTCAATGACTTTCATTCTGTGAATGAGGCAATCACAAACAACTCACAGCTATTTCGGGCCACACAGATTGAGTGTGATAAAAAATTGATGAAGCTGCGCGATGAGATGGCTATGGATCTGTACGATCTGGAGGAGGAATACTACACAAGCATATTTAAATAGCTCTATATGATAGAAAGTAGATAGTCAGATGCATGTATAGTATCTCAAAGCTTATTTCGACCCATGGCAAAAAATATAAAGTGCTATAAAGTTTAAACAAGGAAAATCGCAAAATGTTTGAATACCAATGTGTTTCATATATCACGTTGAAATATTAATTAAATAAAATAAGTCAAAAGCTGAAGACATCCAAAATATATGTCAAAGCATATTTCGACCAGTCTTAAAAAAAGTTACATATTTGGCGTATAAAAGCTTAAATGTTGGATGTTAACATTTAGTATGATATCCATTAGCCTTGACAACTTCCATTAACATATTATTTATGGAAGATACCAGTTTCCGGGTAGTTTCTAGACTGATCTTGCTCCACTCATCCAGCAGAGCATTTTTGAGATCCTGTTTGCTGGAAATGCTGTGATTCCGGTTGTTATTTTCCAGCAGAGCCCACAAATTTTCAATAACTTTTAAATCTGAAGACTGGGCAGGTGGAATGTGTGGGCAGTTCCAGATAAGCCAGGCCTGTACTATTCCGGACTTATGCTTGTTGTCGTTGTCCTGGTAGAACCGGAAAGTACGTTGGATTCCTCGCCTATCGGCACTTTGGAGTAAATTTTCCTTTAATATTTCGAGGCACACATACTTGTCCATTGTTGTTTCAATGAACACCAAATTTCCGACACCGGCTGCCCAGATAGATGACCATACCAGGACACTTCCTCCGCCGTGCTTGACTGTTGCCTTTAAATGTTCGGGATTCAGCTCAGTATAGGACTGTCGCCACACATAATTCCGTCAAAGCCAAAAATTTTGAATTTGGACTCCAGTACTCCCAATCCTTGCACAAGTGGGTTTTTGGTGATCAACATCCTGGTCCCATTATTTTTGCGGTTATAAAAGGCTTTTTCCGTGGTACTCGGGCATTGAAGTCATGGTTGGGCAGAACTTGGAGCACAGTTTCCACACTGCACCTTTTTCCCATTACATCCGGCACCTGTTCAGTTTTTGAGACGATAGCTTAATATTTCGCCTATTTTCCTGATGATCCTCCGCTCGTCCTGCTCGGTTAAAATATGTTTGGTGCCTTTCCGACCTTGCCCTCCATCCAATTTTGACTTACTTAGATGGACCATTTCAACTAATTGACGATGTGAATGTTCGATTTTGAAGCCGTTTGCCTATTGTCCTTGTTGGCTTGTTGCACCCGAGATGCAGCATATAATTAAACTGACTACGGAGGATTGGTCTATTTATTCCGAAAATATTTAACCTGACTTAAAAAATCTGGGATTCATTGACCAATGTGTCCAATTTGTCAATGTAACTGTTCCAAATAAGCCGGAACCATAAATTGAGGTTTTTTTTTACAAAACACGCCCTAGCAGGTGGGAAAACCCCAGTTTGTTAAATTCATATATTTATTTTGGTGGTTAATAAATGGCAATTAAAATTGTGATAGACACTGGTCGAAAAAAGCTTTGAGCCACTGTATATGTGTTCTTATATGTATGTAGAGCAAAAATGCATTCGTTTCATGAGAATGATATATCTATTTAGGAAAAACAATGCTGGTGCTGGTGATTAGATCGATTGGTTCCTTTTGACTGTTTTGATCGCCATGCGATATGGAGGACAACGATGCCGATGTATTCTCCGCTGTGTACAGCTCATCGTTAACGTTATCCACAATGTCGCCGGTGTATAAGAGTATGGCCTTGGGTACGATTTGGGTGCGCAATAAATAGCCCACCTCAAAGTCGGAACCAAGCACCATTTTTGTCTTCTCATCTGCCAGCGAGAGATCCAATGCCTGCGGCGGTGAGAAGAATCGAAAGAATGACTCACGTGGCATCACCTTAGGCATGTTGCGTACTCCCTTCCGGAGACGCTTCTGCTTGATTGTCTGCAATGTGAGATTGGAGCCATCGCGCCAGTGTATATGGCAGCCCTCGCAACGCACAATCTCCGGACCCTCGAACATAAACGGATAATCCTTGTCCGCCTCGTGGCGCAAAATGTATTTCTTGGTCAGCAGCAGCGACGATGTGTGCAGATACTTGTTGGGCTGGAACTGAAAGTGTACGGTATAGCTGTCCGACTCGTATCTGATGCGCACATCCATCAGACACTCCAGCAATGGTTCGTCATGCTCCTGCACCAGATCCGATATCATCGCCACATTGCGAAATACCGTTAACCAGAAACGTGGCACACCTTCCGAATTCGCTGGCAAGTGCTGCAGCTGTTCGGTCAGTTGCTTGAACTCTTCAGTTAACTTAATCTCTTCAAGCAGCTCTTCGCGCTTCTCATGCCAGTAGCGCTCGATTGCCGGCGGCTCCACATCACCAGCAACAATGTCCCGACGAGCATCGAAGAGCGTACAGCTCTGCCCATAGAAACGCTTCTCCAGCTCATAGACTTCGCGAAAGAACTGCTCTGAGATCTTAATCTGCTGCAATTGATTGTGCTTTAATGCCAGCACCCGATTATGCACCGTCGTCGGCAAGCTGTCCACCATATGCTGCAGAAAGGCCCGGCGACTATTTGATGGCATCTCCGACGGTTTCAATTGCGTGCAGTCGGCGGTTTTTCCGGGACTTCGACTACGACTCCTACTACAATTGCGATTGTGAGCTTGTGAATTTGGTGTCTTCATCTCCTCCTTAACAGTGACATTGGTTGCATTTGAGCCCACATTCGAACTGGAGCCAATGTTCAACATCTTACAAACTGTTAATTTTGACGATGAATTTGAAAATTGGAAAAAAAATTATAACTTTCGTTTTTTAAATTTTTATGTATTTTGAAATCAAAATGAAACTTGGTTATTTACAACAGTAACATATGACATAAACCTTCAAATTTTAAGATAGACAAAGTCAATAGCAAAGAAGGCAGTAAAGTTTTTTTTAGATACGCCGAATATTGCATACCGTAGGAAATTGCCGGCATCAAAATTGTTTTTTTTTTTTATAAATTATTGAAACATATTGAAAGAAAGATATATTGAGGCTCGATGTTGACAATGTATGTATGTATGTATATGCACGTGTTTGTAGCCATTCAGTTCGGTCATTTAAGTGCAAATTATCTTAGGGGAAAATTGGCCAATAAAAATAGAATATATTCAACAACTTGGTTAAGGGTACATCGTAGTCGAGCCAACTCAACTACAGCATCTTACTTGTTTGCCATACATTAGCACAAAACCATTTTACCCATTTTTAATGGGTTAAGTGTATAAAAAGCAGAAATAATCATCTCCGACCCCGTAAAGTTGCCAAAAATAGAGGTACTTTCTTACATAACCCTATCTAGCAGGTGGAAAATCCACAGTTTATTAGGATCATATATTCATTTTGGTAATTAATAAATGTACCTACCATGGGTCTTTGGAATTATTAAAAAATATTACATAATTTCTTTATGGCAGGCAATTAAAATTGTTGCTAGGCACTGTGTGAAATAAGACTTTGCTCACTGTATATTTATTCTTGAACAGGACCGTCTGTTTGTATAAACACGAAGATATCGTAGACTATACGAGCCAGAGACTTCAAATTTGGATCACAGATTTTCGTATATCTGGCGAAGGTCAGATTGCTTTACTTTACCGATAACTGCCTTCGCTTCTCATATCAATATATTTTGATTTCCGATTGCAATAAATGCTAAACTTTTTAAGGGCTGAATCAAATTAATTCCGAATATATATTTACATATTATTAATAAGCTGACAAAATTTAATTAATACCATATAAGAAACACACAAGAGATGGTTGAAAATATATTCTCATATTGATCTTATTTCTTTTAGCAGCTGCAAGCATTCTCTGTTTGCATACAGTGGCTACCAGCCGGTTTGGAGCTGTGTCAAGCAAAAAATTTAAAGTGCAATAAAGTTTAAACAAGGAAACAAATTCCAAGTGTTTAGGTGCCAATTTGTTTAATGTTGTATCACATTTGAAAAAGAAACTTTAGTTTTTATTAAAATATTAATTAACTAATTAAAATTAGTCAAAAACTGAAAACATATCCAAAATACAGGTGAAAGCCAATTTGAAGCAGTCTTAAAAAGAGTTAAATATTTGGCGTATAAAATCTTAAATAAGGATGTTAATACTTGGTACGATATCCTTTAGCCCTAACAACTTCGCGTAACCTATTATTCATGGAAGATACCAGCTTCCGAGTAGTTTCTGGGCTGATCTTGCAGCACTCCTCCAGCAGAGCATTTTTGAGATCTTATTTGCTGGTTATGTGATTCCGGATGTTATTTTTCAGCAGAGCCCGCAAATTTTCAACATATCGCGCGGACCTCGCAGCTCTTTAACGGCACCAACGACGGCAGAAACGCACCTTAACCACATTCACCCTCACAAAATAGTATCGGCAGCCAGCAGCAGAAGCAGCAATCGCCGCAGCTACTGCAGGAAGCGCATCCTGAGAAGGTGAAAGGAGAAACTAATGGATGATGATGTGCCAGTGCCAAGTTTGGAGCAGAGGCGTGACATCGATAAGTGCATGACTTGCGATAGGCGTGATTCTGGCTATCAAGCAATTCTCTCGCCTGCAAGACGTGCGCACTGAAATGCCTGTCATTTTACTAATATTCACTCTATTAATTTTTAATTTTCTGCTGATCTTGATTTACAGGGCACTTTGAATGTTTGCCAATGAAGTTTAGAATTCTGACGAATGCACGCAAGAGATACAAGTGTGATGCATGCCGACGCTGTCGCGATGTATTACGAAGAGTGCGGACATTGCAACTGAGGAGCAGCTGGTCATGTGCTGTGCCTGCGAAAATGTCTATCACTTGGATTGCCATTGGCCGCGTGTAATGCCGGCCAAGATGGATGACATGCAATGGAAATGTAATAGCTGTGATCACACCTATAATCAGCGAGAAACGGAGGGCACTTCTGCCAAGCTTGAGACACAGCTGGCGCCTCGTAAATCCAAAGCTGGTTGGAAGAAGCGGGTCACTTCCGAACCAGCTGAAACGGGCATTGTCAAAAAACGATTGCCAAACGACAGATGAGTGCTGACTCAGAGTGGCGACGACGACGACAACGACGAAGACGAAGACGAATTACATTCCTGCCACCAAGTCAATCAAAATTGTATCCAATGTCTCAGAGAGCGCAGCGACAATCAATGAATGCAATTAATAACGAAAAAATCAAAGCCAGCGATGATAGCGCGCAATCACCAGATTTCAACATAGATCAGCTTTTGCTCTACTGGCGCCCTCGGCTTCTGATGCTGATCCTGCTTCTGCTTCTGATCCTCTTTGTGCTCCTGCTTCGCTTAGCTCAATTGAGTACAAACAAAATGGCAAGAACAAGCAGCTGATTGCAACAGGCATGGTCATGCGCGCCGAACAGAAGGGCGTCTTTACGTGGAGCGTCAAAGATGTTTATGACTTTGTTGAGCAGCATTGTCCACAGCACGCAAACATCTTCATGGAGCAGGAAATTGATGGCGCTGAAATAATGGTACTATCACGTGCCGACATCATTGATCTCTTCGGTTCAAAACTTGGCAAAGCCCTGCACGTCCACATCTTGCAGAATTCTAGCAACGATGTCACCTTCACCCTCAATACTCTGTTCCGACGTATGTTGTGGAAAATGTATGCATCAAGTTTCCTTCAGAGGAACATGGCTCTACCTGTTTGGCTAGTAATGCTGGTATCTCTCCGCCCACGACAAAATTATAATAAAATAAATGCTTTTATAAGTTACACCGAAATGAATGAGAGAGAACATTTTTATGCACGAAAAACTTGAAAATAATTGTTTGTAAAGATTGTTCTTTTTAGCGAAGTATTTTCTAATGTAAAGAGAATTGGATTACTTCAAAACCTTGATATTTTCGAATTTTTCTGATTAAAGTGTAATTATATGAACTCTTTATGTATATGGTTAGTACTTTCATCTAAAATAATATAGCACCCCAATTAGCAGCAGTTACCTGATGTCTTATATTTTTGATGAAGGAAAAAGAATAAAATTGACAAATTGAATCGGCCAAGTCATTTCAGATCTGAGTTCCTAATGTAAGCATTTGGGATAATTTGCTTCGTAATATTTCGGAATACCGAAAATTCAGCATAATTTCCGCATCCTCATCAGCACAAAATTGCCAATTTCCTACGTCGCACATAATACTTGAAACTCATTGGGGAATATGGCAAATGCTTATTGTGCGGAGGCATTCCGGCTCATATCAATGGACTGGTTGGCCTTATGGCATATACAAGAAGAAATAATCCAAATTGTAAAGCATTCCCAACTGATTTATGCCAACTACAGACATTAATGCAATCGATAGACAACACTAGAGGTATATTAATAAGGGGGCTGATAAGACTCTAAATAGATAAGATAACGTTGTCCTCGAGTACTACCGATCTAGTGCCTTGTGTGTGTGCGGTGCGATAGGTGTATGTATGTGTGTGAGAAAGAAAGAGAGAGTTGATGGTTGGGGGTGTACAGAATTGGGGACATGAGCAGTTCATCGCAGTTGCTTTTGAAATTGCTAAGAATTGTTTGCCAACGCAGTAATGGAAATCGCTCAGTTGCGTTAACGGCTATCAAGTGCAAGCAACATGTTCATTCTAACGGCAATCTCTCTTGGCCTGAGCTTTGTGGTTGCTCTGCTTAGCCTGGCGCTGCTGCTGCTCAGCCGCAAATCGGCGATGATCTTTGGCAAATATCCGTGCAAGGGCATCTTTTACAAGTTGAAATATGTGATCGCGCTGCGTGTGCTGCGCCAGCTGCGCTATCACATCTACAAGCGTAACGAAAAGCTGCTCAGCTCAGCAACTCATCTGGCCACGTTAGATCGACCCCAGCCGTTGACGAATGATCCAAAAAGCTATGATGTGATCAGCTTAATGGCCGCCAATGCTGCTGGCCAGAAGCTGATGGTCACGCTGGAGCGTCGTAGGCGGGGAGTGCTGAAAGCAGCTCTATATCTATATCTTCCCGATAGCGGTCTGTACAGTCTGCCCAAAATGCCGGACATGGTGCACTTCACCAATGATGGCTGCGATGAGAGCACCGAATTTCGTGGCGCCGGCTTTCATCTCTATCCGTTGGCATCCATGCGCCACTGGCAAGTCAAATTTGATGGGCAGCTACGTAAGGAGACCACGGCCGCAGAGCCCGAGCTGCTGCCGGTGCTGCTGGATCTGAGATTCATCAGCACCCAGGATCATTTTAATTACAATCGGGATCTGAGTTCCACGCTGATTGCCGACTCGATAGCACGCGAGGCATGGAACGAAAGATTCTATGGCATGCTCAAGTGCGTTGGCCACATTGTCGAGAAGCGTACGCATTACGAGCAGCATGGCCAGTTGGATGGCAGCATTGTACTAAACGGACAACATCTGCAGTTGGAACTCCGTGGTTTTCGGAATCACAGTTTTGGCACCGAGCGCTGCCTGAGCAACATTAATCGCTATGTGTATTTTGCATTGCTGCTGGACGATGGCCGCAGCATGGTTGTCGGCAATCTTAGCCAGCCCTCGTTCTTTCTATCCTCGCTCAAGGTGGGCTACGTTTTCACACCCGATGGCGTCTATCAGCCAATTACGGCTAGCAATTTCGAGTTGTATTCGTATGGGGAGAAGGGTACACCTCCACAGCATCAGAACTTCATAGTGGACACCGCGCAGCAGACGTATCTGGTGCAAATACGCGTTCAACACAGTGCAGTGCGGTATGTGGGCGGCGATTGGGAGTCCAAGGTCTACAATCAGTTTGTGGCCTGCACCGTTAATGGCATCAGTGGCCAGGGACATGCCGAATATCTCTATAGGCACAATAGAGGGCGGCCCCTGGCAATTGCCGACCAGGATCCGCAGTGGTATCAACATATTAAGCGCTATGAGCGTAGTCTAAGCAACATGGAGAATGTCAGCGATGAAGATTTTATATTCTAAGACTTAGCTTAGTGCATACATATACAGTGTCTTGCAGCTCAGATCGACCATTGTCTAGCTAAAAATTGAAATTTAAAAATTGCTATAAAGTTTAAACAAGGAAAAAAATTCAAAATGTTTAAATGCCAATTTGTTTAATGTTATATCACATTTGAAAAAGAAACTTTAGTTCTTATTAAGTATTAATTAATTAATTAAAATTAGTCAAAAACTGAAAACATCTCCATAATACAGGTCAATGCTTATTTGAAGCAGTCTTAAAAAAAGTTAAATATATTGAAAATAATAGGTTAAATAAGGATAATAATACTTATTATGATATCCTTTAGCTTTAACAACATGGAAAATACCAGCTTCCAGGTAGTTTCTGGGCTGATCTTGCTCCAGTAGAGCATTTTTGAGATCTTGTTTGCTGGATATGTTGTGATTCCGGATGTTATTCTCCAGCAGAGCCCACAAATTTGTAATAAACTTTTAAGTCTTGAGACTGGGCCGGTGGAATTATCACGTTGTGGCCCCACGTTCTAGATAAGCAGGACTGTACTATTCCGGCCTTATGCTTGGGGTCGTTGTCCTTGTAGAACCGGAAAGTTCGTCGGATTCCTAGATTCTCGGCACTTTGGAATCAATTTTCTTTTAGTATACATTTGTCCAATGTTGTTTCAATAATCACACAATTTCCTTCTCCGGCTGCCGAGATAGATGCCCATACGATAACATTTTCTCCGCCATGCGTGACTGTTGCATTTAGTTGTTTGGGATTCAGCTCAGTATTGGACTGTCGCCACACATAATTCCATCCATCATATTCAAATATGACTGTGTTCCAGAACTCCAAGTCCTTGCCCAAGTGGATTTTGGCGAACGTCATCCGAGAACCTCTATTTTTTGCTTCCTCCTCCACTCGTCCTGTTCGGTGAAAATCTTGGTTGGTGCCATTCCGCCCTTGACCTTCCTCCATCCAATTTTCGTAGATGGAACTCCGAAAGATGTACAGTTGAGTTGCTTAGATTGACCGTTTCAGCTATTTAGCAATGTGAATGTTCGATTTTGAATTGTTCCAGGATGAGTTTGCCTTGTTTAATGGTAGTCCGTTTCCCCATAGGCCTTGTTGGCAGGTTGCATCCGAGATGCAGAATATAACTAAGCTGATTAAGAAGGATTGGTCTATTTGTACCGAAAATATTCAACGTGACGTACAAAAGCAATGTTTTATGGCACACAGGTGTCCATAATGTAACTGGTCGAAATAACCTGAATAACCTGAAAACCACAGTTTATTAGGGTCATATATTCATTTTGGGGGTTAATAAATATACCTGTCATCGGTCTTTGGCATTTCTGAAAAATAATGAATAATGAGTTTATGGCAGACAATTAAATTATTTGCTAGGCACTGTTCGAAATGAGCTTCAAGACACTGTATATGGAAGTATGTAAATGCATGCGGTCTCGTGTGCCTGTTAGGATCAATTGAGGCTTGTGAACAGAAACATGTGCTGCCCTCGTTTTTTTTTACTCTAATGCCTGTGGATGCTTTAAGAAATGAGTGCACTTGCAGACCTACTCACATTTGTGTGCCAAACCAATTAAACTATTATATATTTTATTATACCCAAGGTACTCGTATAATAGTATTATGGTTATGCAATGTCCGTCATTCTATATGTCCGTCTGTATGAACGCGCGTTTCTTCGACACCCTTAGAGATAGAGACTTGAAACTTGAAACATACTGGAAAGTACCCTCAAAAGTTAAAGTGCCAAGGTTTTGGTCCTACGTTAACTATGGAGCTAGAAAACCGCTAAATTCGAAAACTAAATTTTCAAAAATCGATAAAACCACATATCTCTCACAATGACTGTATCCATAGTCACCAATTATGGTTGGTAGGTTGTTGGCGAGGTCCTTCAAAGATCGGCATGTGCCTCGGTCACCGATTAAGTGGCTATATCTTCCGCCGTTTTTGAGTAGGGGACGTCAAATTTGGGAGGTATATTACTGGTAGTCGCCTTTAAGAACCGATAACAAATTTGCATTGCCACGCCCACATCTGCGACCATAATCGACAATGCCGATATTGCGGAAAGTGTAAATCGATAACTCCGTATATCTCCGAAAATTCTAAAGATAGAGTAACCAAAGATTTAAGTTAATTTGCTGGTAACCTCCTCCAGGGATTGGCATTTCAATTTTTGGACCACGCCCACAACCGCCGCCACCAGGAACTTCGTCCCTATAAATTTAAAATGTGCATATCTGCAAGCTAGAGTCGCATAATTTTGAAGGTATGTTTCGGGTAGCTCACCCAAAAATCGATCTAAAAATTGGATGGCCACGCCCACTCCACCTAACTAGTCCGACACACCTGTTGGTGTATATCAATAAAATTTTTTGGACCCGCCCACTCCCACCTCCAAAATAATAAAAATTCTCTATAATTTTTTTGGGAAACGCCTACT
The DNA here is from genome assembly GCA_035042205.1 of Drosophila infuscata. Lineage (NCBI taxonomy): Eukaryota > Metazoa > Arthropoda > Insecta > Diptera > Drosophilidae > Drosophila > Drosophila infuscata. The sequence continues at coordinate 1,756,783 of JAWNLR010000839.1, forward strand.
CCCGCCCATAAAATCTCGAAAAGCCCATATGTTCGGAACTTAAGAGTGAAAGTAGTTTGTTCAATTTTTTGTGTCTGCTCTCCCCGTGTAATTCTGCTCACCGTCTTTAAAAGCTACGCTCACTTACATGCAAATCATATACATATTTAGCAGTAGAATGTGTTCCCATTCAAAAAGGCAAACTTGGACAGTATATCATGACTGCACACAAATTATGGTATAATAGAATTTCGCTGTCAGTTACGTCCGACTGCAACGTTCTCTCTTGTTTTATTATACTATTATACCATAAAGGTATAATAGTATATTGGTTTTGTGCAATGTCCGTCATGCTGTCCGTCCGTCTGTCCGTCCGTCCGTCCGTCTGTGCGTCTGTATGAACGCGCGTTCCTCCGACACCCTTAGAGATAGAGACTTGAAACTTGGAACGTATACTGGAGAGTACCCTCAAAAGTTAAAGTGTCTTGGGTTTGGACCTACGTCCACTAGGAAGCTAGAAAATCGATAAATTCGATTTTAGCAAATCGATAAATCACCATATCTCTTACAATTTAATGAATACAGTCACCAATTTTGACTGGTAGGTTGTTGGCGGGGACCTTGAAAGATCGAAATGTGCCACGCCCACATACGACGCCCCCATCACCCCCGCCCCAACAAATTTTCAAATGGCTATATCTTTCGCAGTTTTTGAGTAGGGAACGTCAAATTTGATAGGTATATTACTGGTAGTCGCCTTTAAGAACCGATAACAAATTTGTGAAGCCACGCACACACCTGCGCCTATAATCGACAATTCCGATTGTAAATCGATAACTCCGTATATCTCCGAAAATTTTAAAGATAGAGTAACCAAACTTGGAAGGTAAATCTCGGCCTTATAATCTCGAAAAGCCCGTATCTCCGGAATTTAATTCACGTGTAATTCTGCTCACCGTCTTTAAAAGCCACGCTTAATTATATGCAAATCATATACATATTTATTAGTAGAGAATTAACAGAATGTGTTCCCATTCAAAACTCCCAAACTTGGACAGTATTTCTTAACTGTACACAAATTAAGGTATATTAAGGTTGTTTTTCAATATGTTAGGTGGGTAAGTTCAGTTCGGATAATCTGTTAAACTAAAGAGATTTTTATACAAGAATTCATCTCTTGATTGATTGTTCCCTTGGCAAACGTGAGAATTGCGTATTTCTGCACAAAATAAAATACCCATCTACATAATAAAATGTCTATGTTCCTTTAAATCAAAGACCAACTTCAAAAGACATGACCATCATAACTGTAATAATCTGTATTCATGTTTAGAGCTTATCAGTTATTTAAGTTTGTTTATAGCTAAAATCACTCGATGAATACACTGTTTCTTATACATATATACTGCAGATGTTATGTACTTTGTCAAAGATTTATACTTTGCTTGTTTTTATTATCTATTGATATGTGTAGTGAAATTTAGAATTCGTCTTAATATATTATATGACCTAATAAGACTTGTTGTTTTGAATGTTTCTGAAATCTGCTTATCTATGTGTAGCAAAGTAAATAACTCCCAGTTAGCTTTCCCAGGTAAAATACTTTTTGCCAGCTTTGGTACTTGAGGTTAGCGTTATCGCATTCCCAGCCAGCTGCACTAGTTTGCTACTAATCCTAGGACTTAGATTCGGACCGTTGCGATAAGACATTCGTTGTCTTTAGCTGTATAAATCGAGTAAATTGAAATACGCAACGGCCTAGGTTTTTTTATGTATTGATAGCAAATCCCATATGATTCTGTAATCTTATCCAACATTGCATATAATAGAAAAACCTTCCCCCACACGCCGTGGGAAGTCAAGTGGAGGGCGACAAATTTCATTTATAAATATTTAGATAACGGGATGGATGGTCCAAAAATAAAAGTACGTTGTTTATACACTCACAAACAGGTAGTGTATTCAATTCTACAATCTGTACGTATGGGTCGGGAGAACACTAAATTTAATTCCTTACCTTGATATATATGCAAATGCGTTCTACATTTATTAATACTCATGTATGGGTGTGAGTACATAAGTGCAATGTCTACCAGTCGGTTTGGAGCAGTGTCAAGCACAAATTTCGATTGCCTGCTATAAACTCATTATTCATTAATTTTAAAAAATTTCAAAGGCCGATGGTAGGTACATTTTTTAAAAACAACAAAATGAATATATAACCTTAATACACTGGGATTTCCCCGCCCGCTAAGTCGAAGGTTATTTCAAACAGTTACATAAAAGCCGGATTTTTTTACCCAAAGTTGAATTTTATCTTTTTTAATAGACCAATGCTCCGTAGTCATCTTAGTTTTTTCCTGCATTTCCGGTAGAACAAGCCCACAAGGACTATGGGCAAACGGACTACCATTGATCAACGGAAAATCATCCTGGAACACTTAAAAATCTGACATTTTCATCGATCAGAACGAGCGGAGGATCATCAGAAAAATAAGGGGAAATCTTAAGCTATCGACTCAAAAACTGACTCAAAAGATGCAGGATGAAATAAGGAAAAAGTTCAGTATGGGAACTGTGCTAAGTTCTGCGCAACCATGACTTTAATGCACGAGTACCACAGAATGATCAATTTATAAAAGCAAAAAATAGAGGGTCTAGGATGAATTTCGTAAACACCCACATAGATAAGGATTTGGAGTCCTGGAACACAGTCATATTTGAATATGAGTACAAATTCAAAATTGTTTCCCTGACGGATGGAATTATGTATGGCGACAGCCCAATTCCGAGCTGAATCCCAAACACCTAAATGCAACAGTCACGCATGGCGGTGAAAGTGTCATCGTATGGACATCTATCTCGGCAGCCGGTGTAGGAAATTTTGTGTTTATTGAAACAACAATGGACAAGAATGTGTATTTTGATATACTAAAGGAAAATTAACTCCAAAGTGCCGAGAAGCTGGAAACCGACGTACTTTCCGGATCTACCAGGACAACGACCCCAAGCATAAGGCCGGAATAGTACAGCCCTGGCTTAAATTGAACTGCCCCCTCGTGATGATTCCACAGGCCAAGTCTCCAGACTTAAATGTTGTGGAAAATTTGTGAGCACTGCTGGAGAATAACATCCGGAATCACAACATATTCAGCAAACAAGATTTCAAAAATGCTCTGCTGGAGGAATAATAGGTTGAGGGAAATTGTTAAGGCTAAAGGATATCGTACTAAGTATAAACATCCTTATTTAAGCTTTTATTCGCCAAATATTTAACTTTTTTTAAGACTGCTTGAAATAAGATGATACATTTTGTTGGATATGTTTTCAGTTTTTGACTAATTTTTATTAATTAATTAATATTTTAATCAACATTAAAGTTTCTTTTTCAAATGTGATATAACATTAAACAAATTGGCATTTAAACATTTTGATCTTGTTTCCTTGTTTAAGCTTTAAAGCACTTTAAATTTGAGGCTTGACACAGTTTACAACCGGCTGGTAGACACTGTATATAAAAAGCTTGCGCTTGTTAGTGTATAATTTGGTAAATATAAACATACGAGCGGAGAACTATCCGCTTTTTCTTAACTCATCTCAATAAAGTTTGTACAGTTGGTCAAAGTTACTTATGCTTGGAGTCACTGTCCTGGTAGAACCTGAAAGTTCGTCGGGTTCCTAGCTTTTCTGCACTTTGAAATAAATTTTCCTTTGTTTGTCCATTGTTGTTTTAATAATCACCAAATTACCCCGAAGCCAGCCGAGATAGATGCCCATACCAGGACACTGCCTCCGCCGTGCTTGACTAACGCCTTTAAGTTTTTGCGATTCAGCTCAGTATTGGGCTGTCGCCACACATAATTCCGTCCGTCAAATATGACTGTGTTCATAACTCCAAATCCTTGTCCAATTGGGTGGCGATCGTCATCCCTTTATTTTTTGCGGTTATTAATTTATTTTTTCGTGGTTCTCGAGCATCAATGTCGTGGTTGCGCAGAACTTGGAGCACAGTTTCCACACTGTACTTTTTCCCCATTTCAGTTTTTGAGCCGATAGCTTAAGATTTCCACTTGTTTTCCTGAAAATCTTGCTTGGTGCTTTGCCCTCCATCCAATTTGTGTCGACGAAATTCCAAATGATGTACAATACAGTTGAGGTGATTAGATGGCCATTTTAGTCGTTTGTCGATATGAATATCCGATTTTTAAGTGTTCCAGGATGATTTTCCGTTGATCAATGGTAGTCCGTTGCCCATACTCGTTGTTGGCTTGTTGCACCCGAAATGCAGGAAAAGGTAACTGACTACGAAGGATTGGTAGTCAGTTTGCCCATGGTCCTTGTTGGCTTGTTGCACCCGAATTTCAGGAAAAAACTAAACTGACCATGGTGGATTTGTCTATTAAAATCGAAAATATTCAACCTGAGGAAAAAAAAATCCGGGTTTTATGGCACCCAGGTGTCCTAAGCGAAACTGGGCGAAATAAGCTGCTGACCTAAAAGGAGGTACTTTTTTACACAACCCTACCTAGCAGGTGAAAAAACTACAGTTTATTAGGGTCATATATTCATTTCGGTGGTTAAAAAATGTACCTGCCATGGGTCTTTGGAATTTTTGAAAAATAATGAATAATGAGCTTTATGGCAGGCAATTGAAATTTTTGCTAGACACTGGGCGATCGGGGCTGCAAGCCACTGTATGTAGTTGGAATGTTCTATATATGTACGTACTATGCTACGTCTTAGACTACGCTTGTAGCGCTTAATATGCTGATGCCCCTGCGGATCCTGGTCAGCAATTGCCATAATTGTGCGTATAGAGATATTCGGCATGTCCCTGGCCACTGATGCCATTAACGGTCAACGGCTGGGCTTGATCTAACTTTAGCTGGCTCAGCACACGCAGCGCAATCACATACAGTGTCTCTCGATGGGTTTTGAACGGTGTCTAGCAAAAAATTTAAAGTGCTATAAAGTTTAAACAAGGAAAAAAATTCATAATGTTTAAATGCCAATTTGTTTAATGTTATATCACATTTCAAAAGGAACTTTAGTTTTTATTAAAATATTAATTAATTAATTAAAATTAGTCAAAAACTGAAAACATAACCAAAATTCAGGTCTTAAAAATTGTTCAACAGTCTTAAAAAAAGTTACATATTTGGCGTATAAAAGCTTAAATAAGGATGTTAATACTTAGTATGATATCCTTTAGCCTTAACAACTTCGCTTAACCTATTTTTCATGGAAGATACCAGCTTCCGGGTAGTTTCTGGGCTGATCTTGCTCCACTCCTCCAGCAGAGCATTTTGGAGATCCTGTTTGCAGGATATGTTGTGCTTCCGGATGTTATTTTCCAGCAGAGCCCACAAATTTTCAATAACATTTAAATCTGGAGACTGGGCCGGTTGAAATTTTACGTGGGGGCAGTTCCAGATAAGCCAGGACTGTACTATTCCCGACTTATGCTTGGGGTCGTTGTCCTGGTAGAACCGGAAAGTGCGTCGGATTCCTAGCTTCTCGGCACTTTGGAGTACATTTTCCTTTAGTATATTGAGGTATATATACTTGTCCATTGTTGTGTCAATGAACACCAAGTTTCCGACACCGGCTGCCGAGATACAGGCCCAAACCATGACACTTCCTCCGCCGTGCTTGACTGTTGCCTTCAATTGTTTGAGGTCCACCTCAGTATAGGGTTGTCGCCACACATAATTCCGTCCATCCGGTCCAAAAATGTTGACTTTAGACTCATATTCAAATATGACTGTGTTCCATAACTCCAAATCCTTGCCCAAGTGGATTTGGGCGAACGTCATCCTATACCATGTATTTTTTGCTTATATAAATTGCTCTTTCCGTGGTACTTGGGCCTTAAAGTCATGGTTGCGCAGAACTTGGAGCACAGTTCCCATACTGAACTTTTTCCTTATTTCATCCTGCACCTATTGAGTCAGTTTTTGAGCCGATAGCTTAAGATTTCCCCTTGAAATCTTGATGATCCTTGGCTCGTCCTGCTCGGTGAAAATCGGGTTTGCTGCAATTCCGCCCTTGTCCTCTGTCCAATTTTTGTCCACGAAACTCCAAATGATGTGGAATACAGTTGAGGTGTTTAGGTTGACCACTCCAGCTATTTGGCGATATGAATATCCATTTTTGAAGTGTTCCAGGATGAGTTCCCGTTGCTCAATGGTAGTCCGTTTGCCCATAGTCCTTGTTGGCAGGTTGCATCCGAGATGCAGATTATAACTAAACTGACTTAGAAGGATTGCTCTATTTATACCGAAAATATTCAATTTTAGGTCAAAAAATCCGGGTTTTATGGCACGCAGGTGTCCATAAAGTAACTGTTCAAACATTTTTGAGACCATAAATAGCGGTACTTTTTTACATAACCCGACCTAGCTGATGGGGAAATCCCAGTTTATTAGGGTCATATATTCATTTTGGTGGTTAATATATCTACCTACCATGGGTTTTTGGAATTTTTGAAAAATAGTGAATAATTAGTTTATGGCAGGCAATTGAAATTTTTTCTAGACACCGTTCGAAACCCATCGAGAGACACTGTATTTCAACTTGTAAAAGATTCCCTTGCACGGATGTTTGCCAAAGATTATCGCCGACTTGCGGCTGAGCAGCAGCAGCGCCAGGCTAAGCAGAGGAACCACAAAGCTCAGGCCAAGAGAGATTGCCGTTAGAATGAACATGTTGCTCCATCACTGCATTGGCAAACAACTCTTAGCAATTTCGGAAGCGGCTTCGATGAACTGCTCATGTTCCCAATTCTGTACACCTCCAACCATCAAATCTCTCTTTCTTGCACCGCACACGCACACACACAAGCCACTAGATCGGTAGTACTCGAGGACAACGTTATCTTATCTATTTGGAGTCTTATCAACCCCCTTATTAATATACCTCTAGTATTGCCTATCGATTGCATTAATGTCTGCAGTTGGCATAAATCAGATCTGAAATAACTTGGCCGATTCAATTTTTTAATTTTATTCTTTTTCCTTCATCAAAACATAAGACATCAGGTAACTGATGCTAATTGGGGTGCTATATTATTTTAGATGAAAGTACTAACCATATACATAAAGAGTTCATATAATTACACTTTAATCAGAAAAATTCGAAAATATCAAGGTTTTCACTAAAAAGAACAATCTTTACAAACAATTATTTTCAAGTTTTTCTCTCTCATTAATTTCGGTGTAACTTATAAAAGCATTTATTTTATTATAATTTTGTCGTGGACGGAGAGATATCAGCATTACTAGCCGAATAGGTAGAGCCATGTTCCTCTGAAGGAAACTTGATGCATACATTTTCCACAACATACGTCGGAACAGAGTATTGAGGGTGAAGGTTGCTAGAATTCTGCAAGACGTGGACGTGAAGGGCTTTGCCAAGTTTTGAACCGAAGAGATCAATGATGTCGGCACGCGATAGTACCATTATTTCAGCGCCATCAATTTCCTGCTCCCTTTATCATAGTCTTGTGCTTGGCATAGAATTTGGAGTGTTTTCGAATAAATAATTTTACAGTGTCTCAAATCTAGTTTGGAGCATTGTCAAGCAAATAATGTAATTGCCGGCCATAAACACATTATTAATTATTTTTCAAAAATTCCAAAAACCGATGGCAGGTACATTTATAAACCACCGAAATGAATATATGGCCCTAATAAACTGGGATTTCCCCACCCGCTAGGACGGGTTATGTAAAATAAATACCTCTATTTATGGTCAAAGCTCTTTTGGAAAAGTTACATTATGCAATACAACCCGGATTTTTTTCGTCAGGTTGAATATTTTCGGTATAAATAGACCAATCCTCCTTATTTAGTTTAGTTTGACTGACTATGTGCAGGATGAAATAAGGAAAAAGTTCAGTGTGGAAACTGTGCTGCAGGGTTTCCGCAACTATGACTTGAAGGTCCGAGTACCACAGAAAAAGCTATTTATAAGCCCAAATAATAGAGGATTTTAGGAAGAGGTTCGCCAAAATCCACTAGGGCAAGGATTTGGAGTTCTGGAATACAGTCATATTTTGGCGCATCACACGCACCGCAATCACATATTCAGCTTGTAAAATATGCCCTTGCCAAAGATCATCGCCGACTTGCGGCTGAGCGATAAACAGCTTATGCTCCCAATTCTCTACATTTCTGATTATTTCTTCTTTGATATGCCATAAGGCCAAATCAGTCCAGCGATATTAACCGGAATGCTTATGGACAATAAGCATTTGCCATATTCCCCAAAGAGCGGAGTTGCTATGTTGCACATAATACTTGAATGAGCGACATACGATCATCCCCTACTGATGCTGAAGTTATGCTGAATTTTCGGTATTCCAAAACCCTATGAAGCAAATTATCCCAAATGCTTAAATTGGGAAAACAGATTTAAGATAACATAAACATACATAGTTCATATAATTACATTTTAATTAGAGAAACACGAATTTTTAAAGTAATCCCTTTTTTTACAATAGAAAATACTTCACTAAAAAGAACAATCTCAAATATTCAACTCTTTCGTTCGAGTTTTTTAAGCAATTATTTTCAAGTTTTTCGTGCATAGAAATATTCTCTCATTAATTTCCGTAAAATAAAAGTTTTATTTTATTGTAATTTTGTCATGGACATGTTCCTCTGGAGGAAACTTGATGCTATCATGTAGGTGCTAAAAAAATAATCGCTACACAGATTTGATCTATGCGTCACAAGTGATCCAAAAATAATATCTTGAATCATGAATCACTATATCATTTATTGGTTCCAGAAATGAATATATCCAATCTAATCACGTTGTGTTGTGTTTCTTTTATTTTCATAATTACAAGATTTTATTTTCAGGAGCAAAACATGCATATAAACAAAAATGATAACATCATATTGTAGGTCTTGGTTTGATCCAACTAAAGATTATAGGGAACATACATTGTGGATAATCAATGGTTCCAACGAGCTTTAAAGAGCAAAGAAAAAATATATATATACATATACATATATAAGCTAATCACACCAGCCGAGGGTGACATTGTTGCTAGAATTCTGCAAGTCGATGACTATGTCGTAGACGTGCAGGGCTTTGCCAAGTTTCAAACCGAAGAGATCAATGATGTCGGCACGTGTCAGTACCATTAATGCAGCGCCATCAATTTCCTGCTCCATGAATATGTCTGCGTGCTGTGGACAATGCTGCTCAACAAAGTCATAAACATCTTTGACGCTCCACGTAAAGACGCTCTTCTGTTCGGCGCGCATGTCTGTTGCAATCAGCTGCTTGTTCTTGCCATTCTCTTTGTACTCAGTTGAGCTAAGCGAAGCAGGAGCAGCATCAGAAGCTGACGGTGCCAGTAGAGCAGGAGCTGGCCCCATGCTGAACTCTGGTGATTGCGCGCTATCATCGCTGGCTTTGATTTTTTCGTTATTAATTGCATTCATTGACTGCTTATTTTCACTCATTGGCAACCTATTTTTCTTGATTGTCGCTGCGCTCTCTGAGACATTGGATACAATTTTGAATGACTTGGTGGCAGGAATGTAATCTTCGTCTTCGTCGTTGTCGTCGTCGTCGCCACTCTGAGTCAGCACTCATCTGTCGTTTGGCAATCGTTTTTTGACAATGCCCGTTTCAGCTGGTTCGGAAGTGACCCGCTTCTTCCAACCAGCTTTGGATTTACGAGGCGCCAGCTGTGTCTCAAGCTTGGCAGAAGTGCCCTCCGTTTCTCGCTGATTATAGGTGTGATCACAGCTATTACATTTCCATTGCATGTCATCCATCTTGGCCGGCATTACACGCGGCCAATGGCAATCCAAGTGATAGACATTTACGCAGGCACAGCACATGACCAGCTGCTCCTCAGTTGCAATGTCCGCACTCTTCGTAATACATCGCGACAGCGTCGGCATGCATCACACTTGTATCTCTTGCGTGCATTCGTCAGAATTCCAAACTTCATTGGCAAACATTCAAAGTGCCCTGTAAATCAAGATCAGCAGAAAATTAAAAATGAATAGGGTGAATATTAGTAAAATGACAGGCATTTCAGTGCGCACGTCTTGCAGGCGAGAGAATTGCTTGATAGCCAGAATCACGCCTATCGCAAGTCATGCACTTATCGATGTCACGCCTCTGCTCCAAACTTGGCACTGGCACATTATCATCCATTAGTTTTTCCTTTCACCTTCTCAGGATGCGCTTCCTGCAGTAGCTGCGGCGATTGCTGCTTCTGCTGCTGGCTGCCGCTACTATTTTGTGAGGGTGATGGTGGTTAAGGTGCGTTTCTGCCGTCGTTGGTGCCGTTAAAGAGCTGCTAGGTCCGCGCGATATATAATTGTCAGACGGATCCTAAACTTGTTTCGGTTTCTGTCAGAAACCAAAAGTCAGAGCTGTGTGTACACACTCAATGCAGCATTAGTAACACTTACCTTGACACGACCCGTGGTGCGCACACTGCCTGCCGTTGTGGCGCCGACGTTGTTCACAATGTTTGTATCGTTGCTGTTGCTGTTGCAGTTGTTGGTGCTGTTGATGCTCAGTGCAGTGGTGTTTTCGCTTTGATATTGTGGCTGCTGCTGTTCGCAACCCCAGCATTGTTAGCAGCAGCATCATCCTTATCGCCATCCTTGATGCGTTCCATATCGGGCCGCTTAAATTCTTTTTCTGACATTAAACTAAACAAAAATGTCGACTGCAATGCGCGCTCGTCGATTGCTTAGCGTACAATCCGATAAGTTATCGATACCAGCCCATTCACAAGCAATTTGTAATTATGCGTTAGAGCTGGATAAAAATCGAGTTTTTATATATGAAATATTTATGTTCGATCAGTATTTTCATTTTTGAATCTGCTATTCACTTAATATACATATAAAACAAAAACTACCATCATCTGCAGAAATATCAAATATCCCTTAATAAATCAATAATAATTAAACTAAAATAATTGATCAGAAATAATTCCATTATATTTTATACATACGTATGCATAAAAGTAAATAACGGGTACTACATTAATGGCAAGTGAATGTCAAAACAACAATATCGGAGAGGACATTATTTAATGAAAACCCAATACTTATTTTTTGGCCATTTAATTGTAATGAATTTTGTACCTCTCAGCCACACGATTATTTTGAATTTTGTAATGCGTTGCCTATGGGAAGCACCAATATATCGCTTAGCCGGCTAGCTATCGGCTCAGGTATAATTCGCCCGCGATATATTGGGCGGCAAGTTAACAATAATTTGTATTGTTTTTATATTGTTTTTATAAATAAATAAAATAAATACATATATAAAATTAGCCCGCTCGCTACTGTCTTTTTCTGCGGATGTTGTACAGCCTGTGAGTCCCTCCCTTTCTAATGTTTCCTCGTCTAAATTTACCTTATACTCTCATTCCATTTTCGTTCGTTTGCTCTACACTCACCTTATCCGATCACATTAATTTATCACTTCATCTTCATTTGTTTTATATTTAATTATTCAATTCACAAATCATTACTCTCCTTATTCTCAATATATATCTTTAGTTAATAATTGTATGTGTGAAATCTAGTATCTTGTTGGCCAACACTATTTTTTTTATATACATATGTCGTATACTAACAAATTTTCACTTAACTTCAAGTTCACAAAATATTTATGTTTTATTTTTATTTTGGCTGCACAAGCTTGCATCGCTGATAGGCCAAATGAGCATCACTATTGCATTGCTCGTCACTGATGCCTTGGTAGTTTAGGACGATCAGCTGTGCCACTTCGCCGTAATTAATTGGGCGGGAACAAACTCACTGATATTTTGTGATGATCCGAGTCGACTCGATGCTCCTGGGGTTCCACTCCAGATTTGTACCAGTTGTCCGGCGATCTCCTACTTGGTGGAGTTGTTTGCTGCTCTTGACTGTTGCCGCTGGTCTGTTTATTTGATTTTATTTTATAAATAAGTATATTAGTTAGTTGTAAATAAATAATTTTATAACAGTTTTAAATTTTATGCGCATGCGCAAGCGGCCTTTTCTCTCCTTTTTCTTCTCTTTTATTCTCTTTCTCTATTTTTCAAGATCGTCCCTCACTCGATATCTCAAAACCTATCGATATAGCTGCCGACCAATACACCACACTATAGTTTCGAAGGTTACTTCGGAGAAACACGAGTGGAAAAAGAGGCAAATTTTTGTCCCACGTAGGCCATCGGCCACACCCTGGGATTAAGAGTCTAATGCTGTACCGTCTGAGCAAGCATGCCCTACTCTGCGCTATTGTTTCTTGTCCTTTGCATGGAAAACTCCAATCCTGTTTCCCGGTCGACACTTGGGACATTTGGGGCAACACTACGCCAAAGCAAAATATGCTGCGTACAGCTGGCTCGCATTCAAATAACGTATGTCCCATTTGCTTGCAGTTCCAGCAAGTTGGGCTATTTCGATCTTCCGCCTTCTTCGGTCTATAAATGGCCTATAATGTTTGCGGTGCCTCGCTCCCTTGATCATGTACCATTGCATCTATGTCGTGCACCTTCGGTTGTTCTCTAGACCGAGCTTAGTCTTGACTAGTTGACGTTTGACTCTATCGTGTTGACAGCATACTTTCCGCATCTTGAAACTCCTCGCGCAGAGTTTAGCAATAGGCATCGGGTATATGATTCCTGAGAGCAGATCTCTGACATTCATTTCAATCACTTTGATTAAAGAGTAGTCAAAGAAACAGCTGGATAGACGCGATCCAAGCATCAACATGGTCCGTGTGTATTGCTTGCTCTCTCACTTCTTGCTCCCTTTCGAATTCAGATCGCCTTACTTGGAACTGAGCATATCGGATACCTGGCGACCTCCGATATTATATAGCCTTACCTGCACATCGCGGGTCTCTGTGCAGGTGGACCTTCCCTTCTCCGAAACTCGTAGGGTTATTTTTGGATCCTAAAAATTTAAAAAATTCAGATTCCGGTACTCTTACAAAACCGAAATGGAGAAATCCGAAATCAGCGGAGGCAGTGGCATCAAAGCCTGGCCAAAGCTATACAAGACCCGACAAGGCAAGCAAGCCCTTCGGTCTTGCCGGAGGTGCAAGAGTGGCGGGCGGTGTGACCAACACACACGACTCCAAAGAGGTGAAGCACGCCTTTAGTGCAGCTTAACCCCTAGAAGGAATTGGTGTCAAGGATGACCTGCCCACCACCAGCACCCAGGCCCAGAAGCATTCTTATGTTGAGCGCAAGAAGGCGGCCAACATTCTGAGAAGGCAGAATGCAAACGCGGGGGCTAATCCACCAGCTGAATGGCTGAACAAGGTGGAATGGGCCAACCCAGCGCAAAGCCAGACGAAGAGGTAGCGCTCACAGGAGACACCCGGACCAGTGACCAAGAGAGCCAGGGTCTAATCAGGACGATTCTTCACCGAGATTGCCAGGGAGAGAATCCTCATAGGTATTCTTGACAGAGGCAATCCGGAGGGAAGGATTCCCAGGAACCAATGGAAGTGGGTGCAGGGGGCCATCAAAATAATAGCCTGCGACAAAGAGCACTCCGTCGGAATATACAAGGCGGCAGTAGCAAGCGTTGGAGAGGTGTACAAAGGGGCCAAACTAGTCGTAGTTGACCGAGAGCACGAGTATGGTTTCCAACAGCTATGAAAGAGCCGAAACAAGTGCTCGAGATGTTGCAAATTTGCAACCCATCACTGCCCACCCACGATTGGAAGGTAGTGAAAATTGAGGCCTCGCAAGGCCCTATGAGGCAGGCGGTGATGCTCCTTAATAAGGAGTCATTGGCACCCATTGAAGCGGCCACCGGACGGCTAAATTTTGGCATCTGCTCGATCACCATAAAGGTGTATAAGTCAGATGCAGCTGCTGGGGGAAAATCCACCGACAAGCCAGCCGGGAAGGATCCCTCTTCGGTGTTTCCAGAGGTCGACATTGGGCAGGAGTCGACCGGCTGATGAGTCGACACTGACGCGAGGCCTCGAGGCCTTGTGCCGGGAAGTCGAACTGGATGAGCTCTCGCAGTCAGACGAAGATGACTGCGACATAACAATGATGGGGGTTGAATCTAAAGATGTCTTTAAGACTTCTTCAGATAAACCTTCACCATTGTAAAGCAGCACCCGCTGCCCTCATGCTCCGCCTGGCAAGGGGCGGAGTCGATGTTGTTTTAGTCCAAGAGCCCTGGATGGTTGGAGACAGGGTTTGCGGACTAAACAACAAGGATTATAAGCTCATAAGAGCTCAGCCTGAAGGTAAAACAAGAACCTGCATTTTAGCTAAGAAACATTTGTAGCAGGCCACCTCTAACACACATCGGTATAAGGCTATCGCTAGTACTGTAAGCTATAATATTAAGCTCATTTAACATGTGTTAAATGAGAAACCAAAGAGACATGTAAAGACTGACGAGCTCGATGGGGGGAGACTGGTGATGATCGCTGATATGAGTAGACGTGCTTTTAAATAAAGAATTACAATAGATCAACGTTATCTTTGATTGCCTATTACACATTTTAGCATTTTTCTGCTCAACAATTTCAGCAATTGCGACAACACGGCAGTAAGCCTGGAGCTAGAGACAGCCCCAATAAGGCTGCTGTCGTCTTAAATGGCTCACGACAGCCCGGACCAGCCACCTGACGACAAGGTTAGATCCCTTGTCCAGGAGTGTGAGGGAAAGAAAATAGGCCTAATCATAGCCTGCGACGCTACTGCTCACCACACTCAGTGGGGGAGCTCAAACATAAATCAGAGGGGTGACTCACTCTTATCTTTTATTCTAAACTCAAACTAAGAAATTTGCAACGTGGGTAATGACCCCAATTTTATCATAAAAAACAGACAAGAGGTTTTAGATTTAACTCTTGTCTCAAATATCATTAGCGATCGGGTGAAGGGATGGAAAGTTTCAGACGACCCCTCCTTCTCCGATCACAGGTACATAGAGTTCGAGATTCTTTTCAACTCCCCTAAACCAGTCGGCTTCCTCAACAGGAAGAACAAAAGAGTACAAAAGTGCACTAGATCGAATCCTGCCCGAAAACCCACCGGCAGGTCAGAATTATGCAGCTAATGTGTACAAACTCACAGACACCTTCACCACGGCATGTGATAAAGCCCTCAAAGTAGCGTGTCCCATTTCCAGGCCAACGCCTAAGAAATAGCCCAACTAGTGAAGCCGCAAGGCTCAGAAAAATTCTGTCTAAAACCAACCCCATTCTTGGCTATCTCAAGAGAGATGAAAACTCCTGCTCCGAGTCTAGCAACGACTCTTTAGAAATACTCCTTAGGACCCATTTTCCAGGGTGCTCTGAGCAACCCTTAACAAGTAATAGCTCTGGGTCAGGTGAAGTCACATCAATGATACCTCCCCTCAGCAAAGATAATATACGATGGCCGATAAACAGCTTCAAGCCGTTAAAGTCACCAGGCTCCGACAATATATGCCCAGCTCAGTTACAAAAGGTGGACAGGATCTTTGGCGAAGTTTTCAAGACTGGACACATTCCTCCTTCTTGGCTCAAATCAAAGATCACCTTTATACCCAAGGCAGGGAAAAATTCACATACAAGCACTAAGGATTTCAGACCCATCAGTCTTTCATCCTTTCTACTTAAAACATTAGAGAGACTCATTAGTCAGCATCTCAATGGCTTCAAAGATCCGAACCTAATTTCTGGTTCTCAACATGCCTACAGAAAGGGCAGATCCGCGGATCCTGCCCTTTATTCTGTGGTCCCTATTTTCAAAAGAATATACCCTAATGGCTTTCCTGGCCATTATAGCTTATGATTTCGCCTTATTTCTCTGATGATTCCCCGCTCATCCTGCTCGGTCAGTTGAGTTGCTTAGATTGACCATTTCAGTTATTGGCGATGTGAATATTTAGTTTTAAAGTGTTCCAGGATGGGTTTCCCTTGTTCAATGGTAGTCCGTTTGCCCATTGTCTTAGTCGGCTGGTTGCATTCGAGATGTAGGATACAACTTACCTGACTACGAAGGATTGGTCATTTATACCGAAAATATTCAACCTGACGCAGAAAATCCGGGTTTTGTGGCACCCAGTCCATAATGTAACTGTGCAAAATAATCTGTGACCATAAACTTAAGTACATTTAACATAACCCAACCTAGCAGATGTGGAAGCCCCAGTTTATTAGGGTCATAGATTCATTTTGGTAGTTAATAAATGTACCTGCCAGCGGTCTTTGGAATTTTTGAAAAATAATGTATAATTAATTGATGGCAGGCAATACAAATTTTTGATAGACATTGGTCGAAATGAGCTTGAGACACTGTATATAAGTAAACAATGCCTGTGAATAAATCATAAAGAAATATTATGAATCGTGAGTAAGTTCTATGGAAGGAAGAATCGCCGGGAGTATTGAGTAGATTGCTCAAAAACTCAAATTTAAGGGCGATGGGCGTACAAAACACCATAGTTCCATTGCAGGAAGGGCGGGTAAGTCGTGGCCACGCATACCAGTCCTGTCAACTGTTTCGTTTAGTTGCATGTAGGTCGTTATGTAGTGTTGTGTAGGTCGAGTTTTGTTTTGAAGTCTGTATCGTCTATGAGTAGGGTTGGAGTTACCACACCCTGAGAAAACTGAGCTAACTGAGGTTGCCAACTGTTGAAAACTATTCGTGTTACGGCCTATATATTCACAACGCGTTCTCCGGCCTATTTAATACTATAATCACACAATATAAAATTTTAAAATTTTTACATCGGAGGCTTATATTAAACAAAGTAATGTTAATATATTTTTGGGGCAGTTTGAATGAATTTAGGGTTTAAATTAAGCAATTCAATAAATATAAATGTACAATAACTTAAATAAAAATGTATTTATTTTCATCTAGATTGTATAAAGACTGTATGTCGTCTGAATGTTATCCCTCCATAATTGGAAAACAAACACGAAATTTTTAACTTCAATCGATCTTGATGCGACGCCCATACTTCCAGACCAAATGCATCAGATCCCGATGAGCCAGAGCACAGACAAACAAACATAGAATGTCAGTGGCCAGACCAACGCTTATGTCCGTCCCAAAGACATCGTTACGATACTAAAGAAACGAACAGAAATTCCATTAATCAATGATGGCAACTAATGCGAATCCACTTACCCAGTAGCATATCAGGCCGGCAATCAGTATGATGCTACCAAATAACTTGCCGGGTCAAAGTCCTTGAAGCCCAAACGGCTGATACTGCCGTGGATGTACCAACTGGATTTACCAAGTGGATTTACCAGTTGACAAAAATGAAGCCGATGGGTCCAAAAGTGCCCGACAGAATGTACGACAAAACACGGAAACTTATTGAGAATATGGCCATCAGATAGGTAGGATAACAGACAAATGGCCAGGCAGTGCCACTGCAGCAAACGCTGCGACAGACCGCCGACAATGAAATCCTTGCCGCCATACAACAGCAGCAGAGTGTGCGAATATCTCTGGCCATAGGTAAACATCACATATTTCTTCCCCTCGGTGAGTATCTGCTTGAAGACGCCCTGAAAGAAAGAAACCGTATTGACCCAAAACAATGGTCACAGCGCTGGCCAGTTAAGCGTGGGCAAAGGCTTTAATAGCCAATGACTATCCACAGAAAGATGGCCGACAGAACAAGGTTATGCAGCGTTTTAAGCACAATTTTTAGCTTAACAAAGCAAAAGACTTGCGCCACGAACACCGCCGGCTCGGCCCGTAGCTCCAGGACACAGGACAACGCCACGCATATCAGGCAAACTCGTACACAGCTGACTGCCAGTGAAGCCAGATGTACAAACACAGATGTTGCCCGTTAAGTGCAATGCTGCCGTTAAACTGGCCAATCTGCTCGTAGTACGTACGCTTCTCGACAATGTAGCCAACGCACTTCCATGCTTCACGTGCTATCGAGTCGGCAATCAACGCAGCGTGGAACTCAGATCTCGATTGTAATCGAAATGATCATGGGTGCTGATGAATTTCAGATCCAGCAGCACCGACAGCAGTTCGGACTCTGCGGCGGTGGTCTCCTTATGTAGCTGCCCAATAAATTTGTGTTGCCAGTGGCG
Organism: Drosophila infuscata; assembly: GCA_035042205.1. Classification (NCBI taxonomy): domain Eukaryota; kingdom Metazoa; phylum Arthropoda; class Insecta; order Diptera; family Drosophilidae; genus Drosophila; species Drosophila infuscata. The sequence continues at coordinate 1,774,840 of JAWNLR010000839.1, forward strand.
CATGGATGCCAACGGATAGAGATGAAAGCCGGCACCATGGAATTCGGTGGCCATTAAGCTGCTCACATCATAGCTTTTCGGATCATTGGTCAACGGCTGGGGCCGATCTAACTTTAGCTGGCGCAGCACACGCAGCGCAATCACATATTTCAGCTTGTAAAATATTCCCTTGCCAAAGATCATCGCCGACTTGCGGCTGAGCGATAAACAGCTTATGCTCCCAATTCTCTACATTTCTGATTATTTCTTCTTTGATATGCCATAAGGCCAAATCAGTCCAGCGATATGAACCGGAATGCTTATGGACAATAAGCATTTGCCATATTCCCCAAAGAGCGGAGTTGCTATGTTGCACATAATACTTGAATGAGCGACATACGATCATCCCCTACTGATGCTGAAGTTATGCTGAATTTTCGGTATTCCAAAACCCTATGAAGCAAATTATCCCAAATGCTTAAATTGGGAAAACAGATTTAAGACAACATAAACATACATAGTTCATATAATTACATTTTAATTAGAGAAACACGAATTTTTAAAGTAATCCCTTTTTTTACAATAGAAAATACTTCACTAAAAAGAACAATCTCAAATATTCAACTCTTTCGTTCGAGTTTTTTAAGCAATTATTTTCAAGTTTTTCGTACATATTCTCTCATTAATTTCCGTAAAATAAAAGTTTTATTTTATTGTAATTTTGTCATGGACATGTTCCTCTGGAGGAAACTTGATGCTATCATGTAGGTGCTAAAAAAATAATCGCTACACAGATTTGATCTATGCGTCACAAGTGGTCCAAAAATAATATCTTGAATCATGAATCACTATATCATTTATTGGTTCCAGAAATGAATATATCCAATCTAATCACGTTGTGTTGTGTTTCTTTTATTTTCATAATTACAAGATTTTATTTTCAGGAGCAAAACATGCATATAAACAAAAATGATAACATCATATTGTAGGTCTTGGTTTGATCCAACTAAAGATTATAGGGAACATACATTGTGGATAATCAATGGTTCCAACGAGCTTTAAAGAGCAAAGAAAAAAAATATATATACATATACATATATAAGCTAATCACACCAGCCGAGGGTGACATTGTTGCTAGAATTCTGCAAGTCGATGACTATGTCGTAGACGTGCAGGGCTTTGCCAAGTTTCAAACCGAAGAGATCAATGATGTCGGCACGTGTCAGTACCATTAATGCAGCGCCATCAATTTCCTGCTCCATGAATATGTCTGCGTGCTGTGGACAATGCTGCTCAACAAAGTCATAAACATCTTTGACGCTCCACGTAAAGACGCTCTTCTGTTCGGCGCGCATGTCTGTTGCAATCAGCTGCTTGTTCTTGCCATTCTCTTTGTACTCAGTTGAGCTAAGCGAAGCAGGAGCAGCATCAGAAGCTGACGGTGCCAGTAGAGCAGGAGCTGGCCCCATGCTGAACTCTGGTGATTGCGCGCTATCATCGCTGGCTTTGATTTTTTCGTTATTAATTGCATTCATTGACTGCTTATTTTCACTCATTGGCAACCTATTTTTCTTGATTGTCGCTGCGCTCTCTGAGACATTGGATACAATTTTTAATGACTTGGTGGCAGGAATGTAATCTTCGTCTTCGTCTTCGTCGTTGTCGTCGTCGTCGCCACTCTGATTCAGCAGTCGCTTGTCGTTTGGCAATCGTTTTTTGACAATGCCAGTTTCAGCTGGTTCGGAAGTGACCCGCTTCTTGCGACCAGCTTTGGATTTACGAGGCGCCAGCTGTGTCTCAAGTTTGGCAGAAGTGCCCTCCGTTTCTCGCTGATTATAGGTGTGATCACAGCTATTACATTTCCATTGCATGTCATCCATCTTGGCCGGCATTACACGCGGCCAATGGCAATCCAAGTGATAGACATTTACGCAGGCACAGCACATGACCAGCTGCTCCTCAGTTGCTATGTCCGCACTCTTCGTATTACAAAGGCGACAGCGTCGGCATGCATTACACTTGTATCTCTTGCGTGCATTCGTCAGAATTCCAAACTTCATTGGCAAACATTCAAAGTGCCCTGTAAATCAAGATCAGCAGTACATAAAAAATGATTCGAATGAATATTGGTGAAATGACAGGCAGCTTACATTTCAGTGCGCACGTCTTGCAGGCGAGAAAATTGCTACGATAGCCAGAACCACGCCTTGGCTCGCACTTTCCGCAAGTCATGCACGTATCGATGTCACGCCTCTGCTCCAAACTTGGCACTGGTACACCATCATCCATTAGTTTCTCCTTAATGGTTGCATTCACCTTTTCAGGATGCGCATCCAGCAGTGGCTGCGGCGATTTCTGCTTATGCTGCTGGCTGCCGCTACTATTTTGTGAGGGTGATGGTGGCTGAGGCTGCGTTTCTGCCGTCGTTGGTCCCGTTAAAGAGCTGCGAGGTCCGCGCGATATGTAATTGTCGGATGGATCGTAAACTTGTTTCGGTTTCTGCCAGAAACCAAAAGTCAGAGCTGTGTGTACACACTCAATTCAACATTAGTAACACTTACCTTGACACGACCCGTGGTGCGCACACTGCCTGCCGTTGTGGCGCCGACGTTGTTCACAATGTTTGTATCGTTGCTGTTGCTGTTGCAGTTGTTGGTGCTGTTGATGCTCAGTGCAGTGGTATTTTTCGCTTTGATATTGTGGCTGCTGCTGTTCGCAACCCCAGCATTGTTAGCAGCAGCATCATCCTTATCGCCATCCTCGATGCGTTCCATATCAGGCCGCTTAAATTCTTTTTCTGACATTAAACTAAACAAAAATGTCGACTGCAATGCGCGCTCGTCGATTGCTTAGCGTACAATCCGATAAGTTATCGATACCAGCCCATTCACAAGCAATTTGTAATTATGCGTTAGAGCTGGATAAAAATCGAGTTTTTATATATGAAATATTTATGTTCGATCAGTATTTTCATTTTTGAATCTGCTATTCACTTAATATACATATAAAACAAAAACTACCATCATCTGCAGAAATATCAAATATCCCTTAATAAATCAATAATAATTAAACTAAAATAATTGATCAGAAATAATTCCATTATATTTTATACATACGTATGCATAAAAGTAAATAACGGGTACTACATTAATGGCAAGTGAATGTCAAAACAACAATATCGGAGAGGACATTATTTAATGAAAACCCAATACTTATTTTTTGGCCATTTAATTGTAATGAATTTTGTACCTCTCAGCCACACGATTATTTTGAATTTTGTAATGCGTTGCCTATGGGAAGCACCAATATATCGCTTAGCCGGCTAGCTATCGGCTCAGGTATAATTCGCCCGCGATATATTGGGCGGCAAGTTAACAATAATTTGTATTGTTTTTATATTGTTTTTATAAATAAATAAAATAAATACATATATAAAATTAGCCCGCTCGCTACTGTCTTTTTCTGCGGATGTTGTACAGCCTGTGAGTCCCTCCCTTTCTAATGTTTCCTCGTCTAAATTTACCTTATACTCTCATTCCATTTTCGTTCGTTTGCTCTACACTCACCTTATCCGATCACATTAATTTATCACTTCATCTTCATTTGTTTTATATTTAATTATTCAATTCACAAATCATTACTCTCCTTATTCTCAATATATATCTTTAGTTAATAATTGTATGTGTGAAATCTAGTATCTTGTTGGCCAACACTATTTTTTTGATATACATATATATGTCGTATACTAACAAATTTTCACTTAACTTCAAGTTCACAAAATATTTATGTTTTATTTTTATTTTGGCTGCACAAGCTTGCATCGCTGATAGGCCAAATGAGCATCACTATTGCATTGCTCGTCACTGATGCCTTGGTAGTTTAGGACGATCAGCTGTGCCACTTCGCCGTAATTAATTGGGCGGGAACAAACTCACTGATATTTTGTGATGATCCGAGTCGACTCGATGCTCCTGGGGTTCCACTCCAGATTTGTACCAGTTGTCCGGCGATCTCCTACTTGGTGGAGTTGTTTGCTGCTCTTGACTGTTGCCGCTGGTCTGTTTATTTGATTTTATTTTATAAATAAGTATATTAGTTAGTTGTAAATAAATAATTTTATAACAGTTTTAAATTTTATGCGCATGCGCAAGCGGCCTTTTCTCTCCTTTTTCTTCTCTTTTTTTCTCTTTCTCTATTTTTCAAGATCGTCCCTCACTCGATATCTCAAAACCTATCGATATAGCTGCCGACCAATACACCACACTATAGTTTCGAAGGTTACTTCGGAGAAACACGAGTGGAAAAAGAGGCAAATTTTTGTCCCACGTAGGCCATCGGCCACACCCTGGGATTAAGAGTCTCATGCTGTACCGTCTGAGCAAGCATGCCCTACTCTGCGCTATTGTTTCTTGTCCTTTGCATGGAAAACTCCAATCCTGTTTCCCGGTCGACACTTGGGACATTTGGGGCAACACTACGCCAAAGCAAAATATGCTGCGTACAGCTGGCTCGCATTCAAATAACGTATGTCCCATTTGCTTGCAGTTCCAGCAAGTTGGGCCATTTCGATCTCCCGCCCCCTTCGGTCTATAAATGGCCTCTAGTGTTTCCGGTGCCTCGCTCCCTTGATCATGTACCGTCGCACCTTCGGTTGTTCTCTGGACCGAGCTTAGTCTTGACTAGCTGACGTTCGATTCTATCGTGTTGACAGCATCCTTTGCGCATCTTGAAACTCCTCGCGCAGAGTTTGGCAATCGGCATCGGGTATTTGATTCCTGAAAGCAGATCTCTGACAGTCATTTTAATTACTTTGATTAAAGAGTAGTCAAAGAAACAGCTGGATAGACGCGATCCAAGCACCAACATGGTCCGTATGTATTGCTTGCGCTCTCTCACTTCTTGCTCCCTTTCGAATTCAGATCGCCTTACTTGGAACTGAGCATATCGGATACCTGGCGACCTCCGATATTATATAGCCTTACCTGCACATCGCGGGTCTCTGTGCAAGTGGACCTTCCCTTCTCCGAAACTCGTGGGATTATTAATGGATCCAACAAATTTTAAAAATTCAGATTCCGGTACTCTTACAAAACCGGAATGGAGAAATCCGAAAAAATCAGCGGAGGCAGTGGCATCAAAGCCTGGCCAAAGCTATACAAGACCCGACAAGGCAAGCAAGCCCTTCGGTCTTGCCGGAGGTGCAAGAGTGGCGGGCGGTGTGACCAACACACACGACTCCAAAGAGGTGAAGCACGCCTTTAGTGCAGCTTAACCCCTAGAAGGAATTGGTGTCAAGGATGACCTGCCCACCACCAGCACCCAGGCCCAGAAGCATTCTTATGTTGAGCGCAAGAAGGCGGCCAACATTCTGAGAAGGCAGAATGCAAACGCGGGGGCTAATCCACCAGCTGAATGGCTGAACAAGGTGGAATGGGCCAACCCAGCGCAAAGCCAGACGAAGAGGTAGCGCTCACAGGAGACACCCGGACCAGTGACCAAGAGAGCCAGGGTCTAATCAGGACGATTCTTCGCCGAGATTGCCAAGGAGAGAATCCTCATAGGTATTCTTGACAGAGGCAATCCGGAGGGAAGGATTCCCAGGAACCAATGGAAGTGGGTGCAGGGGGCCATCAAAATAATAGCCTGCAACAAAGAGCACTCCGTCGGAATATACAAGGCGGCAGTAGCAAGCGTTGGAGAGGTGTACAAAGGGGCCAAACTAGTCGTAGTTGACCGAGAGCACGAGTATGGTTTCCAACAGCTATGAAAGAGCCGAAACAAGTGCTCGAGATGTTGCAAATTTGCAACCCATCACTACCCACCCACGATTGGAAGGTAGTGAAAATTGAGGCCTCGCAAGGCCCTATGAGGCAGGCGGTGATGCTCCTTAATAAGGAGTCATTGGCACCCATTGAAGCGGCCACCGGACGGCTAAATTTTGGCATCTGCTCGATCACCATAAAGGTGTATAAGTCAGATGCAGCTGCTGGGGGAAAATCCACCGACAAGCCAGCCGGGAAGGATCCCTCTTCGGTGTTTCCAGAGGTCGACATTGGGCAGGAGTCGACCGGCTGATGAGTCGACACTGACGCGAGGCCTCGAGGCCTTGTGCCGGGAAGTCGAACTGGATGAGCTCTCGCAGTCAGACGAAGATGACTGCGACATAACAATGATGGGGGTTGAATCTAAAGATGTCTTTAAGACTTCTTCAGATAAACCTTCACCATTGTAAAGCAGCACCCGCTGCCCTCATGCTCCGCCTGGCAAGGGGCGGAGTCGATGTTGTTTTAGTCCAAGAGCCCTGGATGGTTGGAGACAGGGTTTGCGGACTAAACAACAAGGATTATAAGCTCATAAGAGCTCAGCCTGAAGGTAAAACAAGAACCTGCATTTTAGCTAAGAAACATTTGTAGCAGGCCACCTCTAACACACATCGGTATAAGGCCATCGCTAGTACTGTAAGCTATAATGTTAAGCTCATTTAACATGTGTTAAATGAGAAACCAAAGAGACATGTAAAGACTGACGAGCTCGATGGGGGGAGACTGGTGATGATCGCTGATATGAGTAGACGTGCTTTTAAATAAAGAATTACAATAGATCAACGTTATCTTTGATTGCCTATTACACATTTTAGCATTTTTCTGCTCAACAATTTCAGCAATTGCGACAACACGGCAGTAAGCCTGGAGCTAGAGACAGCCCCAATAAGGCTGCTGTCGTCTTAAATGGCTCACGACAACCCGGACCAGCCACCTGACGACAAGGTTAGATCCCTTGTCCAGGAGTGTGAGGGAAAGAAAATAGGCCTAATCATAGCCTGCGACGCTACTGCTCACCACACTCAGTGGGGGAGCTCAAACATAAATCAGAGGGGTGACTCACTCTTATCTTTTATTCTAAACTCAAACTTAGAAATTTGCAACGTGGGTAATGACCCCAATTTTATCATAAAAAACAGACAAGAGGTTTTAGATTTAACCCTTGTCTCAAATATCATTAGCGATCGGGTGAAGGGATGGAAAGTTTCAGACGACCCCTCCTTCTCCGATCACAGGTACATAGAGTTCGAGATTCTTTTCAACTCCCCTAAACCAGTCGGCTTCCTCAACTGGAAGAACAAAAGAGTACAAAAGTGCACTAGATCGAATCCTGCCCGAAAACCCACCGGCAGGTCAGAATTCTGCAGCTTATCTGTACAAACTCACAGACACCTTCACCACGGCTTGCGATAAAGCCCTCAAAGTAGCGTGTCCCATTTCCAGGCCAACGCCTAAGAAATAGCCCAACTAGTGAAGCCGAAAGGCTCAGAATAATTCTGTCTAAAACCAACCCCATTCTCGGCTATCTCAGGTGATCCCAAGAACAAAGTTATAAGACGACGACGTTGTTTAAGGTTCGAACATAGACTGCTGCCGAATTGCTTCGGCAGGTTTATTGAAAACTTCTAAATTATCTTACAGCTAGATACAATTATTCTTATCCTACTTAGGACCTTATTTAGTTACATAATTACTGCTGCAAATGCGTCTAGACCCATTATCCTATCAGTTCGGAGAACTCTTATCGCGGACGGTTTTATTACGGTCACTATGGGGGCCGCGTACGTGTCTTTTCACGTCTTTACATATCTTCGCGATAAGAATCCCACTTGGTTATATTTATTTATTAATTTATCACTTTTTTCACACATTTTTCACGTGTTGAAATCTAAGGGTCAACAATGTTTAATTCGATTAATGTAAGATTGAACACACGCCATTCCACGAGCGCAGCTTCGGCGCGACGGCTCTCAACCAGTTGGCTGAGTCCTCGTTGAAGCACTCAATAATCAGGAATCCAACCCGAAAATGGGGCCTTGTTGGCCGGTATTCCCCCTGGTGCTGGAGTAGCACGGTGTGGAGGCCGTTCTACCACACTGAAGGATCGCCGACCGTCTAGGTCTGGATCCTCCAACTGTCCTGCGACACGTTTCGCTGGGAGATCTTGCGGAACGATTAAATTATTATTTTTCCTTGACATATCAAGTCCCACGAGCTGCGAAGAAATGGATGTCTACCCGGGCAGAGATCCGCAGTACCCGGGTAAGGCTAATTAGAACAGGCAAGTTTTCATATGTATTTTGGATATGTTTTCAGTTTTCGACTAATTTTAATTGAATAATCAATATTTTAATAAAAACTAAAGTTTGCTTTTTAAATGTGATATAACATTAAACAAATTGGCATTTAAACATCTTGCATTTTTTTCCTCGTTTAAGCTTTCTGGTACTTTTAAATTTTTTCTAAACACTGATCGAAATGAGATTGTCGTCACTGTCTATAGACTGTATGTCCAACTTGATGTGCGATTTGTGGATACTGCCCTCTAGAATTGGAAAACAAACACGAAGGTTTTAACTTCAATCGATCTTGATGCGACGTCCATATTTCCAGACCAAATGCATTAGATCCCGATGAGACAGAGCCCAGGCAAATAAACATAAAATGCCAGTGGCCATACCAACGCTTATATGCGTCCCAAAAACCTCATTCCGATACTAAAGAAACGAACAGAAATTCCAATAATCAATGATGGTAACTAATGCGAATCCACTTACCCAGTAGCAGATCAGGCCGGCAATCAGTATGATGCTACCAAATAACTTGCCGGGCCAAAGTCCTTGGAGTGGGTTCAGCCCGAGCGGCTGATACTGGCGGTGGATGTACAAAGTGCTGTATAAAATGCGACCCAGCATATTGATGCAGTTGGCAAAAATGAACCCGACGGGTCCAAAAGTGCCCGTCAGAATGTACGACAAGACAAGGAAACTTATTGAGAATATTGCCATCAGGTAGTTGTATTTGTCAATGTCACGGCTGGTGTTTGTCGCAAACATGTAGCCCTCGCTGATGCCGTTCACGGATAGCAGATAAATGGCCAGGCAGTGCCACTGCAGCAGACGCTGCGGCAGACCGCCGGCAACGAAATCCTCGCCGCCATACAACAGCAACAGAGTGTGCGAATAGCTCTGGCCAAAGGTAAACGCCAGGAGGCCAATGGAGCTGACGCCCAGCAGTAGATTGTTCAGCACGCTACTGGCCTGACGCACCCGCTCCGGGGGCTGTTTAGTGAGGCGTACATCGCGTGCAATGGTCTGCGTGAAATAGAAATAGGAGCTGTCCTCGATTGGCCGGAATATAAAGCGTGCCGCCATGCTGCCCAGATTGTTGACCACATCGTAAGTGGCTTGCTCGCCAAAGCTGAGCACCGGCGACACAGACATCACATATTTCTCGCCCTCCGTGAGTATCTGCTTGAGGACGCCCTGCTTGACGAAACTCAAGGTCAGCGTTTGCAGTTCTTTGTTGAAATACGCGACGTCGCCGTCACCGGAGCAGCTTAAAACACCCGGGAGGAATTCGGATAGCTTCGTGATCGGAAAATCATCCATGTGCTCAAACAGTGAGCGCTCCCAAGAGCTCGCTTCCTGTATTGCATTAGTCTTGCTAACTGGTTGGTGCTGGTGCAGTTTGTAGCGATTAAAGCGCTTAATGTAGTAGAGAAAGAAACCGTATTGACCCAAAACAATGGTCACAGCGCTGGCCAGTTGAGCGAGGGCAAAGGCGTTAATAGCCACACTGCGATCGCCAATGACTATCCACAGAAAGATGCCCGACCGCACAAGGATGTGCAGCGTGTTAAGCACAATTTTGAGCTTGATAAAGCAAAAGACTTGCGCCACGAATACCGGCGCCTCGGCCAAAAGCTCCAGGACACAGGACAGCGCCACCGCATAGCAGGCAAACTCGTATTGCGCGCTATATGGTGGATCCACAGCTGACAGCCAGTAAAGCCAGATGCACAAGCAGGGAGCGCACAGAGCGACGCAAATGGGCACCCTGAATGAAAGAGAGAAAGAGTGAGTGCAAATAGATAGAAGATAGTTGAAAAGGACTATACGATCGGTCTGTCAGCTGACTTACGTAAGCCACATCTGATTAATCAACTGCGACCAAGAGCACTTGTTGCGCTGCTGAGAATTGGCGCTTAGCGCTGCCCGGTTAATTGCCTCGCGCGACAAGAAGAGCAGCGTGCTCTCGAGCAGCAGCAGGCGAACATTCATAATGCCAAGCACTTCGCGACCTACATTGCGCACAATGTATGCATTGATGCCGAACGTTAGGATGCGGCACAGTATCTGCAAGATAACGAACAAATGACAAATCGAAAACACGTCTGCAATTCTGACTCATGCATTTTGTGTGTTGGACAAAGTTTTTGGCCTCACCTGAAAGATGATACTGAAACCAGCGCCCAACAGGCTGCTCTCTAGCACATTGCGCGCCATCGAGATACGTTTTTACTTAGTGGGCATCAACAGCTAAATCATAGCGCTGATGAACATAGCAAATCAAATCAAGTGCCAACAAAATAACAACAAAAATACATTTAGGTGCTCGAAAATCGATAGTAAATATCCCAAAATATAATAATCGATAAGTAAGCAGCTGATTTGATAAGCAGCTGATTTGATAAGCAGCTGTTGCAGTTGGCAGCGCCAAATTCCTTCGCTTCGGTGGCAACAGCTGCGCATTTAAATTAAATTCATGTTAAAACAGTAAGAAATATTGGGCATATGAAAGCAATAGTTGTTTTTACCAATTATAAAGTCATGTATTTTGTGTGTCACTTATTAAGTTAACAATGTTGAAATACACGAAATAACCAAAAAAAAAAAAAAAACAATTAAAAGCCTACGCTTTCAGTTACTTAAATAACAAATATAAACTTGATATATAATATAAATATATATATTAATAATAATAATTAAAAAATTATATAATCTGTAATCTGTTGCATTGATCGTGTGACTAATACAAAGACACGTGTGACTCGTTTTAAATAATTCGTTTTCACCGCAAATCATCGATTTAAAAGAAAGTCCTTTGCACTAATAGGCTGCCACTTAATGATGCCTTGTATTATTTTTTGTTTTATTTATTTTTTTGGCACAACGCTAAACTGGTAACAACTACGTTCGTATTGCGTCGCCGAAGAAGTTGCTCACTCTGAGGCTGCCCAAGACAGTAGTCAGTCAGCTTTTCAACTTGGCCAGAGTAGGTCGTTTGTCGCGCTGCAATCTCTCCATAGTCTTATTCGCGGTTAAACATTGTTTGGTATTGCACTCTTTTTTGTTTGTTTCTTTTTTTTTTTTTTATTATTATTATTTTGTTTTGGAAAGGCACGAGCGTGTGCCGTGCGCTCTCGTTTTTGGGAAAAAGACGAGTGAGTGTTCTGCAAGACGAAGCGTGAAGTGCAGCACGCTGTTTTTGTTTTGTTGGTGTTGTTAATCATATGTTTTTTGGGATTCATGTGTCAAAAGCATGCGGAAAATCTGATCTGATCTGACGGCTACAAAAAGCAATTGCGTAATGCGATAAAAGCAAAAAACAAAAAATCATATAGATATCGTTAGTATCAGTATCGGAGTATCGGTTACAATTCTTCGCTCGTGTGACTCTTTTCAAACTGCATAACTAACCGTTTGCAAACTAGTTGCACGCGCTGCAGCTTGTTGTTTTCATTTGCCTTATTTTTTTAACTGCATAAGCGCAGAAAACACGGTCATGTTTATTGCATGCAGTTACTGCTGACGCTGTAGGTGCCTCTGAGTAAAACCAGACGCCGCCAAAAAGACCATCAGCCACTGCTATCAAAAGCACTGAAAAAGAAGAAAACGCTGCTTCAGGATGTCGGACATTTACTACTGCAGTAATAGCCAGGTGAGTTGTTTATTAACAATTAAATCGGTCTCGATCTGAACTGGTGCGCCATTTGTGTATGTATAGCTGTATGAACAGGTTGCATATCAGAAGCTGGTAAAGGCCACCAATTTAAATCGTTCAGTAATTAAAATGCTTATTTTTAATTATAATTCATTGAATCCAAAATAATTATTTTCGGAATAAATAAAATAGGATCGCTTCTTAGGGTTCAAATCTTTTTTATTTATTTCTAACGTTGTTGTTTTTATTGGTCAGTGATTAGTTGAAATAAGTTTCTTAAAAACGGTGGCAACTTGGACATTTTTGTACAAGTTAAACAGATTCTCGTTTAGCAAAATGGAAAAACAGTTGCGACGCTGATAAATTATGAGACAATTGTAAAAATTGCTACAAAAACAAAAGAAAGCTATTGTTTATTCGATTATGCGATCGGTCTAGTCGATAACGCGTCGATTATGTTGGCAAAATAACGGGACTGCAAGTCACAATATTTATAAGCAAGTCACAGTAGTTATGTACGTACGTATTGAATGAAAGAAGCAATACAAGCCATACACAAATGCATACATACTAGGTGCTGGCCACTGTGAAAATTATGGTAATGTGGCACGCCTCGCAGAAAGCTGATGGGCAGCAGACGGTAGTCGGCAGCATCAACAGTGAAAGTTCGTCCCGCTATAAGCTAATTTGCCTTAGTAACTTACTTTTCTTGGTAACGTTGGCGGTGTTGTTGTTTTATTGCTGTATTTTTTGTTGCGACTGCTGTTTTTATTATTGTTGTTGCTTTGGGCATATGGCCGCTCAACTTTTTGCCGCCCATTTTATTTTTCGAAAGAAATCAAAAGTTTTGCGCAAATGCGTTGCCGAAGTCTTTGTTTGTTACTTTAATTTGCAACTGTTTTAATACAAAATTTGTATTTTTGTTGTTAAGTTTGTTTTGCTTTGTCTTGCTTTGACTGCCAGGTTAATGTCATGTCTGAATCTTTTGTGAAATTAATCTTGGGAGACTTTTGTCTATTGTTTTCTCCGCTTACAGCAACAACAACAACAATGCAGTTAGCAGCAGCAATTGCATCAAGGTTTTCACCACTGACCAAATTTTGTTGTTTTCTTTCTTGCCAGTTATTGTTATTTTTTGTGCATTTATGCAGGGCTTACAATATTGTTGCTGTCGCCTATTGAGCAATTTAGAGTTTTCGATCGTCTCCATATATTGTATGTGTGTGTGTGTGCATTTGTATGTGTTTGTAAAAATGCAAACTGAATGAGTTTTTGGGTGTGTGTGTGTGTCTCAAACAAACATTCCAATAAGTCTAGTCAAGACTGCAAAGTCGACTCGCACGGCCAAAAGCGATTGCGGCGACAACATTAACAGCAAAACAACAAACTTGTTTGGCTTAATAAATAAAAAGCAACAACTTTCAGTTGTCGGTTTGTTTGCGGCGACTTAAAGCTGCGCTTATCTTGCTTTGTTTTGCCTTAATTGTTGCTGTTTTGTTATACTATTATACCAAAAAGGTATTATAGTATATTGGTTTTGTTCAATGTCCGTCATGCTGTCTGTCCGTCCGTCCTTCTGTCAGTCTGTATGAACGCGCGTTTCCTCGACACCCTTAGAGATAGAGACTTGAACCTTGGAACGTATACTGGAAAGTACCCTCAAAAGTTAAAGTTTCAAGGTTTTGGTCCTACGTTAACTAGGGAGCTAGAAAACCGCTAAATTCGATTTTCACAAATCGATAAAGCCACATATCTCTCACAATTTAATGGATACAGTCACCAATTTTGGTTGGTAGGTTGTTGGCAGGCTCCTTCGGCATGAGACACGCCCACCTCCGACGCTCCCATCACCCCCGCCCATAAAATTTCAAATGGCTATATCTTCCGCAGTTTTTGAGTAGGAAACGTCAAATTTGGTAGGTATATTACTGGTAGTCGCCTTTAAGAACCGATAACAAATTTGTGGTGCCACGCCCACACCTGCGCCTATAATTGACAATTTCGATTGTTAATCGATAACTCCGTAGATCTCCGAAAATTTTAAAGATAGAGTACCAAACTTGGAAGTTAATTTGCTGGTTACCTCTTCCAAGGATTGTCATATCAATTTTTGGACCACGCCCACAACTGCCGCCCCCAGGAACTTCGTCCCCAAAGATCGATAAAAAAAATTGGATGGCCACGCCCACTTCACCTACCTAAACCGATACACCTGTTGGTTTAAATCGATAACGCCATATATCTCACGCAATTTGAAAACTTAAGTCACCAAATCTTAAAGGTATATTGCTAGTAACACCCTTCATAAATTTGGAAAAAAATTTTGGACCACGCCCACTTCCGCCTACAAAAACGATAAATGCCTGTATCTCCCGCAATTTAAGAGCTACAGTTACCAAACTTAGAAGGTATATTACTAAGATCGAACTCCAAAATTTTTTGGGCCACTCCCGCCCACAAAACCGATAAATGCCCATATCCCTCGCAATTCACGTTAGTTACTTACCAAACTGGGTAGGAAGATTATTAGGAAACTTCTCTTTCATTTTTTTGGGCAACGCCTACTCTCGCCCTCAAAATCTTGAAAAGCCCCTATCTCCGGAATTTAAGAGTGAAAGTAGCTTTTACAATTTTTTGTGTCTGCTCTCCCCGAGTAATTCTGCTCACCGTCTTTAAAAGCCACGTTCACTTATATGCTAATCATATACATACTTATTAATAGAGAATTAACAGAATGTGTTCCCATTCAAAAAGGCAAACTTGGCCAGTATTTCTTGACTGCACATGGTATAATAGTATTTCGCTGTCGGTTACGTCCGACTGCAACGTTCTATCTTGATATACTATTATACCAAAAAGGTATAATAGTATATTGGTTTTGTGTAATGTTCGTCACGCTGTCTGTCCGTCCGTATGAACACGCAATCTACAAAAGTGGAGCCAGTGGCTAAGCTGACGCCATCGCCTAAATATAGCATCCACTCCAGATTTCGACTTTTATTTTGTCTATATTTAGAAACATTTACACATTTTTTTTTAATTTTACAGTCGTCGAAAATTGTAAAAGGATTTAAAAATACAAATTTCTTAAAATTATTTTTAATAAATAAAATCTGAAAAACAAATTTGGTCATTTAAATGTAAGAAACTTATGATTATAAATTTTTTAAAACTACAGCTCTTACACATTAAAATTTATTCACCGTGGGTTTCTTTTGTAAATATTTCCGAATATACATCGAATGTACGTCGAATTTCCCTTGGCCATTTGAATAAAGCTTCACATATGTATATATTTTTGGTGATCAATCAATCAATCGATCCCATTCCATAAAGTGCCACAGTCATTCAAATCGAGTGCTTTCAAGAGAGTGAGAGTAAATGCAAGCATTTAAGTGCATACGTGTGTCTATGTTACATGTTAAAAAGTTTAATTCAAGATATCACCCCAGAAAATTATAGCACGATTTGTGGGAGCTGCCATAGAAACTGCGGCGTTTGCTACTAACATTTTGTAGCCATGTTCTGCAACAGGTTCAACAGCAAATTATACAAAAACAATAGCAACAGCAGCAGAAGCAGCAACCGCAATAAAATGTTGTTGCCATTTACCAAATGCCACAATGCAGGCAAAAAATAACAACTACAAAAGTCGCAGCAGCAACAGACTAAAACAAGTAAGATGCTGTAAACGAGTTGGCTCGACTACGATATACCCTTAACCCAGTTGTTAAATATATTCTAGTTTTATTGGCAAATTTCCCTTTAAAATGTTTTACACTCAAATGTTCAGTTCTGCAAGTGCATTTCTTACAGAGTATTTTTACTCACAATCATATACACACATACAGTGTCTGGGAGCTTATTTGGGACAGTGCCTAGCAAAAAAATTAAAGTGGTATAAAGTTTCAAAAAGGAAACAAATTCAAAATGTTTAAATGACAATTTGTTTAATGTTATATCTCATTTGAAAAACAAACTTTAGTTTTTATGAAAATATTAATTAATTAATTAAAATTAGTCAAAAACTGAAAACATATCCAAAATACATATAGGAGCTTATTTGGGACAGTCTTAAGAAAAGTTAAATAATTGGCGAATAAAAGCTTAAATAAGGATGTTAATGTTTAGTATGATGTCACTTAGCCATAACAACTTCGTTTAACCTATTATTCATGGAATATACCAGCTTCGAGGTAGTTTCTGGACTGATCCTGCTCCACTCCTCCAGCAGAGCATTTTTGAGATCTTGTTTGCTGGATATGTTGTGATTCCGGATGTTATTTTCCAACTGAGCCCAACAATTTTCAATAACATTTAAATCTGGAGACTGGGCCGGTGGAATTATCACGTGGGGCAGTTCGATCTAAGCCAGGATTGTACTATTCCGGACTTATGCTTGGGGTCGTTGTCTGGTAGAACCGGAAAGTACGTGGGATTCCCAGTTTCTCGGCACTTTGGAGTAAATTTTCCTTTAGTATATTGAAGTACACATTCCTGTCCATTATTGTTTAAATAATCACAAAATTTCATTGGCGGGCTGCCGAGATAGATGCCCATACCAGGACACTTCCTCCGCAGTGCTTGACTGTTGCCTTTATGTTTTTGGGACTCAGCTCGGTATTGGAGTGTCGCAACACATTATTGCGTCCGTCCGAGCCCAAAATGTTTAATTTGTACTCGAATTCAAATATGACTGTGTTCCAGAACTCCAAATCCTTGCCTAAGTGGATTTTGACGAACGTCATCCTAGACCCTATATTTTTGCTTTTACAAATTTCTTTTTCCGTTGTTGTCGGGCATTTAAGTCATGGTTGCGAAGAACTTGGCGCTCAGTTCCCATACTGAACTTTTTCCTTATTTCATCCTGCACCTATTGAGTCAGTTTTTCAGCCGATAATCCTCGGCTCGTCCTGCTCGGTGAAAATCGGGTTTGGTGCCATTCCGCCCTCGTCCTCCATCCAATTTTCGTCGACTAAACTCCAAATGATGTAGAATACAGTTGAGGTGTTTAGATTGATCATTTTAGATATGAATATCCGATTTTTAAGTCTTCCAGGATGATTTTCCGTTGATTAATGGTAGTCCTTTTGCCCATAGTCCTTGTTGACTTATTGCACCCGAGATGCAGATTATAACTAAACTGACTTAGAAGGATTGGTCTATTTATACCGAAAATGCTTAACTTTAGATAAAAAATCCGGGTTTTATGGCACCCAGGTTTCCATAACGTAACTGTCCCAAATAAGCTCCTGCCATTAAAACAGGTACTTTTTTTACATAACCCTACCTATCGGGTGGAAAAACCACAGTTTATAAGGGTCATATATTTATTTTGGTGGTTACTGAATGTACTAGCCATGGGTCTTTGGAATTTTTAAAAAATATTGAATAATGAGTTTATGGCAGGTAATTGAAATTTTTGCGAGACACTGTCCCAAATAAGCTCCCAGACACTGTACATACAGACATACATACGTACACGAAACAGTAGTTATCGGGGCTCTGCAGAATATCATGCCATCTCTTTCTCACACATGCGCTCGCCTATTTATATACATACAGAAAATGCTTGCGGCTGCTGACAGCAAGAAGATCAATATGAAAATATATTTTCGACTATAACTTTGGTGTTTCTTATCCGATTTTAATGAAATTTTGGCAATTGATCAATAATATGTATAAATTAGAAGCAGCTGCCTCTTAACTGACTGCCATCGGAAATCAAAATGTATCGATAATTCAGAAACTGAGGCAGTTATCGATAAAAATAAACCAAACTTGATCTGCGCCTAGTACACAAAACTTATATTCCAATTTTGATATCGCTAGCTCTTATAGTCTATGAGATCCGCGTGTTCATACAGACGGACGGACAGACGGGCATGGCTATATCGAAAGAATATATATACATTATGGGGTCGGAGATGCTTCTTTCTGCCTGTTACATACATTTGCGCAAAACCATTATACCCTTTTTACCCATTTTTAATGGGTTAAGGGTATAATCAAGATAGAACGTTGCAGTCGGACGTAACCGACAGCGAAATACTATTATACCTTAATTTGTGTACAGTTAAGAAATACTTGAATTGCGGGGGATATGGGCGCTTATCGGTTTTTGGGGCGGGAGTGGGCGTGGCCCAAAAAATTTTGGAGTTCGGTCTTAGTAATATACCTTCTTAGTTTGGTAACTGTAGCTCTTAAATTGTGGGAGATACAGGCATTCATCTTTTTTGTGGGCGGGAGTGACGGACATTGCACTAAACCAATATACTATTATACCTTTTTGGCATTTAAACAGCCAATTTGTTTAATATTATATCACATTTGAAAAAATACTTTAGGTTTTTTGAAAATATTAATTAATTAATTAAAATTAGTCAAAAACTGAAACAATATCCAACGACGTGTTCCAGCCAATTAAAAGCAGTTTTAAAAAAAGTGAAATATTTCGCGTATAAAAGCTCAAATAAGGGTGTTAATACTTAGTATGATACCATTTAACCTTAACAACTTCGTTTAACCCATTATTCATTGAAGATACCAGCTTACGGGTAGTTTCTGGGCTGATCTTGCACCACTCCTCCAGCAAAGCATTTTTGAAATGTTGTTTGTTGGATATGTTGTGATTCCGGATGTTATTTACCAGCAGAGCCCCAAATTTTCAAAAACTTTTAGATCTTTAAGTGTTTCGGATCCAGCTCAGTATTGGGTTGTCGCCACACAAATTTCCGTCCGTCCGAGCCAAAAATGTTGAATTTGGCCTCATCTGCAAACATGATCATGTTCCAGAACTCCAAATCCTTGTCCAAGTGGGTTTTGGCGAACTTCATCCTAGTGCCTTTATTTTTTTCGCTTATAAATTTCTTTTTCCGTGCTTCTCTGGCCTTTAAGTCATAGTTGGCCAAAACTTAGAGCACAGTTTCCACACTAAACTTTTTCCTGATTTCCTCCTGCACCTATTGAGCCGATGGCTTTAGATTTCCCCTTATTTTCTTGATGATCCTCGGCTCCTCCTGTTCGGTGAAAATCTTGTTTGGTGCCATTCCGCCTTTGCCCTCCATCCAATTTTCGTCGACGAAACTCCAAATGATGTATAATACAGTTGAGGTGCTTAGATTGACAATTTTAGCCATTTGGCGATATGAATATCAGATTTTTAAGTGTTCCAGGATGAGTTTCCGTTGTTCAATGGTAGTCCTTTTGCCCATAGTCCTTGTTGGCAGGTTATAACTAAACTGACTTAGAAAGATTGGTCTATTTATACCGAAAATATTTAATTTTAGGTAAACAAATCCGGGTTTTATGGCACCCAGGTGTCCATAATGTAACTATCGGCTCAAAAACTGACTCAATAGGATGAAATAGGGAAAAAGTTCAGTATGAAAACTGTGCTCCAGCTTTGGGCAACTATGACTTGGAGGCCCTAGTACAACGGAAAATGCAATTTATAAGCGTAAAATATAGATGGTCTAGGATGAGTTCGTCGAAATCCACTTGGAAAAGTATTTGGAGTTCTGGAACACAGTCATATTTGAATTTGAGTACAAATTAAACATTTTTGACTTGGACGGACGGAATTATGTATGGCGACACTCCAATACTGAGCTGAGTCCCAAAAACATAAAGGCAACAGTGTCATGGAAGTGTCATGGTATGGGCATCTATCTCGGCAGCCGGTGTCGGAAATTTTGTGATTTTTGAAACAACAATGTGTATATTGATAAACTAAAGGAAAATTAACTCCAAAGTGCGAGAAGCTGGAAACCGACGTACTTTCCGAAACTACCAAGACAACGACCCCAAGCATAAGGCCGAAATAGTACAGCCCTGGCTTAAATTGAACTGCCCCACGTGATGATTCCACAGGCCCAGTCTCCAGACTTAAATGTTATTGAAAATTTGTGGGCTCTACTGGAAAATAACATCCGGAAACACAACATATTCTGCAAACAGGATCTCAAAAATGCTCTGCTGGAGGAGTGGATCAGAATCAGTCCACAGTCTACCCGGAGGCTGGTATCTTCCATTAATACTAGATTAAGGGAAGTTGTTAAGGCTCAAGAATATCATACTAAGAATTGACATCCTTATTTAAGCTTTTATACGCCAAATATGTAACGTTTTTTAAGACTGGGCGAACTGAGCTGCTTATGTATTTTGGATATGTTTTCAGTTTTTGACTAATTTTAATTAATTAATTAATATTTTAATAAAAACTAAAGTTTTTTTTTTCAAATGTGATATAACATTAAACAAATTGGCATTTAAACATTTTGAATTTGTTTCCTTGTTTAAACTTTATAGCACTTTAAATTTGTTGCTAGACACTGGGCGATCGGGGCTGCAAGCCACTGTACTTGCCATCGGTATTTGCAATTTTTGAAAAATAATTAATAATGAGTTTATGGCAGCCAATTTAACGTTTTGCTTGACACTTCTCCAAATCGGCTGGTAGACACTGTATATGTACATTTTTTCGAAGCCAAGCTATGTTTTATTTGATTTTTATACTATTATACCAAAAAGGTATAATAGTATATTGGTTTTGTGCAATGTCCGTCATGCTGTCCGTCAGTCTGTCCGTCTGTATGAACGCGCGTTCCTCCGACACCCTTAGAGATCGAGACTTGAAACTTGGAACCTATATTGGCAAGTACCCTCAAAAGTTGAAGTGTCTTGGGTTTGGACCTACGTCCACTAGGGAGCTAGAAAACCGCGAAAATCGATTTTAGAAAATCGATAAGTCCCCATATCTCTTACAATTTAATGAATACAGTCACCAATTTTGGTTGGTAGATTGTTGGCGAGGTCCTTGAAAGATCGGCATGTGCCACGCCCACCTCCGACGCCCCCATCATTCCAGCCCCTACAATTTTTTAATGGTTATATCTTCCGCAGGTTTTGAGTAGGCAACGTCAAATGTGGTAGGTATATTACTGGTAGTCGCCTTTAAGAACCGATAACAAATTTGTGGTGCCACGCCCACACCTGCGCCTATAATCGACAATTCCGATTGTAAATCGATAACTCCGTATATCTCCGAACATTTTAAAGATAGAGTAACCAAACTTGGAAGGTAATTTGCTAGAAACCTCCTCCAAAGGCATACCAATTTTTGGACCACGCCCACATCTGTCGCCCCCAGGAACTTCGTCCCTAGAAATTTAAAATGCTCATATCTGCCGTAATTTGCAAGCTAGAGTCGCAAAATTTTGTTACTGGTAACTCCCCCAAAGATCGATAAAAAAATTGGATGGCCACGCCCACTTCACCTACCTAAACCGATACACCTGTTGGTGTAAATCGATAACCCCATATATCTCACGCAATTTGAAAACTTAAGTCACCAAATTTTAAAGGTATATTGCTAGTAACACCCTTCATAAATGTGGAAAAAAAATTTTGGACCACGCCCACTCCCGCTCACAAAAAACGATAAATGCCTGTATCTCCCGCAATTTAAGAGCTACTGTTACCAAACTTAGAGGGTATATTACTGAGATCGAACTCCAAAATTTTTTTGGGACACGCCCACTCCCGCCCCCAAAACCGATAAACGCCCATATCCCCCGCAATTCAAGTATTTCGTAACTGTACACAAATTAAGGTATAATAGTATTCCGCTGTCGGTTACGTCCGACTGCAACGTTCTATCTTGTTTCTTCTTATTTTTATTTAATTTTTTATTATGCTTTTCAGCTTAAACTCACATATATATACATATGTATATATATGCATATATAGCTTGGCTTTGAAAAAATGTACATATACAGTGTCTACCAGCCGGTTTGGAGTATTGTATATATATAAGTGCGCGTGTATTTAGTTCGGAAGTTGAGCGTCAGCTTGAGAGACCTTTCATTATGGGCTACCAACATCAAGATTTGGCCACCCGCTTAACGATGACTAATGGCAACGCCGTGTGCACACACACACAGTTGTGTGGACTTTCTCTGCTTATTGAAAGATGAAGAGGAAGATAAAGAGAATAGCACAGCAGCCGCGGCTTAGAGACTTTAGTCGACGTTTCGCGGGCATTTTTCTGATTCGAAGAATGTCAATGAAATTAATTAGAAACAAAAGGCAACACGCTTCCAACCAACCATTCAATAACAACAATAATGACCATAACCTACAATAATACAAAAGCAACAACAATCATATGCAATTTAAAACTCTTAACGTGTCGTCGACACTGCGCTGCTGCTGCTGCGACTGTTGCCAAAGAAAGTAGCACAATTCATTGGCAGTGCCTGGTTTGTTTGTTCACCGTCGACATCATCATCATCATAGTCATTTTTTCATCATCATCATAATTGCTGATGTCGTCTTGTAATTGTTAGCTTCAAGCATTATATGATCATTTAGAAGCAGCGACGCCGCAGAGCTGCCGACTTACAACAGCAATTTATTGTATTTAAATATGTACATACAGTGTCTACAAGCCGGTTTAGGGTGTTTCACGCAAACGGACTACCATTGATCAACGGAAAATCATCCTGGAACTCTAAAAAATCGGATATTCATATCGCCAAAAAGCAAAAATGGTCAATCTAAACACCTCAACTCTATTGTACATCATTTGGAGTTTCGTCGACGAAAATTGGATTGAGGGCGAGGGCGGAATGGCACCAAACAAGATTTTTCACCGAGCAGGACGAGCCGAGGATCATCAGGAAAATAAGGGGAAATCTTAAGCCATCGGCTCAAAAACTGACTCAATAGGTGCAGGATGAAATCAGGAAAAAGCTTAGTGTGGAAGCTGGGCTCTAGGTTTTGGCCAACCATGACTTGAAGGCAGGAGAACCACGGACAAAGAAATTTATAAACGAAAAAAATAAAGGCACTAGGATGATGTTCGCCAAAACCCACTTGGACAAGGATTTGGAGTTGTGGAACACGATCATATTTGCAGATGAGGACAAATTCATCATTTTTGGATCGGACGGACGGAATTATGTGTGGCGACAGTCCAATACTGAGCTGAATGCGAAAAAGGGGAACAGTCAAGAATGGCGGAGAAAATGTCGTGGTATGGGCATCTATCTCGGCATCCGGTGTAGGAAATTTTGTGTTGATTGAAACTGCAATGGACAACAATGTGTACTTCATTATACTAAAGGAAAATGAACTCCAAAGTGCCGAGAAGCTAGAATCCGACGTACTTTCCGGATCTACCAGGACAAAGACCCCAAGCTTAAGTCCGGAACAGTACGGTCCTGGCTTATCTGGAACTATCCCCACATCATAATTCCACCGGACCAGTCTCCAGATTTAAGTGTTTTTGAAAATTTTTGGGTTTTGCTGGAAAAAAACATCTGGAATCACAATATATCCAGAAAGGAAGATCTCAAAAATGCTTTGCTGGACGAGTGGAGCAAGATGAGCCCAGAAACTACCCGGAAGCTGCTATCTTCCATGAATAATAGGTTAAGCGAAGTTGTTAAGGGTAAAGGATATTATACTAAGTAATAACAACCCTTGTTAAGCTTTTATACGCCAATTATTTAACTTTTTTTAAGACTGGGCGAAATATGCTGTTACATATATTTTGGATATGTTTTCAGTGTTTGACTAATTTTAATTAATTAATTAATATTTTAATACAAACTAAAAATCGTTTTTCAAATGTGATATATCATTAAACAAATTTGAATTTGTTTATTTGTTTTATACCAAAAAGGTATAATAGTATATTGGTTTTGTTCAATGTCCGCCCGTCTGTCCGTCTGTATGAACACGCGTTTCTTCGACACCCTTAGAGATAGAGACTTGAAATTTGGAACGTATTCTGGAAAGCACCCTCGAAAGTTA
This sequence comes from Drosophila infuscata, assembly GCA_035042205.1. Lineage (NCBI taxonomy): Eukaryota > Metazoa > Arthropoda > Insecta > Diptera > Drosophilidae > Drosophila > Drosophila infuscata. The sequence continues at coordinate 1,798,407 of JAWNLR010000839.1, forward strand.
AAGTGTCAAGGTTTTGGTCCTATGTTAACTAGGGCGCTAGAAAATCGCTAAATTCGATTTTCACAAATCGATAAATCCACATATCTCTCACAATTTAATGGATACAGTCACCAATTTTGGTTGGTAGGTTGTTGGCGATGTCCTTGAAAGATCGGCATGTGCCACGCCCACCTCCGACGCCCCCATCGTTCCAGCCCCTTAAATTTTTTAATGGTTATATCTTCCGTAGGTTTTGAGTAGGGAACGTCAAATTTGGTAGGTATATTACTGGTAGTCGCCCACTCGTGCCCCCAAAAATCGATAAATGCCTGTATCTGCAGCAATTTAAGAACCGATAACTGACCTATCCCCCGCAATTTAAGTTAGTTACCAAGCTAGGTAAGAAGATTATAAGGAAACTTCCCTATAATTTTTTTGGGCAACGCCTACTCCCGCCCCTAAAGTCTCGAAATGCCCATATTTAAGAGTGAAAATAGCTTATGCTATTTTTTGTGTCTGCTCTCCCCGTGTAATTCTGCCCACCGTCCTTAAAAGCCACGCTCATTTATATGCAAATCATATACATATTTATTAGTAGAGAATTAACAGAATGTGTTCCGATTCAAAAAGGCAAACTTGGACAGTATTTCTTGACTGCATACAAATTATGGTGTAATACTGTTTCGCTGTCGGTTACGTCCGACTGCAACGTTCTATCTTGTTTAAACTTTTTAGTACTTAAAATTGTTTGCTTGACACTGCTCCAAACCGGCTTGTAGCCACTGTATTTCCATACATACATGTGTGTGTGTGCATGCACGTGTGGGTGTATTCAGAATGTCTTTAATTGAATTTCCTTTCGATTGTGAATATTTCGTATAGTAATCGGGTCTGCTGAGTGTGCTCTTTACTTTCCAATCACCGTGCTTTATTATTGTTGTAGCCGCCCTACTGCCAAATCGTTTTGTTTTCTTTGTTGGGCCGCTGCTACGCGCTGCCGCGTAGCTTAGACTTTAACTGCGGCAGCGCTGACGCATTGCGTTGGCGTCGCTGACCAATTTATTGCTTTATTCATTGTTGTGATTGCGTTTTACCTGCTTTTTTATACTATTATACCAAAATGGTATAATAGTATATTGGTTTTGTGCAATGTCCGTCATGCTGTCCGTCCGTCTGTCCGTCTGTCCGTCTGTATGAACGCGCGTTCCTCCGACACCCTTTGAGATATAGACTTGAAACTTGGAACGTATACTGGAAAGTACCCTCAAAAGTTAAAGTGTCTTGGGTTTGGACCTACGTCCACTAGGGAGCTAGAAAATCGATAAATTCGATTTTAGCAAATCGATAAATCCCCATATCTCTTACAATTTAATGAATACAGTCACCAATTTTGGTTGGTAGGTTGTTGGCGAGGTCCTTGAAAGATCGGCATATGCCACGCCCACCTCCGACGCCCCCTTCACCCCCGCCCCTAAAATTTTCAAATGGCTATATCTTCCGCAGTTTTTGAGTAGGGAACGTCAAATTTGGTAGGTATATTACTGGTAGTCGCCTTTAAGAACCGATAACAAATTTGTGGTGCCACGCCCACACCTGCGCCTATAATCGACAATTCCGATTATTAATCGATAACTCCGTATATCTCCGAACATTTTAAAGATAGAGTAACCAAACTTGGAAGGTAGTTTGCTGGTAACCTCCTTCAAAGATTGGCATACCAATTTTTGGACCACGCCCACATCCGCCGCCCCCAGGAACTTCGTCCCTAGAAATTTAAAATGCGCATATCTGCCGTAATTTGCAAGCTAGAGTCGCAAAATTTTGCAGGTATGTTACTGGTAACTCCCCCAAAAATCGATAAAAAAAAATTGGATGGCCACGCCCACTCCACCTACCTGAACCGATACACCTGTTGGTTTAAATCGATAAGCTCATATATCTCACGCAATTTGAAAACTTAAGTCACCAAATTTTAAAGGTATATTGTTAGTAACACCCTTCATAAATGTGGAAAAATTTTGGACCACGCCCACTCCCGCCCACAAAAAACGATAAATGCCTGTATCTCCCGCAATTTAAGAGCTACAGTTTCCAAACTTAGAAGGTATATTACTAAGACCGAACTCCAAAATTTTTTTGGGTCACGCCCACTTCCGCCCCCAAAACCGATAAACGCCCATATCCCCCGCAATTCAAGTATTTCGCAACTGTACACAAATTAAGGTATAATAGTATTCCGCTGTCGGTTACGTCCGACTGCAACGTTCTATCTTGTTTTATTTAATTTTATTTTGTTCCCTGCCTACATAAATTTGCTATACGCCATTAAATTGCATGGCGAGGGCTTACTCGAAAACTTGAATGCGTTTAAATTCGGGGATAACCACAAAATATATATTTACGTATGTGTAAAATATGTACAGTCATTCCAAGCTTATTTCGGGCAGTATCTAGCAAAAATTTTAAAGTACTATAAAGTTTAAACAAGGAAAAAAACGCAAAATGTTTAAATGCCAATTTGTTTAATGTTATATCACATTTGAAAAAGGATCTTTTGTTTTTATTAAAACATTAATTAATTAATTAAAATTAGTCAAAAACTGATACATAACCAAAATTCATGTCTAAAGCTTTTTGAACAGTCCTAAAAAAAGTTACATATTTGGCGTATAAGAGCTTAAATAAGGATGTTAATACTTAGTATGATATCCTTTAGCCTTAACAACTTCGCTTAACCTATTTTTCATGGAAGATACCAGCTTCCGGGTAGTTTCTGGGCTGATCTTGCTCCACTCCTCCAGCCTTAAAGTCATTGTTGCGCAGAACTTGGAGCACAGTTCCCACACTGAACTTTTTTTTTATTTCATCCTGCATCTATTGTGTCAGTTTTTGGGCCGATAGCTTAAGATTTCGCCTTATTTTCTTGATGATCCTTGGCTCGTCCTGCTCGGTGAAAATCGGGTTTTGTGCCATTCCGCTCTTGTCCTCTGTCCAATTTTCGTCCACGAAACTCCAAATGTTGAAGAATACAGTTGAGCTGTTTAGATTGACCATTTTAGCTATTTTTCGATATGAATATCCAATTTTTAAGTGTTCCAGGACGAGTTCCCGTTGCTCAATGGTAGTCCGTTTGCCCATAGTCCTTGTTGGCTTGTTGCACCCGAGGTGCAGGATATAACTAATTTGACTACGAAGGATTGATCTATTTATACCGAAAAAATTCAACTTTAGGTAGAAAAATCCGGGTTTTTAGCACCCAGGTGTCCATAATGTAACTGCCCGAAATAACCTTTTAACCTAAATAGTGGTACTTTTTTACATAACCCGACCTAACGGGTGGGGAAATCCCTGATTATTAGGGTCATATATTCATTTCGGTGGTCAATACATGTACCTGTCATGGGTATTTGGAACTTTTGAAAAATAATGAATAATTATTTTATGGCAGGCAATAAAAATTTTTGCTAGACGCTGCCCGAAATAAGCTTGGAATGACTGTATGTGCAGAATATGTGCTTGCATACGTAAATTCATATATTCAAATGTATCAATTATTGAAACCAACTTAGAGTGTCTCAACCAACCAATTACCAAACATCAATATCGATGATATCGATGCACTTTCAATTGCAACTTGATCTCTTTATGCATTGAGCTGTGCAATTTATTCTCGGATTGATTTCATATTGGTGCATTTACATGGTGCATATATGTTGTTCCGCGGCAGCTCCGGCCAGCCAGTACTCCATTAAGGGTGAATCTACCCAATAACAAAACACAACACAAATCTACACATCACTATTAAACAGCTGACTTAACGAACATTGGCAATAATTATTCAAACCACAAAATAAAACGTTACTTTCGACGTCCACCGGCGGCTTCGCTGTTATTGCCGTTCCGCTCATGCCCTTCCTGTGGGGCGAAATCATTTATTTGGTGCCCCACCCTTTCTATTGTCTATGATCATCAAATAAAACAAGTGAGCTCGACTACGATAACCCTTAACCCAGTTGTTAAATAAATGCAAGTTTTGTTGTCAAATTTCCCTAAAGGATGATTTGTACTCAAATGTTCTGATCTGCAAGTGCATTTCCTACAGAGTATTTTTACTTACAAGCCCAAATTGGCTGGCTACAAACACGTGCATATACAGTGTCTCACAGCCAATTTTGAGCGATGCCTAGAAAAAATTTCAATTGCCTACCATAAACTCATTATTGAATATTTTTCAAAAATTCCAAAGACCCATGGCAGGTACATATATTAACCACAAAAATGAATATATGATCCTAATAAACTGGGATTTCCCCATCTGCTAGGTCGGGTTATGTAACAAAGTACCGCTATTTATGGTTGCAGCCTTTTTGAGCAGGTACTTTATGGACACCTGGGTGCCATAAAACCCGGATTTTTTTACCTAAAGTTGAATATTTTCGGTACAAAGACCAATCCTTCATTGTCAGTATAGTTTTTTCCTGCATTTCGGGTGCAATAAGCCAACAAGGACTATGGGCAAACGGACTACCATTGATAAACGGAAACTCATCCTGGAACACTTAAAATCGGATATTCATTTCGAAAAATAGCTAAAATGGTCAATCTAAACACCTCAACTGTATTCCACATCATTTGGAGTTTCGTGGACGAAAATTGGACAGAGGACAAGGGCGGAATTGCACCAATCCCGATTTTCACCGAGCAGGACGAGCAAAGGATCATCAAGATTTCAAGGGGAAATCTTAAGCTATCGGCTCAAAAACTGACTCAATAGGTGCAGGATGAAATAAGGAAAAAGTTCAGTATGGGAACTATGCTCCAAGTTCTGCGCAACCATGACTTTAAGGCCCAAGTACCACGGAAAGAGCAATTTAGATAAGCAAAAAATACATGTTATAGGATGACGCTCGCCAAAAACCAACTTGGTCAAGGATTTGGAGTTCTGGAACACAGTCATATTTGAATATGAGTCCAAAGTCAACATTTTTGGCCCGGATGGACGGAACTATATATGGCGACAACCCAATACTGAGGTGGACCCCAAACTATTGAGGGCAACAGTCAAGCACGGCGGAAGTATCATGATTTGGGCCTGTATCTTGGCAGCCGGTGGCGGAAATTTTGTGATTATTGACACAACAATGGACAGGAATGTATACTTCAATATACTAAAAGAAAATTTACTCCAAAGTTCCGAGAAACCGGGAATCCCACGTACTTTCCGGTTCTACCAGGACAACGACCCCAAGCATATGTCCGGAATAGTACAATCCTGGCTTATCTGGAACTGTCCCCACATCATAATTCCACCGGCCCAGACTCCAGATTTAAATGTTATTGAAAATTTGTGGGCTCTGCTGGAAAATAACGTCCGGAAACACAACATATCCTGCAAACAGGATCTCAAGACGGCTCTGCTGGAGGAGTGGAACAAGATCAGTCCAGAAACTACCCAGAAGCTGGTATCTTCTATGAATAATAGGTTAAGGGAAGTTGTTAAGGCTAAAGGATATCATACTAAGTATTAACATCCTTATTTAAGCTTTTATACGCCAAAGACTACTCAAAATAGGCTGGGACACGTTTTTGGTTATGTTTCCAGATTTTGACTAATTTTAATTAATTAATTAATATTTTAATAAAAACGAAAGGTTATTTTCCAAATGTGATATAACATTATACAAACTGGCATTTAAACATTTTGAATTTGTTTCCTTGTTTAAACTTTGTAGCACTTTAAATTTTTTGCTAGACACTGCTCAAAATTGGCTGTGAGACACTGTACATACAAACATACAGACAGACATAGTAGTTATCCGGGCTCTGCAGAATACACACAAATATATTGACACTAGCGTCGATTATCATGACATCTCTTTCTCACGCATGCGCTCGCCTATTTTTGCATACAGAAAATGATTGCGCCTGCTCACAGCCTGTAAAAAATGCACTTGCAGAACTGAAAATTGGCCAATAAAACTAGAATATATTTAACAACTTGGTTAAGGGTATATCGTAGTCGAGCCAACTCGACTACAGCATCTTACTTGTTATTCTTTCTTTTCCAATGCTTGGGTAATCTTCTACTCTCTTAACTATCTATACGTCGGACCCCCGCCGCAACAATGTGTATATGTATTCAATGACTGAAGCACAGGACAACATTTTGTAATTATTGGCATAATGGAGTTTTGCAAAAGTGTATGTTCTTGATCACGATCACCGAGTCGATTTAGCCATGTCAGTCCGTCTGTTTGTATATATAGGCTCAACCGTGTGTGAGAACAAATTTACTTAATTTAATCGATAACTTTCTCAGCTTGGAGAATGTATCGAACAAATAGATATATATTAGCAATAAAAGCAACAATTTTAAATATATAACTTTCTATAACACAATATTGTTTTGATGTAAAAATCGCTATTTTCATATACCAAATTAAAAACAAGATAGAACGTTGCAGTCGGACGTAACCGACAGCGAAATACTATTATACCTTCATTTGTGTACAGTTAGGAAATACTTGAATTGCGGGGGATATGGGCGTTTATCGGTTTTGGGGGCTGGAGTGGGCGTGACCCAAAAAATTTTGGAGTTCGATCTTAGTAATCTACCTTCTAAGTTTGGTAACTGTAGCTCTTAAATTGCGGGAGATACATGCATTTATCGTTTTTTGTGGGCGGGAGTGGGCGTGGTCCAAAATTTTTTTTCCACATTTATGAAGGGTGTTACTAGCAATATACCTTTAAAATTTGGTGACTTAAGTTTTCAAATTGCGTGAGATATATGGGTTTATCGATTTACACCAACAGGTGTATCGGTTCAGGTATCGATCTTTGGGGGTGTTACCAGTAACATACATGCAAAATTTTGCGACTCTAGCTTGCAAATTACGGCAGATATGCGCATTTTAAATTTCTAGGGACGAAGTTCCTGGGGGCGGCGTATGTGGTCGTGGTCCAAAAATTGGTATGCCAATCTTTGGAGGAGGTTACTAGCAAATTACCTTCCAAGTTTGGTTACTCTATCTTTAAAATGTTCGGAGATATACGGTGTTATCGATTAATAATCGGAATTGTCGATTATAGGCGCAGGTGTGGGCGTGGCACCACAAATTTGTTATCGATTCTTAAAGGCGACTACCAGTAATATACCTACCAAATTTGACGTTCCGTACTCAAAAACTGCGGAAGATATAGCCATTTGAAAATTTTAGGGGCGGGGGTGATGGGGGCGTCGGAGGTGGGCGTGGCATATGCCGATCTTTCAAGGACCTCGCCAACAATATACCAACCAAAATTGGTGACTGTACTCATTAAATTGTAAGAGATATGGGGATTTATCGATTTGCTAAAATCGATTTTCGCGGTTTTCTAGCTCCCTAGTGGACGTAGGTCCAAACCCAAGACACTTTAACTTTTGAGGGTACTTTCCAATATACGTTCCAAGTTTCAAGTCTATATCTCTAACGGTGTCGGAGGAACGCGCGTTCATACGGACGGACAGACGGACAGACAGCATGACGGACATTGCACAAAACCAATATACTATTATACCTTTTTGGTATAATAGTATACAAAAGAGAGAACGTTGCAGTCAGACGTAACCGACAGCAAAATTCTATAATACCATAATTTGCGTGCAGCCAAGAAATACTGTTCAAGTTGGCCTTTCAGAATGAGGTAGATATAAGAAAAGTTACTTCTTCGAAGTTTGGCTGCAGCTCTTAAATGACGGAATATATAAGCTTTAGTGAATGAAAATAAATTAAAGAGAACATTTGAGCACATTTCCAATTTAAGTATATAATGATATTAATACTCAAAGCATAGGTTGATAGGTTATACAGTTGTCGACCGAAGGACGACACACATAGGCCATATTTTGCCCGTTGTAATGTCGTGTGGATAGAGATTTAGAGAGGTTAATGGAAGAAAGAAAATGAGGCACTACTACTAGGCTTTAGCTTTGAGCTTTAACACGCAGAATGCATAGACTCAATGTTTACGACAATCAAGCCGGCTTACTCAAAGCATAACATACAAATTCAATGACCCTCATACATATGTAAAACTCATATACATATTTAGGTATTGTTTTGTTTTCGATTCTAGCCTTGTTCTCATAGCAATGACAACATAGGTGTGTATCCATCCACAAATCTATTTTATTCCCAGAGCATAAGAAACATTACATTCTGAATTAACAATTTGCTCGATCAGACCAGAGAAACAGAACAATCGGCCAGACAGAGCAGCTAGAGCGTGAGGAAGAGATAAGAAAGGCGTCGCGACGTCGGCATTTCAATTATTCGTATTTGGATTCGTTTTTTACTTTGGCATATTCACCATTTGCAGAACTTTCTACTTCATTTGAATGCAAATCAAAATCCATTAGACCATTAAAGCCAAGTCAAATAACGCAGACGTAGACAAATCGTTGCGCTGGAATTTCCCAATTGTTAATTTGTTTATTTGTCTGGATGAGCAGCTTGTGGCATTTTGATTACATATGTATGTAAATACACTCAGTAAAAAGATTTTGTCGTTCACGAAATATACGATTTTTTATTATGATAAATGCAATTCTATAAGCTTAGTAAAATCGTCCACACATCATTTATATAATTATTGGGAACAACATCCAAAATAATGTAAGGCAGACATTTGTTTTGAATAGATTAATCTAGAATAATTTAAATAAATTTTAGAAATTTAAACTATTTTATATCCATAAAAAAATTAATATATTGTAGAAATTCCAAATAAATTTTTTATACCTTTTCCATAGGTTGTTCAACGTACCTAATATAAATATTGTATATAAACAAAACTTTAAATTTTTACATTTAAAATGTTTTAATGTTAATTTGTTTATATTAATTCGTGTAGGTTGCAGTTGGCTATGCCCAGTTGGCTCGTTTCGTATGAGTCAGCTAAATTGTTTGAGCTCTAAACACACCCATAAAAGGCGAAATAAGGCAATAACAAATTCCAACTGGCGCTTGAAAAATCAGTATCGACTTTGTTGATGCCACAGAGTCACGTCGTTGTCGCCTGTAAAAGGCCAATCAAGCGTTGTCGTCGTCACGCACGTCTTGGAGGCATGGCAGCCAAAAAGATCAGCACCAACTGTTGCTCTGCTGCACTGTTCGGCATACGTCGCTTTCGCCTTGAGTTCGGCAATATTGGCTGCATTTGGTGGACGTTATTAATTCGTCACGACTGAGTGGCAGCTGCTGTTGTCGTTGCTATTGCTCCAGCTCCAAAAGACGTCTGCTGCAGCTGTTTGCTTTAAGGGAAATTAGTGAAAATATGTTATTGCTTCGCAGCTGCCGCTGAGCGTCTGTACGTGGCCTCCTAACGCCGATCGCGTTCCGATTTATACCCTTTCCAAAATGTTTACCTCCAGCTTGGAGAGACTCTTTGCCATGATTCACACTGCCATTTGAGCAGCTACCGAAAGCTTATTTGTTAAATGAAAACAAACGCGAAATGGTTATTTTCACAATATTTTTGTTGTTGTTTTGTTTTTGTTTTCAAAGAGATTATGATTTTCAGATAGCTTAGTTAGTCATCAATATAAATTAGTTTTCTATACGCTTCATTTGTACCAATTAATTTTACTTGTTTTGGTTGCAAGCTTATGATTGAAACCACATTTTCCATGTTTGTGCAACTCGTATCCGCTTATTGTATTATAATTTTGATATCATATAAAATGGCATTAAGCGTAGCCACATTCATTCACATGTACCTGACCAAACACCCCATTAACTTCCGCATTGGAGTAAAGGTCGCCAGATATTCAAAGTACCATTTCTTCTGCTCTAAATGCTGTTTTTATCGACCTGATGAGACTCACTTCTTGTCAATATTCAATATAATTAATAATTCAGTAGTAAATAAAAAAAATTTGAAATTAAGTTTGAAGATATATATATATATATATATATATATATAAGGCTATGCTTAAATATATCCCATTTTAAAAGGATGACAGACGAAATCTTGACGTTGAGCAATTCTTCCGCAGAATTGTCAGTGGCAGTGAGTTCCAGCAGTCGTGTCGGGGGATTGTCGTTCAGCCGTTAATAAAGATATTTTTATTGCACAACAGCATCATAATATTAGAGTTGTCCTTTTTTAAAACTTTGGGCAGAAGCTTTATTGATCAGCTAGATATTTGCTCTCGGATTTTTATTGTTCTGAGAGATTTAAGCAATTAACATTAACATATATTATAGAAATGTCCACTTTAACCCACAGTATACAAATACATATGCAAATATAACATATTTCTTGATTATTTCAATTTGCTATGCAAATATAGAATATGATACAGCAATTAAATGGTTTGTCAATTATCCGGCAAGTGGAAGTTTAATTCACGCGAGGAAACGGAGAATTGGCGAAAAATGTTTAGTATATGTATGTATGTGAAACTGTCTGTTTCTCCTGATGAATCTCCATTAGATACGATTAAATTTGCTGTACATCATTCTTTTTGTAACGGAAATAGTGAATGCATTTTTTCTAAAATATTTTTGTAAGGGCATTCAAAATGTCTGCTTTCAAATTTAAGAAATCATTTCCAAATGCAATTGCAACTTTCGTTTGTGGCATGGAGGTCAGGTAACTGGCAGACTGACAGCGGACGCAGCAGGTGGGGGTTAAAGGTGCCGCTGTGAAAGTGCAGCGTGCGACAGAGTTCAAAAGACTTAGGCCACGAACTCTTTTGCCATTGACAAGTGACTTTTCCAATCGTTTGTTTGCCGTTGCAATATTTGCAGTTGTTGATATTGGTGCTGCTGCTTCAGCAGCGAAAGCGAATTTTTTTGTGTCAATTCAAGTCAAAATTTTCAAAGCCAAGGCGAACAAAAATGTGGCAACGTCGCCAGCGAAATGAAAGTGTTCGGTTTTTGTTGTTGCTGTTGTTGTCGTCGTTGTTGTTGTCGTCCCCAAAACAGGTTACATCAAACATAGCAACAGTAGGCAGCATTAAACACTTCCCACGATTTATAAAAATACATGCGATTGTTTATTTAATTTTAAATTATGTTTTTATTTAATTGGAAAATATATTCGATTTAAGTACTTTTTATACCCTTAACCCATTAAAAATGGGTAAAAAGGGTATAATAGTTTTGTGCAAATGTATGTAACAGGCAGAAGGAAGCATCTCCGACCCGGGATCAAGTTTGCTTTATTTTATCGATAACTACCTCAGTTTCTGAATTATCGATACATTTCCGATAGCAATAAATTCCACAATTTAAGAGGCAGAGGCTTCTAATTTATACATAATATGCATATGCATATGCATATTATTGATAAATTGCAATTTCATTAAGATCGGACAAGAAACACCAAAGTTATAGTCGAATAAATATTCTTATATTGATCTCATTTCTATCGGCAGCCGCAAGCATTTTCTGCATACATATAAATAGGCGAGCGCATGTGTGAGAAAGAGATGGCCTGATAATCGACTCTAGCGTCAATATATTTGTGTGTATTCTGCAGAGCCCCGATAAGTACTGTTTCGTGTACGTATGTACATATGTCTGTATGTACATATATGCACGTGCTTGCTTGTAGCCATTCAATTCGGG